>JAEAOA010001785.1:0-1200000 GCA_016746295.1 Potamilus streckersoni | reverse complement strand
ACCGATTTATATCGTTAATACCAGTGGGTAGACCAATAATTCAACCATAAATATGCAGTTCTATTAATGAATTTGCTGTAATAAAGCAAAAAAGTGAATAGTTATATTTAGAAAAACCTACTTTCTAAAAATAGACTTATTCAGTTGGTGCAATACATCTTCTCTGATGTTTAGATTTTGGGCATAAAAAGGGTCCAGTTTAGTTATCTATTTACTTTAGTGCTTCTGTGTGTTGTCTATGAATAGTTACAGAAATGTTTTATTGGGAACTAGGAAATCAGGACAAAGAGTATGTTTTGAAGTCGCTTGTGAATTTATTCCTATGTACATGAATTAGTGTTTTTTTTCAGAGAATGCTAGAAATCCTTTTTGACTGCAATTTTACACAAAACTTGTACAAAATAAAATAAAATAATTAAGTGGTAGTTTATTAAGCATTTTTACCAATTTGAAATTGCAAGACTCTTATCTTGTTACTGATTTCAGTTCAGATTAATTACAATGTATAGATACTGCTGTGCCTTATAAGTCATGGCCAATATGCCTGTATCTCAATCCAAACACATATACTACAAGTATGAATAGAATGGGTATGAATATAATAATGTGTACATGTACAAAATGGGTCAATAATAAACATATGACATATTTTTAAATTTGAAAATAAGGTATTATTTAAAACTATTAAAACCAATACTGAGAAATGGAGCACATAAAAAAAATAATTATATATATATATCTGCATTGTCATATATTTCTTGCTTTAGTCTCACTTCTCTGTTTAGCTCCCGCTTCTTCCTGTTCTGACCAAAAGGAGAAGTCACTTTTTCCTACAATTTAAGTCTAGCTTGACCCCTGATATATGTTTTCTGATTATCTGAATGAAGATAGTATTATCAAGGAATAATTGAGCAACATGTTAAATGCATGTAGTTTCATTTTCATTCCTAGCTTTGCATAATGCAATGGGATTAGTTGTACTATGAACCATTAATAACTATATTTGTTAATAAATTAGAGCAACAAGTTCTTCTTCACAAAACAAAATGTTACATACATAATAAAGGCAGAGAAAAAAATTTGGTCTTATAAATTATCTGACTTTTTTTTCTAAGATATTTATGTCAGTGAGTTAATCTTTTTATTAATAGAGACAGTTATAAAATCAATTTACAAAATTGAAAACATTAAAAAGCAAAGTGATTAGGGTAACACCAAGCTTCTCTGAGGAAAATGATAGATTGAATATACACTCTTTGATGGTCTGCAGGGTCTCTTTAATTGCATCACATGACATACTGTAACATGTTCCTGATCTTACCCCTTAGTGAGACAACCCTACAGTAGAAAGATACTTTCTGAATTGGCTGCTATTTTCTGCCAGGATTCATCAAAGATATTTGTATATACCATAATTATTTTGCAAAATGGACATATTCTTTGCATATGATATTTAAAAGAAGATTTATATTGGAAAATATATTAAAGGTTTCTGCAGTTGTTTCCAAACTGGAACTATGATTTTTAATTAAAAAAGAAAGATATGGATACAAGTCCATGTGCATTCTTTAGAAAATATTCCCTAGGTAATATAATAGACAGGTTCAGTACTTGAATTTCAGACAAAAATCCTGTTTTAAAAAATGTCATTTATGAAATTGGATCCCTGATGATAAGACACATTACTGATAATATTGGGCAGTAAGTCTTGAAAATATTTTGCTTTTTTTCACATGTATTTATCATGCAGTTTTTGTTGATGTTGTGTTGAGAAATTCTGATCCAGAAAAGAAATAAAAGTAAAATGCTTATTCAGCATTTCCAGTGCAATTACTGGTACTTAAATTTGATTAAACTGAAGTCATTCTGATCACCATGCATTGACTCCCATTCTCATCATCTCAAACAATAAGTATCAGTAACACCAATATTAAATTCACACAACCAATGCAAAACCAAAATGTCATTCTGGACACGACTTTCTCATTACACCAGCATGTCATGAACATATGGAAGGCAGCATATATGTAGCTGAGATACATAATCTTTCTCTGGCAGTTTTCTTACTATTGATACTAAAAAAACACCTTATTTTCATGACCTAACTCATGTAATTCTCTTTTGTCTGGTTCATCTAAGTATCTACTGCAGATATGTCAAAAAAGTTAAAAACGAGTCTTATGGATAACATTTCTATATGTACCAAGACACAGCTATCTGGAACAAATTTGCTCTTGAACTTGTACATAATGATACTGTGATCTTATTCAAGATAGTTCTATGTTGCAGTATAATTGTTGTTGTTACAAGGCTCGAAATTAGCGGTAGTCCGCTAGCCCAAGGCTAGTAGATTTCCTGTCATACTAGTAACTTTCATAATAGTCTGATGGTCTAGTAAAGTTTCGGTTTTCAAGAGTCAGCGTTTGTTTACGCCATTCCCTAATGAAGACTTAGCTGTCCTGTAGAATCAAAGTATTAACCATTGTCAACACAGTCATAAAATAATAGCATGAGAAGATGAAGTCAATATCTGCCTCGGAAAAGTGCGTTTCTATAACAAGAAGCCATCCAATTTGTGCATTTCGCTTATAGCGCCAATTATGGTACCATCATTAATGACAGAAGTTTAATAATTGATCCTAATTAATATAATAACGAATTAAACAAAAAAATGACATGGTATCACACTTTATTTACTCGACCACAGTAATTTAACTACAAAACGGTATACCACACATAAGAACACCGCAAAAGCTATTTGATGAAATTAAAGTTTGTATGTTTAAGGAGGGGGGTGCTCGCTAGCAAAGCACTCCAACACTCCAAGTCATGAATGGTAAACAGCATATTTTACACTTGCATAAAAATAATTATAAAAATTAGATTAATTTATTACCATAACATTATTGACACATCCTTTTCATACAACTACTTTTTATATGATGATAAGAATAGATTTTATATTTTTTTCCCTTACAAGAATGGACAAACAATTGAATACACATGAAGACATCAAGCAGAATGCTGTTGGGAATTAAAATCTCCAAGCATGGGCATCTAAGATTTGAAAATGTTTCGCCTTATTATTAATTTCAACAATACTCTGTGGTCTGATTAATTAGGAACAATTACCAAACTTTTGCTATTAATAATGAGACCGTAATTGGAGTTGTTATATAGATTGTGCAGTCAGATGGGTTCATTTGATGGGAGTGCATCTTTTCTAAGATGAAACTAACATTATCTTCTGATGTTAATATTTTGGAACAGTGTTTACAATAGCCACTGCTTTGATTCTGCAGAACAAGTGCTGGTCTTTATCAGAGAGAGACCATTTAAGGTGTGGGCAAAAGCATGTGTTTTGAAATGGCGTTTCTTGCTCTGACTTTCTTTGATAAAGGACACTGGCATTCCTTTTCTTTCTTAAAGTAATTTATGTTAGCTATACTGTAACATCTCGTATTTCCAAATGGGACACAATTGGCTCTTTATAAGACAGGCAAAATGTGGCATTTTATAGAACATGTTCAGCCAACGGAAAAAAGCAAAAGTTGAATTTAAATAACATATGAGAGGAATAATTCTGATGATAGGAAAAAGTGTAATCAAATGTCTCAGAAGACATGGATAAAAGACAGGGAATGGCTGAATTATGATGAAAAAAAGAAAGTTATGCAGCATAACTGGTGTACAGAGTTTGCAAAAGCAAACAGAGAAAACATCCTGCTTTGTTGCGGGTTGTTCAGACTTTAAAACTGAATCAGTAAACGTGCATGAAAGCTTAAGCAACACAAAAAAAGCAGAAAAAAGTAGTTATGCAAATACCACCATTAGAATCGACCACTGGTAAGATATTGGAAAGTTTTAACCATATGTTTGACCATATGTGCTCAACGCAAGCTTGATGCTGAGAACACCCCCAATAATCTGAAGGAAAACAATCATACAGAGTGACATAAATATCTCAGATTACCACCCTGACCTGTTCTGACATAAGACTCTGTCTATCATACTATATAAGAGACCAGGTCAGTAACTTCCAAATACTTCAGTTCTACCTGAAGTTACATATGTGAATTTCGCCTGCCTGACAACATTGTGCTCAGGTGACAACTGGTGAAAAAAGCTATGGTAAAGAACCAAAGTCTGTTCACTGATTTTTTTATTGATGTGTTAGCGGGATGAGATGAAATTAATTGATATTGGAGAGACTTACAGGATTAATAAACAGTTTGTTACATTTACTCACTACATCACTGGAACTGAAAGGCAGAAATTTGTTTTGGTGGATCATTTTCGGCCAGTGCTTGTTGGCGCAGTTGTGGTTGCTGATGTAGTGGAATTGGAATGGTTCATATTAAAAAGTGTAGTCTACAGCAAGTAGGTGTACATTCAAATACATGTATTTAAAAATAAATACAAGAAACATCAATGATCCTAGAATTGTTAAAAATTCTTTATTTAGCATAGTATCTTGATTGTTAAAGGTAACCATTTGAAGAAAGCTTTAAAAAAAAATTAATATAAACATTATTGAAGTATTGACATTACCTTTTTCTTGATGTAAATTTATTCAGATTAATATTTTCTTAATGTATTCTGCTATCTTGCAATTACAAAGACATCTATGCTTTGACTTGGTCTACAGTTGTAAAAATGATGTGCTGCTGACTGCAAGAATATTTTGGCATGGATTGACTTTATCCTGACAATTCCAACCCACTCTGCTAATGCTGAGATGGGTTTCTCAGTGATGTAAATGGTGAAGAGTGACTGGAGATCATGTTTTCGAATTTGGGTTCTCTCTGACCTACTCTTTAAAAAGTTCCATGCAAATGATATTCCAACAAATGATCCATCACCAGCAATACATTTGTGGAATGTTTCAGGGAGACAGGTAATGAGACCTGAACAAACCCCATTTGGACCCAGAGTAAAGGTGGAGGATGAGAAAGGACACCAGGATTCCTTTCTGGAATTGGATCCAAATTATCTTGAGAAACAAGAAATGTAATTTGACTGATTGATGATTTGAAGCAGGATTTAATATATAATTTTGTACTTCTGCATTTCATATGATAATGCTATTTATGAATAATATTGTTGTTAATCTCAATACAAGTATGTGAAAATGTTTTGTGGACAGGTCTAGTAAAGATTTGACAGGACTTGTAAATTTCTCAGCATACTAGTCCTTCTGGCTACATAGAAATTTGTGTTAAATTCCAGCCCTGTTATTATTTTTATTATTAGTTGTAAAAGCAAACATTCTGTGCCTGTAATCAGTAATACTCAAAAGAAAAAATTTACTAACAATGGCTGGATTTGGACTGGACTGGGATTTTATATATTTTCTTATAGGCATATTAGGACAAAGATAAGACATAAACAAGCATGCAAATGAACTGTTCTATTTTGAATTGTAGAATTGATTATAGATAAAAGTTTGCAGTTCAGACATTTAATATGCATATTGCTTTGTTGTTGTTTCTTTTTCTACAAAGTAATTGGGAGATATGGGTGTATTTATTGTATGTTCTTATGAAGTTATATTCAGTAATATTTGTGCAAGTTGTAAATAATTTGCATGGACAGCTTCAAAAAAAATTTGTCATATTCAGTCATTCCATGTAAAAAGAGTACTGCTTTTCTGCATAGGCAAATACTTTATATACTCACTTATAATGTGTATGCAACTGCAGACTGTGCAACACAGATGATCTGTCATCACATAATGCACTGCCAGATATAGGTCAGTTAGGTCAATGCAGCTTGTTAGGAGTAATCAGTAGAACAAAGATCATAGACCCCAATCTGCTGACATATGTGACAGCAGATCAGGTATTGCTGTGTTTGAAAATGGACACAATTTATAAGTAAGTATATATGGTAGCATGATTATATGGACAAATAATCTTCATTTTCAGCTAACTACACCTCTCTTTCGATAACTCGTGCACATCGGGGTCAAAAAACACAGACTGCACTATAAGCGAGTGCATGAGTTACTGAGAGACCTCCAAAAAATCCGATAGACAGCCAGAAACTGTGGGTTAGGGGTAGGGGTAACTAGGCTGTTAAATGGCTGAAACTTCATTTTATAATAGAGTCAAGAAAAATTGTTAATAAAATGCATATTCTGATAAAGTTATATATAGTCATGGCTTTTTGTTTTGTTTGATTAGAACGGTTCCCAGATTGATTTGGCATAATGTTTTGCAAAAATAGGAGTCTTCGAAGTAGAGAACCAGACTAAATGTTGATATACTACCAAACAAGATTTCTTTTTATTAAAAATGCACAACATTTATTTCATGAGACAGTTTTCTATGTTAAAACTCAGTTTTTGTATTTTCAGTTAGTAAAATTTTGATGCCCTGATTTCATTGCAAAAGTAATAGTGAAACCTTTTATCATCCTTAATAATATTTCTACATGTAAATTCATGAATTCTCTGAAATTCATTTTTCCCACAGTGGTCCATACCTTTGAAACAATGGTCTTTATTTTAGGAAGTACTTATTTTGCTTGGTTACCTTGCTATCTTTAATCATATTTATTATTGAGTAGGTGAATTTAAGGCAGTTTAATTAGATATGTACACAATAAAATATATTAGTGTTGGATTAATAATCTGAAATGAGTTACCCAACTTACAACCTGTGCCTCTGGTTCTTAAGCCTGTAGGATTTGTGTGCCTTTGGACTTTTTTTTTACTATTCCACCTGCTTTATTTGATTCAAAAGAAGTAATTGCTATAATAATAGAAACTTTTTATTTAGTACAAAAATAAAAACAAATTCTTCTGCTAATCTGATATCAAAACTCAGTGGGCACTTAATTAGGTTCTCAGCAAAAGGCATGGACATAGCTGTTACAGTAGATTGACACATTTTATGTTTAATTACAAGAGGACACATTGCATTTATGATGATTACTTAAAAGGAACTAATAGATAGAATTAGAACTCGAATTTAAATTGATAAAAAAATTTATTTAATTGGTATTTATTTTTTAAAGTACTGCCTCCACTTGGCGTGACATTTTCATTGATAGAAATGTCCATCAGTATTGTTAATTGCAGTTTACTAAGAATGTTGTTTGAAAGAAAATGTAGCAAATTATGACTTTTATTAAAAGTCAATGTTTCATAATGTTGATTAAAATTTCCAGATCCTATCTACCGTTTTTGATGATAAAACAAGTGATATAACAAAAGTTTCCATTACCAATTTCAGTAGCGATTTTCTTCAAGCTCAGCAAATAGGGATATATTTTTAGGTATTTTCTGGTTTAAAAACTTGCATCCACGCCAGACCCTACATTGTAGTGAGTGTGCGAGTTATCAGGGCGTGAGTTATTGACGGAGTGGTATATGTCTGGAAGTGTAATTCTCTGTAAACTACCATTTAGATCTAATCATCAGCCATATTCTAAAGGCATTTTGTGGTCAGTTGTTATATGTAATCAATTCAAAGTTAGTTGCTTTTTGGATTTGGGATTCAAGATCATAAAATTAATGCAGTATGTTAGCTTTATGCCTTGTTCACTTTTTTCCTCAGGAATGAGCCAGTCAGTGGATAGTAATGATTCTGAGTTAGTGGCAAACAGTAATGATTCCTCCGAGGTGGTTGCAGGAAGTGAGTGCAAAGTGGAAGTGGTTGAATCTATTAGTGAAACCTTGGAGATACCAATATCATCCACAGAGGTAGTGGCCCAATCACCGGAACAAGTGGACAATAAAGAACAGGAGCTCATTAACTCATCTGGGAAACAATACATTATAGTCACTGCTAATGGTGATAGTAAGTTTAGATTTGAAATATTTACAGAAAAATTGTGCTAATGAAGATAAAGCTGTCCATCGTCATAGCACTCTTCATTAGAGTCAAACTTTGGATATAATGCCTTGGTGACCAGATAAATAAATGTATATTTTCTGATGTTAATTTTAATTGGATGGGTCATATTTGGTTTGGACATCACCAACCTTATTCCTAGAATCTGCATTTGTCTTATATATAATTGTACATCTGCTACAAGTTATTGTACATATTTGGTAACTAGTTATTGGAAGCCTGAAGTTATAGTCAGGCCATCATATTAAGCTCATTAAGTTTAATGTTTATTCCTACCAATTCCATATTAAGTTTATTCCTACCAATCACATATCAGTCTCTCTAATCAATGTTGTTTAGGTGGGGATACATTTCCCGGACCAGCCTTTTGTGAATTCATTTTCCACTGGACAGAATACCCGTATATAGAATCCTGGCTCTTCTGGTAGCACTTCAAACCTTGATTGTGTTAGCTCACTGATAGCATTCTTTTCTGGAAACCAGGATGACTGTACTTGCACCCTTGCTAGTTTCTCCTTTTTTTAATTTTGTTGAAATTGAAACTGGACAATCAGAGATTCCATTACATGGGTATATGCCAGTAATTACATCTAAAACTTTGACATACTGGAAAAAATGAAATGATCTGTATTATTTGTTTACTGACAAACTGAAAAATGTTGTTTTATACCTTAAAAGTTAACTGTCAAATCATAATCTGGCAAAACAGATATATTCTTTTCATTCAGTTATAATCCATTATTGTGACTTTGATCAGTAATTGACAACAGCAACTGTGTACCAGAAGAAAGAGTCTTGTCTCATTGATGGATTCAAGTAGGATAATGGTATATACATCTGGTTTATTTATGCCTTCCTAGTTTGTTAAAATAAACAATTTTATAGTTAGGGCCAGAGTTCCCATGGTTTTCAAATGACTGAAACATAGTACTGGATTGCTGCTGAGGCTTATCAAGTTAGGGAACCTAGAAGCCAGTTGCATTACATATAGTTGCTATCAAAACAAAGCCTGATGCTGTAAAAGAGATATGACGACAATCGTTCCTGTGCTGTTGCATGAAGCAATAATAACTAAAGTACCCATAATTCTGCTTCACAGATGTTAATCCAACCATTTATTTCATTTGTTAGTGCAAATTAGCAACCACATTTTTAATTTGATGAGGGACTTTCTGGATTGGATTTTGCTGCTTTCATTTTATAGAAAACTGTTAGTCAGGATCTTATATGCTGTGATGAAGTTGAAAGCTTTCACTCAGACCAAGCCACTAAAATTAAATATTTTATGCATTACATGTAAAGACCTTGACTATTTGCTTTATAGGCTTAACCTTGAGAATAATCATATAGCTGCTTTGTGTCTTGAACCTCAAATTTCTTTTAAAAATCTTTGTAGAAACTAAAACAAAATCCTCAAATTTTAAAATTTAATTTCCCTTCTAGCTGCCTAGCATAAATATAGTCTTATTAGCCAATACAAAGTGGTCATTGATGTGTTGGAAATTTTAATATGTACAAAAAGTTACATTGTTTCAGTCCATTTCAATGCATTTAAATAAGTAGGTCTTCCAGTTTTCTCCAAATTATGTTTCACCAAATTAAATTAAAAATGATATTTTCAGACCTTGGCAACATGGAAGTTCCATTTTGAGCAGGTAATGAATGTTAATATCAGAAAGATAATGGCTGATACAGAAATTTCCCTGTACAATTTGGCAATTTTTAAAAAATGTTGTGGGTTATTATTTGCAAGACATTCTTGCTGCTGCAACTAACATTTCATTCTCCTTTGGAAGAATTTTTATTGCTAAAAGGATTGAAATAATAAAAGTATAATGCCATCAGTTTTAAGTATAAAGCCTTGCTAAGCTGAACATGTCACCTATTATCTATTATCAATTATACCTCTAATTGAAAGTGACATTTGTTTTATACCTAGGTCTGTTTCAGTACTACACAATATTTGTGATTTAGAATTACAGGTAATAACAAAATCACTAACATCAGTAGATGCCATAATAAACAACTAGATGCTTCACATTACATGCGCCACACTATATTATCATAGAACAGAAGACAATTTTTCATAGATTACTGGTTAAAGGGAGGTAACTCTTAACTGGCTCATTATTTCTGAACTTGAGATAAGATGCTTTCCCTTATATTAACTGTGAACTTAATTTACTTTGCAGCTCCAATAGGCATCGGCACACTCCAGCCAGATGACAGCACTAGCAATGCCTGTGCACCTGGCACTAAGAGATTCAAGATTCAAGGAGAAGATGGGCACTCATATTTTCTTACAGTAGCAGGTGGGTTTCATCTTCACAATATTTTACAGTAGTTTTCAGATGTAACTAGTCAATAACTGTCAGTTGTATTTTTGTAAAATCATTTAATTACATATTTTTATTATATTTTGATTGGCAGAAGACTGCACTGTTAAGATCTATACCTGAAACAGGTCCTAGATATGAGTAACATTTAATGTGCTGATGGCAAATTAATGTTAACATAAGGAGAAAGAGAAGATGATATCAGTGATGCAGCTGCTGATGAAAAAGACTTTGAATAACAAAAACTTGATATTTGTTTGTTTTAAAAAATTGTGATCAAAAGTTGTATTTTTTGGCTTCCAAGAAAGTTTTTCAGACGTACATGTTACTCTATGCAGTAATACTCTACCTAGGAAGGGTGACTTAATGTTGTCTTTGACTGAATGGATTGTTTATTTCCTGATTGAAGCATGAATATTTGCAGACTCAACCAATGCTGCCATATTATTTTGTTTCTGGACTTGTTTTCATGAAGAAGGATGGGATATTGTAAAACGGATACATACCAAACTCAGTAATGTAAGAGTACTTGCTTACATCATATTATTCCCAATGTTGTCTATTTTATCTTTCAAGCTGTAGTTGTTTCACAGAACTGAATTTTGGAATAACTATTCCATAACGTTTTTTTATTTTTTTTTGTTTATTCACATAGCATCTTGGAGTGTATGACTAGCCATCTCTTCAGATATTTAGTAAAAGATGTGCTGTGTATGAGTTAGCCCTTTAAAGGAAGACTTAGTATATTTGTTTGCTATTGTAACAGCAAACTCAAGATTGTAATGCCAGCCTGCCAAAATGTGCATCAATGATAAAGTTACAGGCAATGTATCAATAGATGTAATGAATAATCTTTACTTTCATTTAGATAGGGCTTAAAACATGTGTGTGTTTAAAACTTTGCCAATTCTTATTTATCATCATTACTCTCAATTTGGACTGGTTTCGTGGCCTAGTGGTTAGAGCATCTACCTTGGATGCTGGAGGTAATGGGTTTGAACACAGCCAAATCAACCAAAGACTAATAAAAATGGTACTAACAACTATCTTGCTTGGTGCTCAGCATTAAGTGGTTAGGACTGGTCGGCATGGTGTCAGGATAATGTACATCATGCTGTATGTCTGTGGCATGAAGCCCCAGTGCTAGACATCACTATAAACTGTCACACAGCAGACATAGAGATATGACTGAAAAACTGTTAAAGCTATGTTAAAAATCCAAAACACACACACACACACATGCAATTTATGATAATATATTCCATATATTGAGCTCTGAACCAATCACCTGTTTTGGCTTTAGAGAAAGAAAACAATAAGGAAACAAAATAAATTGAAATGAGGTTGCCATCAGTTTGTCAAGAAGCCTCACATCCATAGATCAGTTTGTATTTATTTTGCAGATGACTCTGAGAATGCCTGGTCTGAATTAAATGAAGAGCCAGGAAGCAACAAGGTATGTTTTCTAAGATTTTTTTGAATTATTGTGTTTCATTCTGCCTATAAAGATGCACATTTTCCACAGTATTCCTGGTCTTTTAGCATTTGTCACCTTTACTACTCATTTTTTTTTAATATGTGAACAAGTGTTTGGTGAAAAACTTTTGTCTTTGAATGTGACAAAAAATTTATTTTAATGTGATGATAGTGTACTGCAAGGTACATGCTTACTGGTGACTTACTTAGTACTTAGTATCAGAACATTTCTGGTATTGAAACTTATATGAAACTTTTAATTATTTTAAGACTTTAATAGACCTATTTAGAAAGTTTGGATTTACTTCATAATACTGTTAAGTTCCTCTCACATTTTTCATTTATAACTTTGGTTTTGCTGCTTTTCTGATTCTTAAGGTGATGATCATAGATTTGCCTTCACCTAGCCATAAAGTCAATTGAGCTTATGGTATGGTTCCAAATATGAATCATGGGTCATTTCCCTAATAACTGTATTTACAGCTTCCCAAATGTTTCCTGCTCAATATCAACCATTCTTGACAAGAAGCATCTTTGCCTTTCAAATTTTTGCAAATTTTACCAATCCATGATCAAATGTGGCTACCATTACATGTTCAGCAAATGTTTCTGAATAATATACTAAACAGACCTTGACAAAATTTGACTAACCGCTCCGGTGGCCTAGTGGTTAGAGCACCCACCTTGGATGTGGGAGGTCGTAGGGTCGATCCCTGGTCGAGCCATACCAGAGACTTACAAAAATGGCACTAACAGCTGCCTCACTTGACGCTCAGCATTATGAGGTTAGTGTTAGGACTGGTCAGCCAGGTGTCAGGATAATGTGACTGGGTGGGACATCATGCTACATGTCTGTGGCATGATACCCCAGTGCTAGACATCACTATAAACTGCCACACTGCAGACATCGTAGTGATATGACTGAAAATTTTTTAAAAGCTACGTTAAAAATTATAAACCCCAACA
This sequence comes from Potamilus streckersoni, assembly GCA_016746295.1. Lineage (NCBI taxonomy): Eukaryota > Metazoa > Mollusca > Bivalvia > Unionida > Unionidae > Potamilus > Potamilus streckersoni. The sequence continues at coordinate 1,187,363 of JAEAOA010001785.1, read as the reverse complement.
CCACCACACAAAATTTGACTCAGAAAAACCCAACCATGCATAAAGACCTTTCAGATTTGTATAATCCAGTGATCCTGCTAGGTAGGGTAGGCATAGAGGGATGCCAAGCTCCACAACTCGTCCATATTTCTGTCTTTAGATTAAAATGTAAAACAAAACTTAATGACTTCACAAAAGCTGTTCCACAGAAGTTCACCAAATGTGATAGTATTTTGATATGGAAACTTGTAAAGTTTGTGAAAATAATGTTTATTCACTGCTCAATATGGCAATTGTTAATAACAACAGAACTCTTTAAAGAAAATGTTCTCAAAAGTGGGTTAGCTGAAGTTGACCAAATTTGGCAGAAAACATACTTAACTTCCTTTCAAGCAATGCTGATTTGAAAGAAAGTTATTTCCTATTTCCTTATTATTATACAGCCAGTACTGTGTTACAAGATTTAAACCATGAAAACAATATTTTATTCATTCTAACTGACATGACTATTAAAAAATTTACAAAAGCCTCATACTGATCCAGATTTCTTGGTCTTGTGATTGATTTTTGGTAAATGTTGACCAGTGAGCAGGTAATAAGCAGCCCCTTTCTTGTTAACTTTATTGAATGATGCAGATTTTTTCTATTAATTTTAGAGTCTGTTGTCTGGTAGGCAGGAGTCAAACAAGAGAAATCTTCTGGGAGCTGATGTCACACAAGCCTGGTTCACATCACGAGATGATAAAAACAGTCTGCACAGCAAAGGTTTAATTTAATAATTCATTGTATCACTATTTATAGTCACCATAATTAGTTTTGAAACCAATCAGCCTTTGTAAAGTCCTTGTTCTTAATTTTTTCCATGTGAATGATGATTCCAAAAGGTAGGAATTATACACATAGGTGTGTGTGTGTGTATATATATATATATATATATATATATATATATATATATATATATATATATATATATATATATATATATATATATATATATATTACAAATCATGGAAAAAAACTGACCTTTCAAGTGCAAGGGATCACATGTGTCATGGATTGATTTAGATAGATGCAATAAACTGACGACAAACAGTGCAAAACTAGTATCTAACTAGCCTGAGCACTTTCAACTCTTAATGAGTCTTTTTCAAAGGCATGTACAAAACATAGACAAAATAAAACATAGAAGACATTGTGTTTGTAAACTCCTCATGGCTGTTTCTTCATGAATTAAACCTATAGATGCATTATGTAACCAGCCTATATAGACTTGTTGCAGATACTGAGTTAGGGAAAACTGATCTGATCTAATTGATTAATTCACCATCATACTCATGTTTTTGTGTAGTCAACAAGAGGGTCTTTGATATTCAACATGTGCTAAGTCAGTGAATTTCTAAATGCACATTAAACCATTATTTTATTCATATTTTACTGTCTTTTTTTTGCATCATGTATTATAAGTTGATCCCAGCTGCAAACTGCACAGAGCTAGATCTGCTGACACATAATGTGCTGACAGATCTGGGTTTGTGGAGTTTGTCAGGAGTAGTCAATTAAATAAACAACATATACCCTATTCTGCAGGCTTATTATGATACAGCAGATCAGGATTTTTGTTGTTGGCAGTTTGATTTGACTTATAAGCAAGCATATATGGTACTTGTCCAATGTTGTTGACTCTTTAAGGAGATAGTTATTCAGCTAAGAGTAAAATGCATATTGATCAATAAATTGACCCTTGTAAAACTATTTCTCAGAGTTAATTGCTATGAGATTTTACATACAGTCAAGCTTAATCCTATCTGTCCTCAATTGTAGGGGCCAGTTGGAAGCAGGGTCAGTGGAGTAAGGAGGAAGTTGAGATCCTACAGGCCAATATTATGAAATACTGCAGTGTGAGTTGTAGATTTTGTAACTGTTTATTATTAGCAAATGGTCTTACACAAGAACTGAAGAAAACTTTTTTCATTTGTTTTGGTAATTTGTAGCTCACCTGTCTGTCAGGTTAAATGAGCTTATGGTCAGACCATGTGAGTGCCATTGATCATCACTTGTCCATCAACCATCTATCAATTTATTCTTGTTACCACTCAGTAGTCCATATTTCTGACTTAGTTTCAATGAAGTATGGGGAATGAGTTTATATTTTCAATAATGAGAGCAATCCACACATATTGATGAGGTGATCTTGCATCAGATTGGCTGACCTTTTTATCATACTGGAGGCCATAACTTCTGATTTGGTAAAACTTAAAATATGGGCTTATATCATCAATATCATAAATGACTTTTGATAATGAGTAAGGTCCAACCATAATAATGAGGTGATCTTGTATCTGATTGGCTGACCTTGTAATAATAATGATGTGATCTTGTATCTGATTGGCTGACCATGTAATAATAATGAGGTGTCTTGTATCTGATTGGCTGACCATGTAGCTACCTTGGAGGCCATAATTTCTGATTTTGGTTAAATTTGAAATATTAGCTTATATCAGGATAATATTTTATGAATTCATTCAAGAGCAAAATGAGTGCATATTAATTATGTAATCTTCATCATATTGAGTTTATTGTGACTCTGGATTCTGAATTTTATTTCAGTCATCAAATATACACTTATGTGATCAAGATTAGAGATGAGTTTGATGATTGGTGAGATCCATTAATATTAATGAGTAATATATACAATATATGACCTGGGCCTCACCATAAAAACTGAATCTTTCACACATAAAACTTAACACATGATAAAAATTATCCTGGCCATCCTGCCCCCATAAAATTGTTTTTTTTTTTTATATAAAATCCTTTGCCACCCTACTCTTTACTAATTAGAAAAATCCACCACTACAAAATTTATAAAATGGGTGGAAAATCCTTGGTCACTCTACCAATTATTTACTCAAACATCCTAGGCCATGTTTTGGGAGGAAATATCCAAGGCCACATTTGCACTCACAAATTTAAACCAAATGTTGAGAAAAATCCTAAGGCATCCTACCAATTTTTTTTCCCCTCAGATATCCTAGGCTACCCAACCAGAGTTTTATTTGTTTGGTAGGTGGGAGTGAGGTCTGGGCAATTCTAACAACATTTTGGGAGGAAGTACTGAAGATAACTGTTAGGAAATAATAAAATTTCAGACATCCATGCATCCTAATAATTTCTTCCAGATAAAGTAAGTCATTACTAATGAAACTAATTAGATTTGAGAAGGAAAATATGTTTACTTAAAAAACAAAATAAGTCATAAATAACTGACTAATGAAATTATGAAAATGTAAAGAAAATGTCTTACCCTAATTGCTGAGCAAGCACAGTGCTGTTGGTTATTTTTGTTGTAATTTCATATTATGTGGTTGCCATGGATTTTAACCCCTAAAATCTTAGCAGATTTGCTTAAAATTTGTGAAAGGAAAAATATTGGGGTTATTGCCATACATTTTGTTTTAAATTCTTTTAATTGTGTTTGTTGAGTATTGGTGTTTGAAAATAATGAAATAAAATAACTAAACAAATATTGGTGCAGTCTGTGAAATTATTCATCCTATATGGGTGGGTAGTATTATGCTTATCAAGAATTTGTTTTAAAAAGAAACAATTGTGGATGGTAGGGTCACATTGTTTTCTCTTCTTCAAAACAGTTATTGTTTTCATTGATTTATGGTGGGGTATTGTGGTTTTTTTTTAAAATTGTGGCTTGGCCCAGAACATTTGTGGACTATGCTAGTCAAATGAAGTGATTTTGCATATGATTGGCTGATAATTTGCCACTTGGTGGGTTGTGCTTCAGATCTGATCTTGATCTGTCTTGGAAAATGCATGGATATTAATGGGATGATTAATCATTATATTTGCTGAGCTTAGCACCACTAGGATGTGTTCTTGCAGTACTGCATAGCTGCCAACTCTCATGATTTTTGCATGAATTTCACAGCTTTTTCAGCGATTCACAGATTCACACTGCATGCAGAAAAAAATCACAAATTCCCCAATTCTCAATTATTTTGAATCTTTAATAAATTAACTGATTTCCCGTTAAGTGCTAGTCATTGTCGAAAGAGTCCAGAATTGCTATTTGAGATATTAGTAGAACTATAGCCGATTGATACAGTTGATCCGGTAGCAAGCATTTTAGCATATTTTAGTCTATATGTATAAGAGTAGTTTTACAAAAGCTTTGAGAAAAACTGGGGACTAACTGGAATTTCGCTCCATGCATGCGCCACCAACACTGACTTGAATTACCAATCAGCATCAATGTTGAAAATGTCTATACCACCAAGAAAACAGAAATGTATTGCACAAAAAGTGAAGTTTAGTTTGGAATATACAAAAATTTGGCCATGCATTCAGTCATCAAACACTGATATACATCATGCTTTTTACAGTGTGCCACAAATTTTAGCATTGGGCATGATGGCAGATATGATGCGAGGAAGCACATTAGTAGCAAAATGCTTCATGAATTCACAAATTTTTATCCCCATTTTCACTAATTGCAAGCCTGGAGTGTTGGCAGCTATGGTACTGCATCATGTCAAAATTCACAAATTTTTATCCCCATTTTCACTAATTGCAAGCCTGGAGTGTTGGCAGCTATGGTACTACATCATGTCAAAATTCACAAATTTTTATCCCCATTTTCACTAATTGCAAGCCTGGAGTGTTGACAGCTATGGTACTGCATAAGACTACTTAATGGCAAGTTGTTTAGCCTAGGTAATTGTAGAGTTTACAGCAATTTTGGTTACAGATTATTGAATAAAAGATCTGTAGTTTTTATATCTGGCTTTATGATATGATCATTCATCGCTTTTGAAACCCATATTTTATGAACAAATCAGTCACATGTTGCATTTAGCAGGTGGTTGTACTTGGGTTGTAAATGACAGGTGATTACTTATAGCAGAGGTTGCTCAAATCAGGTTTTACCATACAGAATTAAGCTCATTTTGACATACAAATATTCAGAAATATTATACAAAATTATCCTTAAATTAGTTATAATTATTTATTTAACCAGAAGCAAGAAGAGCCAAATGCATAGTGATAACATTGTGTATTTTAGTTAAGCTAAGTTTAAAAGTTTTTATCTAATGAAAGGTGTGCTCAACAAATAAGGGGTCTCTTGTTGTTGTGTAGATCTAATTGTTTGATAGATCTTTCTGAGATTGTTCAATCTACTTTTGAAGTTAACATCTTTATTGACACACTTCTTTCACAGGATAGCAACATTTCGGACCCAACTGAGATTATATTTGAGATGTCTAAGGATGAGAGGAAAGATTTCTACCGGACAATAGCTCAAGGATTACAGCGCCCCCTGTTCTCAGTCTACAGAAGGGTGACCAGAATGTATGATCAGAAGAACCACATAGGGCGGTACACTCCGGAGGAGATGCAGAGGTTGAGAGAGTGAGCTATTCATTTGATTATATCTCCACTTCTTGCAGCAGGGCAACTTCATTTATTGATGTCATACCTGCTAACCTTGCAGGCAGTGTAAGAGCAGGAGGGCAGCAGGGTTGTGACTCCAAAATATTTGATTATGGTGACAAGGAGGTCAGTAATCATGACCCAGATAAAGGATGTTTTACAACTGTTATCTGATTTTATAAGCCTTTAGAAACTGGCCAGAAATTAAGTTAACAAAATTAAGTTCAGTTTAGTTTGATTATTGTACTAAACATCTATTACAGTCAGAATTTAATGTAACAATTGGACAATTAATTAAAGAAATGATGTTGGCAAGTATATAGAGTGCAATGTTCAAGTTATGGAGAATAGTTGGTTTTTGTCCATTTTTGTTGTGCAGGCAGTCTGCTTTGCAGATTTCAAATTATCTATAAATGTAACCACAATATTTGCAAAATTTGCACTATCGTCATTTAGAAATATAATATTATTTGGATCATTATATGATCAGATTTAAAAACCTTTAGAGAATAGTGTATCTGAAAGTTTTTCTTAAATGTTGATTTAGAGAGCATGGTAGTAAGAAGTGATTTTTGTCATCTAGATTTTTGTCATTGACAAAAACAAACATTGACTTTGGTTCCGTTTATTTTTGTCAGTTTGTTTCAGTCCAAAGTGTATGACTACAGAGTGGGATTTTTGTGCTTTTTGTTTTTCAAAGCAAGCAGGAACTATGTGAAGTTAATCTGATTTTTGGAATGATTTGATTAAAGAAATAGTGCATTGTATCCTGAGCTTATTTTATATATTCTCATGTCTGAATAAGTTACTTAGTTTAAGAAAATGTATGAAACCATGGACTCTTTAAAAATGTTAATGCGTACCTCTTTTATTTTTGTAGTTTTGACGCTTTGGTCAGTTCAATATGTAATAGTACTGACATTAATCCAGTCCCAGACCTTATGCTATGTAAGATAATATCTTGCTCACAGGCCTTGTGGGGTACTGATGCATACATGCCAACCATTACGCTTTTGGCATGATCATTACGCTTTTTTCACTAAATTATGCCTTACGTGGAAATATATCCATATTACACGTTTTCAGTATATCCTGCTGCAAAATATTAATAATTTGTTTTTAGAAAATACCGCTTCTACCTAGCTGTCAAATAAGAGTAGGCTTGTCTTTAAACTGGCATAGACTTTCCTAACAGTGGTATGTTCTATATTTAGCAGCTGCCCTATTTCCAAGGAACATGCTGGATGCTACTTTCAAACTGTGACCTCGGTATCTATTTATAGCAGCATCAGCTGTATGGTTTAGTTAGGAGAGTACAGACTGGATTTTCTAATTTGTAATCTTTGTTGGCAGACTCTTTGTTATATTTTATATCTAGTACGGAATCAGTCTGTGTATTTGGTGCTAAAAGTCAAGTCAGATTCTTTCTAGTTGATGCATATGTTGGGAGGAAAAATGTTTAAAATAATTTCATGGATTAGAAAAAGACAAGAAACAAATTCAGAGATGAAGACATGAATTATATAAAACAGCATTCCATTCTAAAGCAGCTTCATGCCCATTGCAGGCTGTGTGGAAAGGATTTTAATATTGGTCATGGTAGTAAAACAAAGAAATCTTGAATTAGATGGTTTTACTAACTCCAATTCAAAGGTAACTTTTTTTTTACAGCAGGGCTCAATTGTGCACATAAACTTTATAAATGCAGATGCGTTATTTATCAAGTTCATAATAAAATACAATCTAACCCTAGCGGTAGAAGACTGTGTTGGTGCTTTGTTCAAACAGATGTTTTCTGATTCGAAAATTGCCAAAAATATGCATACATGTGCAAGAAGAAAATCATCTAATATTGTTAGGTATTTAAAGGAAGATACTGAATCACTCAGAATTGCAGAGGCCATGAAAATGGGGTATTGCCACAGAGAGGAGTAACGATTATGATGACAAAGTTTACTCAGTCTGTTCAAGAGACACCAACAACAAAAAGGGCAAACTCATAGTGCTTTTCTTTCATTGCCAAAATTAACAGTAGATTTTACTGGAGAAAACATTTTGATTTGCTTTGATATGCTTGTTAATGCTTTATAAAAACATAAGCTGGCAGAACTGTATGGGGTTTTCAGCTGATAAAGCAGTCAATGATGACTGGAATTCATGAGTTTCATTATATCTTTTAAAAGATGTCTCCATCAGTATACATATCAGGTTGTCCCTGTCATTTGATGCACCTTTCAGCAGGAAATGCTACCAATAAATTAGAAGGAGAACTTATGAAGTATCAAGTTGGCATTCTATCTGACAATGTACATCCTGTGGACAGAGTTGATCTGCAGTGGCACCCTATTTCCCAGCTAAAAGACCCAATAACTGGAAGATATAAATTTTCTCTTCTTTGTCAGGTCATGATAGAAAAATTTGTTCTTTGTCATTCTAATGCTGACTGTGAGAGATTGTTCAGTATTGCTAACAAAATAAAATAAATAAAAATAAAAAATAAAAAAAATAAATTCAGATCCAGTCTCAGAAATGCAGCAATTAGTGCTCTACGTTGTGCAAAATATTCAAAGTTTCAGCTGGTACAAAGTGTTTTTAAATGCAGTATGAGAGTCTGTTGGTTTTTAAAGCTAAAAGCACTACATGTGAACACTTGAATCAGTGTTTGATGTTTAAAGACTAAAGGGATAGCTAAATCATTTTGTACATATGTGTATTGAATTTTATCATGTTATATGTGGATTACTCTTTTTCTTCTCATATTACTCTTTTTGTTCACTTGGATTCAACTTTTTCCTTGCCAGGAGTTGGCATGTATGCTCATGGACAGACACTCATAAGAAACTCTTGTGTACAATATTAGGGTACTGATAATGAGTCAGTATTCATAGAAAACAGTCTAAGTGCAGCAATTACTATAGAATTGTATGACCACTTTGGTATTTCCAATATGGGCTTCTTGACTTTAACAAGGTTGGGATTGCATACATTTTTATCCAAACAGAAAAACAGATTTTACCTTTTTATGTTGTAGATTGTACATTCCAAAACTTAAAAATATACTTTCTTCAAAGTATTAAATACACTTTCAAGCAAGACAGCCAGTAGACATAGAATTTTAATGTATTATTCACACATACATACATACATACATACATACATACATACATACACAGAGTAAATAAAAAATTCACAGAGTTTTTACTTTAAAATCGTTTGGACTGTAGAATACCATAGTTGCTGTCTTTGCTATTCTTGATAGAACATTGGAGTTTTTTTTTTAATTTGATGCAGGTTTTATTACTGTTTATCTCTGCATTAATTACAGACTGGATAGTACTGTTGTTCAGACTTCCCAAAAGATCTTGTCAAAGATTCTGTATCTACCCCTATGCATGGGGATGTTGCTATATCAATGGATGTCATGACTAATGTTGATAATAATGATAGATGTCATGTAGACTACTTACATTGAAAAAGGTTGATAATAATGATGAATGTCATGTAGACTACTTACAGTACTAAGGTTGATAATAATGATGGATGTCATGTAGACTACTTACAGTACTAAGGTTGATAATAATGATGGATGTCATATAGATTACTTACAGTACTAAGGTTGATAATATTGATGGATGTCATGTAGACTACTTACAGTACTAAGGTTGATAATAATGATGAATGTCATGTAGAATACTTACAGTACAAAGGTTGATAATAATGATGGATGTCATGTAGACTACTTACAGTACTAAGGTTTATAATAATGATGGATGTCAAGTAGACTACTTACAGTACTAAGGTTGATAAAAATGATGGATGTCATGTAGACTACTTACAGTACTAAGGTTGATAATAATGATGGATGTCATGTAGACTACTTACAGTACTAAGGTTGATAATATTGATGGATGTCATGTAGACTACATACAGTACTAAGGTTAATAATAATGATGGATGTCATGTAGACTACTTACAGTACTAATGTTGATAATAATAATGGATGTCATGTAGACTACTTACAGTACTAAGGTTGATAATAATGATGGATGTCACATAGACTACTTACAGTACTAAGGTTGATAATATTGATGGATGTCATGTAGACTACATACAGTACAAAGGTTGATAATAATGATGGATGTCATGTAGACTATTTACAGTGACTAAGGTTAATAATAATAATGATGGATGTCATGTAGACTACTTACAGTACATGTACTATGGTTGTTAATAATGATGGAAGTTATGTAGACTACTTAAAGTGACTAAGGTTGACAATAATGATGGATGTTATGTAGACTACTTACAGTACTAAGGTTGATAATGATGGATGTTATGTAGACTACTTACAGTACTATGGTTGATAATAATGATGGATGTCATGTAGACTACTTACAGTACTAAGGTTGATAATAATGATAGATGTCATGTAGACTACATACAGTACAAAGGTTGATAATAATGATGGATGTCATGTAGACTATTTACAGTGACTAAGGTTAATAATAATAATGATGGATGTCATGTAGACTACTTACAATGACTAAGGTTGATAATAATGATGGATGTCATGTAGACTACCTACATTACTAAGGTTGATAATAATGATGGATGTCATGTAAACTACTTACAGTGACTAAGGATGATAATAATGATGGATGTCATGTAGACTACTTACAGTGACTAAGGATGATAATATGCTGTCAGTGTTTGAAAAGCGTAAACTTGTTTCTCTTGTTACTCATCCTCAACATGAGAACCAGGAGTTTTGAAATTTGGTTTCAATCGTCTTTGATTATTTCATTCATAGCTCATAATTCCCTGAATTACAGCAGTATTTTGTCATTTTCCTTCAAAAGTGAATCACACATACTTCTACAATTCCAACTACCAAAACAGATGTGGTTTGCGTATATGTATGGAGTAAAATCCTGCTTAAAAGAAACAATGCTACTGACTAGTGAAATAGTCAATAATCTTTAATAAAGATGAGTGGAACATTTTTGTTACAGGTATCAAAGTGTAAAAGCTTGTTTCTTCAACACAGCATATCCAGTTTATGAAAGCAGGTTTTTGTAACACAACTATGTTGTGATGTTTGGGATGTAAGAATTGCATTTTTATGTGGCATATGATATGCCCTAAAAAGTTGAAATTTGGCAGAGATGATTGTGTGCATATTTAGAGAACTAGATTTTCTGGCTATTGCAGCAATTTTTTAATTTTTGCATATTTTTAAAAACTTTTTGGTGATGTGGGCACATTTTTGGTAGCCAAAACCTCAGCAAAAATATATTATGGTAGACAAGAGATATATATGCATATTTTTATGCATATATAGATGATATGATTAGATTTTCATGCTACTTGCATTTTTTAAATATTGTACAGATTTTGTTTTAACTTTTTGCATATTACTGTTTGCATCTGGAGCATGCTTATTTTGCAAAGACATATCTAGTTGTTTGATGGAGAACATGATACCTTTTTCTAACTCTGTTCAAAGATACCATAATTGTAGTCTGATGTATAGGTAAAGTCGCATGGTCCATGCAACCATGATTATATACTTTTAAAAATGGCACAGGGATAGAAAAATAAAATGATGCTCAAAAGTAAATAAAAATCAAAGCTGTGAAATCAGTTGACATGAAGTCCAGCTTGACAGCCAATTAACATAAAATTGAAGTCCAGGTGGTTTTTGATATTCTAAGGTTTTAAAGTAAGTATGACAGCCAAGATTAAAATTCAGTAACATGAACTGCCTACAATTCAATATAAATTGAGAATTGGAACTTTGACCTTTATTTTCTAATTTTTTTTAAAAAAAATCCAATAGTTTATTTTGAATAACTGATTAATCACTATTTTTTAATTACCATGGAGATTATTAATTGGACTGCCAGATCTATTTGCATTGCACCCAGATTTATGAGTCTGGTTTTCCTGTGAGCAGCCATTCTTTTTGAAAATCTTTCCATCATTGTTCCCCAAAAGTATGTTCTCAAGATCATCATCAAATTATTGTATTCAGCAGTCTTACTGGAATAATTGGGTAATCTCAGCATCACCTCAGCGAGACAGAAGATGATGGCAAAGATAGCTGTATGTTTCTTACACACCAGTACACCGGTCATTGCACACCCAAAATAGAGGAAATTCAGTGGACAAATAACATTTACAATTACAATCCTCAGATACCAATGAGCATGATGAATGCAGATTCATCAGCTGTTACTGTACTTCAGTCATTGACAAAATATACTTTTCAAAAGGATTCAATGAAAGAGATTATAACACTAATTATGACTCACTTTTTCCCAGACTTTTGAGCCAGTTTATTAGATTGTACTGTACCTAAGTGACAAATGATATTTTTTAAAGTAGTTTTTAATCAAACAGATTATAGGTCTAATTATGCCTAAATTTGGCCTTGTCTTTACAGTATTGCGACTTCATTAAGATATACATTGGCTATCATCATCATAATCAAATGAGATCATATCACTAAGTTATGATCATATGCAAACTCAAACATTGAGAAGATTGCTTTAACCTGTTCACATGCAGAAAAGGGGAAACAATTATGGGTTATCTGTAATAAATATACATGTCATATAAACTGTTTTATCTGTCTATATTGATGCATTTTGTTTCTCACTTTAGGCTGCGTATGAAGCATGGAAATGATTGGGCAGCCATTGGAACTGCACTTGGTAGAAGTTCATCCTCTGTGAAGGATAAATGTCGATTGATGAGAGACACATGTAATTCAGGTATGTTTTTTCTACTCTAAAACATAATACTTCAGTTGCATACATTTTTGTATATTTAGTGAATAGAGAAATTTGTTACAGTAAGTTTTTATTGATACTTATTTTCAATACATATTTTGAATACTCATTACATTATGTCATGTTGGAAAAAATTATATTAATTTCTTCACCAGACTTATGCTTTAGTTAGACTACACAAACTAGAACGGTTATCATTGAAGTTAATGCAATGTGTAAATTTATCAGATTAGTTTATTCATATTTATAAAGGACTGGTTTTATTTTCATTTTAAAAAATCAGAAGTGAAGAGGAATTTCATTACTTAAGTAAAGTTGCATAAATAGAACTAAGAGATTACAAGAACATGGAATACTGAGGATGTTGTATATCATTTCAAAATTGTGGTCTCATATGTCTGCTTTGTTCATTAACCCATTTCAGACTGGGTACAGTTCTATTGTAATTAACCTTTATATGGAATACAATTCAGGTTGTATATTCACTACATTCTATCATATTCAGTTGTGTAATATGTCATTATTTTAAATGTACTCTTTTGAAAAGAAGGAAATACAGGTATATAGTACACAATGCTATATCATGCATGGACAATGAGTTTTAAAAATCCCAAAAACTTTACAAATTTGATTTTAAAATGAGTTGTGGAGATCAAAATGACCATCAGTACTGATGAGGTGAGTGATGGCAGAACTGACTTTTAACATGCAGAGATAAGAAGGTGGAAAGCGATGAAGTGAAATGTGATGGCACTGCTGCAGATGTTGATTTTGTGACACATTTTGGAGAAAATTTATATTTTAGGCAGATGGGATCATAATTTTGTCTTTACCAATAAGCTGTGAAGATGATAACATGTTAATTAGTATTTTTTATTTGGATTTTGAAAATGACTAACACTGATGGTTTTCAAACAAACTGGACATTTTGAGAACTTCGCTTAATAAAAATTTGCCCATATAGCAAGATTTGATATCTGCATAATAGGACATTCCTGACAATGGCCATTGTAAACCCAAGAAAACTGATATTTTAAATTTATAATGGATTCAAAATACTGAAACAAAAATAACAGCTGTATCTACTTTCCAATAAGAATCTGCTCTGCTTTCTCTCAAATTCTCATGCAAGTAACTTTAATAAAATTTGAATAACCTTCGACATTCTTGCTTCCCCAACTTAAATGACATAAACATCCCCACATTTCATACATATATGAGGTAAAGTGATTATTGAAGATAAAAAATCAAGCAGTTGTTTTTTTTTTTAATTTTTCTTCAAGTTGAATTTTTTTAACAAAAATTTTTAACAAAAAACTATTACTTTAAAGAAAAGTTTATGCTTTTTAAAATGGTATATGACTTACTAAATTATTTGAATAAGATGTCCTGTAAAGAACAGATTGACCAGTGTTACTTCAATCTCTCATGCTGATTCATCATTTACTGAACAAATTTACAGTTCTACACAACTACCCATCTGATTGGGCTGCAGTATAAAAAGGGTTTAATTTTTGAAAAGAATCTATTACAATAGCACTACTCTGGTATAAAATTATTTCTCAAAACAATATACTTTAACATAATAGTAAAAACTTAAGACTGTTTGCTAGATTTTTATTTGAAAACTTAAGACTGGCTGCTGGATTTTCAGTTGCACATTTTCTGGAGTTGGGGTTTGGGGAGTGGCCTTGAACATATTAGATGTACTTGACAGACAAGCAACTTAGAACAAACTTACTTTTCTTACTTCCATTTTCTTCTCTCTAGTGAACACTTATGGTTGTAAATGTTTGTCAGAATGCTATGTTTTTTTACAAAGGAAAATGGCTGCCAGAGGAAGAGAAGAGGTTGGCTGCTGCTGTATATGATTTGTCAGGTGCAAAGCCAGGTATTTAACACTTTGTATGCTCATTTTGATGGTGAATTGAATATGAAAACATCTGATAGGAGTAGAATGTAAAATTAGCTATTTAATTTTTAATTTCTTTAATATACACTGTAAAGAAATGTGTGTGTGTGTGTGCACACATTCACATACATTTGTGTTAATCTTTTTATTTTATGTTTGAGGAAAATTGTGGGTTATTACCCTCACATGCATGAAAGGACATAAACCCAGATGGAAAACAATGCAATGACTGTTGAGTCATTGCAACAAAATCACTGGTACATACATTAAGAACTTTTCATGATGATGTGTGTGCTACTGCTGCAGAATTAAATTTAGGTAACAAAAGTGATGAGATGTCTATAAAAGACATAATTAGAGGAAACAATCAGCTTAAAAGTTACAGTTTTGTTCTTCAGGTTTACAGTTTTGAAGGTTAAGTAAAGTTAAGTAGTTTTAAAATATAATTCTAAAAACATTATCCACAATTGGTGGGACAATTTTACAAATTTCCCATTTCATTACTTTCCATTTTTAGGGGAGAATGTTACTCAGGGTCTCTCCTGGGCTTTTGTTGCTGAGCGTGTCATTACAAGATCAGAGAAACAGTGTCGTACAAAATGGCTGAACTACCTCAACTGGAAACAGAGATCTGGAGCTGATTGGACCAGGGACGATGACATCAACCTTGTGTTGAAGTAAGCTGGAATATGTTACATACTCTGGCCTCTGGTTAAGCCTTTAAAGTGGGATGTTTTTTTTTTCAGTTGTCTTCTGAGCCATTATGTTCAAGATCCTTTATTACCAGTATCTCATTCAAACCCAACTTTAAAGTTCAGTTAGAGTTAAATGTCAGAGTGCAGGATTTTAGAACAAGTTTTAATCCATATGAGATCTCCATGAGCAAATTCCAAGCCTTTATTTGGCTTGCAGAAGTTTGCACTTCACAAAACTCTTTGTGTCAGTTGTCAACCTCTGTTCATAGCATTATATCATTTCAGTCAGAAATTTCAGTTTCACTTTTTAAGGATTTAATGCAAAGTATTCAATTTTGTTATGAGACTTGGTCAGGTTCAATTTTAAACATTTTCTGTTGAAATTTGATGACATTATGAAGACTATTTGTCTTTTGAGATTTTCCCCTGCTTGTTGAACCAGGCTTTCTTTGGTTGCACAATATTAGCAATGGCATCCATGTTGTATGGAATGTTTCTAGTTTTTTTTTCTTTTTTTTTTAGAATTATAACCCTTTTTGTTTCAGATATTTGAAAAGATTTCTTACCAGGAAGACTAAAACACTATGTGTCCTTTTTTAATATTTTTAGAGTCAGTACTCTACCAGTAAAGAATGATACAGAAATAGACTGGACAGAACTTGCACAAGACTGGCTAAGGTAACTCATTTTTTTATTATAACCTGTACAGACATAAACTGGTGATCAATTTGATTATAGGCATCCACATTTTCATTTCTTATATTTTAAAAATCATTTTAACATTGTTTGGTCCTGTTTGTAAATACTTCTTTCCCATTATCAAAAGTTTTTAATAAATACAATAATGTGAAGTTATCCTTTCACATTTGTGTCATAAAGGCCTGAATTATTTGTACATTTTTATAGTTATAAAAAGGTAAATGAAGAATCTGCAATTATACCATAAAGTAGCTGCATGTTTTGACATTAAAGTGTTGAAAATTTCAAGATTCTTCTTTTTGAATAGATTCTCAGATCAATTAATATTAGGAAGAAGTTTTGCAAGCTCTTGAATCCAGCTTTCATAGAAAGAGTATATTTTTCATGTCTATATACCATTTACCGTATTTTCCTGCATATATCCCGCATGTTATACCTGATATTACAAACCGTGCAAGGGGGTGCGGGTTATATAAGAGTGCGAGTTATATAAAAAAATTTTTACACATAATAATATTTGTCCACCGACCTTGTTTCTGTAATGTCAAAACACATTGATACTTCGTCCATATTAATAATGGCAGAATGGGGAAGGTAAAGCTTCTGAATTTCCTTCACAAAAACCATCCACATACATGCCAACCATTATGCTTTTGACATAATCATTACATTTTTTTTCACTAAATTACGCCTTACGCTTAAATGTACTTGGATTGCGCTTTTTTAGTATACTCCTCTCCCCAAAAAATTAATTTGTTTTCTCATTTTTATTAACATTCCACTAATCGCACAAAACGTATTCAGAAACGACAGCTTCTGAGTAACTATGACATAAAATAGACTAGCAGTGACCTTCTTTAGTGTTATCTTCTATTTATAGCAGCTGTCCTCTTTCCAAAAAGACCTCTGTTTCTATTTATAGCAGCTGTCTGGCTTAGAACATAACAGACTGGTTTCTAATTTTTAATCTTTACTCACATATTCTTAATTAAAAACAATGTGAGGTATAGAACCATTCTGTAGGAATTTGGCAGCAAAAAGTCGTATTATTTATTCTAGTCAATGCTTATGTTACATCAAAAATGTTTCTCAGATGATTTCACAGATGGATTAGAAAGGAAAATAATGTAAATGAATACATGAATAACAAAATACAGTGCCATTCTAGGGTAGCTTCATGCTCATTGCAGACTGTTTGGAAAGTATTTTAATATTGGTCATAGTGTAAAACAAAGACACCTTGAAATAGCTTGTTTTGTTAACTTTAATACTAAGGTAACTTCTTTTTTTAAGCAGAACTAAATTGTGGAAACATATTTTATAAATTCAGGGGCATTATTTACCAAGTTCTTAATAGAATACTGATTACAACTAGTGGTATAATACAGCATTGGCCCTTTGTTGAAATGGATGTTTCCTGACACCAAACTTGTAGAAAATATGCATGTGTTTTGTAAATATGCGCATTGAATTTTTTTATGTTATATGTGGATTATGCTTTTTCTGCTCAAATTACTCCTTTTGTCCACATGGATTACACTTTTTTTCTCACCAGGGGTTGGCATGTAAGCATCCATCTTCTCCCAATTCTTGGGTAGACATTGGCCGACAGTTGTTCGTATTCTGATTGACAATTGGTTCCTCTTCATAAATTTATAAACCCAATGAACTCCTCCTTTAAAATCATCAATGTATTTCTCTGCTGCTATGAGTTTGGCCTTCAGTTTGATGGCAACTGTTGAGATTGATCGGTTGTTTTCCTGCTGGGCCATGATGCACTGCTTCAGGTCAGCTTCAAGGTGAGGCATTTTGCTTTAGGTCCGTGATGAGCACGTTTTCATGGATTCATCTTCTCCAGCTCTACATTTTCTTTTCTCCAACTTCAGATTACACTCTCATCAATATCAAATTTTCTGCCTGTGGCTCTATTGCCATGCACTTCAGCATACCCAATGGCAGTTTGCTTAAAGTTGGCTGTGTAAGAATTTCAATTCAGCATTTTTTAAATTTAAACTCAAATCTACACTTCACAAGATTACAAGATTATTTAGAAATGTCCACATTTATATAGCCTGTAGTTGAGGCACAGCTCCTATAGGCAGCCTATGCGCACAAACACTGTGGACCAAGCCTGAATAGTTAATTGATGTCATGCGAGCTACATTCGAAATTGACAATTGTGGCATTCTGCCTCAGGATCTCACACCATTGCATATCTGGCTCACAAATCTGCCGGCTGCCAGCTGGAATATAGTGGAGACAGGGTGACTAACTTGAACTGATGCAGAGGGATGAATATGGACCGGGGCCGACTGGCTTGATAGTGTAAATACAAATTTGTGTGTCAGGCGGGTAAGTGAAAATGTAGTAGTTGTATCTTTCGTCATCTTTTGTAACGTATTATACAAAGGTGCGGGTCATGCCAATGATTTTTTTACACATAACTCCGAAACCTGTGGGTTGTATGAGGGTGCAGATTATCTGCATCTGTGGGAAAATACAGTAGATTTAGGGAAGAACACTTCCCCATACCACACCTTACCATGGCTAGGTCACTTTGGTTGTTTACTTTGTTTCAACTTTCACTGGATGCAATGCACATCTCGTACCTCTTATAAACTCCAATTGATCATCCATATACAGAGTATTATTATGGGTAGAAGTATTTCATGTCATGTTGCAGTCTTTAGTTTATGAAATTTATTAATATTAATGTGAATTTCTCTCAATTGTTGACTTCATTTTTAGCTCTGTGGGTCATAATCTCATCCAGCATCCCTCATCCTCCTGACCATTAGTACAAGTTATTGCTACTCTTCCTGTACAACTTGGAGGATTGCAATGAAACCTTACAAATTCATCCTGAGGTCTAGCTAGTCAGAATAAAAATGGTGCTACTTAACCATCCAATTAAATAATACATCCATATATGTTTTCATTAAAAGATATCTAGTTAATCCTAAATAATAGAAACAATAATGGTTCCAGTGTGGTGTCTAATTTGAACATCACATTAGCCATCTTGCAAATCTTTTTGCACTCCTTCTGGCTGGACTTAAAAAAGGACTAACCAAATAGAGACCTGGCAAGTCTATGAGAGTCAGGCTGATGTGCTGAATTTGCATGGGAAGACATCACTTGCTATCACATTGGAGAAAATTATATTGACCATTCAACCCATTTGAAAGTGAACATTGGATCAGCTAAAGATTGAAGAAGGTGCTGACAGTGAGTAGCTGGGCCATCCATCCAGCTGATATTCAAGCCATCTGGCCAACACACTTACTCATACATCAAACTGTTGCCCATCCATGTAGATGCATCTGCTGGCTGAAATAATCAGTGCTTGTTACTTCTTAATTGAAGAAATATAAATTGTGTCCCACATTCGGCACAAGCATAACATCATGTCTTGCCATACATTGATCCTACAGTGGTAGCAAATGGAATGCAGTTTTATATGGACCATAAAGGAAATCCAGATTTGTGAGAACTAAACTATGTGCCAAAAAAAGTTCACCATGACTTACACTTCATGTTTCAGTGACTACTTTTACCTTGGGCATATGTGTCATGAATACAACTTTATAATGTGCAGTCATGTGACTTTGTTATGGATCCATTATATTGAATACTAGTTCAGATAAAAGAATGTAACTTTAACCAATGTTTTTTGCATCCACTGCTTGAGTCCATGGGTTTTAGTCTATATCTTGAGTAATGTTGTTAGCAGAGTTAAATACTTTGATTTGGATATTTTGTACTTTGCACCACCATTCCACACATATTATTTCATTGACTTTATTTAAAGTTGCTTGTTTAGAATCAGTGTTTTATACAGCAAGTATGCCTATTAATCATGTTGAGAAGTAATTAGGTTATATCTCCAAACAGTGTCCTTTTGTTTATATCATTTCATTTGCTTGCTTCTGCTAATTGTTGAAATCAGAATACAAACTGGTTAATTGTTCCCAAAAAAGCAAACTACTATTTGCAGGATTGTAAAACTTTAATGTGAATAAAAATTAATATTAATTGCCTTACAAGCTGTGATTTCCATAGAAATTGGAACAGCATTTTCAAGTTCACACTGATGTCAAGAAAAGTTATGCCATGCCATCTTTGAACAGCTATTGTTAATTAAATTGTAGCTCTAGGGTCATGAAACAGAAGAAATTATGAGAAGGTCATTAGCACAAGTTTGTTATTGTCATTCCTCCTAAACTACTTTAATCATTGCCAAAATTTTATACACACATTAATCCCATGGTCATGTTTGTCCTAACTGAAAATAATGCTGCCCAGATAATTCTGTATGGCCACAACAGCAGCCATCTTGAAGTCTTGTTGTTGCTACTTATCCTGAATGGATTGTCATATCAGCATAGGTTTTTTAAAAAATAAAAAATGCCTTTTGATGTTTACTTTGTCCTAAATGAAATAAGTAAATAAGGACAAAAATAAAATAGGAAATAAAAAGGTGCCAATCTCACATCCAATACTGTTGCAAGGGCAGCCATCTATAAAATCTTGCTATTGCTACACCAGTATTGGATTTTCAGGCTTTTTTATGTCATGCTGATTCTAAATAAAAATGGTGCCAAACTGACATCCAGTATGTTAACTCACAGCTGCCATCTTGAAACTATTGTTATTGCTACCCATAGAAACCGCTCCAGTGGCCTAGTGGTTAGTGCATCTGCCTCATATGTGGGAGGTTGTGGGTTCAAACCCCAGCTGAGTCATACCAAAGAGTTTAAATAATGACACTAACAGCTGCCTTGCTTGGTGCTCAGCATTAAGAGGTTAGTGTTAAGACTGGTTGGTCTGGTGTCAGGATCATGTGACTGGGTGGAACATCATGCCACATGTCTAAGAGAAGACAGACAGAATTTCTGCATGCAGGCTGCTTTTATACAGCAGTATAATTGTTCGCTCGGTGGGTGTAACCACAGCGCATCCATAGTTACTTGCAGTAACAAACTTGATGAATGTAAAAATAAGAAACAAAATGGTGAAGAGATGATACAAGTGGCATAAAATGAACGAAGAAAATGATATATACAGGGTAATAATAATGAAAGAAAATTATGATAAAATACTACTTAAAGATTTTTATAACATCATTTCACTGTACTGTACATATAGCCTACTCTACATATGACCAAATTGTGTTACGACCAGTCTGTCGGAACCAATCATGGTTGTAAGTCAAGGACTACCAGTATCAACATATTTTCAGCAATTAGACTTTTTATGATACCTAGTTGATTCTAAACCAAAATGGTACCAGTCATACATCTGGTATGGTTTCCATGATAGCTGTCCTAAAAATCTTGTCACTACTACACCTGAAGGATGCTCATTATGACATAAGGGTTTTCACCAAAAGACTAATAATGATATCCGCATTGTACAAACCGATATCCAATATGTGTACCACAGCAGCTAATTTGACAATCTTGTTATTGATGAAGAATATCAAAGATCATTTCAACACTCAACAGTAAAAAGGATGAAATGGTTTTACTTTGAATATCTGGAAATTCACAAAGTGTCTGTTCCTTTGGGTATATAGTAAAACAATCAGTGATTAATGTGTGGAATAATTTATATGCTTGGCAGTGCATTGAAACCAAAATCATTTTATTGATCTTTGAGTGACCAAATACAGTATCATTGTTTTGTTTTTCAGTTCTGGGTATAAATGTATCACATGTGACACCTTTAACTGATGTAAAGCACATGTAATAAAATGTTTGTTAAGGTAATATCACATGATAACAAAATAATTTTTCAATGAACAGTTATAAATTGTTACTAAACTATCTTGTTATAGTGTTCGGTCTCCACAGTGGTTGAGAGGAAAGTGGTGGTCACTGAAGAGGCATATACCAGATTATCAAATTTTACCATTTCCAGGTGAGACCTATAGCCATGGATGCTGATTTACATACTTGTATTACATTTTTAAGTGTATTTTAAGATGAGAGAGATTTTATTAACTGCATATAGTAAAGAAATATTATGAATAGAAAAAGTGTGGTATGGCCAGTTTTGGTTTAATGATTAAAACCCAGTAACAGTTTTGGTTTAATGATTAGGACCCTGCCACAGTTTTGGCTTAATGATTAAGACCCTGTCTCAGTTTTGGTTTAAAGATGAAAATCCTGCCACAGTTTTGGTTTAATGATTAAAATCCTGCTACAGTTTTGGCTTAATGATTAAAATCCTGCCACAGTTTTGGTTGAATGATAAGACCCTACCACAGTTTTGGCTTAATGATTAAAACCCTGCCAAAGTTTTGGCTTAATGATTAAAATCCTGCCACAGTTTTGGTTGAATGATAAAACCCTGCCACAGTTTTGGCTTAATGATTAAAACCCTGCCACAGTTTTGGCTTAATGATTAAAATCCTGCCACAGTTTTGGTTGAATGATAAGACCCTGCCAAAGTTTTGGTTTAATGATTAAAACCCTGCCACAGTTTTGGTTTAATGATTAAAACCCTGCCACAGTTTTGGTATAATAATTAAAACCCTGCCACAGTTTTGGCTTAATGATCCTGCCACAATTTTGGTATAATGATTAAAACCCTTCCACAGTTTTGGCTTAATGATTAAAAACCTGCCACAGTTTTGGTTGAATGATTAAAACCTTCCACAGTTTTGGTTTAATGATTAAAATACTGCCACAGTTTTGGTTTAATGATTAAAACCCTGCCCCAGTTTTGGTTTAATGATTAAAACCCTGCCACAGTTTTGGTATAATGATTAAAACCCTGCCACAGTTTTGGTTTAATGATTAAAACCCTGCCACAGTTTTTGTATAATGATTAAAACCCTGCCACAGTTTTGGTTTAATGATTAAAATACTGCCACAGTTTTGGTTTAATGATTAAAACCCTGCCACAGTTTTGGTTTAATGATTAAAACCCTGCCACAGTTTTGGTTGAATGATTAAAACCCTGCCCCAGTTTTGGTTTAATGATTAAAATACTGCCACAGTTTTGGTTGAATGATTAAAACCCTGCCACAGTTTTGGTTGAATGATTAAAACCCTGCCACAGTTTTGGTTTAATGATTAAAACCCTGCCACAGTTTTGGTTTAACGATTAAAACCCTGCCACAGTTTTGGTTGAATGATTAAAACCCTGCCAAAGTTTTGGTTGAATGATTAAAATACTGCCACAGTTTTGGTTGAATGATTAAAACCCTGCCACAGTTTTGGTTTAATGATTAAAATACTGCCACAGTTTTGGTTTAATGATTAAAACCCTGCCACAGTTTTGGTTTAATGATTAAAATACTGCCACAGTTTTGGTTTAATGATTAAAACCCTGCCACAGTTTTGGTATAATGATTAAAACCCTGCCACAGTTTTGGTTTAATGATTAAAACCCTGCCACAGTTTTTGTATAATGATTAAAACCCTGCCACAGTTTTGGTTTAATGATTAAAATACTGCCACAGTTTTGGTTTAATGATTAAAACCCTGCCACAGTTTTGGTTTAATGATTAAAACCCTGCCAAAGTTTTGGTTGAATGATTAAAACCCTGCCCCAGTTTTGGTTTAATGATTAAAATACTGCCACAGTTTTGGTTGAATGATTAAAACCCTGCCACAGTTTTGGTTGAATGATTAAAATACTGCCACAGTTTTGGTTGAATGATTAAAACCCTGCCACAGTTTTTGTATAATGATTAAAACCCTGCCACAGTTTTTGTATAATGATTAAAACCCTGCCACAGTTTTGGTTTAACGATTAAAACCCTGCCACAGTTTTGGTTGAATGATTAAAACCCTGCCACAGTTTTGGTTTAATGATTAAAATACTGCCACAGTTTTGGTTTAATGATTAAAACCCTGCCACAGTTTTGGTTGAATGATTAAAATACTGCCACAGTTTTGGTTTAATGATTAAAACCCTGCCACAGTTTTGGTTTAATGATTAAAATACTGCCACAGTTTTGGTTTAATGATTAAAACCCTGCCACAGTTTTGGTTTAATGATTAAAATACTGCCACAGTTTTGGTTGAATGATTAAAACCCTGCCACAGTTTTGGTTGAATGATTAAAACCCTGCCACAGTTTTGGTTTAACGATTAAAACCCTGCCACAGTTTTGGTTGAATGATTAAAACCCTGCCACAGTTTTGGTTTAATGATTAAAACCCTGCCACAGTTTTGGTTGAATGATTAAAACCCTGCCAAAGTTTTGGTTGAATGATTAAAATACTGCCACAGTTTTGGTTGAATGATTAAAACCCTGCCACAGTTTTGGTTGAATGATTAAAATACTGCCATAGTTTTGGTTGAATGATTAAAACCCTGCCACAGTTTTGGTTTAATGATTAAAATACTGCCACAGTTTTGGTTTAATGATTAAAACCCTGCCACAGTTTTGGTTGAATGATTAAAACCCTGCCCCAGTTTTGGTTTAATGATTAAAACCCTGCCACAGTTTTGGTTGAATGATTAAAACCCTGCCACAGTTTTGGTTTAATGATTAAAATACTGCCACAGTTTTGGTTGAATGATTAAAACCCTGCCATAGTTTTGGTATAATGATTAAAACCCTGCCACAGTTTTGGTTTAATGATTAAAACCCTGCCACAGTTTTGGTTTAATGATTAAAACCCTGCCACAGTTTTGGTTGAATGATTAAAACCCTGCCACAGTTTTGGTTTAATGATTAAAATACTGCCACAGTTTTGGTTGAATGATTAAAACCCTGCCATAGTTTTGGTATAATGATTAAAACCCTGCCACAGTTTTGGTTTAATGATTAAAACCCTGCCACAGTTTTGGTTTAATGATTAAAATACTGCCACAGTTTTGGTTGAATGATTAAAACCCTGCCACAGTTTTGGTTTAATGATTAAAACCCTGCCACAGTTTTGGTTGAATGATTAAAACCCTGCCACAGTTTTGGTATAATAATTAAAACCCTGCCACAGTTTTGGTTGAATGATTAAAATCCTGCCACAGTTTTGGCTTACTGATAGCTTTTAATGTTTTCTCTTATTTGTCTATCCCTTCATCACATTTCCATAACATTTAATTTCTGCTCAGTAACTTTTAAAAGACTTCCAGCATTCAAGCCATATTAAGTTTTAGGCTTTACATGCAGAAGGCCTAGAATCAGTGTCAGCATCGTAAATTATTTATACACAATACTCTCTTTAACATTTCTTCAGTTTAACATAATCCTTGCCTCTAACATTTTTCAGTCTTATAACATTCATGAGTCACATTGATAAAGCCTGTTTCACTTAATATTGGGCACCATTTTCTTAACTATAGATTGGTCCACTACCTAAGTCTATATCAAACTATAATGAATCTGACACATGGATTCAGATTTAAGAAACCCATCTGTTTTCTTGGAAATGTGTTATGTACAGTTACTATAAAAAGGAAATAATGAAAATATTCAACATATATGTCCATATGGTCACACACATTGAAAATATAATCTCTGTAAACAGGTTATGATAGATAAATACATAGCAGGAATTAGTTACATGACATGACCCTTAAATTATTGTTACTGTTATTCTGTGTCTCGCTTGCTCCTGTTGTTGCCAGATATAATTTCTAACCTGAACTTGGAAACATTTTTTTTACAGGTACTAAACAGGTTCTCTATGACTTATTTGATTACCTTGGTAATTAAGAACTGGTGGGTACCCCTTGGCATCTTTAGCTGTCTATTTAGAAAGAGAATATTATCAGTAATTGGCATATTTTGGGGTAAATTGTTTAGAATATTGTTATGTAAGAAGTCCAGTAAATCTTGCATTCAGATTTCTTGACCAGATTTAACCATTGCAGAAAGTCTTACTCAAATTAAAATTGAGATCTTTGATTTAATGGAGATCTGACAGCAATGATAAAAGTTTTGCTGACTTTTGTACTTCCCTGTTCTGCTACAGTAAGTAGCCTATCAGATAAAGCATTGTGTTTCATGTTCAGGAAAGTTATCATTAACAACCACATGTTCCAAATTATGTTTTCACTTTTAGCAGTAACTATGGTGCATTTTGATGGTGAAACACAAATTCAACAGAACATGACTGTCTTGGTGCCTATCATTTTTATTTTTTGAGCAGTAGAATTTAATCAGAATTGTTTCTCTTTTATTATCTTCTGTGCCACACATTTTATTTATCACCTCTACATTTATATTATTCATGATAAAAATAAGCTATTTTCTGCTTTCCCTTTGATAGTTGATAACTGACTAGTGCTTACCATAAAAGTTAAGTTTTATGTAAATTGTTTGATACTAACAGAAGATTCTAACACTTTTTGGTGAAGTTAATGATCATAGGAAATTATTGTAAAATCTTATTGGTTCACTCAAAATTAAAATTTTGTTCTCCTCTTTCAGAACTTTTGGAGTGTATGAAAACATTCCATTTAAACAGTATGCGGTTGAGGGGCAGCAGCATCAGTAGTGGTGTGCAGAAATTTGAATTGACACCAGATATGACTTACATTCCAGTTACTTTTGCAAGTCAGTCTCCACTAACACAGCTGATAAAATTTATAAAATGCAAATTGTACAATAATCTTTGACTCTGGTTCCTTTTTCTCGCAGCATCAGTAGTGGTGTGCAGAAATTTGAATTGACACCAGATATGACTTACATTCCAGTTACTTTTGCAAGTCAGTCTCCACTAACACAGCTTATAAAATTTATAAAATGCAAATTGTACAATAATCTTTGACTCTGGTTCCTTTTTCTCTTGGATGAACATGCCTATCTTGAAACAAAATAATTGCATTGTCTTTCCCATTTGAAAAGACAAAGATACTTCTTATGAAAAAAATGGCCTTTATATGGCTGCATATAGAAAAAAGTAAATGGAACTGATTAAAATTTATATATCAACATTTATATACATATAATGTATGATACTATAGATGTTGATATATTTACCATTAAAGGTAATCTTACTTGTCACAGGCACTAAACTCTACAAGTCCAAAAGACTTTCTTGTTGCAAACTGATGCATTTTATGACCTGGTTAATATGTAGATACAACTAATTCTTGGTTAAAACTGATGCATCGTATAACCTGGTTAATGTGTAGATACAACTAATTCTTGGTTAAAACTGATGCATTGTATAACCTGGTTAATGTGTAGATACAACTAATTCTTGGTTAAAACTGATGCATTTTATGACCTGGTTAATGTGTAGATACAACTAATTCTTGGTTAAAACTGATGCATTGTATGACCTGGTTAATGTGTAGATACAACTAATTCTTGGTTAAAACTGATGCATTGTATAACCTGGTTAATGTGTAGATACAACTAATTCTTGGTGACAACTGATGCATTGTATAACCTGGTTAATGTGTAGATACAACTAATTCTTGGTTAAAACTGATGCATTGTATAACCTGGTTAATGTTTAGATAGATACAACTAATTCTTGGTGCAAACTGATGCATTGTATAACCTGGTTAATGTATTGATACAACTAATTCTTGGTGACAACTGATGCATTGTATAACCTGGTTAATGTGTAGATACAACTAATTCTTGGTGAAAACTGATTCATTGTATAACCTGGTTAATGTGTAGATACATGTACAACTAATTCTTGGTGCAAACTGAAGCTTTGTATAACCTGGTAACAGTATAGATAGAAATAATTCTCAGTGCAAACTTATGCATTGTATAACTTGGTGACTGTATATATACAAATAATTATTGTTGCAAACAGATGCATTTTATAACCTTGTGACTATAGATGCACATAATACTTGGTTGAAACTGATGCATTGTATAACCTGGTTAATGTGTAAATACAACTAATTCTTGGTGAAAACTGATGCATTGTATAACCTGGTTAATGTGTAGATACAACTAATTCTTGGTGAAAACTGATGCATTGTATAACCTGGTTAATGTGTAAATACATTTAATTCTTGGTGAAAACTGATGCATTGTATAACTTGGTGACTGTGTAGATACAAATAATATTTGGTGCAAACTGATGCATTGTATGACTTGGTGACTGTATATATACAAATAATTCTTGATGCAAACAGCCTCATTGTATAACCTGGTGGCTGTATAGATATAAATAATTGTTGACACAAACAGATTCATTGTATAACCTGGTGACTGTAGATTCAAATAATTCTTGGTTCAGTATTTGAAATAGTATTTTAAAAGCATGTCTTGATGTTTTTATTTTTTCTTAGTCTTGATTGATATTCACTTTGCTCAGGTTTGGGTTTCAAGTTACATTTGATAACATTTCAGATTTATTTTGCCACTATTACAAGTTAACATATAGTTGATATAGTACTGCCTCCAATATGAAGATCAAAAGAGCATGTGCAACTCATATATGTGAGCATTTCACAGTTCACAAGAATTCTTTTCTTGGTCCTGTAGAATTAGTTGGGGGGGGGATGCCCCAGAAACCACTTCCAATTGAAAAAGCCCCCAAAACCTGTCAGGGTAGCATCTATAAAGAATTGCATATTTTCCACTGGAGTCACTGTGTCATTTAAAAAGAGTGAAATACCATTCCATTGTAACAAGAACAATGACCACATTTGCAAGTCTACTCTGCATTGTGCATTCAAATGTACATGGTGATGCAACTGTTCAACAGCTGCTGCCAGAGAAATCGATTATGATACAAAAGCTTTACCAAGGTATATCACTCTACATGCAAAATTCAAATGTCCTAGAAAACTTAGAAGCTCCCTTTTAGTGCACGATCTCCTATGAGCAAAAGACTACACAATACGGGATATATGTTGTATCTTTTCAACAGGTAACCTGGCCTCCATGTTGTTCGAATCTAAAATAATACCCAAATATTCAAGCTGCGTAATTGGTCCTACAGTTTTTGTAGGTGCTAGAGACACATTGAGTTTGTTGAAGACCAGGGAGAGTATTGCTATAGTTCTGTCTGGTTCTCTATCTGGTGAGTCAATTGTAAAAAAGTCATCCAGCAAGTGCAAAAAATGCTCAACCCCATAGTTGTTGTGTAAAATCCAGCAAATTGTGTCAGAGAAAGAATCAAAAATCTTTGGACTAGACCTAATGCCAATCAAGTGTCTGGTTTTACTTTTGACATAGTAGAGAGGTCCGAGTGTTGACCAACATAAGAAGGGATTAAGAGGGAAGCTAGGTTAATGTTTTTACCTTTTTGAATTTGTTTGTGAAGACTCAGATGCACTGTCTCCACGAATGGCAAGGAGTCCGCTACAAATCCATATTTCATTTGTACGAAATTAGAAGGCCTACTCTTGAACGGATCAGACATTATGTTGCAATCTTCCCAAATGAGATAGGAGTTGTCCAACCCTATCGCTGCACCATTATCCCTAATAGGAATTTTCGACGACAAAGATTCTGCATGTTCAGAAGGAAAATGTACTACATTGGGCTGTGCTTCCTTCGCGGCAATGTTCCAGGAATCAGTAATTGAGCGAACACTTTCAGCCAACGTAACCACCATATTTTGTAGTGCCAACACGGTTTTCGACAATTCCGATACTGTAAGAACATTTAACTGGATTGACGGAACTTCTGGTTGAGCATGGCTACCATTATCGGTTCCAAGCACCTGTCGAGTATCAATATCGTTGATGCTGCTATATTCCTTGAACTAACGAATAAGGTGTGATTTTTTTTAAATCCCGGAGGGAAATGAATACCTCAGTTAGAATGCTCCTGTCTATGCTTTGAGAGTGACCAGTTCTCTAGCAATGTCAGATCATAATTTGTTACAGCTGGCGAGACTGGGCAAGCCAGTGGGTAGACTCTATTTTTACAATGGCTTGTCCTATTTCTGTCAGCTATGTTTAGAAATGTATGCAGAAAAATGCCACAGCAACAATGTAAACAGCACCCAAAACTGAAAACAAATGCTTACAACTGTACACTGAAAAAAATTGTCACCACATCACTGTAAAAAGCACCTAAGGTAAATTTTTTAGTCTAAATTTGTAAGAACTGTTTGATGCAGAGACTCAAAATCTCTTGTCTGTAGCTTTGACAAGCCAGTAAGTGCAGTGAAACTTTACATTCCTTCAATGTACCTTTGAAACCAGAGAAGTGACTGGTCACATGTACTCTATATGATTAGGCCAAGGTTATTAAGATTCTCTAATGTGGTTAGGTCTTTGACTTTGGCTAGCAATTCCAACCAATAGGAATATTTCTGCTCCTGCCACACAACCCCATGTACTCTCCCAACAAGCCCTAAGCAGACAGCCAGTATGAGGCTAATAATAGTCTCACAGCCTAAATCCCTGTCTGCTTCTCAATTTCAAGGTACATGTACAACTCCCCTATCCCCTGGTTATCCATTGACTAAGCCTTATAATTGATTTTTATATCATATTACCACACCGCCAATTCCTCCTTCCAATATATTAATCCTTCACACAACCATCAATATATGTATCTAGAATAACTCAAGATTACCAAGTTGTGCATAAACTCTCCCAACAAACCCCCCAAACAAAGCAGACAGCCAGTATGAGGCTAATAATAGTCTCCAGCCTAATTCTCTGTCTGCCTCTCAATTTCAAGGTACAGTGTACAACTCCCCTATCCCCTTGTTAGCCACTGACTAAGCCTTATAATTGACATTATATCCTATTACCACACCACCAATTCCTCCTTCCATTGTCATTATCAGAGAAACCCCCTTGCACAACCAGCAATATGTGTATCTAGAATAACTCAAGATTATCAAGTTGTGCATATATTAAAATTTTAATAAATTATCATTATTATTACAATTAGGTGCTATGACTGACTATGTTTCCTAGACAATGTAACTAATGTTTAAAATAGAATAACAATTGTTTTGTAAAGTAAGTCTTGAGCATTCAAAACATACCCTTCAAGACATACCCATCATTGCATGTAGGTTCTACGCTTTTATAAAATCAAAATGCATGAGAAAAAAGGGTGTGAATAGGTCTTAGGAATATCATCTCTACACAAGCTGATGTTGATCAGTATGTGAATTGAAATTGGCAGTTCTATTAACTGCAGAGGACAAAGATGGAATTAACAGAAAGTTGCTGAATATTATTATGAAGGATAATCAGTGCTTAGGATGTGTGAGAGGTTATAAGTTAATCTGGGAGATTCATGGTTTACATTTTACAGTCATGAAATAAAAATTTAATTCATTGCTGTAAACCATTGATACATAAAAGCAAAGAACAGGGGACCAGTCTTGGACTGTCTTGTAAGCAAACAACAGGGTACCTGTCTTGGACTATCTTGAAGGTAAACAGAATGGTACCTATCATGGACTAGCATGAAAGCAAAGAACAGTGTATGTTCCTTGGACTAACTTGTAAGCAAAGAACAGGGAACCTGTCTTGGACTATCTTAAAAGCAAAGAACATGGTACTGTCTTGGTCTATCTTAAAAGCAAAAAACAGGGTACCTGTCTTGGACTATCTTAAAAGCAGAGAACAGGTTACCTCTCACTGACAAACTTGAAAGCAAACAACAGGGTACCTGGCTTGGAATAACTTGAAAGTAAGGGTGTATCTGCCTAGGACTAACCTGAAAGCAAAGAACAGAGTACTACTTTTGGATTGACTTGAAAGCAAGCAACTGGGTACCTGTCTTGGACTAAGTTGAAAACAAGCAAAAGGGTAATTATCTTGGATTAACTTGAAAGCAAGCAAGCTAACAACAGGTTAATGCTTTTGGACTAACTTGAATGCAAACAACAGGGTAACTATCTTGGACTAATTTGCTAGCTAAACTATAAATTTCTGTAGTCCTGGCTGAATCACCATTTGACATTACAGAGTTCAAAATTAGGGTATTGCTTTGTAACTCATAAATGTGGCTAAGGGATTAATGAAGTTAGATATCCCAATCTGACAAAGTTATGAAAATTCACACTCCCAACTCTTGATCATTTTTTAAAACATAGAGATCTTGTTGAAATTACAATATCTCTTCATCAGATCCATTCCCAGATTTCATTATTGTCTTGAAAATAAACTGGTGCCTCTGAAATCCAGCCTTCCACACAAATTTCCATATGTATCTATGTATATATGTGTGTATGTAGAAACTAGATTATCTCCCCTTGCTGCCATCAGGTGGCTGCATTTATACCAGATGAATAGTAGTTTTAGCTTTTACTGCAGTATGATCAACATTGCACCACATTGCTTCTAAGTATTCATCAAAATCATTTTAATTCAGTCTGTTGATTAAAATGGTCTTGCTCAGCATTTAATGTTTCAACAAGGTTAAGTAACCTTTTGTAAATCATTAGTGACATTTATCCATATTTTTTTCACCTTATGGCAGACTCCATTTTTCAGAACTGGTAAGTCACACAAGGTACTGTGAATACTTGTGCTTTATTCATTTTAAGTGATAAAACCAATTAAATTTTTAACTGGCATTTATAACAAGCCTGTTATTGATCCTTTGGACACTTGGGTTATAATTTTCCCATTTTTCAAATTTAAATGTAAGAAATTTAACTCATGATGCTTACCTTGTTTGCATAAAAGCCACTTCAACATTATCTTGAATGCAACATCTAGATCTAAGACATTATTGAAGTCTTTGGCTGACATGCACAGTCTACCATCTCAAATTTCTATCTCCATATCTGGCCAGGGTGGATGTCTGAGCACCTACTGGATTCATGTGGAGTTTTTTTCTTGATAAGAAAATATTTGTTTCTAATTACCCATGTTCTAATATCACCTGTTACATGACCATCAACCTTGCAGCCTTCATGTCAGGGGAGCAGTTTATTCATCACATATGGACTCCAGCCATTTGTTTTCCATATGAAGGATACCAGTTGTCGAGGCAAATGCCAAGAGTTTCATCCTTTTATTACCAATTCACCTAATGTTAATGTATCAGGAAATGAATTTGATAAAAAAAAAAGTATTTTATTTTTTTTGTGCTAATTATATCTCCTCATGCTACTATTAAGCCCTTCAACACCTCCCCATAATGTGAGTATCCTTATTGATGTTTTACTCAACCTAAAGATGCTAGTAGTCATCTGGTATACAGGTAGCCACAAGATTTTGGTAATGGAGGGGTTAGGAAGAATTTCTTCCCTTTACTATATATTACATAGGCAAGAAAGAAAGACATTTTCATCTTTCCAGTAAGGCTTGATTACAAATGTAGCAAGTTTACTTTCATATGTTCATGTGATTATGTAGTATTCTTAGAGAAACATTATTTACTAGAAAATGTAGTAGCATGAAAATTTAAGAATATTTTGCACATAATCTAATACATATTTTATGATTAAAATTCATGAAATTGAAACATCTTAGCATCATAAAATTATTACAAATTCAGTTATTTCTAATAATGACATTTCTTCTATTTGTTAATTTACAACTTGTGGCATACTTAAGGCAAATGGTGACGATGAAGGTCCCAAGACCTCTTGCTCATGGTCCTCCCCCACCCCCCCATGGTAGTATGCTACTGTTTACAAAACACCTGTTGTATAACTTAATAGAAGCTGAAAAATATTTTTGGAAATTTAATTGTTATAGTAAAGAGGCAATAATTCTTTTCATATATCTAATGAGATTTACAATATCTTGTCACTCCATGGGTCTGGTCATTTGACAGAACTGATGTCATTTTGTATTCTAGATGTGACAGATGGAACAAGCGAGGAGAATGAAGCAGCACTACAGGCATTTGAAGTACTGCAGCAGCTGCCATCGGGTTCTGGATCTGGTACTTTTCTCATCACTCAGCCCCAGGTTAATGCTTCAGTATCCCTAACAGGAACCCAGATGGGAACTGACCATATCATTGTTCATACCCTACCAGTTACACAAGTTAGTTTCTTTTTAATTTAAAATTATGTTAAGTATATCTTAGGTAATACTTTTCAGATACATATTTGTACTATTTGTACAAAGTACAGTATGTTTGTATGTATGCTTGAAAATCTGAATGCCTTTCATTGCAGTCTGTTTTCTCCAGGAACATATGAAAATTGGTCAAAATCAATAAAATTTCCTATACCTGTAAATTGGCAAAAAACCAAGTAGACTTGATGCACACTTGATACAAAAATGAGTTAAAATGATGAAAATGTTATGTTAGGAGTTTAAAAGTCTCGTAGATAAATATATCATAAAAGACAGTGTTTGTAACTTGATAAACTGCATTGTGCACCTTGCCTGCAATTGCTTAATTATTGTAATATAGGTCTCAATTTAATGTGGAGAAATTGTCCTTGCAGTGAGCTATCACACATCTTTATGGTTTAGATCTGTGAGAAGTTATAAGTTGAAGAATGTCTAGATTATTTTTATGTGTACAGTTAAAAAATACAGATAGCATGCACAATGATACATATGTGTACAGTTTAAAACATATAGTCCATTCTTTTCTCTTAAATAGCATTTTCCTTGCATAAATAATCATACAAATAATGATTTTTTTCCCAATAGTATTTAAAAAATAACTTGTTGACTTGAAAACTAGATTGCAGAACCTGTACCTTTTCATTGGTTGATCAGTGTAAAAAGTCCCATATTTTGGCTACCAACTTCAACCACTGCACTTTGGAATATAACTGTCTTGCCAAAAATATTATCATGTGATGCACGACAGCTGCCTTGCGTTGTTCTGCACTGGAACTCACAACCATACATGTGTTGGTATGTGATGAAATCTGTCTATTTTGTTCATCTTCTCTGTTGCTTGTATTATTGTATTATAGGCTGAAGTAAAAATAATTAGTGTTTAACATGGTCAGTTAATAGTATTAGACCTCTCTGCATGTATCGGTCCCATTTGGCCATGTAGCATAAAGCAGTAACGATTACCTATCCCTGTCATCTTGCCTCTATCATTGTATGTTTGATTCTCAGGCTCATCCAGTGTGGGTATGTGAGAAAATTTGCCAGTAGCTTTCCAGTGGTTGATGGTTGGTAGATCTTACAGAGGTTTTCCCCAGATCTTCCTACACCAAATATACTGGCCACTTTGTTTAGCATATCATCTGCTGAAAAATGGCATTAAATTCCAAAACAAGAACAACATCAGCTCTAAATTTAACAGCCTGTATATCTGTTTTAGTCAGTAACTGCAGATGATGCATCAGTTACATAAATTGCTATTTGTTTTTTTAAGTACTATGTATGTTAAATAAAACAAGGACTGAATACAAGGACCATATCTAAACTATCAAACATCATTTTCAAGCTGCACATCATCACATCAGTCCATACATCAGTCACAGCAATATATACATGGACTTTTTAATAAGCAGAGTTATAAAATTTTGTTACAGTCATTGGGAGAGACCTGCATCAGTACAGATTCAGATGGTGGTATGGTCGGCCAGTCTGATGTTGGTTCCACAGGGGACATTAGTGATCTGGTTATGCCTGCACCTGCCTCGCCTACATTTGTACAGACCTCCAGCAATGATGGGGAACTCATGTCATCACTCTCAGGTATAAATATGACCACACACAAACACATATGCATGTGTGCACACATGCACAGATGACAGTAACTGGTCTCATATATATATATATATATATATATATATATATATATATATATATATATATATATACATATATATATATATATATATATATATTCAAAGTTATAATGGAATTTTATATATTTTGAGTGACAACAATTTTGTATGTTATTTCTCTTGGTACCTATAGCAGGGTGCCTGAATTATATGTATATAATTCATTATTGAATGTTTAAAGAAACAAGGCTTAGAAATGTTTGTTTCCTGTCGGCACAATATCTAGTAATGGTTTCTTCAGTTTGAGACATTGATTGTATGTGATCTAGTGTTGTTTTTTAGATTTGGTATTTGAAAATTTGGACATATGCTCTAGATCAATGGTCCCCAACCCCCAGGCCACGGACCAGTACCGGTCCGTGGATCAAATGGTACTGGGCTGCCCAAGATACAATAAATTATTTCCATTTTATTTACTGTTGTGTATTTCTCTGGGTTTATATTCACCTTATATTCATTTATATTTATATTTATTTATATTCATTTTTGGTGTAACTATATTATTTTGAAGGCATGTTTAAATACAATTAAATTAAAATTATTAAATCAGAATAATCTAAAATATAAACAATCAGTGGGCTGCGGTAAAATTATCAAATGTTGACCGGTCCGCAGCGACAAAAAGGTTGGGAACCACTGCTAAAGATCATGACAGTTACTTCTGTTAGCCAACTTTAGCTAATGGCAAATTTAAATAATAGGACCAGTCACAATTGTTGTTGTATACTATATTGTCTTGTGGGATAATAGTTTGCAAAGACTCCTTCATGCAAAGCTTGTAGTTCTCGGACTGTTTAGGCTAAGGATAAATGATAATATGAACTGTGATGATGAAAACATAAAATACAAACTAGTTTCTTGTCAGAGAAATTCATGAAAATGTATGGACAGGAAGACAAAGAAAGATAAAGGAGATTGATTAACATTCATTTGCTGATCTCATTAGATTAAATGTGTGAAAAAAGATTCAACATATGTATCATGTGCTGCCAAGTGTCCCATATTTTGGACCTGAATATGGGTGTACATTTTTTGGCAAAATAATGTTTTTTAATTTTAAAAAATAAAAACAAAATTCCTTGCAATTTTCAGTTTAGAATGGACATGCGGTTCCATTCTGATAGAAATTATTGCATGTATGTAGGAACACAGTTCTAAAATATTGGTTCATTTGAAATCAAGGCTATCATGCCTCCCTTTATCTACCATATTGGATTTCACAAATAGTTATCTCTATTACTGTAGCTCATCATCTTGATATTCAGCTTCTAATCATGTTAAATAGGAAAACAGAATACTCAGAATCTTTGCCAAGAAAGATAAGAAAAGAGAACAGAAAGGACAATTGTGTCAACTTGTTTAGATTTGTGAAACCATCTAGTAAGGAAAAAACTTTACATTTTGCAAGTTGTGTAATGTGATTTTGCTATTGGGCATGGAGGCACCCATGAAATACGAGGGCACAAAAAAAAGTTAATAAACATCAGCTTGCTGCTTCATCATACACAACTCAGCCGAAACTTACAACATATAAAAACCCCAGAGATAACATTGATGTAATTTGATCAAAATTCAGTTTACTAAATTTCTTTTAGAAATGAACCTTCATCTTAGAATTAATGGTGTTGGTGGCATATTTTTGCACAGGTCCAGACAGTAAAATTGCAAAGGATTTCTTGTGTGAAAAAATAAAAAACATTCAGTAAAAAAATCACACAGAATTCAGATCATTAGTGAAAGATGGGAAATTGCAATAGATAATGATTGAAAAAAGAAAATGCAATGTGTGACAAAGGCTCATATAAACAACCTGTCAGTGAGTGCCCGATTGGAACAAGGTGCCCATTCAGAAAGTGCAACACATGCATCTTTGACATTAAATAATTAAGGAAGGTACTGTTCTAATTTACGGATAGTTGTAGATGTTGTAAAAATTACTAATGCATTAATATTTTAAAATTCAGCATTTGTTCCTGAAAGTCAATATTTTTGTCATAAGCAGTCAGTATTTTTGGACCCCAGGTTTGGCAGCTATGCATTTGCAACTTCCCATTAGCAGGACTAATGCTGACTAGTTTGTGCAGTTAAGAATAATTTGAATAAATTTTCATGACAGCTGTTTTTGAGGGCAACAATTTACTGAGCAAGCAGAAAAATCTGCTAGGTAACCAGATTCTCAAAGTTAGTTGCATAGAGATGTTAAATTTTCTATTTTCTTCTCCTGTAGATATGCAAGTTTGTGATCATGCATGTGTGAGTGTATGTATATATACATAGAGAGAGAGAGAGATAACTCCAGCAAGGAAACAAAAATAACTTGTACCTGCTATAAAAGATCTCATTGGACATTACCATAATTGAAATGGATCTGAATCCATATTAATCAGTGTATGATGACATTATATATGGAACTCAATTAAGGGGTTGTAGATTGATGTTTATCCATTGCTGAAAATTGTTTTTGAGGTTTGGATATACCTGCATACATTTTAGTGATTGTGTATCTGTCTATACACAAGGGTTTACTTTTGTAAGCATTACATATTAAATTGTATAAAGATACCATGAATTACTCTAAATTGGTGGGTATCAAATTTTGTCATTTGCTTAAAAAATATATTTTTATTGGCTCTTAATTTCATGGATTTGCCTGATTGAAAAAAAAAGAATAAATATACCATCATTCACTTCCCTGAATTTCTGAACAAACTTGCTTAATCCCTAGCTATACTAATTAATTTAACTAGGTAAGTTATTCATTGCTGACACTTGACATAAATTTTGACTTCTGAATCAAGAAGATGCCCTCATCCTTTTTGCACATTGTATCATATTTTCCTTATTATAAATGGATATAATGTGTTCTTTGTGAAATAAAGGACAGAAACTGTAATTTTTTAATTTATTACTATAAC
This sequence comes from Potamilus streckersoni, assembly GCA_016746295.1. Taxonomy (NCBI): domain Eukaryota; kingdom Metazoa; phylum Mollusca; class Bivalvia; order Unionida; family Unionidae; genus Potamilus; species Potamilus streckersoni. The sequence goes on along the minus strand of JAEAOA010001785.1, from coordinate 1,149,336 downwards.
ATCAGGTAATCATTATTAATGCAGTGTGTGTGTATATATATATATATATATATATATATATATATATATATATATATATATATATATATATATATATATATATATATATTATGAATTATAATTATTTAACCTGTATGATAGTATTATTTGTATTAAATTATTAATTCTGACTACTATTATCAGTCTTTTTCTGTAGAATCCAGGGACAGCACTTTCAGTTCTGTTTGGTATATATTTATAACTCTTTGTAATAAATATCCTATACACCTTGATTCTCGAATCTGGAACAAATTTGCATTTATATGAGAATTAATCACTAGGTTATCAAGTGAGTGTGTCTGCTACACATGAGTTCATATAACACCAATTCAGTGCCATTATTTTTTTGGTGATGCATGCTTAGTTGGGACTGGATATGGGCAGGTGTGTGCAGGCAGGCGATGGATGCCATTTACTGTGGACCTAGGTTCAAAATTCCATAGAGTATGAATTACAATTCTCTAACCTGAATGAGAGTAATATTTGTATTAAATTATATATATATATATATATATATATATATATATATATATATATATATATATATATATATATATATATATATATATATATATATATATATATATATTAAATTTGGGATCTAGCTAGCCTATGAGTCATACTGACATGGAGTTTTCACTTAAAAAATGTATGACCTCTAGCTGGTCATAAATGAAAATAGTGCTGATCTCACCTTCAGTATGGCTGCTATGGTGGTCATCTTGAGAATAATGTTATATCACTGTTTCTAAAAGGACGTTCAGATTGGCAAGGATTTTCATCCAAAGACTTTTTCTAATATCCGATTGATCCTAAATGAATATGGTGCTGATCTGACATCTAATAGAGTGTGATAACAGCAATCTCTAAAATCTTATCACCACTTCTCCTAAATGAAAAGTCATGTCAACATGGGATTTTCACCAGAAGACTTTTATATCTAGCTGGTTCTAAATTAAAATGGAGCCAATTGACTACACTGAATGGAAAGTCATATTGACATGGGGTTTTCACCACAAGACTTTTTGTGATGTCTAGTCTGTATGAAATGATAACCACTATTACTTCCACAATAGCCAATTTGATAATCTTATTTATTGTTCAAGAATATCACAGATGATTTCAGCACTCAGGAGTTAAAAAGAGCAAATGTTTTTCATCTTGGATTTTAAAAATTCTTTTGGATGGTGGAGCATCAGTACTTTGTTTGGACTTTTGTTTGTGATAAATGCTACATGGGAATATATATTGATTGTTGCAGATCCCATGCTCAATGCTGATGGAAACGATCTAATTGGCACCTCAGATATAGAGAAAAATCACAGTCATTCCGATGACCAAGATTTACATGTTTCCATAGAAATGACCGACAGCTAGTGTTACGTCTGCCCAGGAGCATTCAAGTAAAATTGAATCTAGATAGATACTTTCTTGTACAGATGTTTGCATGTTACATTGTAATAAAAATATTTTGACTTTGTTGTTTGATGTTAATAACTCTAAAAAAATTTATATTAAAGGTATGTATTGGGATTATTGAGTACACCAGTAGTGCAAATAATGCTGTGTTTGGGGAGATGCTACAGTCTCTTTGGGCTCAAATAAGCTGATAGTACTTCAATACTTGAATGGTTTCCAATTTATAATTCTTCAACATTATAGCCCAGTATCATGCTAAAATAAGTTTGCTCAGTTTGATATACATTCATATGTGTTAAACTTTACATGTTTAATTTGATACTCTCTATTCCTCACAATTAATTGGCAATGATCACTAATTATGTTTACTATAGTTTCCAAATGTTATTGAAAAACACTAAGGAAAAAAGGTATGTTCAATAAAATGCAATGAATAGGAGAAACTAGTCATTTCAGCATGCATCTTCAATTTTGTTAAGAAACAATGAATGATGAGTGACAAAAGTAGGACATTCTTGACCTTTATGTTTTGAAAATATCAATGTTATTGTACATGATAAAAACATTTACACACACACACACAATATGAATAAACTTGATTGTACTCTTTTGAAAAACTAGATGGCATTTTGAATCCATTTTAAGGATTTTGACATTGCCAACAATTATGTTTGCAGATTTGTCTTGATTTTTACTAAATTTTATTTACTGTTGTTATCGTTATGTTCTGAAATAAACATTTCTTTACAAATTCACAACTCTTTTAGTTTGGTTTGTCACATATGAGAGTATGTCATTTGTGATGTTTCTGGTAAATTTTTAACCAGACTGGTCCTCTGGGTGTCTTGACTATCTCAATGACACTTGTCCTGGACTCCAGAAACAAGCATGAAAATTGGTGTGGAGATGCAGCCCAATGAGCATTACTGCCTCATTTTAAAATTAAGTCATTATGGGTCACATTTTATATTTAACTGGTTTATATTAAATTATTATTTTGTTGATGTTGATTCCAGATACACTGTTCATGCTAGCAGTCATTCTAGCAGCCTTAGTTTTTCATCCTTTCACCACTTTTCCTCACATTTTGGTTTTCTCCATTATTCTTTTTTCCCAAAATGGCCCCTACAGCTCCTACTTTTTGAAACTTTAATTTTGACAAAAAAATTGTTTTGCTATCCACATAAGGAGAGGATTTTTTGTTTTGCCCCTTAGTATATTCAGTCTCAGTAGTTTTTAGCAAAAGGAAAGAATGGTCTCCAGTTTTTCTGAGATTAATGTCTTCAAATCCTATTTATCTGACTACATGTTCCATGTGATGTAATGCACACTGTTTGTGAAGATGAGCTGAAGTGATTTAGAATTATTGTATAGAGTATTTCTCAGTGCAAAATCAGCATCAAAATTGTAGTGTTTTAAAATCAGCTGCATAATACATGCAAAATATGCAGTATAGTAACATTGAAAACAGATTCTTTTTACCAACTTTTATTGTTGCAAATTTTCTAGCTTTACAACTACTTCTGCATGGTATACAAAGCTTTCATATTACATGTTGGTGTTTCCAACCTTTTTTTTGCTGCAATCCTAAACTGACCACCAACAGGACCTTGTGACCCTACTGAGGACCCTCCATAACGCTGATTTGGATTGGGAACCACTGCTTATGTGTATAAAAACATAACATCGATGATCTTTATAATTTGCTTTATTTTATTTAATTTTTGGTGGGTGAAAAATTAGGTACATCCAAAGATTTAAGTTTTATATTTCTTTCTATCAAAGGAACAAGTTGTTATGAAGTTAAAAGGTACACAATTAATGAAGTGATTTGCTTTCAACAGGGTTCATACAGAGTCTTAAAAAGTAGGGTGAACAAAAATACTTTCATCAGGAACAAGTTACCATGGCAAAAGTAGATGTTGAATATGTTATTGCAAGTCCTGTGATGGAACCCCAAAATTCACTCTCATATGACTCAGTTTTTGAAGATTTTACAATGAGCACAATTAATGTTTATTACATTAATTTCATATGAAATTTCCCACACCTCATGAAGGAAATCTCAAACAGTAAATAGCTGCAAAATGACATACCTTTCAGTGTAACAACAATGAAAGATCAGGGAAAAATGGAGTTTGATGTTCTGATTTGATTTTGGTCTTATAAGACTGGGTAGTAACTTTATTATGTTAAGTGTTATGGGAAAGGAAGTGATGCAGGACAGGTACTTGGTGGCATACTGACGGAGGAGGAGTACCAACTACTTTCATCTCAACTTATTAATTAGTAAGTGATGGCCCTAATATTAATAAAGGAGTGTAATTCTTTGTTAAAACGCCCATATGGAAGGGTTAGGTTTTCCAGTGCTGGTACAGTTTGTTCCATGTGTTCTACATATTGATCTCATTTCCTTCAGGTAATGTTTTGGTATTCCTGGAGAATATTCATAGCAGCTAACTTTAGATGTATCACACTGGTTTAAGTTATGAATTAGAGAGAAGATTTTATGTTGTTGTTGTTGATGGGCTTAATGCCATTTTTCAGCACATGATAGGCTATACAAGGTGGCCAGTATTAATGGTGGAGGAAGAAACCGGGAAATCCACGGAAAGAACCATGACCCACGAGAAGCAACTGGCAAGCTTTCTCACATATCCACATTCGCCAAATCTTAGACTCGAACCCATGCAGACAGAGGTGAGATGGCAGTGATCCATAATGGAGAGTGCTTTTTACCACTTGGCCACTCGGGGCCCCTAAGATTTTATGAATACTCTGGTAGAATTAAAGGATGGTCTGTTTTGTAAGGCATGTGCATTGCATAAAGCTTACACTTTAATCAGTTCAGTTGAAGACTGAGTTTAGATGTTGTTTATTGATACTTTCAGAAAGATTAAAGTCAAGAGTAAGGGAAAACAATCTGAAAACCTTCTGATGAAGAAAAAAAGTACAAAAGAATCTGTAAATGTTTGAAATATTACAACTCTATGGTCTTAAAATAAGTAAAAGATTAGAGTGAGAAACACCAAGTTTTGTAAATTTCAACAATTTATTGACTTAAATATACAAAGGAAAAAATGTAAGAAGAACTTAACAGTATTGTGAAATAAATTTCAAATAATCCCAGAATTTCGAATACAAGTCCTAATGATTCATGTTCTGAAATTTTTTTATTGATGTTCTAAAATAAATCCAATGCTGGCCCATGTCTTGTTGATGTGCCAACAGTCTTTAGTTGGATCACAATAATACAATCCAAACATACATCCTTATTTGAAATTTCACTATAAATCCAAACCTTTTTTTTCCAAGAACATTATTATTGAGGACTTTGCATTTCAATAGAAACATAATTTGAATTAAATATTTCAAATAAATAGATTCCAGACCAATATTACAATTTTTTCTGCTCTGATTGTACAGCATGAATAAATAATTTTTCCAGTAACAAGAGTTTATACTCCTCCACCTGACCTAGTCACAATTATCATTTTCTATTTTAAAAAACTCAACTATTTCCTAATGGAAAATTCAAGTTTGGAAGGTTACACATATTTATATGAAAAAAAATCTTATTACAATTAGATCTGTTAATTGAATTACCTCAGACCAAGATAGTCAGCTGACCAAATATCAGCCAATATGTTCCTCTTGTAATGTTTGAGTGAAAAAGTCCCAGGAATGGCTGTAAAATGATAATGGAGACCTTAAGAGTGTTGACCATTATTATAGCAAGCTGTTGAAGATGAGAAGTTTAAGAGGAATGCTCTGGTATTCTCATCTAGAGAATGTTGTCAAATAAATTCTTTGTAGTTCATGGAAATTCAGGTACTGAAAGACATGTCAGCAAGTAGGAAGATATTGAAGCGAGACCAATAACTGAAAAAGAGGCTGTACTTACCAGTGATGCTGTCATGGTATACTAGTAAAACATTATTGACATTCTATTATCTCATAACTTGCTTAGTGCTGTGAACAATTCGCACAGTACATAGAAAAAGCATGTTAAGGAGGAAAAAAAAACAAGTTGGAATTGAAAAAAAAAGCAAATTGAAATAGACTTGCTTGACAGAAGCCACAAAGAGCAATGTAAAAGAAAGAGAAAGCTATAAAAAAATTCAGAACTGAAACAGCTGAAGAAGCAATGCACATAAGCTTTCCCCTTGTTTGCAGATACCAGTGAAAGACAAACCTGCAGTAAAAAATGAGAACTTTAAGGAAATCAGGGTAGTCCGTAGTCTTCTGGAGGTGGCAAAATGCAACCCACAAAAATCAACAGCACTAAAAATGTGCAGGCAACAAAGAAACAAAATTAATTAGCTTAAAAGAAAACTGACGAATGTACATGCAGAATTCAATGTTCTACTGGGATTAGACAATCTTAAAAATGAAGATATATGCTTCTCTTAATATTTTTTATGCAGACTATATGTGAGCCTATTAAATAATGCATGTATTGGCTTTGCATTTGATAGATTCTGAGTGTTTGAGTAATTTTTTTTTCACTTCTTTGTACCATAGTATTTATAAATACAGAAATAATGGATCCGTGTCCTGAGCCATCACGTTGGTTTTCTTTAGGCTGATGGTCAACCAGAATTCATTGCATGCTTTAGCAAAGTAGTCCATCAGGCATTGTAGTTTAGCTTCTATGTGAGTGGCTAGAGCAGCAGCATTTGCAAAGAGCATGTCCCTAATGGTTACATCCCTTACTTTGCTCATTGCCTTCAGACGTGCCAGGTTGAACAGTCTGCCATCTAATGCATGTGCAGGTAGATCCCTTCTGTGAATATCCAAAAGGCAGATATAAGCAGGACAGCGAATAAGATGCTGTAGAGGGTTGGGGCAAGGACACAGCCTTGTTTCACTCCATTGTGGATGTTGAATGGGTCGGATGATGAGCCATCATGCTGCACTGTGCCTTTCATATCATCATGGAAGGACTGGACCATGCTTAACAGCTTTGGAGGGCATCCAATCTTCATCAGGATTTTGAAGAGTCCGTCTCTGCTGACCAGATCAAATGCCTTGGTGAGGTCTGTAAAAGCCTGGAAAAGGGGTCTGTGTTGTTCTCTGCACTTCTCCTGCAGTTGCCTGATGGAGAAGATCATGTTGATTGTGGACCTCTCTGCGCGGAACCAACACTGAGACTCTGGATACACACTGTCAGCAAGTGTCTGCAATCTATTTAGGATGACTCTTGCGAAGACATTACCCACGATGCTTAGAAGTGATATGCCCCTGTAGTTGTTGCAGTCACTTTTTGTCACCCTTGTTCTTGTACATGGTTATGATGTTGGTGTCTCATGTCCTGAGGCACTGCACCTTCATCCCAGCACTGGCAGAGAAGTTTGTACAGGTGTGTGAACAGCACAATGCCACCGCACTTGATGACTGCTCTTGGGATGCCATCCTTCCCTGGGGCTTTTACATGTGGTCAGTCATTTTTAGTTCTGCACAGGTTTCTAATCCAGTTTGGTCATACAAGGGAGGTTTTCAATGACGCTGAGGGTATCATTGGTCACGTGGTTCTCTCTGGAGTGCAGTTCAGTGTAGTACTCCACCCAGCACTCCATCTGCTTGCCCTTGTCATGGATGGCATTGCCTGCAGAAGACTTCAGTGGTGCTATCACTTTCTCCATGGGACCCATTACTTTATGCCACTCTGTACATGCCTCTGATGTTTCTGTTGTCTACTGCTGACTGGATGATCTAACACTAACAGCTGAAGCCAGTATTCAAAGACATTTATGATTATAATTTAAATTTTAATATTTTTTTCTTTTTCACAAGGCATAGTTATTTTTTAATGTTGACGCAGTATATGAGATGCTCCTGCAGTCTTTCATTGCTAGAAAAGCTGTGCAGACATCTGTAACATATTTTTTTTTGTTTTTACTGTACTATCCGCTATGTAATCTGTTAATGTTTTTTATCCAACAGTAATGTCCCAAAAAAAATAATAAATTTATTGTCTTTTGTGAAGCATTTTCTGAGATATATCTCAGGTAAACTTTGTCTCGTTCGTCTAGTCCGAAAACATTTACAAAGATACCGTTTTGTTTTTCGAATTTTAGTATATGATTTTTCGCTACTGGAAAGTTGATGCCATCAAAATTGAGTTTGTTCTTGTGCGGAAAATACTTTCTGACACGATCAGAATATTTCTTCTTTGGGAAACATTAAGAAAAGATTAGACCACTGAAAACATTTGTCATCGTTGATTTTGACATTTATACAGCATTTTTTGTTCTTAATTATTTGAGGAAGATCGACATACAAACTACCGTGAAGTACATTATATTTTGATGTGTGAAATAAAACTGCTTTTATCATTTCGAATTTTTAACCATACCCTGATGAAGTAAATTCTTTAAATTTTTTTGTTTATTTCTTGACTTATTTCATTAGTGACCATAACAATGTTTGTTCCAGTTAATATTCTTCTCGATTTAGCTTTTAAGTAGTGTTCCGAACGTTAGCTGTTAAAATTTTTTTTTGTTTCCAAAAGTACATCCTCACCTGCATGTAACTTTGATAAAATTGTATGATACTGGACAATAAGTTTGATATTTTTATGATCCGCAAGTTCTCGAGCTATAACAGGTTGTAAAATCGACGTGAAGCTGGTGGTAGTAATAATTTTAAAAATCCAACCAAACAAATAATTTCAATAAATATTGAAACTTAAGAAATGAAATTTAAATCAATAACATCTGCGGCAAAATATCTTAAAATTTGTTGCAAATCAGTGAAAGATCTCGCCGACGGCAGAACAAGATCGGCAACGCCATGTCATTTGATACTTTTATAGTTTTATACGATAACTAATAATATTTTCTAGATCATTCTGAGAAAGACAATTATGACCAAATTCCATTATATCATCACGATTAAATCGTAACGTCATTTTTTTATTTGTATCAAGCTTTTTATCTGCTGTTAACAAAAATTTATCAAATTCGACCAATGTTTTCATAACGTCAACAAAATAAAAATTATATTCTAGCAAACAATTTCCAACTGCTTGGGCTAGTTCGTTTTTGTTTAGCATAATTACTCGACAATGACATTTTATTTTCCCGAACATATATATTAATTAGATAAAAGATTATTATAATGAGCTTAATCTAAAGACTGGCTTAGTTATACTCGAAAGATTTTGTTCCGGTTCCTACTGTTGCATCAAAAAGTATGATCAACGACAGATTTGCTGATTATACTGCAAATTATATTTTGTATAACTATGACGATGACGAAGATGATGTTAGCAAGAAAAATTTAAGCAGACCAACAACATGGCGATATGATGTTAAGTACCACAGTGCCAAAAAATATTAAAACAATTTTAGTATTGACGAGCATCAAATATTTTGGCAACTTATAAAGACCTTTTTAAACATAAGTCACTGGACAAAAAAAAAATATAAAATACGGTTTTATTTTTGTTAAAATATTTAATTTATGCCAGTCGATGTTGCGATAAAATTACACTTAATTTCTTCATGTAAACCAGTAAGTCAGTATTAACAAAATACGAGCAAATTTATAATTTTTTCAGTGGCAGTCGATGCAATTGACCGAGTTGCTACCCAACTATCAAAATTTATCGCTATAACCGCGCCATTTAACTAAACTTTTGCTGTGCTTAAGAACTTTTTCAATAACAAATATATCCTGCTTTGTTTTTTGAAGTTCGTGTTCGTAAAAACTGCCAGTTGTAGGTTCTCCTAACAAGTCTTATAACGAGTATGTAACTGTTATTGTTAAAAGTACTTTATCAAAAAAAAACAAAAACAAACGTGATCAGTCCAGATTCTGTTCGGCTTTCTTTCTGTAGTTTTTATTATGTGCTTTAGCGCATCAGTCATCGACATTCCAGTTTTATCCGAAACTGGTACGCTAAACGCGTATTTACTAAAAACATGAACAATATTAAAAAATATATATCTCTTAGTATCGTTAACACCCAAATATCATCAACCGCATTTGCGACAACCCTGCGTCACGGAATTTTTTTTTTTTTTTTTTTTTTAGTTTTGTGTAGTTATGCTGGCTGCCAAATCATTGTATAAAAGTCTCTGCCTAGTCCAAATTTATATTTTGCTTCAACAAAACTCTGAACCAGCCTTCGGTCACCGCATTCTCTTACACTTGCGGGTTTCATATCACGAAGTTAGTCTAACATTACTTTGTCGCAGCTGTGCTTTGTTTCGCCACTAGAAAGTTCAATATCTATGTAGCAGCTATCATGACTCACTGCAGTTGCGTCAACCCAATTGTAAGGTTCTTGTCCTGGCAGCGTATTATCATTTTCGTCAAGTTGTTCGTCAAGCGGATTCCATAACAAAGTATATTTATGACCTGGCAGTTTGCTAATTAATTTATGTATATCTATGCCCGTTCCAATTATTTCTCTTATCGCATTTCTGGTAGTATGTAACAATTTTATTTTGTTCGAGACAAATATCTATCGCAGTTGCACGTCATTATTTATTTAATCGTCTACTAAAATAACGTCTCTGAAAACGTCAGGCGAGCAGCCCACCCCTGACAACTTCGCTGCTGATGGCAAAAACATACCTTTTCTTTTTCCACAAGTTGCTCAAATAATTTTCAGCTTTATTCTATTATTTTTTGTTTTTTTCTGTGGGTTTTTTGTCTTTATTCTCAGTTTTACTTTTATATTTGAGACAATATGTTGACATTGTTATATTTGTAAGTTTAGATAAAATTATTTGCAAACTTCACAATACTTAATTGCAATCTCATAATTAGCGTGGATAGGTTGTTTATCGAACTGAAAATGAACTTTAAAAAAATCTGCACTTTTGGTCATCTTAATGAACATTATACAATAATATCCACAAGCGGAATTTCAAACTGGTTGAATTTGATTAGACGAATAATTTATTATTTTGTATTTACTCATATATCTTTTTACAGCGTCATTTGGTGGAATTCCGAAGGAGTCGAAATAGTTGTTATAAAAAAACAGCTACCAAATGTGTACCAGATCCGTCATTAAAATCTTGCATATTTATAGTGCATGAACCTAACTACGATGTCCCTTGCGACGCAATCGCTGTAAACTCATCTTTGGAATAAACTCAGTTAACTTTTTTAAACCTTTGTTTGCTTATCAAGTATATCAAAATTACTTAACGGAGCCAACAAAGTCTTCCGCGACTTTATCTCCTTGTTCCTGGCAGCATTAGTCCTTGTACTCATCCTCGTCCTAACAGACCCAGTAATAGTCTCCCCGCTAATCCTTCCAGTTGTTACGACTCTGGAGTTCAAGTGCGTTAAAAATCAATTTTGTATAAATCTTTTTATTTCATTATATCGTCTAACATGTTTTTGATAAGTTTACTTGAGTCGTGTATGACAAAAATTCATTGTTCAGAAGTATTGGGAAATTGCATGCTTCCTTGTGCGAGATCAGTTCAGGCTACGCCTTAGCCTTCCCGTATATGCTTTGAGATTTTGTGATTTATACACAGTCACGTACAGACTGTCCTGTTCGAGAGTCAACAGTCACGGACAGACTCTCGTACTTGAGTCGAGTTATACAACTTCTAATTTGTTGTGTCTACGTAAAATAACATGCCGTGTTATAGGAACTATTCTTCACTTCTTTATAACTTTCCTAGCAAGCAACATTGTCTATTTGGACATTTTCTCCCTAATTTTGGAACGGGACAACACATATTGTTTTGTTGTTGCTTTTTTTTTTTGTTGAAAAATTCTGGAATTTGCTAATAGCCTTCGTCTGATGTGGTCAACCGCCATTTTGAACCGGAACATCATTCGTTCAGACTGTGTTTAGAACTGTTTTCAGGATATATATTTTTTTAATATTATTTTTGAACAAAATTTGGATCATTCCTGTAAACCGTAAGTCTTATTTTAAATAATTTACATTTTTTTGTTCTAGTAAAATAATTTGTATCATTAAAATTTATAAAGCTTGTTGTGTGCACTTTTTCTTATGTTACACGGAACGAGCCAAAACGTAACGCGGTAGAGGCTATTGGAAGAAATCCATCTTGCCGTTGTCGTGGGGTTTTTTTTTTTTTTTTTTGGTCATTTCTTTTCGTTTTTTGCTTAGGCATTATATTTAATCTATAAACAAAAAAAATGCTATTTATACAAAATATTCTTTATCCCATTACCTTCAACTGCCTTTTTCGTTGCGCCAGATGCTGTTTCTGCCACTGCTGCTAGCCCTAATGTACCAAGTACAAGCAAAACTTATGTTTTGACTATTACATATAGTGCCGGACTGAAGAAACCGCCATGTTTGGACATTGCAGTATTTTTGCAGTGCTTAAATTTAAAAACAGCTTTCTTGTGATCGTATTTTTTACGTGATTTTTGGAACAATGTTGTTAAAGCACTCGGGTTAACCTTCAATAAAACCTGCTTCCGCTTCGCAACAGCAGCTGCTAATTTTTTAACTTGGCCATCAGTTAAACGTATTTCTTTTACAATATTTTGTCATTATATATAAGTTACAGATTAAACTTGTATTGTTATTTTACCTCTGACAGTCGATTGTAACAAATCTGTCGATTATCACTAACGCATATACTTTTAACGGCGCTGCTTGAGCGGTGCCCGAGTCCAAGTGATTTCAATATCAGCTGTGCTATCTACAGCTCCTTCGCTATGTTGACTGAGATCAAAATAAAATATCGGATAAAGTGTACGAAATTCCTCTACTGATATCTTGAGTGTCATCTCCAGTATCTTGATATTTTTGAATTGAGTCGATCAGGTTCATGTTGTTATTAGCATCAGCTGCAAACTTACATTCAATCGCTCGCTCTGGGTATTGCATTTAATTTATTATAGCGTATATTCGTCTCACATCGGCGTTATCAAATCCATTATTTTGTAGTTGGCTTCCACGTCGAGCTTGTTGCTGGAATACAACAAACTGACGCGGTAGTTGTTCACTTGATGTTGTTGTTACTCGCCATCTGTAGTTGGTGGTATTCGGAACCGCTGTTTGATTATTGTGTTGATTAGAATGAATTTTTATTCGTGCGTTTCTCCGGTATATTATCTAATTCTAATGCTTTAGTGACTGACGGAGTTATTCGTGGCATTTACAGCGCAAGTTTGTTTATGACAAATTGTACATCAGCCCCGCCAGATCTAAACAGGCAATCATTTTATTCTGCTCAATCTAAAATAAGCGTATGCTTAACTCCACGAAATACATTATGGTCCCTGCAAAAGTCAAGTATTGTATTTAGTGGCAGCATCATTATAATTTGACGAGATGTCGAAAGTGCTCTTTTAGCATAACCTTAATTGTAGAGTGTATTTTTTGTTATGAGCAAATATTATTAACATGCTCCGGCATTACAGTGCCGTCTGCAGCCCCATCTGGTGCGGTTGTACCAAGATTGTTACAAACTGCAGTAAGTGAAGCTTTTGTAGCGTCTGCATTAGCAGCTGCATCTGGTGCGGCTATGCCCAGGACGGCAGTATCAGTGATTAGAAAATTTCTCTAAATTACAGCATTTGCAGGAGCATCGGCTCCAAAAGCTATAACAGGAGCTAATCTGATCAAATTTCAGCTGATTCAACAATACATGCACCCCTACTTCCAGTATTTTTAAACTACATCATATTAGTTGCCGTTGATTTGAAGTAATCATCGGAAAACAATATTTAAGGCTGTACTTGCAACTTGTAAGTGATTTAAAATATCTTTGACAGTTTGATTGGCCAGCTGATATCGAACACTTCTAAACAAACACCAACCGTTATTTATAAGAGCTACTTGTGCAATAGCTGCAATTGCACTAGGTGGATTAGCTACTGTCATAATCTGGCCACAAACTTCCAACTTTGCTTTGTGAGGCAGTAGAAACGCGTCCTCTTTTCTGGTATTCAGTGTTCTGACGCCAGCCTCATTAGGTTAGTTAGAATTTTCATCGATATATTCGACATATTCAAACTCAGTTACTTCGTCGTCTGTGATAAGTTTCTGAAAAATCAAAATAATTTTTCAGACATTTTTTTATTTTTAGGTTACATGAAATTATTGCGGCGCTGTAACTTTAGCTATTAAATTTTATGTTATCTGCTGGCCAGATTAAAGCTTTTTTTTGTTGTATTATTGCGCGTTGGATTTCTTAGGTTGGTGCGATTTCTGACATAACTTGTTTGATTGACGGTGAGGCATGGCCTTACGTTCGCCTATTTTTTTTTCAGATATTTTTTGTCCCTCCGCAGTTTCAGCAGCAGATGCAGCTCCAGTTGCAAAAGCTTTACCTGCTTCAAGTGCAGCTGTTGCAACTTTACCAGCTAGTCCTGAATATTTTCAACAATTTTAGTAAATGTTCTCTAAAAATCCTCCTACTATTTTTCTTTATTTTTTTTGTTTCATTATATATGAGGTTGTATAATTTTCCCATCATGCCAAGAACTTTTCACTCTAAGTACATTTGTGACGGTTCTTTAGAATAAAACATATTTTATTATCATTTTGACACAAAAAAGTATTGAAACACAAATGAGAATATAAAGTAAAATTGTGATAAGAGTCCAAATAATAATAGCCTACGAACGGTGACTACAAACACCGAAATACACTGAATAAAAAAAAAAACAAAAACGAAAACGATATACACCGAAATACACTTATAATTACATGTTCTGTGTATATTTTATTGTCTCCCGTCTACGAAGCCTGCTAACATTTTAAAATCAAACTTTAACAAAATGAAAATTATCCACGTATTTTTCACATTACACCACTTTAAACGAAATAATGTTATGGTATGCATACGTTTATACAGATGAATTTTTTAAAAAGACACTTAAAACTTGTATTCGAATTATTTCTAAAGTACAGTAATTTGGGGGTAAATCATCTCCGATATTATAATTTGCGTCCCTTTGATTTATTCCCCAATAGAAGCAGTCCAGGTGAGGAAAAAATGCCTGTTACTGTCATTCTTTTAATGTCACGCATCCTTGGTCTTAAGTTTTAGTAGTAGATTAAAGATTGAAACTATCGGCATTCTTAACCGTAACGACACCCCGTTAAGATGACGAAAGGGTAGTGGGTTAGTGCTAATAACACCAAAGTAACCGTTAAAAGGCTTATACCACTAAAGCCAGAGATAATTCTGTTAAAATTACATATCTGGTGATTACAAATTTTTGAAATTGTTTAATGGTGTTAAATTTTAGTTCAAAAGTTGCTAAATTATAGAGTAACTTATTTCCGAGTCTTAATATATGACGGCACCAGTCGCAAAGTTCTGGAATTCATAACTTGACAGCAAATTTATTTCTTATTTAGTGTGAAAGTGCCGCTTATTTTCAAGAGCCGGGTACCCTGCGTCGTTAGTTAAATACAAGTGTCTTTTACTGTCATTAACATATAACAGGGGTCTCAAACTCAAAACCACCCTAAGGGCCGCATGAGGGCATATGCGATGACACCTTGCGACTCCAATCATTGTGCGGGCCACATCATAGGGCTTGGCCAGCCGATGCTTGAGACCATTGACATATAACATTCAGGATGAAACAAAAAAAAAAAAAAAAAAACATGCTTGTCAAGACACTGTGATTGAAAACCCAGTCCTGTAATGAAAAAAAAATGCTTTATTTGAGTAGGAGTTTTGACGAATTTAAGTATTATATACAGTTGTACATTGTACAGACATAGTAACGATACGACTTTAAAACTGTTAAAGCTACGTTAACAATCCTACACACATACGCGCGCGCGCACTACAGGTTAAAATTCATTCGAACAAAGTTGGATAACGTTATTATCAGTAAGATTAAACTTTAAGTCACAAATTAAGCGCGCATAGAATTTGCAAAAATTGGTTCCCATCGATTGGAAGTTATTCCGACTATGTGGCTGTTCCCACTCAAACGAAAGCCTGTTCCCACTCAAACGAAAGCTTACTTTTTCCACCTTTTTATATGAAGCATCACATTACTCGAATGTAGTCATGTGTTTTTGACACAAGCTAATTATTTTCATAGATCATGACATATCTCTGCTTGCACAAATTTCAACAGTTTATTGTCAGATGTTGACAATAGTATTGACAGTAATACGTTAAGCAGAGTGATTCAAGTTGCCACAAAGCGCATAAATCTGGTTTATCTTATTACAACACGTTATTGTGCTTATGTTATATTGCAAAAGCTACCCTTAGTTTTGTAGTCAGACATTTGCAGGCGCTTCCTGTTAAAGTATGCAGCTGTTTGACTCGTAAGAATCCGAAATGGACATCGAAGCTTCTGTTTCTTCTTCCGGCAAGGATATTTTGTGTAATTAGAAGATGACTAGCACCAATCCATACGACGACCCGGCCGCAAGGCCGCTATTTGGAGAACACCAGCCACAGGTTTGTAAACCAGCTTTTCATTATATTCGCCTCCACTTATGTAACACACATACACACAAACACACACCTATTCCTGCATTCTGCAAGATTATGCTTGGTAATACTAGCAGAATTTATATCAATACGATTGCAAATAGCATTACATATAGGTTAGACAATTACTTTATCCTCCTTTTTTATATGAAGCATCATATTACTTGAATGTAGTCATATATTTAACAATAGGTAAGTACTTTCACGGCTAAAGTTCTTTAACCTGTATGATAGACTTTCAAATGACATACTGTAGACGACAATATACGTAAATAAAGGTGTATTCTTGTTAGTTTTAGCAGGTACTTTAAACACATTATTGGCATTATCATGCAGAGGAAATGGGAGTTAATACCTTCCAAAGGACAGGCTGAGGCAGCTGTCCCAGGCTGACTTGGATGGTTATTGAACCCAAAGCCTTTGACTAAAAAATCCAACACTCTACCAACTGAGCTAACACAGCTTCAGATATGGGTAACAACTTACTAAATATTTAGATCTTCACAATGGTTGATTTTTTTCAAAGAAAATTAATTTTTATAACATTTTTAGAACATTATATCAGCAATTTTTTTATATCTACATAATCATGTAGCTTTTAGATTTTATTATAGTTGGATACAATAGAGTTTTAAGGTTTACCTTAGAATACTCCATTATAACATCAACAACTTGCCAGTAAGACAGATATCTATTCCAGATCAATATGCCCCTTTTTCTTGAGTCTGATAATATTTATTATTCATTCACAATTTAATATATAATATTATAGTAACTGAACTTTTATTGACTATATATGCAAACAAATAAAACTTTTATATTTTCATTGCAGGACAGGGTTGTCAATCTTATTGTTGGAATAGTGACTAGTATAATTGTCTTGGTAAGCCATTTTTTCAATATGGTAGTATTAGACAAAGCAATATTTGATCAATGTTTTAGCATGCACAGCACCTTGTTTGAAATGGTTATTGAAAAATGTGCTGATTTTCTCCATATACTTACTAGCATAATTATTCCTTTAAAATTTGTGTTGTTTCTTTCAAAATAAAATGTTTGTGCTTGACATGGGACCTATCAGAATTTTGTGGAAATTTTATGAAAATAAGAGAGCTGCACTGCACTTTATTAAAAGGGATCACAATAAAATGGCAGTTTGTTGCAGATTGTTTTTAATATAAGCTATGTCTGCAGCACATTTTAATATACAGTTCTCCGTCACTACAGGACCATTCATTATAATATGGTTACTGTTATAAGGAGTTTATGGTAATGGTTCCCATTTTTCTAGGTCGTAGTGAGGTTTTATGCATCATGCCAGTGTGCTCTAAGTAAATAAAATTGAAATAATTTAATGTTCCTTTGGCGGCCAGATACTATTTGATCCACAGCCCAGTACCGGTCCATGGCCCTGGGGTTGGGGACCACTGCTCTAAGATACCCATGTACAGCATCATAAGACTATTCAGTTGCATACCTATTTCAGCATATATTCAGTATGTTTTACTGCTTATGAAATGTTTTATTCTTATTTGCAGGAAACTTTAGTGAGTGCATTTGTATTCCCAGGGTGGCCCCTTAATGGAGTAAATGTGTTCTTTGCTGTGATAATTGTCTTGATTTGCTGTTCCCTGATAATACTGGTAAGCATGGTGAACACTTACTTTATGGGTACATTTTAGGGGGGTTATAGAGACAGGTGGTAGCAAAATTAATATGATAAATAATATGCCAGTGCTTTGAAACAAGCAATGAAAAGATGGAGATAAAAGAATTAAACACCTTAACAAGTTTACTCATACTGTGGCTAGTCAATTAGCAGTGTTGCTAATCTGCTTAGATGAGCTTTCAACATTGAGATTCATTTACATTTTCTCGATCCCCATTCCATGAAGCAGAGCCCTTGTTCTAGCATTCATTACATGCATCAGCACACAGAATAATTTAAGGTTTTAAACAAATTCTTGATGTGTAAGCATAAGTCATTTTTGTGGTTGTTTAAATGTATTTTTTTTGGTCAAAGACCAGTCTCAATTTACCATAATAATTGGGATGAAAATGAAATGATAGTAACCAGCTTCAGTGTTAAATTAATTACTTACAATTCCAGCTCATGTCTGGCTAAAAAAAGTTTTTGTAATTTGAGGCCATATGTTATAAAAGTACTTAAGAATTATCAAAGATGTGACTTTGAGGATTTTTCTGTGCTCCTTTTGTTATTTTGGAATTTATATGCAAAAATCCCATTTCATTTTGTTAAAGGAGTAATTTAAACAGTATTTAACAGCATCCATTTACATTTGACTCTTTCCATATAGTCAAGTTAGGTAAATATTTTCTTAAATCATTGTACTCTTAGCATGCCCATATATACTGCAAATTAATGTGAAAATTTTTTAATTTTCAGGAGCATTATTATTCAGTTAGATACACAGAATCATGTTATCACACAATCACTTCATTACAGAAAGGTGCAATATGCAATCCCTCAGAGAATTATGTGATCATGCCAACCCAGAGAAAATATTATCATGCATTCACATCATAACAGGAAGAGCCCAACAGACTCGGAGAAAGTAATATCATACAAATTCCTTCCTAACAGAATTCTGCTACTGTATCAGGTAGACCCAGAGAAATAGTATTGTACATTTCATCTCAAATAGAATTCTGCTATCAGGATGACACAGAAAAAATAATATCATAGACTCCCTCCTTAACAGAATTAATTCCTGTTATCAGGCAGGCAATGAGAAAATAGTATCATACCACCCCTCAATAATAAAATTCTGCTATCAGGCAGGGAAATAGAAAATAATATACAATCTGCAAAAACATTGTTATCAGACAGACCAAGAAAAAGGGTTATATTATAATCCTAATTTAATTACATAATTATGTTATGAGGATTGCATGTTATGTAAAAGTATCATAAATAATTATGTAAAAAGATAAGCTACAATGCAGTATAATAAAACAATTTCTTCCCCACCCCACAGAATTCATTGTTTTGTAAACTTGGAGAGAAGATGAATAATAAATATCTCCAAATCTGCATGCTTTTCTGTAATTGTAATTATACTGGTCCATCATTATTCTCCCATTTTATTATTTGTTGTGTCTTCAATATTTGCACATTCTGGATGGTACACATGTAGATCTGTCAGTTTGTGTCAAAATTATGTAAAGCTACTGCAGTGCTCACATGTATAAATAACAATTTAAATTGGGTCATTAATGTTTATAAAATTGGTAACAGTGGAAACAGAAGTCATTATCAGTGATGTATGAACTGTTTCTTTCATATCACATGTGATGTAAAATGCTAGATATTGAGTTTGCATATCCTGGTTTATTTCTCCATTAAAAATTAATATAGCAGTACCTGCCACATCTAAAAATGACAAGTTAAATTTGTTAGTTTTTTTTGTAGGTTTATTGACATTTTTAAGTAAATAATTGGCTGTACATGTTAGCCAGTAAATTTCATGGAGGAAGAACCCAGGAAAACCCCTGGAAAAACCCCTGGAAAAACCACTGATCCACATGAAACTACTGGCAACTTTATTGCATAGACACATTGGCCGAGCCCAAGACTTGAACCCATGTGGACATTGGTGAGATGTGTGAGTGATATGCAGGGTGAGTGCCTTAGACCACTTGGCCACATGGAGTCCCCACAAGTTCAAGTTTATCGAAGCATAGTACCTCTTGTACATTTAGTTGCATTCTTATGAAATAAAAAGTCACACTTGAATTCTTTTGCACTGTAGAGCATGTCTGACGTCTCTTACTTGCTCTGTCTCATTCTGCAGGAATAAATATACTTCACAACTCTAGTTATGTAAAACTTATTGCTGCATTGTTTTAATACTTTTTCACTCACAAACATCTCATCAAATTCTGACCTTTATGCTTTATAACTGTCCAGTAGTTCTATTTCTTTTTAAGTTAAAGTTGATGATGGTATACATTGTAGATGTTCTTTCATGGTTGAAAGTGACCAGGCTTTTTTGCTGTTGGATGGATGCATTAAAATGTCTGTTTGAATATAGTCGTAATTAATGCTGGCAGATTCAAAGTCTCTTCCTATTATTATGTTAAATAGTAATTACAAATCTTATATGTAATGCCTTTAAGAACATGGGTTTTTTGTTTTTATTTTTCTATTAAAGACTATATCATAGATGGAACAACTATGTCTTGTTAACTTGCACTATTTTCTGATTTACTTACCATTGGATGGTTATATCATCCCAATTGCACCTATCAACAATGAGTTCACAAAAAATCTTTTATGTAGATACAGCAGTTTTCATTATTGTTACCTGTCCATTAATCAACGGAATCCAACTGTATAATTGTTAGGAAATGAAATGAGAGTACTATTTCATCATAAATAATTTTAACGTTTACCCTCATGCCAAGCAATTCTCAATAAATTTGTTATGTTGTAATGTTGTCAGCCAGTTGCATTATATATATAACATAACATAAATATAGGGTGCCTTATGAGTCATATGCCTATATGAGAATGCTAATTTTATCTTAAGAAGAAAGTGCTTAAATTATGAAACAAGGAAGAAAATAAATGTGATGGAAAAGGAACTGTCTGTTAGGAACAATCAGGATAGGCCTATCAATTGCTGTCAAGTTTTATCAATTAAGTATATGTATGTAATAAGGACATAAAAGGCAAGGCTTACTATACACCAGTTTCATTTACATGCTTTCATTTTAATGCCATTTATGATATGAAATAACATTTAATTTGCCCCACAGTGCTTGTTTTTACATTATTGCTCAATGTGCTGGAACTTGCATGCACCTCATGTATGTATTATGTAATTTGTTTGAAAATTATCATAAATAATCATTACTTGAAAATTTAGAGTTATAATTTGCCCAAGAGCTTCCTGAATATACAAGTATCCTATGGAAAAAGTACTTAAAATTTATGTCCATTTTCATTTATGCCATGACCTTAGAAATGCATCTATGGTGTAAATGAACCATTACATGTACATTTACTTGATTTAGATCGTCATGTCATTGGAAAATATTGTGGAGCAGTAAGAATGACACTAGTACTGTATTTTCTAGCAACAATAATATTCATTGGCTCTGAAAAATATGCCTGCATTATAAATTCAACCACAGATCAAATGTTTCATGGTGTGTGGTGGGGTCTATCTCATTCTGCAGGCAGAAATGTCAAAGGAGATTTTTTTTTGCTGCTTTCATAACTGAAGAATGGCTCATTCAGTAGTTAGAACTGCTCTTTTTGCCCATACTTTGAACAGCAAAGCTATATTGGCTGGTTTAAAAACTACCTTCAAGCTAAACAAAAAATATACTGTTTCAGCAACAGTAGTCATTGTTTATATTACATGGATAAAGCACTTTATGATAGATTTTTGTCTTAAATTTTGAAAATTTTATATAATTAACATCTCATTAATTTATTTTATTTGAACAACACTAAGGTTGATAATACCCAGATGTTTGAAAACAATAATGGGGTAATTCCCACAATTGAAGAAATTCAAGCAGAATTATCCATAGTTAATATTCTATTTACACTCTACCTACAGACAAAACACAATATAGGACCGTCTTAGAATGTATACATTTTCTGACTGATTAGATTTCTCCTCCAAAAAAGTGTATCTTTTGAAATAGACAAACAGAGCTTTGATATCTCACTTAATTTGGCACAAAGTGATATGTGTCAGGCATGATTCCTGCTTGGAAAACAAATTACCAGTTCATTGCATTTTATTTTATATGCTATCTTGCAAAAATAATTTAAAATGTGATTGAAAGTCAGAACTTCGGACCCCTCAAAAAAGCCTGAATGGAAGGAGTGAAAGGTGTGAATCATAATATATCAGTTGCAAATTATTGGAATGGAGAACTGTAAAGTGGAATATTAAGTCGATTTTCAGCAAGTGATGTAGGGAATAAATGGACAGGGATCTCGATAATGGAATGATTTTGATATAAAAAGGGAAACAAAGCATAGTTCAGTTTTTCAGTTTTCATTTGCATTTCAGAAATCAGATTCTATAAGGCTTGCAATCATTAAGTACACCAAAATCAGAATTTACCTCTATAAGATGGAGGGTAAAATACTATTATATTTGTTACTATCCAGCTTGACATATTTTTAGTGGGAAGTTTGTTACAAAAATTTGTCAACAAATTTACAATTAAATTTTAGGGATAAACATTGCAATGAAAGAAGAACTCACCAGCATAGTTGAAAATCATCATCAATACATTTACAAACATTAGCTTTCAAAGATTTTAATGTATTGGACAAGTATATCCATGGTTGCTTTTAGAAGCAGGCAGCTACTAAGATAATTTTTTGCTTACCACCTTCTCTCCCCATTTTAAAAAGAAGAATTCAGTGAGGAAGTGAGTTTTCTAATATACTTTTTCTGGGTACTATTTCTTTCTGAATTTGTTTTTTTTCTTGAGAGGGGGTGATTGTGTGATGATTTTTACATTATGAACATATCTTGAAAAATTAGAAATCAGATGGGTTTAACGCTGATTACATAATGCTGCTATATATTTTACACCAGTTTGATCACATTTTAGCTCCAACTCAAGCATAATTTACTGAGTCAACATATGATGGCTTTACCTAATTGTAGAAAATTGAGCTTATTGAGAGCACTCAGTTCAATTTTTACATCAGACAATATTTAAATTACATTTCATTTTGTGGTGTTCATTACTTCATTCTATTGCCTCCGGTGGCTTAGTGGAATCGAACCCCAGTCGAGTCATGCCAAAGACTTCTAAAAATGGTACTCAGCATTCAGAGGTTAATGTTAGGACTGGTTGGCCTGGCATCAGGATAATGTGACTAGGTGGGACATGATGCTATATGTCTGTGGCATGATGCCCCTGTGCATCACTATAAACTGTCACACTGCAGACAGCATGGCAATATGACTGAAAATGTTTAAAGCTATGTTAAAAATCCAGTCACACACACACCAACACACACAATGCTTGCCACCAAATACTGCATCTACCTCTACTGCTATTTAGCTACTTTTAGCAGTTCACTTCCTAAGCACAGCTACTTAGCGTATGATCAGACTTCATGTTCATCCATGCAGTTGCTTAGTTACTTGCACCATACTCAACCTGTGTATATTCCTTAGTCTGTTTGTATCTTTTTTTCCTTTATAAACTAGACAGATGTATCAAACTTAATGATTGCATTGCAAATAAGATACATATACATGTATAATGTATATATCTGAGAAATAGACATTTTACTACCAGGTGGGTATGGTGTAAATATGTAAAGAAGTAATAACCCTTTAACTTTATCTGTCAGAAAATAGAATTCTTAAAGGGAGGACTGTATGATATTTTTTTCTGGGTCTCTAAGATAGCAGAATTATGTTAAGGAAGAATTATAAATGTATACTGTCACCTGTATAATACAGGGATGTATACTGTCACCTTCAATGTTTTCCTGGAAAGTTTCATGGAGGATGCCTTGTATGACCATAAGGGCACTGTCAGCATTGGAGGAAGAACAACTACCAATTTTCACAGATGATATTGATGGTTTAGCAGGAGATGAAAGAGAACTGGCTGACTTCGTTGAGCACCTCAACACAACCTCCACAGCATACAGTATAGAGATTAGTGCAACAAAAAAAAACTGATTATATATTTTTTCTGGGTCCTCTGATAGCAGAATTTTGCTAACAGTGGGATTATATGTTTTCTCTGGCTTCTCCTTATATCAGAATTTTATTAGGGAGGGATTATATATTTTTTCTGGCTCATATTTTGCTCAGGAGGGATTATTCCAGTACTGGTGAGGGGAAATAGGTAAAGGATGGTGTTTGAAAAAATGAAGTTGTTGAATGCTTCATTAAAATTTTGATATTAGAAAAAGGTAATCAGAAAACCAAAGATATTTTTATTAAAAATTCATACTTGCAGAATGCTTCCATTATTTTCTTTCTGGTATTTTCAACTTGTAAAAACTGTTGACATTGAAGCACTCATTTAAAATACTTTGTATAACTGCCGTTATGTTAGAGGAATCATTTACTTTTTATGGTACTTTTGGCAGAACATATGCTATGTTAACATTCTAAACCTGTTTTACCATAATCAATAAAATGTCACTATTATTTTAGCCTAATTTTAAGAGCTGAAAATGCATTTTTCTCAGTGACTTAATCTTATTTATCACTTTTTCTTTTGCTTCCAGATCTACTGGTACAGACAAGGTGATCTGGAGCCAAAATTCAGGAAAATGATTTACTTCAATTCTCTTGCAATTGTCTTACTGTGTATATGTGGAAACTTGTACTTTCATGAAGTTGGATTTGGCATTAAAAAAAAGTGACAAGTTAATATTTTGTGGGAAATCGATTCCAGATTTGTTGTGCTCTGTGAATAGAAATAATGCATGAATGATTTAAAAACATTACCAATAGTTGTGTTCATTATGTCTATTTTGGCCAGCTTGATATTGTTGTATCCATGCTTGTTATTGCATTGTTATCATTGTGATTAAAATATACTTAACATGTTATGCACAAAAATGTACTGGAATGTTAAGAGGGCTTAAAGTTGAAGATGGATACAAGTGCTAAACATTACCATTAATAGTATCAAGTGATATTTCTTATAACTAATGTTCACATATTAAATTGCATCTCTCCCACACTTTTTTGTAGGTCTCGCTAAATCTACTGTATATGACATTTTACCCTTTCCTTGAATGCTGATCACTGTCCATTATGGAAACAACCAAACATTAAATTTTATATCGATCTTAAACCCACTGCATTAAAGTCACACTTACAGCCTTTTTAACATTGCAAACAAACTTAAGCACAGAGCAGATCATGTTAAAACAACTGTAAAATTTTATTGATTTGAACCTTTGTCACCTCATGACCTATTGGTTATGTGTTAACTGAACTATAAATGTGTCAATGGATACTCTTAACATGCAGTTTTATCTTTCTTTTTAACCTAAATTAAAGAAACTGAAAATAATTACAAATCATATATGCAGAGAGAGATCCTTCCATGATTTGTCATGGCTTCTTGTGCTTTTTATTGTATATACACCCCTCCCCAGATCTTGACCTTGTGGTTGCAACCCAAAATAGGTTACATAATTACATATCTTCCTGCTACTAGTCTTATGGTGTTACTGGTCATAAGGAAAAGAGGTTAATGAATCCCTTTTGTCCAGTGACTTTTAGCACAAGTTTGTTATTAGTACAACTCCTAAACTGCTGGGAGATTTGTCATCAAACGTTCCAGAGTTGTCCAATGATCCAGACAACAACTAGTGTCTCTTGGACATCCAGTATGCCTGCCATAGTGGCCCTCTTGAAAATCTTGTTTGTGGTACTAAAGAGCTGTTTATATACATGTGGTTTTCACAGCATGATACTTAGTGGAGAGGTCATATTGACATGGAATGCTGGAATGAAATGAGGATTTGAGACCAACATACATGGCAGTTTGTTTTGTCATGGAGCAGCTTAGTTTGTACTAGACCGTTGGTGGGTGGGTTTATGTGCAATGAGGGTGGGTTGTGGTTGTGATTGTGATAGCTTAGCAACAGGTTGTCAGCTATTACCCTATGACAACTGTTACCAACACAAAAAGTAGAGACACAAGGTAGTAATGAGTATGTGTCTGAGCTGCTGGGTGATAGCAGGTTATCTTGTGTCCTTTATATTGTAACCAGGTCCATGTTGGCTTTGCAACAGGCACATATGTCATTAATGCCATGCTGGTAGCATGCAGTTGATAGGTACCTCATAAGGCTGTCCATATGTTTAGCCAGGTCTTGGGCCTGTGATACTTTTAGTGTGGCAGGATGCTTATTCCATGTCAACCCTGATAGCCTTCAAAGGCTGGTCACAATGATACTTCTGTGCATTTCAACCTTGCTGGCAAAGTGTCTGTTGAATTTTACAAAACGTATTGCTGCTCACTCTTTTCTGTAACTTAGTTTATTTGATGTCTGTGTTTTTAGATGACACTAAACATCTTGTAACTACATTGGTAAATTGGGACAAATATAGATGAACTGATACGACAGTGCTATATTTGGATACTTGTTAAATTCTAAAAGAAATAATGTTACCATTATTCATATCCGTCAGTTATTTTGTTTTATTGAGTACAATGCAAAAATATAAACCAAGTATTGAATAATAAATCCACCATGAAAGGTATATAACATAATGAATGCAAAATCATTTTAGTTTCTTTGCCAGATTTCATCTCGCAATGACACATACGTCCTGCAGCAATGCGTTCATGAACAATACCAGGAATGAAGAAATCCTGGCTGGTAATTCTCAGAAGTCATACAATGAAAGATACGTTAGTTTGTCTACTATTAGTACAACTAAACGAGTGACTCTAATATCTACTTCGTGCATAGATGCGCACCCAATACGATAAAGACTACAATATGATCTTCCAGGAGATAATACGCAACCAGATCAGGATATTTACCATTCGCCTAAAATCATTAATGGAATGAAGTAGAAATTTGTTTTGCTGAGAATCAAGACCTGAGTCGACTCTGCTGAAATTCGTTGAGTTCTGTACACAACACATAGCCATCTTAAGGTTACTGGTATATGTATTTGTCAAAATGTAAGTAAAAGCTACCTATGCACTGTAATCCCCTTTTTTAGGAGTCTGGCAATGAAACTCATAGTGGATTAAGAAATAACACAAATAAATAGAACCGCTCTTACGACCTAGTGGTTAGAGCGTCCGCCTCGGATGCGGGAGGTCGTGGGTTCGATCCCCCGCCGAGTCATGCCAAAGACTTACAAAAATGGTACTGACAGCTGCCTCGTTTGACGCTCAGCATTAAGAGGTTAGTGTTAGTACTGGTGGGCCTGGTGTCAGGATAACGTGATTGGGTAGGGCATCCTGCTATATGTCTGCGGCATGATGCCCCTGGGCTTGGACATCAATATAAATTGCCTTACTGCAGACATCGTAGTTATGACTGAATTTTTTTTAAAGCTACGTTAAAATCCAAACCACATTAAATAAAAAGAGGATCTCAATTAAATAATGCTGTCTTTTTTTAAAATGAGTTGAATAATCGTGTTTTCACGAGCTTTGCACGAAAAGAAATTGAATTTATCCAACGTGTTTCACTACTTTAATATTAAATCATTACCATCTGAGTTTATGTTTATCACATAACGTTTGTTTTTGCCCAGATCAATATTTTATTTGTCCTACCTTGTCCGCGGCCATCCTATTTAAGTTTTAAAATCTGTTTTTGTAATCAAAATAGGTGAGTTGTAAGAGCACTAATAATGATACCACTGTGTCTTTCTGTTTTAATTCAAGGGCAAATTATTCCACGATACTGGCACTTGGCACGCAGATGAAATTTTTCTCTAATAGTGAAAACAATAAGAGTAGGAGTATCAGAAGAGGAGAGTAAATTTTTAGATGGGGTGTACACATGGGTAAGGTCAGATAAGTATATTAGACTGGAACATATATTGTATTTGATTCTGGATGTAATATGTAGCTAGTGAATATTACACAGCAGGAGAAAGTGTGCTCAATTCTTTGTATTGTAAACATGATCCGAGCAACCATGCTTTTACTATTTGAAGTGAATTAGAATGGAGCTGACGCATCTCAGTCCAAATATGCAAGTTTGCATATGGTTATTACATGTTGGTGCTGATATTGTTAATACTAATTGCTCGAGACAACAAATGTAAATGATAACGTGTTTGCGTCTTAATTAGGATGGCATACAGTTTTATTATAATTTATGTGCAGTTTGTAATATGACATCCATAAATTCACATTGGAAATGCACCTCTCTGTACATTGGATGTTAACCTCAATTTCAATTACACCGCCAGATTTGTAATTAGAGTAATATTGTATTCTATGACATGAGAGCTGTTCAGAGTGCAGAATAAAGAGAAATGGGCCTTGTGGAATATCAAAACATAGTTCAACTGGTCTGGAATGTTTATTCATTTAATGACACAAGTTGTGTCTTATTGACTGAGTAGGACACGAGTCATAGAAATACTGTAAAGTGAAATACTAAATAAATGCTGGAGACCGTGAAGTATTATATCATTGTCAATTGAGTCAAATGTTGCAGACACGTTATGGAGGTAAAGACGGCAATCTTTCAACTATCTAAAGCAGAAAAAGGGTCGTTAGGTATTCTCACTTTCTGTACTAAAGAGAGGATGATGTATATACTGTACATTGCTAAAAAAGACTACTTGAATGTGGATGATATACAAGCTGTGATGAAATAACTTTTTCTAATATTTTTGACATGAAAGAGAGTTTTGAAAAAATACAGTAGTTATTTAAATCATTATCGTCAATCGTCGATTTCTTCAACAGGGGCTTAAAAGTGGCAGTTTAAACGAGTGCTCTTTAAATAAGAAGTAGAAAATAATAAAATACAACAAGCTTTGTAAAATTTAACAAATATTTTTATTTCCCTAGAGCACAAAGTGAAAATGAGAAAATACAACTTACGGCATAGCAAATTAAATCCCAAAATAATACAAAAATTAGAAACAAAAGTTCTAGTGATTTAAAGTACTGACAAAAATTTAGTAAAAATCCGGAACTGAAGTCTATGACGTCTTCTGTGGTAGCTATTAAAGTGTTGATGTATCAAATATTTTTTGTTGAATCACATAAATATAATTCCAGGATTTAATATACTAAATTCCAGTGAATGTGTCTGTCCAAGAATTTTATCAGAATACGTTTGTATTTACAGAGAAAATAATCACTTGAATTAAAACTTTGAACAAAACAGATTCCAGCCCGAAATTACTGGTCTTAACGTATAATATACAACTTGAGAATGCTAGATATCAAAGCACGAATGACCAACTCCTCACAAGTACAAGATTATATAATTCTCTACTTGTCTTCAGGTCACAATTAGTCGGGTCAAGCAGAAATGTACTGAGTTTTGGAGAAGGTCATGTCCAGCATAAAATGTTACAACAGCAAGTAATAACAAAATATAGTATTTCCCCGTATTAGACAGAAAAATGAAAACATCGGTTTGTAAGTAAGTAGACAAGCAGCAACGAATCGGATCGAGTTTACATGACCTTGGAGTGCTCGTCATCATAAATGTACGTACCATATCCATAGAGATAGGTTCGGATGCTGTTAAATGTTGCCGTATATATTCCTTACATTACTGTATGGTGAAGATGAGTCATTTGTAATTATGGTGTTAAGCCTATCTATAATGAATTCAACTTTGTGACGGAAGAAATCCGCAGACAGGTCGACCGGAGAAAAGTTCGTTGGAAGTAATGTACATTTACTCCTCGACTTGAGCTTGTTCGTAATCTCGGAGAGCTCTTTTCAGCTGGAACTTCCAGTGATCTTATTACTGTAGTAGGAGGCTGATTTTGCTGCATGTGACATTCATCCTAGCAGCTTCATTAATCTGCTTATAAATAGTGAGACTGTCGGAAACTCAAACCTTCTGGCGATGTCTTTTAGCAGTGCTACTATACCAAGGAGAACAGTGTTGAACTGATACCTTGCACTTGGTTGCTGGGTAATATCGACTTCACCACAGTGTGGAGAAATTTACACAACAAATTCACCGGAGATGTGTGTTTTAAAACCATTCACGATATTGTGCCAGTAAATTATAACATGTTTCTTAAAAACATCGCCAAGTCCAAATTTTGTACGTTTTGCGGCGGTATTGAAACAACCGACCATTTATTTTTTGAATGTGATTTAGTTTTCCCCCTTCAACGTCTTGTAATTAAATGGATCAAACAGCTCTCAAGAAACTCATTTAACACCTTCTACTCTTTTTTAAAATTTGGCCTCCTCCCTAAAGAGGCTACCTTTCCGAAGCCTGATTTCGAAAACCTTTGCCTCCTTTTATCAGCAGAATACAAATATGCCATCTGGTGCAAACGTGTCCGTGCCTATTTTTATAAAGAAACGGTAACATCCAATACCCTTCTTAACTTTTTCCTTCACCGCCTAAAGTGCAGAATAAGAGCAGATTTTCATAGATATAATGTTGTTGAATTCCTTGATAAATGGTGCCAAGCTGGCCTTTTCTGTACGCTAAACAAT
The DNA here is from genome assembly GCA_016746295.1 of Potamilus streckersoni. Classification (NCBI taxonomy): domain Eukaryota; kingdom Metazoa; phylum Mollusca; class Bivalvia; order Unionida; family Unionidae; genus Potamilus; species Potamilus streckersoni. The sequence continues at coordinate 1,119,277 of JAEAOA010001785.1, read as the reverse complement.
TTCAACTTAGTCATTGACTTAAGTTTATGATCGCTTTTTTGTCAATTCTATATTTATTTGTGTTACATGCTAGTTAAGTATAATTATGTAAAATTTGTATTTTCCATTTTACTTCAACCTCAAAATGCGTTAAATGTACATCTGTTAACTTCCTTGTACATCACCTTTAAAATGTATATCATCACTGAAATGTATATTAGTATGCAAGTATGTATGTTTTCTTTTCGTGTATGCGTGCGTGAGTGATCAAGTGTTAAATCAACACTTACGTTCTATTTATTTATTATTGTATAATACCATATGCATGTCATGTATTGTTACATTTGTGTTATGCATTCTTGAATAAAATTTTATGAAAATTAAAAAAATAATTGTCACACAATAAACGCAAGCACTTATCAAGTTGTACTGCTGTAGTATGTAACGAAGTTGTAAGGTTTGCTTGGATGTGATGCATTAGTTGGGTTCTCTTTATTATATTGAAGTTTCTCGTAGTCACAGACAGAGATGGAAGGTTAGGAACGGATAAGATGAGGTGGCAGGTGATGATTAGGAATTTCGTGGAACACCAATGAGGAGTTTAAACTATCATCATATCTATGCAAACTCCAGTGTAAAATGTGACCCTGTTTATGGGTGGGTTCCCTAACTGACTATTTGAGGCTGAAATGTTAATAGCATTTACGATTTTTGACGTGTATGCATTTCCAGGACAGTCAAAGCAAAAGTGGAAATCTCCAAGAACGTGTATGGATTTTCAGGACAGTCAAAGCAAAAGTGGAAATCTCCAAGAATAATCAGGATTCCAAACTTATCTTTAAACAGTGCGAAGCCGGTTCCAGATACTACTTTATAATGGCGAAGACCTTTGAATATGAATGGTTTTCAAGGAGATATTTAATCGGCTTGTTTTTCGACTAGGAAGAGCTTAATGAAAGAATATTTGACACGAACATCTCATAGAAATTACTATGTGATGTTACAAAATTCACTTTGTTTGGTTGCCTGGAGTAGCTGAGGTGCCAAATATTCATGGATCAACGTGAATGTTGCAAGATTTGAATTTAAAGTACGTCAATTCCACCTGTTACGACCCTGTAGTTTAATTCTTTCTATTTTATTTTTATTTCATTTTTTAATTTTCATATCATTAAATGTAATTATTATTATTATTATGATGATTATGTTCGCAGGGTCTGATATTTTGTTAGAAACATCATGCTTGATTAGAACGTAAATGTGACTCGTGTAAGCACAATTTTTGTATGACTGTTTTGTCATATCAAGTCAACAGTCGGAAAAGCTATGCAAATTGGGTGTAACCACGGTCAATACTAATAATACTTGTAGATTCTATACTACGTTGGCAGTGCTGTGAAATCTTCATGATTTATTCATCCTTGTGTATGGGGTGATGTATTAGTTTGCTTTAAAATACTCAGGTGGCTGCGAAGTAGTCTAGAATCGTACTTTAACATTTTAAAGAGTCACATGATAACATCATATATGGTTTCTAATACCTTAAGAAGAAGGTATTGCTGTGCTGGAAAGAGTTGTTTGTTGGTACATTTGTAGAGCAACATGTGTTTTGTTTTCTTGATAACTGTACTTCATCTACCTTTTCAAGAATAATTATTTTCCCTCGACAACTACACGACTGGCTTTGGACAAAGACATTTTCCTGAAATTGTTTCCAAACTGGAACAGATCAATACAAATTGCGATTCACAGTGAAAATTCTGGACAGTTATTTTAATCTTTGTCTGACGTCATCATCGGCCATCTTGGAACGGAATTGAGGTTCAGAGTACGTCAATTTAGAACTTTTTAGTTACAGGACTATGAGTTTTCACAATTTTACGACAAATGTTTGGATCTTCTTCGTAAATCGTAACTCTTGCTTCATAATTTTGTCTTTTCACCGTGTTTTCTAGGGAAATAAATTATTTTTGTTAAAATTTACAAAGCTTGTTGTCTTCGCTCTTTTCTTTGTTTCTTTGAATATTAAATACACATGTGGTGTTGAATACTTCTGAAGAAAAGCATCTAAGCAGATGTATAACTGTCTTTAGAAGATAATTACTCGATAATGATATTTTACTATAATCTAGAGGCAACGTCGTCTCGAAAACTACAATGAAGCCAAGAAATCAAAAACTGGTTGTGGGAAATCCATGCGGTGTTGTTTGATCATGCACAAAGAAGTTTTTGAACTAAACCAGCAAAGCAAGTCTGAAGAATATTTCGCAGTGAATGTGTGTGAACACCATTAAAGATAACCAATAAATTACAGTTACATCTGATCACATTGGGAGTTTGAGAAAAACGCTGTGTAACGTATATGACATCTGTGTTTTTGTGTCTGGCCCGTAAAAATATTATGGCTGGATTTGTTTGATTGTCAAGCATGATATTGTCGTAAACGATTAGATTGTTGACAATCTCGACGGACGACGTATCATCAATGTCAGTGATATATTCAATAACATCATCTGCAGCCGCTGAGTTTTCGTTAAATTTCTTAAGAACATTATGGCATCGTTGAAGATTTACAAGCTAGTGGAGGCGCTATTCACTAAAACAACAAATAGAGTCTAAATAAATTTATTCGCTTGGACCGTTACGTTGGCTACAATTGCTACATGTTTATCTTGGCGAAGAATGTATCAGTGCAGTAACGACGCTGATGTCATAACATAAAGTTAAAATCAGATTAGGACACACCTCGATATATCGTGATCAGGCAATTGTTCAACGCTATAATCAATTACTTTCTCAGCGACTGTTTGGACACCAATAAACACAGCAATTACTGCGTAAAGACAGCTCTCGTCAATTCATTGTGAGACTACATGGCGTGGTGACTGCATTCAGCAATGAAGTCCTCGTGACATTATATGAAACCCATTGAGGTAATTGCGAAAACATAAACCACGACTAAAATAACCAGGAAACAAATTACAACGACCAGTGATAGTCAATAATGTGATAGTCAGGTGTTTAAATGAACCTGGTGAACTCGAAGCTGATACAACAAGAACAACTGATTCCATCATGAGTATAAACATACATAACATTTACAGCGTGGTAAGATCTGCTTTGCAGCCACCAATCTACAGATTCAAAACCACCTCAACGTGGATTTGTCCATGAACAATTTCAGGTGATTCGTAAAAACACCGTTTTATCACCGGATTGAATTCGTCGTGGCAAAGGCGTCCACAAATAACAAATGACGATAGCGAGGAAGACCGATGCTACTTGACGTCTGTTACATTCAAGACATGCCAGAGCTACATTTTGCGTGTGTTGCCTAGACTACTATCAATTTTGTCCGAGGTAAATTGTCGTACATCGCAAGGTAAATATTGTCACAGCAATACTGTCTTACAACACTCACAATGATTATCTTCTCGTTGTTTCAGCGTCATCATAAATCAACATCAAGTTCAAACTGGCGCTGTTTTATGTCTTCTCGCTCATAACCAGGTAATGTATTATTTACAATACCAGGGACTATCGCTGACTCGACCAGCCACTCCGATACCGTATCTGGTTTATCATAAACAATTCTACGTAGTTGAGACATTTTAGTAACACTGCCAAATGTATTAAATTTCACCATTCGATGCGATTGTCGACAATCCGGATATTGATCTCTGAAATGTTTAGCCTATGCACCAAATGAATTGTTATTGCATAACCTATAGTCCATGGTGATTTGCAATCATTCGATAGCCCGTCACTTCCGATGACAGAGCCTGCTATACAGGGTCTTCTGGAATCTTGACGATATCATTAAGAACCAGTCGGTGTTGTGTATATGTGCCTGGAATGTTAACTTGTATAATTTGTCTACGTGTATCCATTGAACGATAATACAATGGAACATCTGCAGGGACGAAGAACAGACAAATTTTAGGAGAGTTTATTTATAAAACTAAAGCTTCCTACGAAAATGAATAGACAAAAGTCAATAACGTTAAACTGAGGCCTCTAACTGGAAAACAAGCCAGTATTAATTCCTCGAAAATCATCAATGAACCAGCTGTCATTTGTCAGAGATCATTCACAGGCGGTATCATGGACATTATTGTTTATCGGCCCCTTATTGATGAAATAGTTGATGATAACCGCGATGATTGATGCAATTAGATCAGTAACAAGAAAATAATATGATCATACATAATTATCAACGTAGACCTGTAATGGTCAGGGTGATAAATTCACGATTACCGGCATATAAAGCGATCTACAGAGATTGACTCGTTTGTTCAGGGTTTATTCAAAAGGATAGCTTCAAAAGCAATACCGATTGAAAATCAGCTGGGAATGAAAGATATTGAAGTTCGTGATAAAGATATTGTTGTTGGTGGTGATTTTGCTAGAAATGCGTTCTAAGCAGTCAAGGATAGACTTGCACGATTAATACGCAGACTGCCAGCGGTCCAACCAAGGCAGTAAAACTACAGCCAGTAAAATTGCCCAGCAGGTGTAAAAAAAAATAACAAATAAAGCTGCAAATCAAATTAAAGATTAGCAGACTGGTTGAATCAGAAAAACTACACTGCTAGTCTAATAGCAGGAAGTGGTCTTAAGACGATAGCAACGGATAATATTGTTCAAGCGTGTGCCTGTTCCCGCATTTGACATGGATGTGCTAGTCCTTAAAAATGAATCAGTACGTGATTATTAATATTATTCGCATAATACACGAGAGTCAAATACGAGTGGAAGAATTGAGCTGTAGGTTTAGGATACAAGCAAATATTTCTTACCCACTGCCATATTTATTGACATAGAAGGTGAAATTCTAAAAACAGATGATACTGAATACGCAGCTGATGTTAGAGTTGGTTTTGTTAATAGTGGCTTCATGTCATTGTCCAAAAGTACCATGTAAAACATCGACGGAAGAAATATTGACTCATGCCAACGTTGACACGAGGATATTAGGTCTTGCATATAAAACCCATGATTATTCAAGATTAGCTGCTCCGTCAATGACGTCTGTGAAGGATACTTCTGACCACCCTGACAACAGATAGTATAATATAAGACGACCAATGAACTTCGCCGACGCCGCTGACACTGATGTGTGGCCGGTGGTTCAGGGGCTAATCCATAATTCAACTTAGGATTCTCAGCACGTCGATCAATGCTGAAAGATGGAAGTAGATACAGGTAAAGTGATACTGACAAAACGTTTATTGTAGATCACAGCAATGATACAGTCTTTGACCGAAAAACAACGCCTGATCTCTTTTATGGACTCAGTTGGTAAATCAACATGGTCATTATTGACGATAACCAAAGATAGTGTTCAAAGTAACATTAATGGTTTATTCACATAGTATATAGCGTCACAGCAAGGTGTCCCTGCACCGCGACATATATTCACCGCTTTCCAAGATACTCTACAATAAACTCACAATTACATAGCCCAATGATATTTGACAAACTTGGTGTTACTAAAGTTTCACTGAGAATAAATGGACATCAAGAACCAGCCGAGGACATAATACTGAATTTTGAAAACAATCATGATGCGCATACATATCATTCTTTGATGAGATTAATGGGACGTGATCAAAATGTTTATTCTGGTCTACAACTGTCACAACTAAATTTTATAACGATGTATCCGATCCATTACATTTTGCTGGAACACATGGCTTTATTTAGACAATCTGTGGTTGATGTATGCTTTCGAAGGCGCGTGGCAAGGGGAGTTATTGCTAACTACATAGCAATCGCTGTTATACTCTCAAACAAAACATTGCTGCTTGAAGGTGCTGCTGGACGAATGAGAATCATTGATGACCCAGTGGAAAACATGTAATTGGATTGCAAGCGATCACGATTGCACGATCAGTAATTAAATCACCAATGATATTATAATGTAGTATCATTATGTTAGTGATACGCTGACTCCTGACCAGATTGAAAATCTACAATCAGCATTAAAAAAAAACTGGAATAAAAATCTTGCTGAAATCAGTAGCATTGCAAGGTCCAAATAGACTCTCCCTGACAGAACGTCAATTTAAGAAGTTCAATGAAGCAAAACGATCATGGTGTTAAAGTTGATATGTCTGCGGATACCATCAAAGACATTGTCATGACGGGTAGTATATTTTTTACTTATTGCAGCCATACCAGCATTGATAGCCTATGTATCCCCAGCTGTTGCAAAGAGAGCTGCACTTGGTTCTCTGGGAACTGCCGCTGGGATGGCATGAAGAAAGCAATAAGTCGCGGATTAAAGAATTCCTAAAGAAAGGGTCGGGTCTAAGACTGCCAGGAACCCTTCATTCATGGTAAGCTCATATCTGAGGGTGCCTGAGACACTTCAATAAACACAATGCGTTTCGAGCTTCCAATGTACAATTTAAGATGTTTTATACGTGATTAAGTACCAAAAGAACCAACTAAACCGTCTTTAAACCGCCTTTAAACCGGTATCAAAATATGTAGGCGGAATGCATATAACTCCAATCTAGTATTCAGCATTACCAATGCAGACAATAATTGATCAGCAGTGAAGTACTCGCTCTGCTCTAAGCTGTGTCAACACCGCCTCATAAAGCTGTGCATGAGTATAACACCAGACAACATAGTAGTTCAACGTTTTAAATTGGTCGTGGTGCAATATACAATGACAGATATTTACGGAAGATATGCTCTGAATCTTACCCAAGGTTAGCCCTAAGGTGACTTATCAAAATATGAAACCCTTGACGAGGTCAAGTATTAGCAAGTATTGACGCAAACAATAAAGTAATGAGCTGAAAACGATATAAAAAATGGAGCTTCGACCAGAGACGATACTGAGTTAGAAATTAAGTTAAAATTTCTAATAAGGGTGAAGACACTAACCGGTGATATTTTGTACGAATCAAAATATAAATCAAAGGGATCTTCGATTGCGATCGTTGGTCATAGCCGTCAAGCGTTGATGTCAAACGTAACATTATTTCCACGAACTCGAACTTTGCCACGAACTCGAACTGTTAAATTTGATAACGGTGATATGTTAGTTTGTTTTCAGAGCTATCACAAGCGCGACCCTGTGTCCGTATTTTTTGTTTACCAATGTAGAAACTATGATCAGTTTGTAGGGCCTAATGGAGATATTTATCGTACATAATCTCTTTTTCAGAGATGACAGACTGCGTTGAAATATACGATCAATACTGGTGTATTGGGTAATTGCTTCACCTTTCCGTCAGTTGCTGCTCACTTTGCTCAGGAGGAAAATTCATGGAAGCCAACACGGCTCGACTTTCTTGTAGATACGGACACATTGTGGAATACTAAATACTGTTAGAAGGATGTTATCTCAGTTAATATGGTTGCATGTTATCCTAGAAGTTTTCTTGGAATGAGAGAGTGTTCTGAGTATTTTAAAAGATTTGGACATCCAACACACGAGATGATTGGAGTTGCAATAAATGGACCATTGCCATATTTTGGCTTAATTGGATTTGAATGTGTTTAGTCATAAGAGTTTGTATTGGAAACCCATCATCCGGTTGACGTTGTTTGGTTTAGTCGTCGATATATACTTGACGGAAATATATTGATATCGTTAACAGTGATTGTAGCAATGTCATATCGTCCACAAATACAAGTCTGGCTACCAAGAACTCCTGACTATATCAGGGCTAACGAGGATGTCAATTTCGATATTAGAGACTATGAAAAAAAAAATCTTGGCAGAAACATAGCTGCAAAATTTACACAAGGACGATCATATGATCATAAGCGACATTTTATAAGATAAATTACCGACGATGCTGAGCTCAATTTCGTATTGATGATACAACAGAGAAAAATATATTTGTAAATCAAAATAACGTTGACCTATCAGATGGAGCCACCCTAGGCAAAATTGTGAGCTTTAAGATGGTGACTCACCACAGTTTACTCCATTAAGATCTTCGATGTTTGCGTGTGTTTGATAAACTTATTATCCATGATAAAATGATTTAATGATACCGCGGTTAGAGGCGCCACATATTCATTTTATATCAGTACAAAAATACAGGTTTGCTAAATTAATTGCAGATCGAAGTTGATGCGCCATAGGACGATTGGAGAGTACAAAAAGAAGATACTCAGTTTTTCTGAATCTGCTGATTCTGTTAGTTCTTTTCCACATCTCGAGTTAATAAAATGTTAAATGACACGCTGAGCCACGCAGTTTAACGTGCCTGTTCTCATTGGCGTAAGAGCACTAATATCAGGATCGTTGATACGATATAGTGCATAAACAGCAATAAACTCTGTTGTAATGTTTTGTCTATTCCGGTAAATGTGCCTGGTCTGGAGTTGTTGTTTTTTTATTGTGACAAAGCTGTTATGTCGTAGTGATTCCTAAACATGGTCGAGTTTGTCACGAATAATCCAAGTTGGACCACCTTAGCTGACATATTCGACAATGCATTTTATTCTAAATATTTTAAATATGTACTTGCTGTCATGCAAAAGATATTAAATTATAGCCGCTGTTAGTTTGTCGTTCATGGTGAAATCATCGAAAATACCATCGCCCTCTATCTTGCACGTTGAAAAAATATGAGACACACCATCTCCCGCACACTCTTTTTTTTTGGCCATTTTGATAAATTCCTGTAATTGCAGCTCAAATGGTGGTTGTTTGTGTCTTTGATAAATCTATCCAAGTCAAATATTGTGGTGTGTTGTAGTTCAATCGCCGACAATCTTTCTTATTCTCTTTCAAAACATCTTGTATCTGCTTTCTTTTGGTTCAATCACCGATAATATCTCAATTTCTCTCGAGGTTAATAATTCATTTATTTGTTTTCGTAAAATTTTGTATGATTTTCAACCTTGAAAAAGCTGGTTTTATCCCGGTGAGACTAAAATTCTGTCCTATCAATGCGTTGATACTATTTATTTTGTCTGTCTGTTCATAAATGCGAATATATCAGAATTCTCATCGATTCGCCTTAACAACACTGCTGATATAAACATAACAAATTATAGGTAACTTGTTCAGTATTTTATGCAAGTATTACTGTACCAAAGTATCATAATGTCAGAATATAGCACTACGATAATAATATGGAAATTTCCATAGCGCGACTGGCATAGTGTCGGCGTGTAAAAAGCAATTATAAGTGGGGGCCCCGCCTCAAACGCTCGAAAGTGGACAGGAAAACGTACTGATCACTGAGAATTCGAGCACACCTTCCACCACATCGAGTAACGTGGTGGTGCGATTTTGCAATTATCAGTGATCAGTAAATATTTTGTTGACCGTAGAGCCATGCGCGAAAGAATTGTTGGACAACCTTCTGAATTTCTAGTATTTGTGATTGCATTTATAAATTTACCGGGAGGGGTGTCCAAGTACCCATGGAGGATAAACACTTTCCCCTCCAATCAATGTAGAAATTAGATTGTTTGATTAATAGATTGATTAGTCGATCGAGTGTATTCTTACTGCGCAACTGCAAAGTTAGGCTATTTAGCGTCATACAAAAGGTTATATGGTAAAAATATGCAGCAAAAGTAAAGAGCACAAAAAATAGCCGAACATATATGGAAAACCCAGAAATAAATACAGCCACGAATATTTGAAAAAGCCAAGAAATAAATATGGAACAAATACAATTGCAATGGCCTCATTGAATGGCCCCCAGGAAGGAACCCCATGAAGGCATTCGCATAAATTGGCGAAGTTGTAAGGGTGCTCCATGAAGGAACCCCACAAACTAAGCTGGCATAAATTGCCAATAAACTAAATTGGCACGAAGAAAAAACTCGGCTCTTACTGTCGAGTGAAGGTTTTTATAAAACAATTCTTCCACGTTTGGGCCAAAATAAAATAGTAACAAAGCCTCGGAATTGAGTAATGTGGCTAATAACAAGGGTCTTGCACATGTTTTTCAGGTCACCCCCTTTACCATCGTAGAGGTCAACGCTAATTTTTGTGGTCGCTTCTCCCCCCCATGAATAGTAACGATGCTTATATACAATCCTCGGATTGGCCTTTGGATAGTTAATGAGTCAACATTGCTTGATTAACAAAATAGAATATTGTGCTCCATGCCCACCGCAATGTCGGTCCCGTCCCTTTGTTTTTTTTGGTCGGCCCACCCTTCACGAATAGTAACCATGCTTAAATACAAACCTCAGAGTGCCGTTGCTAATTAATGAGCCAACACTTATTGGCTCAAAAAAACATTTATTTAGCTCCAGTTTTGTAAAATGAGGTCTTGATGCATCTCCTCAGGTCGTCGCCACTTTCTTTTTGTAGCACCCCCCTCCCTTCTGCTGCTCCAAATATGGGTCACCCTTTACAAGATAGGACGTCACAACCTGATTTTTTTCAACATGAAGCAGACATTTAATCGAAGTTGTTGAGAATCAGAGTTTCGTTGTAATTTTCGTTATCAGTTAAATTACCCATGTTTTTGAAGCATGAAAGTAATGTTTGATAGATAATTTAAATTTCATAAAATTAAAGTGACAGTCACAAGTGATGAAAAAGAGTACTTTCAGAGTCGAGCAAAATGTCTTCAGCCAGGTACACTAACATGAACAAAAAATCAAACATATATAATCAGCCTGGCAAACTATTTTGAACAAAATCAAATCAATATATTTTCAGCGAGGCAAACATTTTTTAACAAAATCAAATTCATGTAGTCATAAATATTAAAGAAAGACGACTCTTACAACGTGAAGGGAAAGAAAGATTATGTGTCAAAATGGCTGTGATGTTTTCGATGTTACATATAACCAGAATTTGTTTAGGTAGTTTTATTTCTGTTATTCTTGCTGGCTTAGGGTCACCATAACGATTTATTTATTTTGTTTATAATCACAAATATAAATATTTAAAATTCACCGCCACCTATATTGTACAAACATGTGATATTATTATAGTTATAAACAAAACGTATTTGTTATGTATGCACACCATAAAAATGCTTATTTAGATTTAAAAATCCACTTTTGTAAACGAAAATAATTATTCGGCAACCGCAGAAAATAATCGGTAATTTCGGCTTGTCAAACAAAAATATTGCGTACATTTATCCCTTCCATTAAAAATGGATATAAAAGTGTTTAAGTTCCGTCGTAAATGTCGCTTGTTTTTATTACTTAGTTTAAGACTATAGAGTAGTAAAAAATAATAGGAAGCTCTCATCCATGAGAAATACTTGTCTAAAATATGTTAGGAAACTTTTTTTTCCCTTAATTTTAATTTCACTTTGAGAAATCTATAGTGAAACGAACAAGCTTTCACAATGTCATCTAAAGTGAACAACGTTATTTAAGATCTGCTAATCGGAAAATATAATCTTCCTGATTTTGTTTCTGTATTTGGTGGAAAATAATTCTTCTTGGATAAAGGTGCTTTGGGTTTGATTCGTAAGTTTATATTTTTTACTGACATGAAAGCACTAGAACTGAAATTTAAACACTAACATGAAAAGCAATATAATTGAAATTAAAACACTGATATGAAAGCAATATAATTGAAATTAAAACATTAAAACACTGACATAAAAGCAATAGAATTGAAATTTAAACACTGACATGAAAGCAATAGAATTGAAATTAAAACACTGACATGAAAGGAATAGAATTGAAATTTAAACACTGACATGAAAGCAATAGAATTGAAATTAAAACATTGATATGAAAGCAATAGAATTGAAATTAAAACACTGACATGAAAGCAATAGAATTGAAATTAAAACACTGACATGAAAGCAATAGAATTGAAATTAAAACACTGACATGAAAGCAATAGAATTGAAATTAAAACACTGACATGAAAGGAATAGAATTGAAATTTAAACACTGACATGAAAGGAATAGAATTGAAATTAAAACATTGATATGAAAGCAATAGAATTGAAATATAAACACTGACATGAAAGCAATAGAATTGAAATTAAAACACTGACATGAAAGGAATAGAATTGAAATTTAAACACTGACATGAAAGCAATAGAATTGAAATTAAAACATTGAGATGAAAGCAATAGAATTGAAATTAAAACACTGACATGAAAGCAATAGAATTGAAATTAAAACACTGACATGAAAGGAATAGAATTGAAATTTAAACACTGAGATGAAAGGAGTAGAATTGAAATTTAAACACTGACATGAAAGCAATAGAATTGAAATTAAAACATTGAGATGAAAGCAATAGAATTGAAATTTAAACACTGAGATGAAAGGAGTAGAATTGAAATTTAAACACTGACATGAAAGGAGTAGAATTGAAATTAGGAAACCTTCAGCTTCAGAAAGAGAAATGGGAGAAAGAGAGAAAGGGAAAGCAAAGATGGACATTTTCAAATACAATTGAAAAAGAATGTATGTATGTATGTATGTGTGTATGTATGTATGTATGTATGTATGTATGTATGTATGTATGTATGTATGTATGTATGTATGTATGTATGTATGTATGTATGTATGTATGTATGTATGCTTAAAGAAATAATAATAATAATAATAATAATAATAATAATAATAATAATAATAATAATAATAATAATAATAATAATAATAATAATAATAATAATAATAATAATAATAATAATAAAAGAGACATTCCAAAATTGATCATACTGCTAACAGTACGTTAGGTTTGATTTGTTTGATTTGTAGTACATGATGAAAGGGCCTTCTTTGTCGGGAGTAATGTGTCACGTTATAGTTGTTCTCTTAATCAAATGGGCAGATACTAAATATACACATCATATAGGTATAATCAAGGTCAATACCTGTGTAAACTGGTCTAATACATGTGCTAATACTTGTGTAATCAAGGACAATACCTGTATAATTACGGCCAATACCTGTGTAAACAAGGCACATACATGTGTAATCAAGACCAAAACCTAGGTAAACCAGGCTAATACAGGTGTAAAAAAGGCCTGTACCTGTGAGATCAAGACAAATACATGTGTAATCAAGACCAAACATGTACGAAACATTTGGTATATTTTAGAAGAAGAACTTCATTGGCGTTTACGACTCGTAACAGTACTTATATCGATTGGAATCAAGTCATGACGCAATTCTGATTTTCTTCTATAAATAAAAAAGACTTTCAGGAGCTGATCACAAAAATTAATGAACATGGTTTGTAGTTAAAAGCACAGTAAATTTTATCTAATGCCGACTTTATTATTTTTAATTAATTTTTTTTAACCTTTCTCTGTGATATTAATTCCAATTAGAAAAATTATATTTTCTACTTTCGCTAAGATATTTACAAACACATTGGCTTTTCAGCCGAATAAGCAATACTAAGAATGGTCTAATAATAACACAAATGTAAATGGAAATATTCATGAAAGCCTTCCAATCAAGATTATATGGAACATATATATCAATAAAGAAAAATCTTACACAACATTTATTTCGATATTATAAAATAAATAATAATAATAATAATAATAATAATAATAATAATAATAATAATAATAATAATAATAATAATAATAATAATAATAATAATAATAATATTATTATTATTATTATTATTATTATTATTATTATTATTATTATTATTATTATTATTATTAGTATTATTTTTAGATAGCAAATTTGGTCACAACATCCACAGAAAGCTGCGTGCATATATATGGTAGGAGGATGTTTGTAATTTGCATAACAAGAAAACTGTAAACGATTACTTGTCTATGACCGCACTCGTTTTAATTGATCATATTTTTAAAATCGCGACTAAAGTTACTACGATAAAACAGTAATACAAACAACTGCCTAAATTATATTTCTTGGAAAAACTTTTAAAATTTTATGTGATAAATTGTATACCGTAGTGTTGATCAATCATTCCAAAATCTACATGTATGCAAAACATTGAATTAATTCATTTCTAACAGATAAAATCCAATAAATGTTTAATTTAATGTATCATTCTCTACAGCTACCGAATATTTCCAGCACGTTTTACTCCAAGTAAATTTTCTAGTCAAAATTGTTTAAAACATTATTTTTTCCAGTTTTTTTCCGTTCGATAAGAATTAGACATATTTCTTCATCGTGGTACCCATATACATTAATTGCTGGCAAAAAAAACAGCATTGCAAAGTATAGTTGATTATATTAGAATTTGGTGTGTTTTTTTTTCTAGATCTCCGTGTAGGATGGGTTAAATTAGAATTTGGTGATCAAAGTGGTATGATTTTCTATATACCCGTGTAGGATGGGTTAAATGAGAATTTAGTGATGAAAGTGGTGTGTTTTCTACATCCTCTTGTAGGATGGGTTAAATGAGAATTTGGTGATCAAAGTGGTGTGATTTTCTACATCCTCATGTAGGATGGGCTAAATGAGAATTTGGTTATGAAACTTGTGTTTTCTACATCTGCACGTAGGATGGGTTAAATGAGAGTTTAGTGATGAAAGTGGTGCGTTGTTCTACATACCTGTGAAAGATGGATAAAATTAGAATTTGGTGATTAAACTGATGCGTTTTTCTTAATTCCGTGTAGGATGAGTTAAATTAGAATTTAATGATCAAACTGTCATGTTTGAGTGTGTGTAAGATGACTTAATTATAATGTGATCAAATGTCTCCAGCAAATAGTTTTTAAAAAAAATGTTTATGATGCCAAGATTTATATCGTAACAAGGAAACCCCATGAACTTCAAATTTTCGTTTCGTTGTTTAATATTGCGTTTCGTTCAAGTTTATGTTGAGATTTTAAATATTGTGCAATCTATCATTTTAGTTTAGGGTCACATGTTTCTGCCTGGCAATTGTGGCTTTAATGGTGGTGTGGTAGGAAGCGGCCTAGAGTGAAGACTTCCTTTACAGTGTAGCAGCATAACCACCACCACCACCCCACCCCCCAGAGCAAGCACACTTGGTCGTATTCCGTTGGGAAGGAGAGAGCCAGGCCAAGAATCTGTAAAGGATAGGGATAAGGTATTTTATCGACCAGCAGCCCGGTGCTTTATCCAAGCGAAAGAAGAGGGATTACGATAATACATGATTTGACTGAATGTAACTCTTCATTCATCATTTTGCTCTCTCTCTCTCTCTCTCTCTCTCTCTCTCTCTCTCTCTCTCTCTCTCTCTCTCTCTCTCTCTCTCTCTCTCTCGATCGATCGATCGATCGATCGATCGATCGATTGATCGAGCGGATAACAACGTGACTCTGCGACCAGTTGGCGACTGCAACCCAGTCATCGACCAGAAGAAGACACAGTCTGCGACCGAGATTGCGAAAGTCGGTGACCAGAGGAAGAAAAGTCGTCGACCCAGTCGGTGACTGCGACCGAGACTAAGACAAGTCTGCGTCATAGTCGGTGACCAGAGGAAGAACAGTCTGAGAGTCTGCAATCAGTCGGCGACCCTGCGATCAGTCGGCACCCAAGAAGCCAGGTATAAGACGGTATTCCGTAGAGGTAGAAATCTGCCATACTCTGGAGTGCCAGTCATCAGACAACTTCAGCGGGATATCACTCCTAATACAAGACCTATTATAAAAAACCCGAGACAGCGAGACTCGGGACATTGTATCCGAGGATGTCTTCCGCTACAATATATTTTTTTTTATTAAGAATAACCTTGACTTTTGGCGTTAATATCATGTAGCGAACATCTAATCAAAGTCAAATTGAAAAAATATTCTTCCCTAGTTTAAAAAGTTTTTACAGAGTTTGTTGATATATCGCAAGCTATGTATCCCTTGTCGTAAGATATTTACAGAATAAGTTGACATATTATTGCGACTTCTTGGTCTTTCAATAAGCAAGCAAAAAGCGAAAAAATACAAGTTTTGCATAATTGAAAATTTGTATTTCCTTAAAATAAAAGTAAAAGTAATGAAGCCGTTATTGTGACCAAGTTGCGAACTTCAATTATGAATGTTACTTTACAAGTTTAAACAAGTCTATGACAATCAACTCGACAAAGGAAGTATTCAATATCGATGAGAAGAAAATAAACAGAATTTATCTTTTCGGAATTTGAATGTTCACAAGAGACTGGAATTCTTTTCTTCACATACGGCCAAATACATTCCGTGTGCTAACATGAAAATGTAGTTACATGAATGCTTCTATTTTCATGTATACTCAGATAAATTAAGCATTTTGTGCAAAACTTTAAACATATTTTAATACATTGATTATCTTACAGAGTTGGCTGATTTCTTAAACTCCAAAATTATGTTCTTTATATGATTCGAGGACATAGTTGCAAATCATCGGAACCATTGCTTATGCTTATTTTCAACCATTTCAGGAGTTATCAGAATTGGTTATCGTGTCTGACTAGCAGCTGGACGGGTTTGAGTCCTGCCATGGAATAAGCCAGGATCATTTGGAAGGACTCTAGTCAAACAGCGGTATAAAGACTTTTGGAAGGACTTTAGTCAAACAGCGGTATAAAGACGTTTGGAAGGACTCTAGGCACACAGCGGTATAAAGACTTTTGGAAGGACTCTAGGCAAACAGCGGTATAAAGACTTTTGGAAGGACTCTAGGCACACAGCGGTATAAAGACTTTTGGAAGGACTCTAGGCAAACAGCGGTATAAAGACTTTTGGAAGGACTCTAGACACACAGCGGTATAAAGACTTTTGGAAGGACTCTAGGCAAACAGCGGTATAAGGAATATCCTGACACTTTATTAAAGAAATACGCCCAAGGTAGTTGAATGAATACTGAATATGCGAGGAGAGTTTTCGTGTGAATATTAGTTTATAATCTTCGACATCTCGTCAATACATATTTTCCGAATTTCTTTCCCGATTTTATGTAGAAATATAAATCTAGATCCCGATTCGAATAACATTAACATCGCATATTATATTCGTATTTTATTACCCTATATAAGGAAATGAAGGACTCATTAAGATTGTTGTGTAATGGGATGTGGTGGCCAGCAAGGCAGGGGAAGCGTTGCAACTCCATTCCTAGAATAATTCCATTTAAAGTAGATTCATGTGTATTAATATACTCTACCCGCAAAGCTTTACTAAAATGGTCTGTAATTATAGTTGTTGACATCGGATTTTGTGTTGGTAATGACAAATTGTTAGTTAGTTCTCATAACTCTTCTCTTCCTATACATAACATTTAAGATATTAATGTATCATAGAGACTGAGACTATGCAAAAAGAAATTTTAATATTCAACAAGCGTTCCGTAATCCAAATTATGCAAATGTTTACCTAAACTCCATTTGGACGGACAGATGAAAGGAAAGATAAACAAATTTTAAAAAAAAACAAACCGACAAGTTGATGAATGGGCAGATGAATCAAAAGATGGATGGATGGATTGAGTGAGAATGTTTTCTTTTGACTGTCGATATGTTCAGATACGAAAGACAACAACAATGCTTATGAAATATACGTTTAATATGGTAAATATCTATATCATCAAGGTCAAATAAAGGTCACCTATAGTCCAGTTATCTGTTAGATATTATTTGCACGTTTTCTTTTAAAATGGGTATAAGTCTGTACGTGATGGAAATATTTATTTTCATAATATTCCTTCAACCTTACCCCTGATCACTCTGTATACTCTTCTTTATTAAAAGTGTTATTTGAAGCAACACGCCTCAGGCAGTAAGTATAATACCTACCAACACGAGCTATTCCAAGTTTTGTGTTAAGCAACACGCTTCAGGCAGTAAGTATAATGCATACCAACACGAGCTATTCCAAGTTTTGTGTTAAGCAGCACGCTTCAGGCAGTAAGTATAATACATACCAACACGAGCTATTCCAAGTTTTGTGTTAAGCAACACGCTTCAGGCAGTAAGTATAATGCATACCAACACGAGCTATTCCAAGTTTTGTGTTAAGCAGCACGCTTCAGGCAGTAAGTATAATACCTACCAACACGAGCTATTCCAAGTTTTGTGTTAAGCAACACGCTTCAGGCAGTAAGTATAATGCATACCAACACGAGTTATTCCAAGTTTTGTGTTAAGCAGCACGCTTCAGGCAGTAAGTATAATACATACCAACACGAGCTATTCCAAGTTTTGTGTTAAGCAACACGCCTCAGGCAGTAAGTATAATACCTACCAACACGAGCTATTCCAAGTTTTGTGTTAAGCAACACGCTTCAGGCAGTAAGTATAATGCATACCAACACGAGCTATTCCAAGTTTTGTGTTAAGCAACACGCCTCAGGCAGTAAGTATAATACCTACCAACACGAGCTATTCCAAGTTTTGTGTTAAGCAACAAGATTCAGAGAGTAAGTATAATGCATTCCAATACGAACTATTCCAAGTTTCGTGTTAAGCAGTATGCTTCAGGCAGTAAGTATAATGCATACAAACACTAGCTATTCCAAGTTTTGTGTTAAGCAACAAGATTCAGAGAGTAAGTATAATGCATTCCAATACGAGCTATTCCAAGTTTTGAGTCAAGCACCATGCTTCAGGTATTAAGTATAATGCATACCAACACGAGCTATTCTAAGTTTTGTTTTAAGCAGCACGCTTAGGTAGTAGGTTTAATGCATTCCAATGCGAACTATTCCAAGCTTTGAGTCAAAAAACATATATTCATCTTTAATCTAATTCATTCCAATACTGCATGTAGACTTGGAAATCGATATCGCAATTCCATTACCATGGAAACATGCATCAAAGCAGTGACCCGAAATATATTTTTTAAAACAAAATTCCATGTTAAGATTTCCTTAAAAATTTATAACGTAACTAAAGATCTGAGAAATGAAATTCTGGTTTCAATGGGTAATCAAATATTTGCTGCTACAATTCATCGAAATGAACATAAAGGTTGCTAAGCGAAGACCTATATGTAAAAATGAAAACTTAGTTTAAATAATGCCAGAAAAGTGTAGTTGATATCATTATATTTTCTTGGTACCCAATAATCTTAAGCCATCCAAAGCTCGAGGTTTATATCCGGAAAGGTACTGCAGTCCACCAATTGGTTACTGTAAAAAGATTAAAAAAAGACATATATCCAAACCTACACACGCAATTTGTTCCGAGTTACAGGAAAAGGACATTGGTGTAGCTTGTGGATACATAGAGACTGCCATTCCGTGATGAACTGCAACTTCACTTCAAACGAGCATTTCTCCTGACTCGGAATAAAACACTTATGCGGTTTTCTTTTTATAATACTTCACGCTTTCCAATGGGAAAACGGTGTAAATAAAATTCAGAAGTAAATTGGATTTCGGAATATTCGATTTAATGCATCGAATATAACTGACGCACCAAACGCTTCATAAAAATGTTTGATTGTTCTAGTTTGTGTTTTAGATACGGATTTACTGCAGACTGAATATCCATATCAGATCGGTCATGTGAGATTAGGTAATAGAGATAAATATATTTAGAGTCCGTACTGAATGCTTACACTAGAGATTATCATAAAGCAATTATCATATATGTGATAAAAATATTGCAATTATGATGTTCCATCGTTAATAACGATATTTTTTAGCGGAAAGCATCATGGCAATGACAATATAAACATACTTATCCGAACTCTTATTTTATGATCCTGATTATACATGAGAAACGATTAATACTTCGAATTTTTTTTTTATCCTTATACATGTATAAAGAGTTCTGAAAACACTGTAAAAAGAATAAAACAGGTTGGAGAGAAGAACTTGTAAATATACTATATAAATTCAAATTTTAATGTGAATCATATTTAAATCTAAATTGACTGGCTACAGTAGAGATCCTAGTAAATAGTATACTCACTCAATACTAGGCAGTCTGAAGGGATCTACCTGAAGCCGGTTTAGGTGGAAGTGCGTACACATTAGTCGAGGCAAACTTGTTGTCTTAATGCTGTCCAATTGAGCTGAAATGAAGTAAAACATTTCTTTCCATTCACCCTACGCATTCTTCTTGTGATGAAGATTTTTAAAAACCAAGGTAATCCGAATGTCTACAAAAATCTAAGGGAATCGTATGGAATAGGTCGTCTTTAAAGTTATTAAAAATTATTTACTCTATGTACCCTGATATAAACAAAATTTCAAAAATGGGTGCTCACCTAGTTCAAACATATTTTAATGTTTTGTTTGCTGTCAGTAAAAGTATCGCTGCTAAGTCATCTGAGTTATATGCTAAGATTTAAACCAATCTCTACGCTTGTTACTAAAGTTTAGTAAGCAAAGATTTAAACCAATCTCAACGCTTGTTACTAAGGCTTAGTAAGCAAAGATTTAAACCAATCTCAACGCTTGTTACTAAGGCTTGGTAAGCAACATATGATTAATATTAACGCTTGTTACTCATGCTTGGTAAGCAAAGATCAACGCTTGTTACTCATGCTTGGTAAGCAAATATTTAAACCAATCTCAAAGCTTGTTACTAAGGCTTGGTAAGCAAAGATCTAAACCAATCTCATCTCTTGTTACTAAGGCTTTGTAAGCAAATATTAAATTAAAATCAACGCTTGTTACTCAGGCATGGTAAGTAATTTTAATTATATTTTTATGCAGTGGTTTAAGTAAATAAAGCTCCAATGATTGTATCACACGGTCTTATTTTACCTTGGGATTTGTTTCTTGTAAGATGTAGTCTGAGGCATCGTGTCATTTAATAGCCGTCACTGTTTATTCATAGTTATTTAGATTTCATTCGACTTGTTTACCTACTTGAGTTGAAATCGTTGGTCTAGCCGGCAAATGTCATATTTTGTTTTAATTTTAATTTTTTTAGCAATATAAGCAAAGAGTGTTGTGCTATTACGAAGTTTTGGGTTCACGCATGCGTTCGTTTCGTGTCTGCATGGTTCAACATGAATTTACCTGGGGTAAATCCTGTGTCTTTAAATCCATTTTCGTAGTAAAATCTGCCCTCTCTTTTCAGATTGGAAAATTGTTGCGCAATAATACAGCTAAACAATGGCCCTACGACACCACCTGACCTGGGAGTCTCTGACAGACCGCCTGGGAAAAGATCAATGCCATCTGGATGCCTGTAATGCGTATCAAAATAAAATAGATACATAAGGAAGATGAACATCTCGAATGAAAAATTGTAATATCTATCTTCTTATGCTCGATGACTGCTGATGATTTTTTAGATGTTCGGTGCTTTGTGTTATTACGATGTTTTCAGTTTACAACCATTGAAATACAACAATGCACATATGATTACACATGCGTGTATGTTGTGTTTGCATTGTTCATTATGAATTTACCTGGGGGTAAATCCCGTGTGCCGAGAGCCTATTAAATTTATTGTAAGTCTAGACATTAAAGCCATGATGTGACATCGTGCACAGCCTATTAAAAATATTGTAAGTTTAGACATTAAAGCCATGATGTCACATCGTGGACAGCCTATTAAACATATTGTAAGTTTAGACATTAAGACATGATGTGACATCGTTGACAGTGTATTACAATTACTGTAAGCCTAAACATTAACGCCATGATCTGACATCATGGACAGCCTATTACACTTATTGAAAGCCTAGACATTAAAGCCATGAATGTGGTTTCAACTCTTATTTTCTTAGGATCGGCTTGATCAGTGCCAGTTTTATCACAATGGAATTTCGAAGTTTTTTTAGAATCATACTTTGACAAAGACAAAGCAAAACAATAACGTTGAATGATAATCTACCCAACTGGATTAAATTATATTTCGGAATAACATTCATTTTGGAAAAGTTTACCTGTTCACCTGTTGTAGTTTTTTAGCATTTCTTTTTACAGTGATCTACCAGTCCTCCAGGGCCCGTACCAAAATGGAATGCATAAGAAAGTCCACAAAACTTTCTCCACGCGTTGTAACCAGGCACAACCTCCACGCGTTGTAACCAGGCACACCCTCCACGCGTTGTAACCAGGCACACCCTCCACGCGTTGTAACCAGGCACACCATGATCACGACTTCTCTGAATGTTTAGGGATATAAGGTCCAGGCTACGGTCATCCATATCTTTGAAAAGGTTGTCTCGTACAGCGGTCACTACTTTCTCGTCTGCTTTACTTAGTGGTGCATGCGATAACCCCAAACCTACGTAAGAGACACCCCTACCCCCGTTAAAATGCCAGAGTCGGTTTGTTGAACATATCTTCACACCTAAACGTAAGTGCAGCCTTCTCAGTCAGGTAAGGAACTGTATCCTGCAGAAGAGTGTGCGCGAAGCGAAATGGGGCAACTGCAAATTCATTGGCGATGGTGGGGTCAATTTCAGCATCATAAACATTGGCATATCCTTATTTAAATGGTCTGAGACCATATTGGAGAATTCGATCTGGACCAAGTATATAGGGCAGCCAATATGCATAAGTAATATGTTGAATCTGACCAATCACAATCTTTCTTGCTTCTGAATAAATATCCTCGTCATTCCATAGAGGATTCAGTTTTTCAAGAATGAATGCTATGCGATTGTGCTCTCTAAGAAACATGACCTGAATAGATGTCAGTCCAGGCATGACATGGATACGAAAATCACATGCAAGTAAATTTAAGTAGTGTAACTAAGGAAATAACAGTAGCAATTCCAGCACTAATTTAGCTTCGAAAATTTGCTATTTTTAGATATGTATCTACTTATTGTCCGATTTAAGGTGAAAATACATTAAAAAGTAAGGAATATTCTTTGCCTTAATTAAGGAAATGGATTTGTACATTTTTTCCTGTTCCTACTATTTATTTTTCAGAATTGAGCCATTTTACATAAAAAAAAGAGAAAACGACAAGGACATCACGCACATCAAAACATTGATCATATAAAAAAATTATATATATATATATATATATATATATATATATATATATATATATATATATATATATATATATATATATATAAGTTTGTGGCAAAAATAACATCCAAGTATCTGTGAAGTAGAGGAAGATTTCAAATAAGTTATCGATGGCCTTTGATACATATGAAAAATAAAGCGATTATAATATTTTTCGCTTCCACTATATATAATAAATTACAAATGCGAATTTTTATTCAGAAAGAGAACAATTATTAAATAATCCATTACAAATGCCATGTATATTTGGACATTAATTCGTACACCTATTTCTAGACTAGCTCAGCTTTAAAACGTATTTGTCAACTTTAATAAACTTCCTTAAAGTTTAGATGAGAAAACTGTAACAATTTTAACATATTAGGAAAAGGCTTTACAACTTCATCGACTATGTGCTACGACTGAATTATTCCGTCACATTGATGTCTTTAATTTTCATTGATATATTGCATCAGTTCTTCCCTAATATCAATATTTCGTTCTGCTTCATTTGCTACAAAATTACATTGCACAAAATTCTCTTCGATAGTTTTGTTCTGATTTAATGAAAATCACCATATGTACGCGCGATCCTCCATAGCGGTAAAGTAGCGTTCGTTATTGCCCTGTGTACATATTTCATTTATTAAATAAACGAGATATAAAGTAGATGTTGAATTAAACGTTGGGAAGTTTATGTATGAAGTTGAAATAGTTGTGGCATGCAAAATAAAATGCAAATATAAAAGTTTTACAAAAACATTGACCCTTTCAGGAATCAGTACACAATTAATAAAATCCAGTTCAGTACCCACGAATGTAGTCCCAGTCTATTTTTAGATCACTTTTTCCTGTCTAAGTTTGGTGGTGATACTAGAGTCAGATTTTGGCATTCTTGGTAAGGATTTAAAGGCAATTGTTTATTCTTTAAAATGTGAGCTTGTGGTGTGGTTGTCTCTGTGTATTTCGGCGACAATGCACATTGAGTAATAAGGTCATGGTGATGATCCGGAAGTGAAATCTCTGTTCCGTTGCCTGGTGTTTTGTTTACAATTCAGCCTCTCAAAAAAATGCAGGTTAACCCATGACAAGAACTAAACCGTAAAGTCATCTTTGAAGGTATTTTAGATTAACATATGATTTGTATTGATTGTCACACAGTGGAAAGTTCAGTACTGAGAAACAAATGTAGAGACAATATAGTCAAATTAATTGTGTTCTATGGCCTGTCACCATACTAGATTGGACACACATTTCATTCAATTTTGAATCATTTTATATGCTTCATTTCTTGACTTCTTTATCGTCACCAGATGAATTCGGCGATCTGAATCTGTGTATGCTATATAAATCTGTGTCTGCTATATAAATCTGTGTCCGCGGTATGATTATAGATCTGCGATCTGATTCTTTATCCACCATCTGATTATGTGTCAGCGATCTGATTCTCGATCCACCATCTGATCATATATAGGCAAACTCTGTAGCTAATCACGGTCAGATCAACACTGGGTTAGTCACATTATCTTGACACCAGGCTGACCAGTCCTGACACTAGCCTCTTAATGCTGAGCGCCAAGAGAGGAAGCTGTTAGCACCATTTTTGCAAGTCTTTGGTATGACTCAACCAGGGATCAAACCCTCGACCTCCCACATCCGAGGTGGATGCTCTAACCACTAGGCCATTGGAGCAATCCTGGGCCAAATGAACCAATCAAACTAGGTTAACAGCCATTCATGTCGAACCAAAGTATCCAGCTATTTTAACATTTGCCTTCCTCAATCTGGAGGTTGTATGAAGAGCTGTGATACTGCCACTGGCAGCGCGATTTATCTCATGAAATGCACTTTTAAAGATAAAAGTTGAATAAAAATTGCATACTGCACAAAGCATGTTTTATATCCACAAAAGTATGTGAATTTGTACAAATTAGGTGTGTACTGGTATCATTTTCTGACCCAATGTTTTATTCAAGTTAGACCGCTAGGAAGGGGTTAGATGAAATTTTAAATATATATTTCTCATTTTGTTACCACAACACAACTTACAACAGAAGTGATTTTCTTAATCAAACTTCCAGTGACAGAATCAAAATAGTTTGAAACACAGTAGTAGGAGAAAGTAAGAATCCGAGCTCAACAACCCCCTCCAGACCTCCAAACAAATACAAAATACCTAGGCAACGTAATAGAAAACCTATTGCAATCAATAATTGCGTTAAGAATCCGAGCTCAACAAATACAAAATACCTAGGTAACGTAATAAAACACCTGTTGCAATCAATAATTGCGCTAAGAATCCGAGCTCAACAACCCCCTCTAGACCTCCAAACAAATACAATAGAACACCTGTTGCAAAATACCTAGGTAACAGGTAAAATTTAATTACGTGATCTTCCAGAATAAGCAGAATGATATGTCAGACTCAATTTTCCAAATCATTACGATTTAGCAGAGCGTGGCGATTGTGGACTAAATTACGCATTAGAATTCCAGTAAGGTAAGTGATATTATATAAAATTTTATGTTATATCATACTTCTTTTGATAATCTTTCTCATATTTGCTGATCCTCATGGGAAGAATATCTGTTAACATGTTGTCAATAATACGAAATTCACGTATTAAATCGTCCATACTATATTTTACTCCTCGTAGGTAAGATCTTATTTGATCAAGTAGTTTTTTGTAAGTTATAATTGATGTTAAGCAGCCGTGCTTTTTTATCGAAATTTTAGGTTCAACTTTTTTACAAGCTGCTGTAAGAGAAACACCAACACCGGATATGATTAACAAAAACGGGTTTAATGATATACCACTTGAAATTATGCCAGAACTAGTCATTAACAAGGGTAGATATGATATTACTCGAAGTATTTTGTTATAATATTTGTAACATTTTTTAACGCACCAAAGTTTTTTATGATAATATTTGTAGTATTGTATTAGTGCGTCAACATCCTGTCCTGGAATATCTTTTGAAATATGATTGAAATCAACTATACTTTTTTTCATTATAATATTTGTTCACATAATCTCAGGCTTGATTAAGTAACTAGTTGAGGTGTTTCAGCCACAAATTCCAGACAATACCAATATGACACAGCAGTTAATTTTTTGTCATCTGCTATTAGCATAAAAGTTTCTTCAACATCTTTGTTTAACACAATAGACACAGTTCCAGAGAAATTATCAGTCGAGTGACGCCATGGAAATAATGTAAATATATTAAACTTTGCACTGCTCAACACGGACAATCTATACACACCAGTGACCTCTGCAGTATGTTTGAGAGTGTTATTTTGCGGCGACCAAGTAGACATTCCAGAAGCAACAGTATAGACAATATTTTTAATCTGCTTGTGAGGAATTTTAATCATACTCGTTTTCTCAACAATACTAGGAATTCCACTAATAATATCGTTGAGTTTTGTGTTAATATTATCGAGTGTAATATCAACAGATGGCGGACTTCCAAAAAATTCGTTATTGGTTTTGTTTATGTTTCTGCGAAAATTTAAAAACGTGGTGATGTGATTAGTAAAATCAGTTTTGAACTTGGTGATTTCATTGTTGATATCATCAACATATTTCTTTGTTACAGCATCAAAATCAGATTCTGGTGTTCTAAGATTATTGATGCCATTATTGTTCATGTTGAGAAATGCACGCATTATACCGCCATGCGCCGACACGTACTTTGATTCCTGATCATCAACATATTTCTTAGTAGCAGCGTCATTATCCTCAGTTGGGTTTCCAAGGTATGTGATCTTATTCTGGTTCATAGCAATGTTTCCCGTAAATAAATCACCTGCTTTTCTAACATAATCGTTAACTGACCTACCCGAATCTTCTATCTTACCTTGATTGTTAAAAGTAACAATATTATTAGCAACTGCAGTAGGATTTCGTACTAGTACATCTGATAGTTGTACATTACTCGTCTTTAATCGTCCTTGTTTGTCCTGGAAAACTACAACTTCATTTGGATCTACACTTGCAACGTTTAACAAATTGTTGATTTCATTTTTGAGCTTATCAAGAGTCGCATACTTGGATAAGTCACCCTGGTAACCTTCTGTTAATAAATCTACTGCTAATGTTCCAAATTTTGTATAGTAGCTCATTATACATACCGTTCTACACAAAATTGTTGGTTTAATATAACATAAAATTATACGATGGCGAAGATAATAAACTTTGACACCGAGCGATTGGTGAAGCATAAACATAACAATGAACTTCCAGACTGTCATTATCTTATTGTTGGGCGAACTGGATCTGGTAAAACAAATTTGTTATTAAATCTTTTACTCAATAATAACTTTAACTATGATAAGGTGTATATTTACACCATCAACCCCCAACAAGACAAATACAAATTATTAAACGAGTATAATGATAAACTTCGTGATGAACTTGGCATTGGTGATGATATATTTTTGATAAAACAACCAGAAGAACTCGTTCCAGTGAATGAACTCGATTCGTCAGAGCAGAAGATAATCGTCTTTGATGATATTCCGCTAAACAATGAGGAAATGAACAAGATTAGATCATATTTTTCACTATCACGTAATAAAAGATGTAATTCTGTTTATCTTGCCCAAGGTTTTTATAATGTTGATAGGTTTATTAGGCGAAATACGGGTTGTTTCATATTATTTCCCGGACTAGATAATGTGGATGTGAGAAATATTGCAAACGAACAATGTGGTGATGTTACAAAAGATAGATTTATCGAATTATATCATCGAGCAACTAAAGATAGATATAGTTTCTTTTTATTTGACAAGCTAGCGCGTGATCCAACCAAGATGTTTCGTTGTTGTCTTGAGACGTTTCTATGATATAATTTTGTAAAGCGTATAAAAATAATGGACAAACATCAACAGAAAATCGAATTACTAAAAAAGTTTCTCGAAACTCGTGCGGCTTTTAAGAAAAAGGTGGAAGAAGCTCGACGTGGACAAGTTCAAGCAGAAGAAGAAAGAACCAAATTTTTCAAACCTGTTACTGAGGCGATGCTTGGCAAGCAGCCAGAAATACAAACATTATCTCCAGAAGAACTAGCAAAAATGAAAGAAAAGGGTTTGTTTGGTTTACTTGGAGAAAGATCAAAAGAAGAAACTGTAAAAATTGTAAACGAACTTGTAAGAAACATTGCTGATCCTGCTGCACGACAAGCTGAGTTTGACAGGCTAATGAACAATCCTCTTGAACTTCAACACGCAATAACAAGATTGACGGTTAATCCCGACGAGTTAAGGAGGTTAATAGAAAAAGTGTCAGAACAAACTGAGGAATTAGCTGAGAAACAAAAAACCTTACAAGAAAGTATGATAAAAATAATGCCTCTTGAGGATACTATCATATTTTATAGAAAGAAAGCTAGGTTTAAAATAGAAGATGTTGAGTATGAAGAGTTTATGAAAAATAATAATATCATTGATATTAATAGTATTCGAGATTGGCCAAAAGAAAACTATGATAATTTGATAGAAAAATTAGAAAGAATTGTAGAAGATGGCTCACGTGCTGATGATGATATTAAAGATGAAAAAGATGAAAGAAATATTCCAACATTAGTTGATCATATTAGAGAAGGAATTATGGCTGAAATTTTACTAAAAACAGCAAAACAATACCGAAATAAACCAGGAGGTTATAAGAAAAGTTGGAATTTTATAAGACTACTCAAAAAATATGAAAAAAAGCGAGATAAAAGATTACCGGAAGAAAGAACTGGAGGTGGAGTTAAAGTTTTTACATCAAACGCAGACATAGTCGATCGGCTAATGCTGTTGATATCCTCTAAAGAAGCTGGTAATGAAAGTGTAGAGATTGATAACGAAATTATTGATATACTTGATCATCTAAGATCGAGTGGATTACTAACATCATCCGAGTATGAAATTTTACACCGCGATCTTATCTAAAATATTAGTATAATGCAAACAACATTATTGCTTGATTCATCACAAATAACAGGAAACAGCGCGAATTTTACAGTAAATTACAACCCACCAATAGAACTAGATCCTGCAAAACAGTATGAGATTGGATTAATTTCTTGTACTTGCTGGAACGCCATGCCGAATATTAAAACTGGGATTAATGATGAAATTTTAATCGTTAATGTTAAACAATCTCCAACATCACAAAAAGAGTTTATTGATATACAATACAAACTACAAATTCCACAAGGAGCTTATAACATTACTGATCTAAACAGAACAATAAAAGAGCTTCTAACAAAAGCTGGTGGGAATGCTGATAATTTCGAATTAGCGGCGAATTATAACACCTTACGAGCTAGGATAACAGTGAAAAGAAATATGAAAGTCCTCTTTGAAGAAAGAAGTTTTGGAAAGATGTTAGGTTTTACTAGAGTTTTATACTATACCACCGGTGAAGATAAATCTTTGACATTTGATGGAGAACTACCAGTAGATATTACAGAAGTAAATACAATACTCATCAATTGCTCTATCGCATCTGGATCTTATACGTCAAAAGGCAACCGCGGGCAAACGATCTACAGTTTCTCACCAGAAGTCCCACCGGGTTCTCTCATGCAAATCACTCCGCGACAGATTATCTACTATCCAATAACACCTGAGAATCAAATTACAAGCATTACAATGCAACTCACAGACCAATCTGGACGACAAATAGACGTGAACAACGAGATAGTCACGTATTACTTACACCTACGCACTGCTTAGGCATGTGATTTTGTGTACATAATTTTATAAAATGAGACGAAGAAAAGTTTATCGAAGAAAAATTGTAGGTGGATTTTTTGGAAATATATTTACAACAATTGCAGAGAATATTCCAGGAATCGCGCGTAAAGTAGCGCCCATTGCACTTGACGCTGGTAAAGCTTTCGCTACAGGGGCGGCATCTTCAGCAGGCACTGCAGTAGGGCAAAAGATTGCTGATAAGATTAAAGGACCTTCAACAACACCTACGGTGTCTGAAATAAAACGAGTAATATCAGATATTGCGCCAACAGAAGAAACAAAACGAGCTATGATAGCTACAACAAAAAAATTATTGTCGCCGAGTGGTGAAGAAATAGTACGTAAACTTGTAAAGAAAACAAAACCGATGACCCCTGCTGCCTTTTAATTTTGTGTAACGATTATAAAATAAATGTCAGCTAAAAACTATATCGACTTTGCAGAAGAAATTGATACTGACGATGCTGTAACAGAATTAGAGTATGTCGAGTATCTCGATGAGAACTCGAACGAACCGAATAAAACTGGGGTTAGAACTTTTAACACAAGAGACGAGGACGTGTTTCTACTACCCCATAAGGCAATGTTAGAAGTGCGTGGCCGAATATTAGATGCAGCAGGTGCTGATATTGCAGCTAATGTAGAAATCGCTCTCGTCAATAATGGTTGGAGTTTGTTTAAGAGTGCACGATACCAACTGGCCAATCAAACCGTAGAAGATATTTCGATGCACTTACCCATAGCGAGTACAATACTAAACATCGTTTCGTTTAGCGATGACTATTCCAGATCAATAGCCACAAATATGATGTGGTTCAAAGATACTGGACTAGGGGCAACTGTGTCGAGCGAGTTTATTTCAAGAGGTGTTATTATACATGGAGCTGATGCCGCTGCAGATGTTATAATTGTAAGAAATTTTCTTATTGCTAATGCTAACAAATTTGGTATAGCCGCACCAGGTGCAGCTGCTGATGCAAACGCCACAAGAGCTTCACTTATTGCCGCTTGTCGTAATCTTGGTATAACTCCACCAGATGCAGCCGCAGATGGTGTTGCAATGTTAAATTTAATAAACGGTGTTATTAGTGCACGTAACATAAGATATAACGAGGGATTTACCAAACGAAAAGCATTTGCCGCAGAATCTTGCCAAATAACGATGATGCTTCCGTTAAGTACAATCTTTGGATTTTGCCGTGATTATAACAAAGTGTTTCGAGGAATAAAACATACGCTTATATTAGATCGAGCTGATCAAAACGATTGTATAATACACGCCGGTGGAGTGGCTGAGGGACAGTTTTCTATTACAAGATTAGCACTGTGGATGCCTCGGGTTGTCCCTTCATTAGCTAAAATGATGGAGCTCGAATCTTTACTAGCCACCTTTACAAAAAAGATACACTTCCAACAGAACAGGATTTATCAAACAGCCATTCCCAACGCGACTGATTACACATGGCGTGTAACGACCACGCCCAGCGAACAACTACCGCGACACTTGTTCGTCGTATTTCAACGACAAGCACGTCGTAACAATCAGGAAATAAACAACTCCGTATTCGATAACCCAGACGTTAGACGAATATTTGTGAGAGTAAATTCCAAACAGTATCCCGAACGTGCAATCGAATGTAACTTTGCCGAAGACGCCACCAAAAACATCTCTCGGCCGTACATGTATCTTATGGAAGCAATGCAAAAATATCAGAACGCGGACAGTGGATCTCAAATATCAATAGAAGAGTTTCGAACGCTCTATCCCATCTTTTATTTTGACGTATCAAAACATTTGGAGCGTGTTGTGGGATCGACTGCAGATATTGAGGTCACGTGGACACTGGGCAATGTGCCAGGTGAACAGTATAACGTATACGCGCTATTGGTTAGTGATCGATTTCTGACCATCGATTCAATCAAAGGAAGAATGACAGTACAAGTTTAATCTAACAACTTGGATATAACATTATGAAAACCAAATACACAACTCGAGAAATATACCTAACATCTGGTCAAGTTGAAAAATTATCAGCAGCTGTTGCTAAACGCAGCTCTGTTTCTTTGATGATCTCTCCGGAAACTTCAAATAAAATTGCAGTAAAAGTCATGCTAACGCAACAACAAATCAATAAACTCGACAAAGGAAAACCATTTGTGCTGAAATTATCTGTTTCTCAGGTAACTGCAATGTCAAAAGAAGGTGGATTTTTAGGACCAGCGTTATCAGTAATAGCTAGCAAAGTTTTACCAGTACTTGGTACACTTGGACTTGCGGCTGCGTCAGGAGCAGTCTCTGGCGCAACGAAGAAAGCAGTCGAAGGTCGTGGTATCAAACAAATCTATCGGCAGTGACATAGTCACTCAGTTTATGTAACAGTATAAAATAAAATGCCAACGAAAAAGTCGCCAAAAAAAACAAAATCATCGAAAAAAAAGAAAACAACAAAACGCAAACAAACAAAACAAGGAGGAATTATTCCTTTCGCTCCACTTCTAGCGGGACTAGCGGGAAGTCTGCTGCCAAACTTACTAGGAATCGGACGCGGATTAACTCTACCAGGGACCAGACGTTATTGAGCAATTTTGACATCATTGAAAAATTGAAGGACGTTGTTGGATTTCGAGGAGTATTTTCCAAGGATGAACTCGATGACGTACCAACAGGCGGTTCTTGTGTTGTAAATATTGAAAACTTCAATGATGGCTCTGGCACCCACTGGGTTGCTGTCCACGATAACAATTATTTTGATTCGTTCGGACTTCCTCCAAGCGATCTCATAAAAAAATATATTTTTAAAAAATTTGATAAAATAAATTATTCGTCTAATCAACTACAGCCGATTGGAACATCAGCTTGTGGTTATTATTGTATCATGTTTGTCAGACAAATGCACCAGAGTAAAAACTCTGGGAGTAAAAACTTTTTAAAGTTTATTTTACAATTTGATAAGCTTCCTTCTCATGCGAATGATAATATTGCAATCAATTTTATCTAAACTCCTTGATATAATAATGTCAACATACTGTCTCAAATGCAAAACTAAAACAGATAACAAGGATGAGATGACGGAAAAAACGAAAAATAATAGAACGATGTTAAAAAGTATTTGTGCAATCTGTGGTAGAAAGAAAAGTATGTTTTTGAAAAAACAAGTAGGATCTAGCGTTGATAGAGTTATCTTGATCGACGATTAATCTTATGAAACAAAATAAAATAAAATGAAATGCAATTGTGATTGTGACAAAGATCTTTGCATAGAACAAGATAAAATTATTACGTACTGTCAACGTTGTAACAACAGAGAAATAATAGGGTTAGGTATAGATATACATAAAATTATTGGAAAATTACCAAAACCAAAAGGCGGTTGGACTTTGCCTGGTCATCGTTATACAGGTCCTTACAATCCGCTAGATCAACAACTAGATGAAAACGACAATCCATTGCCAGGACAAGAGCCTTATAATCAAGTGGATGCAATAGCAATGCGTCATGATATCTGTTATCGTGATCATGAAAACTCGAAAGCAGATTGTGATAAAGTAATGTTAGACGAATTACATGATATGGAGCCAACAAATCTACGAGAACGTTTTGATAGAAGATTTGTTCAGGGAATGATAGGAGCAAAATATAAACTTGGACTCGGAGAGTCTCGACTCGGAAAAGAATTATACGATGATCTTGCAGTCGAACTACACAGACCAAAAAAAAAAAGTTTCCGAGACGTAAAGTTGTTGCAAACGCTGTAGATGATATCTGGGCAATAGATTTGGTAGATGTATCCAATCTGGCTCAGTTTAACGTTGGCGCTGATGGCGCTCCAAAGAAGTATTTGTTTAACGTTATAGATGTTTTCAGTAAATACGCTTTTAGTGTGCCAGTTTCAGATAAAACAGGAACGTCAATCACTGATGCGCTAAAACAAATAATAACGAGTACTGAAAGAAAACCAAACAAAATCTGGACTGATCATGGAGCCGAGTTTTTTAACAAAAAGTTTGAGCAGTTTCTAGAACAAAATAATATTAAAAAATACGTTACAGGAAACGAAGGCAAAAGCGTTGTTGTCGAGAGATTTAATCGCACGCTAAACGAAAAATTACATAAACATATGACAGCTAAAAACACCAACAGGTACATCGATGACCTTTCTCAAATCGTAGGCGAATATAATAACACGAAACATCGAACCATCAAAATGTCACCCAATGACGCTATCAAAAATCCAATATTAGCAAACGAAAACATGTACCGCAGACATAAATTTAAGGTCGGTGATAAAGTTAGAATCTCTTTGACTAAAAAGATATTTGAAAAAGGATTTACTCCAAACTGGAGCGAAGAAGTATTTGTTGTTGATAAAGTACTCTTAACAGTACCTGTAACGTACGCGTTAAAAGATCTGGCAGGTGAGCCTATAGTAGGTAGTTTTTACGAACAAGAACTACAAAAAACTGAACAAGATGTTTTCGTTATCGAAAAAGTGATTAGGAAAAAAGGAGATAAAAGTTTAGTCAAATGGCGTGGGTATAGTGATAAATTTAACAGCTGGATTCCAACCCGGTCGATTTTATCGACTGTGAAATAATGCTATTATAAATTTCCTCATACTTTCGTTTGATAGATTTGCATTTTACTGGTTTACATAATGATATTAGATATTGTCTGCGATCGTCAGAGATCGTCATAAGATTAAAGAGTTTGACAAAGATGAAATCAAATTTTATATTTTTCTGTCGGTCTGGAATTTTAATGTTTAAAAAAGGTCTGATTAACTGCAAAAATACCTGCTGTTCGGTAACGGTAAAATTAAATTTTATAATTTTTTTAGCAATGTGATACTTGACATTATATTTTCCAGTGGTTGGTCTGCTATAATTATATCTGTTAACGACGGTGACTATTTCATCATCATCAGACTCGTTGTTATATAAAATATCATCTTCGTTATAACCAATGGATTTGTCTATCATATCATTAGAGATTGTGGAGACCTTATCGCTAGCAAGTCGTTTCATCATATCCATATTATAATATACTTTTTATCTAATTTGTTGTTATAAGATGACTGACAAGGTCAAATATCACCAAAAAGTTAATATAATAAACTACCACGAACTGACCGAAGCGGTAAGAAAATGCTTGTCAGGTTATAGTTCATATTCCGTTGACGTTATTGTAATGCAAGGTGATTCTCATAAAATATTACTAACAGAAGCAGAAAAAAATAAAATTAATGAAAGTGCAGTAACGACGCTAAAATTTGATTGCGATGATATTATAGCATTTGCTCATCATTGTTTGACTAAAACCGAATTACAAAATATTATTAATCATTATATCTAAAAATAATACTAGCATCATATTTGTTTGAAAAAGCTGATTTTGTTGCTCCATCAGCTACAAATTTTACTGCTCTGGGATTTATATTATAATATTTCGCCGCAGCTGTAATTGATTTGAATTTGATCTCCTCATCCGTTTCAAGGTTTAACGAAATAACAGGTTTTATGGGGCATCTAAAATTAATACCACCACCTCGTCCTTTTCTCACATTTTCCTGTTGGGTCACTAGCTCCAGATTTTCCAATCGATTGTCTGTTTTTACATTATTGATATGATTAATAACCAGACCATTGGGTATAGATCCGTTGAACACCTCGTAAACAAACCTATGACCAGTATAACAAACTCGATCTGTCGATGTTCCTCTAACAGTTACTATAAGATATCCCATATTGCTAATAGTACTAAGAACTTTTTTCGTTTTTCTGTTTCTAATAATACCGCGATCGTTAGCCTCGTATAAATCAAAGACCGGATGCGGCTGAAACTCGTCTTGTAAGGATAAATTTTCAATATTATCATCAGTGACTTTACCGTTATAATGATATACTCGTTTCCCCTCTGGAATGTCATCGCAAAATAACGTGTAAATAAAATCTTTTCTAAACATCGTAATTCTTTCAGTATTATCTCCCTTTACACTAATCGTATAACCCGCTGGCGTTGCTTTACCAACAGATATTCCAGTAATGATATTAATAACCGAACCAAGTGCATTTCCAGCGTACAGATTGTACTTCGGATAAACATGATATACCTCTTGCTCACGTGCGCTTGTCAGATTTACTGTCATTATATTATAGGTGATATTTTTTATCTCTAATTGTTGTTTAGCGGAGTAAATTATCAATTAGATATTAGACTATAGTATAATAATGTTGAAATTGCGTGATATAGCCAAGAGAAGTCTTATGGGAGAACCTGATAAAATAGCGACTGCTTTTACAGGTTTTGACAATAGTTATCAGTTTGATAATCAAAACGTTTTAGTAAATTTTTCTGAAACAAATCTCTTTCATCTGCTACAGACGACTGTAAAACGTGAGCTTGAAAAACACAAGGGTCTAAGATTGTTAGTGCAATATCACGTTATATTTTCAAAACTACTTTTGACGGAAGAATCTACTAACAAGGAAATTGCAGACCCTTACATCAACGCAAAATCTAGACGTGTTTTACTTGGTAGTGATCTTTTGTCACTATCTAATGAAATACACCAAGAAATTTGGAAAAAAATAGAAGAATTTACCGAATTAGGTTCGGGTTGGAAGTTTGAAATGATCAAGGAAATTTTGTTTCACACGATGAAATATGACGCATTACGCGGTAGTTCGTATATCGACCTGCCACCAAAAATAAAAAATAAACAGTGCTGTATAAACATAAAAAACGTCGATAGCAAATGTTTCCAATGGGCTGTTCTTTCCGCGCTATTTCCAGCAGAAAAAAATGCTGATCGTGTTGAGAAGTATATCAGTCACGTGTCAAGATTAAATTGTGCTGGTATTGACTTTCCAGTGGCAGAAAATCAAATACCAAAGTTTGAAAAGCAAAATAATATTTCGATTAACGTTTTCGGATTAGATGAAAAAGAAAATGTCTATCCGAGGTATATTTCAGAAAAGGCTTCACAATCGACTATCAATTTACTGTTTTATAAAAATCATTACGTTTGGATCAAAAACTTCAACAGACTCGTTGGAAGACAGTATAATAAAAATAACAACAAAAAGTTCTTTTGTTATCGCTGCTTGCACGGTTGTAGAGATAATGAAACATTACAAAAGCATTTGCAGTACTGTAGTGACGTACAAAGAATAACAATGCCATCTAAAAAAGATAGCGTGTTACAGTTTGTCCATCATAATCATAAACTAAAAATTCCTTTCGTCATATACGTCGATTTCGAATGCTTACTTCAACCTGTACTTGGCGTAGAAAATGATCCTAACCAATCGAGTACAAGAAAAATTCAAAATCATGTTCCATGTGGAGTAGCGTACAAGGTAGTTTGTTGCGCTGATTCGAGGTTATCTAAACCAATCCAACTCTATCGTGGTAAAAATCCAGCTGTTTGGCTTCTCAAGCAGTTGATTAATGAAGTTGATAATATTACTTATCGTTTGAAAAGAGTAACTCCAATGTTAAAATTAACACCTCAACAAGAATCTGATCACGAGCAAGCGAAAATTTGTTATATTTGTGAAAAAGCTTTTGATGATAACAAAAAAGTACGTGACCATTGCCATTTGACCGGACAGTACCGTGGAGCGGCTCATGACCAGTGTAATTTAAAATTTCACGCTCCAGATTTTATTCCAGTTATTCTTCACAATTTTCGAGGATATGATAGTCACATCATCGTAGAAGCTTTTGGTGATCCTGAGATAAAAGCTCATCTAAAACTCAATAATGTCATCAAATGCATTCCAAATAATTTTGAAAAGTATATGTCAGTTACGCTAGGTAAATTACGTTTTATTGACAGCCTGCAGTTTATGGCAGCCTCGTTAGATGAGCTAGTAAAAGGTTGTAGTAAATTTAATAACCTAAGAGACTGTTTTGGAGATAAATTTAATCTACTAGCTAAAAAAGGAGTTTTTCCATACGAATATCTCGACGATTGGAGTAAATTTGATGAAACATCTTTACCTGGCAAAGACAAATTTTACTCGCAACTTAAAAAAGAAAATATAACTGATGACGAGTACAAGTATGCACAAGATATTTGGAAAGAGTTTGATTGTGAGACTTTTGGTGATTATCACGATTTGTATTTGAAAACTGACGTGTTATTATTAGCAGATGTTTTTGAAAGTTTTCGAGAAGTGAGTTATAATAATTACGGACTAGATCCTTGCTGGTATTATTCTGCCCCCGGACTGTCATGGGATGCTCTGTTAAAGTTTAGTAAGGTAAGGTTGGAATTACTGACTGACGTTGATATGTTCAATTTTATTGAAAAAGGTATCCGAGGCGGTATTAGCGTGATAACGAAGAAATATGCTGAAGCAAACAACAAATATTTGAAAGAGTATAATCCTGACCTTCCTTCGAAGTATATAGTTTATCTAGATTGCAATAACTTGTACGGATATTCGATGGCAGAACCAATGCCGTTTGGTGGATTTCATTGGATCACGGCTGATCAATTTCTATCAGAGACAGAAAAAAAGATACCCGACGATGTTTCGTATTTCGTTGAAGTTGATCTCGATTATTCAACTTCGCTACACAAATTGCATAACGATTACCCTTTCTGCGCGGAATCGATGGTTATAGATTATAGTTTGTTATCAAAAGAACAACAAGCGTTAGCATCACCAAGGCAACATTCTATGGTAAAGAAACTAGTACCAAATTTGCTTCATAAACGTAATTATGTTTTGCATTACAAAGCTTTAAAACAAGCAGTCGATGCTGGTCTCGTGTTGAGAAAAGTTCATCGCGTACTAAAATTTAATCAGTCACCGTGGATGAGAGGTTATATTAACTCGAACACTACAAGAAGAGCTACGGCAAAAACTGATTTTGAGAAAAACTTTTTCAAACTGATGAACAATTCTGTTTTTGGTAAGACGATGGAGAATATTAGGAAACGCGTAAATATCGAACTAGTCAATGATGTCAATCGCAGAAACAAACTTGTGTCAGACGATGATTTTGTGAGCATGAAAATTTTTAATGAGAATCTTGTTGCGATACAAAGAAGAAAAACAAATCTAAAACTAAACAAGCCGATCTACGTTGGAGCTTCAGTGTTAGATTTATCAAAGTGGCTGATGTACGATTTTCATTATAATTTTGTTAAAAATCAATGGCCGGCTAGTAGATTATTATTTACTGATACTGATTCGCTCGTATATGAAATCGAATGCGAGGACGTCTATCAGGATATGCATGATAATAGATATCTGTTTGATCTTTCTGATTACCCACGTGACAGTAAATTTCATGACGACACAAATAAAAAGGTTATTGGTAAGTTCAAAGATGAAATGAACTCGAGCGCTATCAAATACTTTATCGGATTACGTAGTAAAATGTATGCCGTATTGTTAGACAATAATAAAATAACAAAAAAAGCAAAAGGTCTGCCTCGTGATTTTGTTAAAAAGTTTATAAAATTTGATGACTACAAGTATGCGCTTGATGGCGGTGTTAGTTTTATAAGAGCTATGTCAATTCGGACAAATCATCATAAGCTCGAAACAGATGTCCTTATCAAACGCGGTTTGAGCAATTTTGATGATAAACGTTATTGCGAAAATGGGGTAGATACATTTGCACTTGGGTATTGTCATGATGATAGAGATATATTTGACATTATCTTTGCAAACTAAAATTTTATCTAAACTTTAAAAATAATGTTTGAAAATTTGACAGTAACAAATAGCTACAGTAGCAAAATCAAATACCTAATGATGGACGGCAAACCATTGACAGTTGAAATTAATAATGAAACATCAGGCATATGCTTTAGTGGTACTCGTGACAAGTTAAAACTTTCGCTCATCAGATCTGATGACAGCGAGTATTTTAATTATCTCGAACAATT
Organism: Potamilus streckersoni; assembly: GCA_016746295.1. Lineage (NCBI taxonomy): Eukaryota > Metazoa > Mollusca > Bivalvia > Unionida > Unionidae > Potamilus > Potamilus streckersoni. Next base: position 1,079,848 of record JAEAOA010001785.1, on the reverse strand, counting down.
GTATCAAAAGTTGCTAGCGGAATTTAACAACTTTCACTGTCCGATTAGTCAGCAAAAATACACCAAACTTACAATTGATCTTGATCGGTCAAAGTTGTATTTTATCGACAAAAAATACCCTCTTAACAAATCACAAATAAAAGATTTGTTTGAGTCCCGTCGTTATGTCAGCGGTAAAATAAAGTTTAGCCTCTATCACCATGATAATGAAATATTTTTGATATCTACAGTTGAGACATTAACAGTTGGTAATGAGGTATAATACCACTTACCTTACTGGAATTCTAATGCGTAATTTAGTCCACAATCGCCACGCTCTGCTAAATCGTAATGATTTGGAAAATTGAGTCTGACATATCATTCTGCTTATTCTGGAAGATCACTTAATTAAATTTTACCTGTTACCTAGGTATTTTGCAACAGGTGTTCTATTGTATTTGTTTGGAGGTCTAGAGGGGGTTGTTGAGCTCGGATTCTTAGCGCAATTATTGATTGCAACAGGTGTTTTATTACGTTACCTAGGTATTTTGTATTTGTTGAGCTCGGATTCTTAACGCAATTATTGATTGCAATAGGTTTTCTATTACGTTGCCTAGGTATTTTGTATTTGTTTGGAGGTCTGGAGGGGGTTGTTGAGCTCGGATTCTTACTTTCTCCTACTACTAACACAACATGCTACAGAAGTTTTTTTTGAAGTGTCGTACCTGGGTGAATATATGTTTCACTGGAACAGCCCTTAGGTAAACTTTGTGATATTTACAAGGTAAAGGTTATTTCAAAGTTTTATAAGATTATGACATTGCGTACCTCGGCAATTCTAAAAATTGTATGTACCTGTACATACAAAAAAAAATGGGCATTCTGATCAATTATCTTGGTAACTTTATGAGATAGAATGATCTCTGTCTCAAACATTCAAGAATTTATGATGGTCAATAGTTCATTCTGACAATAATTTTGTATGTTGTATCTTGATCAATATTTAACATTTACAAACTCCAATATTAAAGGCATATATTATTCTTCTTGTTATCTGCTACCCTCTTATTCTAGTAAAACAGACACCCTTTGTTAGCATTAAAAATTAACTTTTCACTGAAATATTAAAGAAATCCCATGGCAAGGAGTAGGTAAAAAAATATCCAGGATACCAAAGAAACTGATGGTGTAGTCAAAGTATAAAAAAGTCAACACTCAAACATAAGCAGATTTCAGCGGATTTAATGTCTGGGCTTTCCATTTCAAAATACACGAGACATTATTCCCTCATGATAATGCTGTATATGGTAGTCAAAGTGTATACTGCTTTGTAAAGAAGTAGGTTGCAAATACTAGGTTACTACAACTTGATAAAAATTGAATCCAACCATACCCAGCTTATAACAGGAACTGTTATAATGAAGAGCCTTACAGTAATGTAGTTTTGTAATGGGCAACGTAATGTACAAAAATATCAGACAGGATACACTCTGAAAATTATATAAAGCTCTAAATAGTATCTGTGTGCATCTACTCACATTTTAAAGTGCCTTTCCTACAACCCATGTATGCTTTCCTTGAACATTCCTAAACTGTCTTCAAATGTTGAAATTTCATGTACCAACTGAACACAACAATGTTTTAAAGAAAATTCCTTCTTCAAGGTAATTTATAAATAATTTTTTTTTTTTTAGTAAAATAGCATGTTATAATATATACTTGCATATAAATCAAATCCAAATGCAAACAAAATAGACCTTGATCTACCATAGCATAATGTTCCATTTGATACGGGTCTATGTTATTCTACAGATTACTCAAAACACTGCATCAGCCCAGATCTGCAGGCACATAGTGTTATGGCAAATCTAGGTCTGTACAGTTTGAGTAAGACATAATACAATAGTATATATGCTAAGTTCCAAAAACTGCTACAACTTGAAGCATTGGGAAATAATTTCATCTGTCTTTGCCTTCAGTTTCAAAGTTCCCTCATTTTCAGGCAAACATATGAATTTAGCATGTATGGTAGTTATTTATATCTTTATGGTGTCCGTATAAAAAATTGCATGTTATAGTACAAATATGGTCCTACAATACATTCATTTTGTTCTCTCCATTGGCTGGTAAAAAACTGCATGATGCACTAAAAACCTAGGACACTAAAGATCACACACATCAAGAGTCTGTATATCCATATAAGGAGGCATCACAGTATGCTCTCTGTGCATCTCTTGATCCTTTCTTCATTCTTCTACCAAATGGCTCCAGGTCTTGATAGCATTTATCAAACACCTTGTCGACTATTTCTCGAGCCTTCACCGCAGGTAAATTTCGTACCAGAATCACTGACAGTATGGCTTTATTCTTTACACATTCCTATGACAAGATAAAAATGATTACTGAAACATGGCAACAGCAAGTTACACAGGCTGTAGGAATTAAGCTAAAACTGTCTTATTACAAATATAAATACAAACTACCAATTAGTTCTAGATAAGAATTTGGGTATTTACTCCTTGATTTCATTTTTTTACAATTTGAATTGGTATTTTGTGAAATTCAAAACACAAACTTGTGAATCCAAGCTTAATCTTAACCATCAGAATGCTAATTGTGCCTTTTAGAAAGCAAGAAAACTTCTTATTGACCGGAATTTGTCTAGAGCTCTGCAGAATGATCCTCCTTTTGATAACATTATTTTAACATTTGTAAGTTTAAAGGGCAGATATAAGGATGAGCGGACAGGCACTTAAGTGACAGATTTAAGGAAGAAAGGACAGACACTTAAGTGGCAAATTTAAGGAGAGGACAGATGCTTAAGGACAGATTTAAGAAGTGGAAAGGAACTTAAGAAACAGATTTAAGGAGAAAGGACTGAAACTTAGAGGACAGATTTAATGAGTTGACAGGAGCTTAATGGACAGATTTAAGAAAGAGGACAGAAACTTAAGCGACAGATTTATGGTGAGGATAGGAGCTTAAAGGACAGGACAAGCTTAATGAACAGATTTAAAGAGGACAGGAGCTTAAGGGGCAGATTTAAGGAGGAGAGGACAAGAGCTTAAGGGGCAGATTTAAGGAGAGGACAGAAGCGTATGGAACAAATTTAAGGAGAGGACAGGAGCTTAAGGGACAGATTTAAGGAGAGGACAGGAGCTTATGGAACAGATTTAAAGGAGATGAGGACAGAAGCTTAATTGGTAGATTTAAGGAGAGGACAGGAGCTTATGGGACAGATTTATGGAGGAGAGGACAGGAACATAATGGGCAGATTTAAGAAGGAGAGGACAGGAGATAAGGGACAGATTTAAAGGAGATGAGGACAGGTTTTTAAGGGGCAGACTTAAGGAGAGGACAGGAGCTTAACGGACTTATTTAAGGAGAGGACAGGAGCTTAAGGGATAGATTTAAAGGAGATGATGAGAGGAGCTTAAGGGGCAGATTTAAGGAAAAGAGAAGAGAAGCTAAAGGGACAGATTTATTGGAGATGAGGAGAGGAGCATATGGGGCAGATTTAAGGAAGACATGAGCTTAAAGGATAGATTTAAAAGGAGATAATGAGAGGAGCTTAAGGGGCAGATTTAAGGAGAGGACAGGAGCTTAAGGGACTTATTTAAGGAGAGGACAGGAGCTTAAGGGATAGATTTAAAGGAGATGATGAGAGGAGCTTAAGGGGCAGATTTAAGGAGAGGACAGGAGCTTAAGGGACTTATTTAAGGAGAGGACAGGAGCTAAAGAAATAGATTTAAATGAGATGATGAGAGGAGTTTATGGGGCAGATTTACGGAGGAGAGGACAGGATGCTGAGAGGCAGATTGAAAGAGAAGCTTGTGAGGCAGATGGGATTGATGCATATTAACTGGGAGGAGAGGGAGGTTGCCCCAGGTGTTAGACATCTTTACGCCAAAACCCTTTGGGCCATCATCGTCGCACTGGTTGGGATGATGATAGATAAATGATAAAGTGACAAAGGAAATTACCTGCCAGTTTTTTCATATCCAGAGCACTGTCACATGCATCAAACCAACATATTTTAATTTCTGTTTTATAAATATTGTTAAAGCAACACACTGATTTGTTTTATTTACTAAGGCCCCATACTCAGATGAGTAATCCCTGTAGTAATCACCATTTCTATAAGTCTTGTCCATCTGTCCACATTGTAACCACCTTCACTCTGCAACCCTTCCATATGATTGGATGCAATTTGCTAACTGTTCTATATGACTATGTGGAATACTGGAAATCCACTCATTCAAAGTTTAATCACTATAAATGCATGTAATAAATTTTAGTTAAATTCAACATTTCTGAGTCAATTTAAGCTGCAGGAAGCAGAGTACCAAGAAGGCCATCTCCTTGACACTCCTCCAAATTTTGGTTTTCAAGGCCCTGCAGAGTAAACTGTAGTGAGTGGGGTCTCTTGCAATGCATTATTTCTAACAGCCCAAGCCTCAAATGGACATAGTACATACAAGTTTCATTTAGTTGCCTTAAGTCTTTAACAAGATTCTCCTTAAGTCGTATATCTAAATATGGCAGCAGAACATTTCTTTAAAACTATAAAACCCATTAGTTTGATTCCTGATACAAAACTATCGAAAAGCTGGTTGCCTCTAAATTTTAGTATTTTCTCAAGTTTCAACACATCAAAGACATCTGGAGTGATATGGGTTTGTTTAAATGTCTGATACATTATATTTTCAAAAAAATTAATGAAATTTGAATGAAATGTATACTCAAAGACAATATTTTGTAGCTTTTAATACTTTTCCAATATGTATCAACTGCCTAATTGTGCATGTATGTAAGTAGTATGTATTAGGGTTGAACAGCACATCTGCACAATACTGGCTAATATGGTACTGGTTGAAGGTAATGTTTTAAAAACTAAATATAAAGCATTGCAAAAAATCTGTATAAAGATAAAGCTTCTCAAATACAAGTAAAACTGAAGTAGAAGAACAAAAAGAAAAATATGCTAAAATTCAGTAAAATGTGTATATACACAAATACAAGGTAAACAAATATAAATTTCTTAAAATACTGGGTCAAAAATTGTTTTATGGGGCATTGATTCAAAAAATACAATATTTTCTCTGGAAGTACATTATAATAAGTTTGATAATTGAATTCACATGAATAGAACTTTTCAATACACTCAACAAAAATGTGTTTCACTGTCAGTGACACTAGCAGGATATATACTCTGGTTGAGGTTCACCATTCAGGAAGTAGGCATCTCACCTCTGATTTGTTCTGGATGATGGATATCACTCACCCATGATTGGTTCCATGTTCTGAAGCTTGTTGGTTGTGGAATTTCATTCAGCATACTTTGTGAAGTATACCGAATATGGTGATTTATATACTCAAGTCAGCATATGCAATCTTTAAATTTATAATGGGTGATGGCGGGGCAGCTTTGTCAGCTTTATATGCCCATTTTAGCACCCTTAACACCAATGTGATTAGGCTCCCAACAGTACAGAATATTTATTTTCCAGATTTCTGAAGAGGAAATTACATCTTTAAATAATGTAAATAATTTTTTAATCATTTATTTAACCTTACCTTCTCAAATACAAGTAAAACTGAAGTAGAAGAAGAAAAAGATAAATATACTTTAATTCTGTAAAATGTGTATATACACAAATACAAGGTAAACAAATATAAATTTCTTAAAATACTGGGTCAATAATTGAGTATTTCACAAACTGTAAAATAATAATTTATAATACTATGACATTTAATTTTTTGGGTCATTTTCTTTAATTTATATGTGCATATTATTCTTATAATGCTGATTTTAGACTTGTTAATATATACTGATTAAATATAACATATATTACCCTGTGTTTTTCCTTAAAGTTCCATGGGTAGGCTATACCTGTCTCCCAAGCAGATAGGAAATAGCAGTGATTTAAGTTGGCAGCACGTATCTGTGAAGAAAAATCAAAACTGTGATGCGATACACTATAAACCCGTCCTTGAGAGGTCTACCTTTCACAAGCATTGTTATCATTTATTCTGTTTTTTCATCATGAGCATTGAACAATAAAATATATCCATGAACTCTGTATATGTCATATAGGCTTCCATACTGTAGCGTGTATTGCTTAGGTCCAATAACACATGATACAATGTTCAATGACACAAACATTGAGAAACAAATCATGTTTGGTAGTGCGCAAAGGTTTGTATATGTTATCTAACTGAAAACTGGATCCCAAAATACTGAGAGGGAAATAATCAACTGAGTTTTGAAGATAACTGTTGTTGCTGTTGTTGTTGTTGTTGTGGGGCTTAACGCCATTTTTCAGCGCACATACATCAATGCCAATTTGTATCAGCGCACATACATCAATGCCAATTTGTATTAATTATACCTACAGATGCCAAGCACATAGAAGCCCAGGTGGTGAATAAACACAACCAGCAGCAAGCAGTAAACTCATTCTTTGAACTTACTGACAGGACATCAAAAACAAAGGTTATTTTTTATTACAAAGTGAGCTGACCATGGAAACCAACTTTGAAGCTGGTTTTTCTTTTTTTTAAAGGATATCTATACAAAGGTTATTTTATTGCAAAGAAAGTCAACCTTGGTAGCCAACCTTGGGTTCTTTTAAGTGTGCCAATTTTTTATTTTTTGAATATACAAAGACCGCAGAGATAGAGAAGTTAACCTTGGTTTCTTTAAACCGGTATTCACTGGAATTTTGAAAATAAACTGAAACAATGGAACAAAATTTAAAGAGACATAATATTGACATCAACATTGACATGTCGAACATTGACATCCATGACCCATGTTGCCAAGAATATTTGGAAAAATTTGTGAAGGCCAGAAGAGAAGCAGATCAATGTTCAAATGAGAGGGAAATAATCGACTGATATCTTGAAGACAACTACTATTCATGAAGAACATGATATTAAGTGCAAAATAACCAATACTGAATTATATCCATGTGAACTATATGAAAGTATCTTGCAAATAAAAATCATTATTTGAAAACACATCCACCTGAGTGCAAGTGACAATCTTTCACTAGCATATTTTAAAAAAGTATGATTAAAGCAAATTATTGCTGTGTATTAGCCCATGTGATGAATAAACACAACTGGCAGTGAGCAGTAAACTCATTCTCTGAATTTACCAACAGGTCATTAAAAGACAAAGGTTATTTTTATTACACAGCAAGCTGACTTCAGAAACTGACTTTGGATTCTTTTAAGTGTGCCAATTTTTTTTTTAATGTCAAAGACAGCCAAGATACAAAAGCTAACTTTTCACACATATTAATCGAAATATTGAAAATAAATTGAAACAATGGAAATTTTTTTAAAAAGTGAAACATGCTTCATGCCTGGACATTAATGACCTAGTGTTGCCCAGAAGATCTGGAGAAAACAAAATCATTTGATGAATTTGTGAAGGCCAGGAGAAAAGCAGATGATTTTGCTGACAATATGATCATTAACATGGATGGAATTCTAGTGTACTTTGATCTCATTTCTGGAGAGACTGATGATAAGATGGAAGGGTCAAAAGTGTGAGAATTAGCAAGACTAGTACAGATTTGAACAAAAAAATCTGACTTTAGTCCTTGCAGTTTCTACCTTAGGTGACATGTTGCCTTAATTGATAATTTTTCATGGTATGAGAAGCTAAATAAAATATTCATGTACTGAAAGACTAAATAAAATATTCATGTACTGAAAGACTAACTAAAAAATTCATGTACTGAAAGACTAAATCATAAGTGGGCAGGAGAATGGTTGTGTTGATGAGAGAATGCTGCATTGGATTAAAGATTTTTATATCAGGTAAAGTTTTATATTTTTTTTAAATAAAATTTCAGTAGGAGTGTATTTTCTGATATGTAATATTTGAATGATTTAAAAAGTGTCCCACAACTTACGACTCCAAAAAACAAACAGTGCACAAAAAATTACTTTTAAAATTAATTTTTGGTATCCCAACAAATATGGTGCCCCAAAATATAAAGTAAATACAGCAGCTTATTGTTTAAATAGTGAGCTGATTAAAAACCTGATAATTGTTAATCTTACTGAATTAAGAACAATAATGCAAGCAAGCCTTCTCCATTCTGTGTACAATTTTTGCTCAAATGAAACAAAATATTCTCATCTGAATTTATAAATCAAATAATTTCATAAACTGCTAATCTGCAAAGTTAATCTCACTACTAAAGGTTAAAAGAAAATTAGATAAAGCTGCCAGTACAAATACATTTTGCTTTTAGTGAAATCAATTGTCATGCAATCAGCATGAATCCTATTCTACATTTCCTATAAAAATGACCCAATTCTTCATTTACAATTACTTTTGCTTTATTACTTCAAACAAATAGAGGTCAAAGTTTGAGTATTTTACATTAGATAACGGGATACAGAACATAAAGCCTTTACTAGCATTTGTTTGACTCTGGTTTTAGTCCAGTATGGGGCATCACTGCCATCAGGTGAGATGGCAGTGATCTGTAACGGAGAGTACTTTAGACTTCTAGGCAACTCGGGGTCCCAGTTTTGGTCATTGTCATACACATATAACCCCATCCCTCATCTTAACCCTTTTTATTTTCTAGCTTCAAATTATTAACATATACACAGAAAACAGTCCTTCCAGTGTTAATCCTGACTGGAACAAAAACATTAAAGTATTAGGGGTGGAGGGATTAGAATATAATAAAACATTATAGTACCCAATTTTTCCATATAAAACAAATTTTTCAATGAATACTGAGTTTATTATATTTTTTTCTCTGTTCTTTAGAGAATGACTCAACATTTTGTAAGGAACTTGCTGTGAACTCACAAAGTCAAATGGTTTACTCTGAAAATGAGTTATGGCAGTTTATATGTACAGTGTATTACGAGGTCAATACCTGGTATCTTCTATGTGAATCAGCCAAGACTAAATACAAGTTTCAATGTAGAAGACTAACTGCCTGACTTATGCATTTTATTGCTGGCCAGAAATCAGACACCTTGGACACATCCAGCAAATATGACATTTATAGAAAAAAAACCACCAGTTTCGTAAGTTTGTGTAAAAGTATAGACAAGAAATTATATGTCAGGATTCGAACACTGCGCAAATGTTTGTCATTATAGAAATGTTATTATACAAATGTTTGTTTTTATAGAAATGATGCTTATTTATGAACATTTTTGATGGAATTATTATTATGGATAACAACATATTTTACTGGTTTGTATAAATTCAACTATTTATGTTTATGTTACCAATTTCATAAACATTCATATAAACAATTCAACTAATTATGTTTATGTTGCAGATTTCATAAACATACATATAAACATTAAATATGAAATAACTATTTTAAGCACTATTGTATCCCCCTAATTTGAACTGTTGGGGATGGGGTGGGGGTTATGCATCATCTCTTCAGCTAATAGTTAACTGGTTATAATATGGTTTGTTACAAAACATGGTCCACTTTTTCTGGACCTGGACCCCAACAATCATGTTCTAGCAAGGTCACACTGTAGTTCATCTCCTAAAATGAATAATGGCACATAATTAATAGGATCTATGTTGAAAATGGCACTTAGACAAGGAAATCCCAGTTGAATGTTTACTGAATTGTCTTATGTAGCTCACCCAACCAGAAGATAAATGTAACCAAAGCTGAAATTACTTTGTCTTGGTGCCAATCATTATACTGTTTTATAATCAATTTGTTATTCACAAGTCAGAAAAATAATTATTCAATTATATTCCATTGCATTACTCATATCACTTACTTAAGCCATGTCTAAACAGCCTCATATGAGATCATGATCACAGAACATGGTCACATGACTACCTGAGAAAAATGATCCATGTCAACCAGACCAGGGCAAGGAAATCAAGCTCATTTTGAAGTAATTTATTACATCTGCTTCTTTGTTTTAAATTAGTCATAACAATAAAACAATATTGAGATAACAGGGAAAAATGTACCTCAGTACAAGCCAGATGTTGAAGATCAGAGAAGTCAACTTTTGCACGACAGGCATCAAATGCATGTAGTAGCTCATGAGCCATTACATTACAACACGCATTTTTTGTCTTGCTCATATTTTTACAAACCACAACCTGAAAATAAAAATAAAAATGAATTTCTTAGTAGGATTCAACTAATTGTTCCATGAAGAGTCATTTCTACTAAAGAACTGAAAATTTAGTTTGTCTCTACTTATGCTAAACATTTTATGTGTTCTTTTGTACAACACTGATAAGTTATATACAAGCTACATGAAGGTAGTAGCAAGCATGCAAAACTCTTAAGTTGTGCAAAAAACAACTCTTCATTATCATTAATTTTGTTTGCACAAGATACTACTATTCAGGAAATTCACATGTGCTATTTAGGAAGTGAAAGTTTAAGAGAGACAAATTGTTTACTGATGACAAGATACCTGATTTTTGACAGGATCGTATCCCCCATTAACATTGAAATTGCAGGGCTCACAGGACACGTGTCTTCCTAAATCAATTGGACTGAAGAAAAAAAAATTAGTATATGAGAGACAGTCAACAAGAACAGCACATTATATGCCTACTTTGTGTTTAGCAGGCTTCCATGTTTGACATGGTTTAACCTGAAGATTATTGACCAAACAGTCTCAATGATCTGGACCTTTTGTCATCAAGAAATGTGGTCTGAACCAAACTTACTCTTGGCCTTCCATTAGATTTTAAGTTGAAGGTGAGTTGCCAAACAAGGCAGGAGGTTTGGGGGACCTCCCTTAACATGCATACAAGTTTTTTTTTAAAGTAGCCAGGTGTCAAGTAAAAGTAGCCAGGTAAATCAACCGGCTCCCAGCTAATAAGGAAGACCCTGTTATTGTTCAGAAATCCTTATGTTCTTATTAGTCTTACTATGACTTCTGGATTCTAGACCTCAGAATTCTTAGGTTTCTCAAAGTGCAAGCTATCTACAACATTTGGTCAAGGAACTTGTTCTGTAACATAAATTACAGTGCAAAACTCCTTTTTCTTTTGTCTACAAAGACCTTGATTTGGTTAACCCCAAAATAATAAGCTTCTTCCATACCTTAAGTGCAAACTATTCACAAACACTGATCAAGGTATGTGATCTAGAACTAAAGTTAAAAAAATATCACTTTTTCCTTCCAGTAACAATTATTTTGATCTTTGACTTAAAAGCCAATCAGCTTCATTCTTTCCCAAAGTGAATTTTGTTCACACAATTTTGTTAAGATATATGGGCAAGAAATGGCATTTTCATATAGAAACTATTTCTTCTTCTTTCAGTCCCAGTCACCATGACCTTTTACCTTATGATCCCAAAATCCATATGCCTTTACCTTACAGCATGTGCAAGCCATCCAAAACATTTTCTCCATGTCTATGACATAGACCATATGTCATTATGCAGAAACCATTGCTCTTATTTCAGTCACTGTGACCATGACCTCCAATATTTCAATTCCAAAACACAATAGGATTCATCTTCCACCAAAAGCAAACCATCAACTAATGTTAATGTACAGAAACAATTTTTCTTCTTTCATTAACAGTGATCTTGACATTTTGATCATAAAACTAATAGGGTTCTTCTTTACTCACAATGGCAAGACATCCACAAAGTAAGTAGATGTAAATGGTGAAAAATTCAAGTTAATGTACACAATCCCTTTCTCTTCTTGCAGTAAGTGACCTTGACCTTAAACCTTTTCATCTTGTCATACATATAATATTTCATTATCCCATGTGAAAGATCAAGTTATTATAGAGAAATTGTACAGAAACAAAGATAAATAATGTTGTTTTGGGCTTAGTGACTTTTTTCAGCATTTGATGGGCTAACTGGTGAAAGAAGAACCCCCCAAAACTCCAACAAGAACCACCAACATATAAGAAGCTATTGGCAAATTTTTTCACATTCCCACACTGGCCAGAGACTTAAACCCACACAGAAGTGAGATGGCAGTGATGGCTAAAGGCAAGTGCTTTAAGCCACTTGACCACCTGCAGTCTACCTAATTGTAATATGTCAATGGATTAATGACCTGGTGGACAACATCATAAAACAATCAACTCCACATTATAGCAGGCATATAAAAATTCCTTGTAATGTTTGAATATACTTTGTTCATTCCTTGGTAGAAATATGATTAATTCTCAAGAGAATCATAGGAACTGCCAGAAGAAAAGAACAATTATATAATGCATAATTTTAATATATTCATAGAGCTTTTAATAAAAGAATGTGGCTATGTATGATGCTACATACAGTCCTATCTGCTTTAAAAGTCACCTATTAGACAATTACCTATCATTTTTCTCAATTTTTAAGATAGGCTTGACTTTACAGCAATAATATCTGAGACTTTTTCTTCAATATAAATACATTTGACATAGTCTTACTCAAACTGTTTATAAAAGCTGATATCTTGAGTGAATTAAAATTTTTAAGAAGTTCTAAGGTAGTAAATTTTGTTGTCTCCTCTTACCAGCCACGACTTTTAAGAGCGCCCATAAGAAGTTTTATCCTGGGATCTGAAACATCAAGTCAAATGGTTAAATCATTTTAGTATAACTTGTCTCTTATTTCTTTATAAATTCTGTAAACATAAACAAACCACAAATACAGATCCTGTTTTCAATGGTAGAATTTTTGTTGTGATGTGAACTTGTAGTGGATACAAGAAACGTACAATGAAACTTAAAATCAAAGCGGATACAAAGTATACAGCTATCCACCTTCCTCTTTGAAGAGAAAACTGACACAAACATTTTACTGTCATTATTAATGCACTGTACATTAACTGAAACAAAAGTAGGTGGGAAAATTATGAAATCAAGGCAATGGAAAGTGAATTTAATGTTTTTAATTGTGTTTAGGTAAAATGTGAGTACTTATTTCACCTGAATTACCTGTAGTATGAAACTGCAATGTAGTTTTTTTTCTGAAGTGTAGAACTAGTACACTATATGTTGCTAGTGCATAGGCTTATTCTTTCAAGTATTGGGTTTTAAAGAACCTTGCAGATGTACCCAGTGTACAGTCAAGATAATTTCACTTCTTTGGCCAATTTGATGGGTCAGGAGCAGATACAGAGGACCAGAGATGCTGATCTCTTAGATAGTGAGATGCCAGGGAGGGGATGAACCCCCTGAAGACAGTCTCTGCTCTCATGAAAGCAGCCCTCAGAAGATCTTACTGTACTCTTGTTAGATGTGTACAGGATAGAGGAGTAGAGGAGTAGATGACAAGGCATGAACATGGGAAACATATGTCAATATGTTTTTGCTGCTGGATTCCACCAAAAAAATAAGGGCGATAGCAACAGAGATTCCACTTAGTTGAATGATACTGCTGAAAAGTGGTCAACATGTGAAGTTAAGGTTAATAGTGACTAGTCTTTTGCGATAAAGTTTCCAGTGTTTAAATGTGAAGGTATGTCTAGGATCCCATAGAAATACCCACTTGAGTCACTTCAACATAACAAAGAAGGTTTAACTGGCCAGGAAAGGGTATGAATCATATAACTTGATGCAGAGACCAATGGCCTCGACCTGCAAGATGGAGGTGGTGGATATCTCTACTCTTTTTCTGACAGCCTTCCCATAATGTGTCAAGCAGAGTCCTGGTCCTTATGAAACCTTTGGCAAAACACCGTAAATGTAACCAAATGAGGAGCAACAAGAGATCTGGTTGCAAGTTTGACCCAAGCTGAAAAGAATTTTAATAACACCAGAGTCTAAAGGCTTGGGACACAGATCAATGGGCAGAAGATGGTAAACCTTGTTTACCTCTTTGGTCAAAGGATCAGCTCATGTACTATTCTGCCACCTTACTGAAAGGTGAGAGGAGGCAAGTGACCTTAAAGAAGAATGTGCCTGTTCTATATCAAACTCATGCAAAACAATGAAGATAGAAAAAAATTCTATCTCCTGGGAGGATAATATGCAACCCAATGTAACCATGTTGTAAGAAAGACTGGGGTTGGGGGTGAGAAATACTGGGGGTGGGGTAAGACAGACCTGAATCTGTAAATCATGACATGAAGCTAAAGGACTATCCCTTGAAGACGACTCAGCCAGTGGGGGGATATCCTGTAGTGTATGGGTGCCCAGCCAGTTTTGATTAGTAGGAAGACCCTACATCATATATTATATTGTGCCTTTCCCCATATTGGGTGGCTCTATCCTGTCCTTTTGAAAACAAGAATAATCGTCTTGAAGAATATATTTAATGAGAATCAAATGCAACTAGAAAATCAATGCAAGTTAAGACAGCCATACCATGTTGCCATTGTTGTTGTATGGTTTAATGCCATTTTTCAGCACAAGATAGGCTATACATGGTGGAGGAAGAACTCAGGAAAATCCAGGAAGAACCACTGACCCTCGAGAAGCTACTGGCAAGCTTTCTCACATACCTACATTGGCCGAACCGAGACTCAAAGTAATGCAGACTGAGACGAGATGGCAGTGATCCATAATGGTGAGCGCTTTAGACCACTCTGCCATTTGAGGCCCCCAGCCATTCCATACCTGCCCATGAGTCTATTATAAATTATAATTAAAACACCAAGAATACTGATATGTCAATCAAAATAATGTCACCAATATCTATTTCTGAGTACTGGTGACAAAGAATAGAAAGAAAAAAAAACAAGAAAAATAATATGAAGAAATGCAGAAATATTATCCTGCATAAACTCTGATAAACAAAAAGGGTATGCATACAACAAAATGCACAAATATAAATGCTGGTGTGAGACTCTCACAAGAATAAAATATTGCATAAAAACAACTGAATGGAAAACTGTTTCTAGAATACAGCCACTTAAATTTAATGAAAACCAATAAGTCAAAGATGGAGTGACTAAATTCCAGTCTGGAAAAAAAAAACCTTTTTAAAACAAAATTAATTCACAACAAAAAAGTTACCCTAATGTATGTGTGTGGTGTTATGTGGAGGAGGGGTGGTAACCTAAATGGCATGGTAATGAATATATGAAATTTAAAAATGCAAAAAATTCTCATAAGAACTGTATTTAGTGAAGAATAACACCTGACTGGGAAACAGATGTAATTTTCTGAACAGCACAATTGACAACACTATAACAATTTTATGTCCAGAATAAAGATAAACAAATGTACATGGGCCAGTGATGCAAGGTCAACCTTTAAAAATTTCTTTAAGTTGCTCTTTAGGAGTGTAAATTCTCATCATACAGATGTGGACAACTTCCATCCCAGAAAGGGTAAGCTAAACAATAACAACAGGTAATGTATTGAAAGTAAATCACATATTTTGGGGGCCATAAATTTACAGTTTTGCTGGATATTTTCCACTCAAAGCAAAAGAATCAGTAAACATATAAGAATGAAAGGAACTACAGCCTTTTAATAGATGGTAGAATGTTTTATGCCTTTAAAACAGTCTTTGTTATACAACTTTTATGGAAAATTCCAAAGACAATCTTTTTATTTCAAGATGGAATACATGGACAGTTTGGGGTCAAAACTAACTTGTTTAAGTACATATACTAGTCAAATATAATCTTGTAATATCTTCCACTACAGTAGGTGTAGGTCAGATCAGACTATTTTCAATAGCAGCATTTTGAATCCAACAATGTAACTAGCAAGAAACTTCTGGTTAATGTTTTTTTTTTTCAGCTAGTAATTTATAGGCACATCAAAATTCTAACTATAGTCCGAAAATACATCCCCATTGGTTTGTACCTCCTACCGATTTCAATAACTAAAAAGTTTAATGTGATAAAAAGTGCACAGAACTAAGTCAATTGAACCATTGATTTATAATTTCTAACCTGACTGTCACCAGAATGGCACTAGTACTTGCATCCCCTTGCACCTTTCATGCTTAACAGATTTTCCAAACTAAACACAGCGCCATATTCCGTACACTACAGGGTAGTTTATTTCCATCCTACAACATAATGACGTAATTGATCCTATTCAGTAACTGCCGGATAATTCAGTAAATTGCAATAATGTTGACTTTGGAATTATATTCCTTTGCACACGTGAACTTATTAATGAAATCGCTTGTTAAATCCATGTGAAAGGCACATTTTTTGTCATTCTTTTCCTTTGCTTGATTTGACACTGTAAATATCAGAAGCAGACGACATATGTATGTACATATTTAGTCACGCATGCGCCCCTTTGCTGAAAATGGACTGGTCCAAAAACTGGAAATAGTTCTCAAGCATGTCAGCCTATTACATTGAAAACTTCTGTTAAGCATGATACACGCAGGTGATGACAGTGTTATGGAAATTCTTCTCACATTCAGGTTAGAAAATATAAATCAATGTATGAATTGACTAAGTTCCTTGCACTTTTTATAAAATTAAATGTTTCCGTTACTGAAATTAGTAGGAGGGTACAAACCAATGGGGATGTATTTTCAGACTATAAAAAATGCTATTTTGCTGGAGTATTTTTCAAACTCTGACAGTATTTCATCAAGACTTATTTAACACCTACAGCAATAAAAAGACCATACCCTTTTCAGCACACCAAATGACATTTTTCTCACACTTGACAGTCTGCAAATCTCTTCCTTGCTTGATCATATCTGCAAAAAATTAAAATATAGATCAAGTCTCAGTGATTACCTGTTGGCAATGTTGTTCCAAAACAATAGCAGATCCAGGACACTTAATAAAAACTCTGATGAAGCGTTTTGAACCATACATATTGAGTCTGAATCCACCTATCTAACTACAACATACGTACTTACTCAAGAACACTATTTGCACAAACTGGTACTTCACGATTCATTTCCACCAGAAAAATTTGCAGAATCCAAGTTTATATTTCTGATGTTTGAAATGCAATTAAGGAATCACATATTACCTAGGGCATACCACTCTTATGAAGGGCCTATTCAGTAAGTAGTCTTGGTTCTGTTTTAGTTCATAGATCCTTTTCCAATTAGGCTAGAGGTTATACCGATCAAACGATGATAAACCAAATTAGGTGACACCTTACGAAATTAGGTGGTCCTTTAAGATGAACCCTTAACAACTAGTGATTATTGAGCGTGACAGTTTTGTTTACCCGTATCTCCCTCTCGCTCTGGATATAAATCATAGCCATAGTATTCATCTTTTGACTTTTGAAATTTTTCTTTGTGACTCGACAGGAGATCATCTTTAGTATCCGACCCGTGTGAACTTGGCTCAGGGTTTGCCATGCTGTTTAGCTGATATTAGCCTCCACTACGAAGAGCTATGAAAACATACCGGGATTTTCACGTCAGTGAAAGAAAAATGTAATACCTATCTAATAAACATATTCAGAACGTTTTTTTTTTTTGTTGTTTTTTTTGGGGGGGGTAAGACTTTTCTGTAGACCTAATGGAAAGTAACTTAAAGTTCATATTTTCCATATACCGTAAGACAATGTCATTGATTTATAAAATTAAAAAAATAATCTGACAATTTGCTGTAACTTTTCTTTGGCTATGGATAATATATATATATATATATATATATATATATATATATATATATATATATATATATATATATATATATATATATATATATATATATTGATTTTGTGCATTATAGCTATTTTTTTTTAAAAAATATATAAAAAAACCCAAAACAAAAACAAGCGATTACATAAATAATTGGCCAGCTCATCTTCTTTTGCCTATTAAAAATTGCATTTGTTCTCGTCTTCGCACAACTGTATTTCATTGCAATAACGCAATCTGGAAATATATGTGATACATAGACTCGGCTTTGTCAGTAACGGCATAATAATAATAATAATAATAATAATAATAATAATAATAATAATAATAATAATAATAATAATAACGAGGACTTTATATAGCGCCTAATCTTTAGAAGCTCTACTCGCTTTACAACATTTAACAACGCTTAAAAAGAATATAAAAAAACATGTATGATGAAACGATTACAAAAATAAAAACAAACACCACAAAATTAGAAACAGAAAAACATGCTGTAAATTTTTAATGTAAGGATACGTTAAAAGGATACATTATTAGGTTATTATGACTGTTCTTGCAGTTGAAATATATAGGCTTTAATGGCGCTCTTGAATGAGATCAATGTGTCTTTGTGTCCGAGTGCAGTGGGTAATTCGTTCCACGTTGCTGGGCCCTGGTATGCAAAAAGAACGTTGTCCATATGATTTCAACTTTATAGTGGGAATACGGAGAATGTGAGTGTCAGAAGAGGAGCGTAAGCATCTTTCAGGTGTGTACACATGGGTGATGTCAGATAGGTATGTTGGACTGGAGCCCGTCAGTGAAACATAGCACAGAGAACAAATTTTGTGTTTAAATCTGGATCGTATGGGATAGTCAGTGTAGGATACAGAGCAGCCGACAAACATGCTCTGATTGTGGTACTCTAAGGATGATCCGAACAGCAGTGCTTTGAACTTTTTGAAGTTTCGGAAATAGATATTGAGATGAACCAGACAGAATTGAATTACAATAGTACAGTCTTGAAAGTACTAAGGAACACACGTGTTTTAGTGGCATCAACTGACAGATACTTGCGAATGGAGCTGATGCGTCTCAGCTCAAGATATGCAGCCCGGCTTATGTTCATGACATGTTGATCCAATGAGAGAGTACTGTCAAGAGTGACACCGAGGTTTCGTACTGACTGCTTGAATTTAATGTTGGTGTTGCATCGACAGTCTAACCACGTCATCGGCCCATACGTATTAGTGCGTTTTCATTCTATGAACGACGTTTAACCTGATAGTGACATGTAAGTATTACATAATTCAATTTAGTTTTAACGTCCCAACCCCAAACATTTTAATATCACTAATAGTTTGCCTGTCACTATTGCAAAGCTGAATTTGTCAGTGAAGAGGTTGGCTGATGGACTAGAAAAATTACCTTGTAGCTCAGCCAAGCTGTCATTGCAAAGCAACAGTCTGGATCAAATTGTCTAAACTGGGTTCATTGTTCAGGTGCATATCTGACCAAAATTGATTTGAAAGCATGGTCAATGAAACATTTGAAATTTGTATGTAACTGTTTTATTTGGAGCGGCTTTTTTTTTCAGGTCGACACTTTTAAGGTAAATGACACAGTTTGTGCAATTCCAGTTATTTGTGGCAAAATGCTCACAAAATATTATTTTAAATTGACTTTACTCCAGGATTGTTTACTGATGAAAACTATCAATGATAAAACTAATAATTTTAAGTTACAGACTATTACTTATAATAACTTCAAATTTGTAGATATTTATTTCTAACAGGTGACGTTATTATGTGTGTACAATTGTTGATGTGATTTTAATTTACAAACTGCGAATCGTCTAAAAAAACACAACTAATTTTAATTTTATTTTTTTACATGATACTGATTGTGTTCTTGCTTTTTTATTAATTCAATTTTTTTTAATAATTATCTATGTTAGTAAATTTTGTATGCATTGGTAATGCCCCCGCCGATAATTAATACTACTGAATCATTGAAGATAATTTGAATGGACTGCTTTTACTATTCTAATTCATTGCTGAATTTAACCTTTATTGATTTTGGTATTGCCTTTTTAATTATTTCATTAGAATTGGAATGTGTGCCGAATTGAAATTTTGTTAACTATTTTTAAAATATTTTTATGATATTCACTATTAAAACTAGTTATAACAAAATCTCTCCCGACTTTGGAAGAACCTCCTCACTATAAGAACTGAATAGGATGATACACTGATACCAAGACTGTATTTCGCATGTTTGACTGAGAACATCCAATACATACGAAGGATATACAACATACACACCAGAGCTGTCATTTAATCAGCCATCAATTCATTTTTTGGAAACACGATCATTTGTTCACTATATTGGTAGTAATCCCAAAAATGAATCCGAAGTTAACTATATTACACAGGCATCATATTTAAATATACACTTTAAGCTTTATAACCACCATATTCCTTAATTGTATTTCTGACAAGTTAATATTCCTTTCCCGCCATTAATTTACTCATAATCTGTAGGCCTACTACACTGTTGCATGAATACAAAGCGACAAGACACATACCTAAATAAAACAAAATTCATTTGTGATGATTGATATAGGTTTTGTTTCTCTCACAGATTACAAACAGAAATAAGAACTTACAAATGCCGCATTCAGAGATGAAATTGTTAGAAACGTACAAGATCAGATTGCCACTCCATGGTGACATAAAATTCTCACGAGACCAAATAGATAATGTGTCATCAGATATTTTAAACATTTTTCATCATGCAATGTATTTATTTTTTTATAAGCCCATAAAAACAAACGGTGACGGAAATTGTTTGCATAGGTCAACATCACAATCTTTGAGCAGGTCTGAGGATCACCATGATTAGCTGGGACTACTAAGTCCTTTTAGAAAAGATATTCAATGAAAGACATGTAAGATAACAAGGAACAAATGCAATTATTTGATTAAGATACTAGAATTGTGACTAGTGACTATGAAAAATTTGTGCGCTATGTAATGTGCACCAAATCTTACTCGAAGAATGAACATATATATATATACTCTTTAAGTGCAACACTGCGGGAACCAACTGGAACATACTATCTGCCACAGAAGCATCCTAAATACACGTTCGAACCGTTCACACGCAGAGTTGTGGGTCGAGGAGTCATAGACAAAGAAGCCAGAGTTCCCCTATGTGGACACAAATTAAAAAAAAAAAGCCACAACGAATTCTGCCCAAATTTTTTCGTGCCGCTGATACAGAAGCATGACTTTGTATTAATTCAGGATGACTCTTTCAAAACTGGAAACAAAACTGTGATCCGATTAGAAATTAGTTGTACACCTAGTAGATCTACTATTGCGACAGCTGCTAACTCTGAGTGCATCGATATATACAATGTCAGTTTCGATTGTAGTCCTTCAGATATGGATTCCACTTTCTAAGGAATATCCAAGGATGACAATGTTGAAGCCACTACCGACAGTCTTAAATGCAGTGTGTGTCAGAGACCAGTTTTGATTCAAGTTTGGAAGAACACGAGGTTAAAAAGCACAAAACACTAGATCTTTTTGTAGATGGTGTACATAACCAGTCTTTTGGTTGTGATAAGAGTTTGTATGGTAAGTTAAAGAATGGTTTTATGGACACTGATATTGTTTTATGTTGTTAAACAAACAAAATGGTCTCGACAAGGTGTCATGCAGTCTGAAAGAAAATATCTTTTATATTAAACACTTTCAAAGCAAACTGGAAGTACATTTAAAAACAAAGGTAAATGAGCCAACTAGACATAACAAAAGTGACTAACATTGGACAAATAACAATTCCGAATCGCTGAATCATTTTTTTAAATAGACAACGGACTGAAAGAAGCTACGACTGATGAACCTGGTGGAAGCAATTCAGTTGATAATAGATTCGATTCAAAGAATTACGCTGGGCCTTGATTGGAACTGGGGAACGTAGACTAAGAGACAGTCATATGAAGTTAAAACTGTCAAAAAACAGACTGGATCAGAATTACGGATGAGCAAAGACAAAAGCATTACTGACGATATTGAAATTCAAAACTACAAAAAGATGACATCCATTGACGGATGTTCTACGATTGCAGCTCCAAAAGGCCATGGAAAGAATGGAACGAAAACCTGCCAGTAGAAACGACGTGTAAGCATAAGAACAGTTGGACAAGAGACAAAAGATTGGTTGATTGATTGGTTATTATTTAACAATAAAAATGTTATTAAAACCTTTCCGGTAAGTCAAGTAAATAAATGTGGATGGGTGAAGTTTCCCGAATGACGGGTATTGTATATATTGCTATATGTATTGAAATAAAATGAAGATAGTACAATTTCATCAAACGGGTATTTTTAAAACCAAAGCAAAACAAACTGCATTTAGTTGGCAAATATTGATTTCATTCAGGTAATCGAAAATATGTGGTGCAAGAAAAACTTAAGACAAAATACAGACTAAATGACGGACTGGTATTACACCACTCCCTCGATAACTCGCGCCCGGATAACTCGCGAACCCGCTTATAACGCGGTGTCCGGCATGTCTCCCGATTTTTTTCAAAGCAAATATATTTTAAAATGTGTTGAACAGTGAAAAATGTGATAAGAAATGGTAAATTGGTAAATTAAACTTTGATATATAACTCGTTTTTATCATCGAAAATGGTGATTATTGCCCGTAAAGATAGAATCCATATTGTGAAATTTGCAATTTCTAAAAAGATATCATATATTGTTTTTTTTTTTAATAGAGAAATAGTTGTTAATACACTGTAAATTGTAAATAAACAGTGCTCAATGAAAAATTCTGGTAAATGCTAACCTGCAGCAACCTAGAATGAAATAGACACTACTTAAATATCTGGCTAGGTGAAATTCACATTATAAGCCTTTAATTTTGTCTCAACTCCATAATCGCAACATACCTATACTCTTAGATGAAAGCAGGAAAAGAGTCAGTCAACCGTCACATGGAAACCCGCGAGTACTTCGGTGGGAACCTAATTACATGCCGGCTTTGTTTTGATCAACAGCGTGAAAAGTGTTTGTTACCATAAAAGAATCAATTAAAAGAGACCGGTGTTGTTTTATCGCTTAGAATATGTATTTTGCATCAAATTAAACCTGGTAAGTACAATAAAAGAAAGTTCAAAGGCATGCCTTTAGGAGCCTACGTTCTTGTATTCGTTACCGTTATCAAATTTAATTTTACTTCACCAATCGAAAACGTTTTCACATTTTATTATTAACGTCATTAAAGTATATAATATCAGTAAGGTATCTATGGCTGTCATCGGGTAAACCGGTATAGAAAAACCCGGATATTGAAACGTAAACGCGGGTACCTGTAAAAAAAAAAAAAAAAATCAAAAAAAAAAAAAAAAAATCGCCACACTGGCCAACCACTTCAAACAGGAGCGACAGCTATGGCTATAATAAGAAACCAGATCGCTGCTTAATATAAATAAACAATACGTCAGGCCGTCTGTTTTGATTAATAAAATTCATTGGCTTTGTGCAACCGGACCAACCGTTATCCCCGAGGCATTATATTCCAAGGTTAAAACCTTTGTTCTACGGGTAATAAACCTCTTTGTAGACGATAACTATTGAATGTGGGTGCTAAATGATCGGTACCTAGCGGGCTCTTTTAATGAAATCCAGACAGATACCTTTGATTTCCGAACAAACAGGTCAAAGAAATCCCACAAAGTATATTATGAACAATCATCACCTAGACACCTTGAAATCTTCGTAACGCATCAAGGTAATCTTTGCTCGTTGTTTTTTTTAGTAGACTAGCTTCGCGAATTTCGAAAGTTAGCCATCGTACATGTACCGATATTTCTATTTGCGATACTACTACGTTTTTACCAATAACTATCTATCTTAAGAATAATAATTCCAAAATAATAACATTTATGCGACTGTGTGGTCACGTGGTATAACTGGGGCACTCATGCGTGGGTGATTCAAATCTGCGGTCAAAACGTGAAGTCGTACATGTGCTAAGCGAATGAAAACCACGTGGAATAATGTTTTGATGATCAATATACTGCAAGTTATCCTGAAATTAATGTTACTCTGAGGAAAAAAATAATATATACCGATATGAAGAGATATTTATTCACTGTTAATCTTAGCACGTTTATTAATTGAGTATTCAACACTGTAACATGCCAAGCCAATCCCACTCCCTTTTGCCTATACGTCGATCCCTTTGTTAGTTTTGTTGTTTGTTATAGGTCCCTCGATAACTCGCGCCCTCGCTTATATCGCGGTCGATGTTTTTTGACCC
The DNA here is from genome assembly GCA_016746295.1 of Potamilus streckersoni. Classification (NCBI taxonomy): domain Eukaryota; kingdom Metazoa; phylum Mollusca; class Bivalvia; order Unionida; family Unionidae; genus Potamilus; species Potamilus streckersoni. The sequence goes on along the minus strand of JAEAOA010001785.1, from coordinate 1,056,011 downwards.
CGATGTCCGCGAGTTATCGAGGGAGTGGTGTACTTTGGAATGTCAGTTATTAATATATTTTTTTATATTAATATGATACTGACATATAAGTACTTCTTTAATGTAAAAATCTGCTTCAAATATTTTTCTTTCCTTAAAAATGTTGCATATAAATATTGCGATGTTTATAACATAGTTTCACTTATGAATATTTGCTAGAGAGAGAGAGAGAGAGAGAGAGAGAGAGAGAGAGAGAGAGAGAGAGAGAGAGAGAGAGAGAGAGAGAGAGAGAGAGAGTTCCGGCTTTTTTTGGCGTTTTACGGTCTTTTTATGGACTTCTCCTTCTGGGTCTAATTGAGTCCCCACCCCACCCCACCCCAACAATAAAACCAATAATAACTGATGGATACACCCCATGTTTTGTTCTGACGGGTATTAAAAGCTAATTGTTCTTAAGGATTTAATCCACTGATTTTAAAAAAAAGGATTTTACTTACCTTTCCGCATACACCGGTTAATCAAAATAAATTTATTACTTACTAGCAATCGTCCCACAAGTATGCTATATCAAAGAGATCTAGCACAAATCGTGTCAAGCATTGTTGGTCTAAGCCCGGTCAGACTAAACACCCCCAAGACTGTCCCAAAACACTCTCACTTTCCCATAATACAACTAAATAAAATATATAAAAAAAAGTAATCAGTAGAATTATGCATTGTATAATTATCGTTGAACAGCAGTAGGCAATTCATTATGTAAACAGAATCATGAGGGAACTATATCTGATTTTTTTTAGGTTAGGAATAAGTCGTAACCGAGTCACTTCGGACCAATAGCGTTTCATATTACGCAATAGGGACTGTTTGTTGCTGTTGTGTAGCAGCCATACGTCAAAAGTCCTGGATCAGCAGATTCCCAAATACCTCAAATGCACAGATATTACTCCCATAACTCTGGCGAAGATCAGAAATACGAGGTTAGACCAGAAGACACGGCTCGAAATTTAAACACTTTACATCGACATAGTAGAGAGTTCTTTGAAGTGCAGAATAAGCCACTTTTAGTACAAAAAGGACTGGCCAATCTGTCGTGATGCTCAACAACTGGCCAGTCTGTTGGGATGCTCAACATGGCCTCTAAAATGAGGACCAATCAAGCACCTACTTATATTGATGGAAGACAGATGCACTACTGGAAGCGAGATGCTCCCAGGGATGGTCTTCTCTTCCCCATTCTTTTATAGGAAAGGAATAGGAGACAGCAGATTTCCATGTCCTGTCCCTCCAGTTCGTTTGTGTAGGGGGCTTTTTGAACAGTTGACCCTTTTGTTGTGGTTACATACCCTTCTGAAATTTTGGCCTACCCATTGTATGAGTAGGATGTGTGTGATTTGGTCGATTCCATTAGACCATTAAGTGATGCAACGAACCTCTCCTGGTCGTTATTAAAATCCTCTGATGCAATATTAAGAATGAGACCCTCCTGAATAAAATCTCAGTTTCCATAGGTGCAACCCCAAGAAGAATTTTGATATGCTCTACAAATATTTATAAGCATCCAATGTGACATCTCCATAGAACTGAAAAGATGTTCCACTGACAATGCAATGGCTGTAGACTGAATTTATATCTTGATGTCTTACATACAGTCTCTGAAATTTATTACCGTCCTTTGGCAAACCCCATTTCAACTTCTCTGACCATAGGCAAATGATGAAATAAGCAAATCTGGGTTAGGCATTGCTTGGGAAGTTGTTTTAAGCAAAAAAAAAAAAGTAATTTAGGCTTAGGGCACATATCGGAGGTTAGGAGGAAGTATAGTCATTAATGGCCTTGCCAAATGACCATGTCTTCTATTTGATTACTTGCAAAGCTAGATGTGAAGGGATATTCTCCTGATCATCAGAAAATTCCTGTGAATCGAGTATAACTGACAAATCATCATCTTCATGTTTCATACTTTCTAAAAGTGTTGTTAAGGGAATGAAGGGAAGAAGGAGGAATTGCTCCAAACTCCCTTTTCAGAAGTGTGCATATGAGAGGCTGTTTCCTTTAGTTTAAAAAGTAGGCAATGTAGAGGCAGGGGGAATTTGATCCTATTCCTGACCATATATCTAAATTCGTTATTTGAAGATTCCCTGTGCAAGGTGAGCAGTACATGTAGCAGTAACTTTTTCTCAGAAATAAAGAAGCTAAAACAAGATAGTTACAAACAGGCATAAGTTTTGCTAAAAGAACATAAATACCAAACACTGATAATTAGCTAAGCCACCATTTGCAGTAATTTTCTTTCATGTGACTTAAAATGTCATCTGGAAATAAAAAGGAAAATGCGCTACTGAGTATGGGCCAATGTGTTATGTATTGGCTCCTTCAAAGATAACAAAAAAAAAAGGAGTGAAGACAACAAGCTTTGAAAATTTTAACAAAATAGTTTATTTCTGTTAAAAACATAATGTAAATATGAAATAGGACTTACAGTTTGGGAAGAAAATCCAAACATTTATCCTAGAATTGTAAAATATATAAGTGCTATCAATAAACAGTTCTAACTGAATCTAGTTTGAATTTAAAGTTGGTTCCAAGATGGAGGATGACAACATCAGATGACATCTTTACACAAATGTCCAGGATTTTACAATGAACCACAATTTGTACTGTACTGTTCCAATTAAGAATGAATTTCATTGAATGTCTTTGTCCTAAACCACCTGTGTAGTTCTACAGGGAAAAAAATTATTTAAAGAGTAGATGAACTCTTATAGCTGTCACTTCATAACAAAATACATCTTGAGCTCTACAGATGTAAAGAAAAATTAACTCTCTCCAGCACAAGAAAAATAATACCTTCTTCTCAATGTATAAGAACGACTCTCTATGGTACCTAAGAGAAATATACCCTTCTTCTTAAAGGTATATTATATGACTATTTTACAGTGACCTAAGTGTTTTTAAACCAAACTAAGATGTTGTTTCATGTATGCACACGAAGAAACATGGTTATTTCATCATCTAATAATCTCAGTACATAATGAAATCACATGTTAGAAAATAACCCTGGCCACAACCAATTGTTCACACCAATTGTTTATCCATTCAGCAATAAAAAACAAATGCTTACGCAAGCCGAGTCATATTTACATTCTAAATAAACACGATGTTTCTTTTAAAAATATCAGATCCCATGAACATAACCATGATAATAAAATATGATACAAAAAATGAAATAAAAAGAATTTAAATTTAACACACAAGTAATTAAATTATATGGTCATAACAAATTACATTGGTCAGACTAGGTTTATGCATGTTTCTAGAAATGTTTAGAACAAGAGAATTGTCTATTGTGTAAGGACAAAGTTTTTACATTATGGAATGGTAAACAAACAATTGTGAATGTAAGCTTTTAATGACATTAAAATTGGAGTTTTTCATGCTTCAATCAGAGCTCATATTTTCTCAGAAGAATGACCTAATTCTCAGAGCTGCTTGGTCCAAAAAGGACTAGTTGGCATTTCTGCACTTGGAGCACCCCAACCCAAATCTGACATAACAATGTAGAGAAAAGAGGGTTGGGTTGGGATGTGCACTTAGACTTAAAAAAGAAACCATTCACAATTTAGCTGCCAACTCAGGTAGTGGTGAAAGTTGGATTCTGGTAAGTTCTCAGCTGATAGAGGATCCATGTGCTGTCTTCAGTTCAATTAAAGTAGGAACTGAAGATGGCGCAAGTCAAGTTTCTCTATGGAAATTAAGTCCACCATAAATTTAAATGTTTCCAGGAATACAGAGTAAATACAGGTCAACAATGAGGTCTTTGCAAGAACAGCTGTTTATGACAGACAAGATCTTGAAATTAATTACCACATAAATGAATTCCTGAGAAGGGATAGATCCAACATAGAAGTTCCGAATAAGTCCGAGACAGGTAAATGTAGACCAACAAGTCCATCTGAAGGGAATCTGTAAGGACATTGTCATAAAAAACTGAACAATGGGAATCCCTAGAGACCTCAAATGGGCTGGAACTATCCCTATCACATTGATGAAAGGTCTTGGAGTGGAAGCAAGTTGAACCGAAGAACTTGAAATTAGGATACCTTCTGGTCAAGTTATTTTCTATATGGAGGTAGTCTTCATTCAACTCAAAGAGATTTGTTAAAGGTGGAAAGGTCCATTAAACATTAAAACTATCTGATATTTTTTAAGACAAAAAAATGCAGGAATAAAAAGATAGGGGCATGATCATTTATTATCCTCACCACTTTGCCTTTCACCTCCTTAGTTGCACGAGTCTTGACTGGTGGAAGTAAATGGGGGTTTGCAATAGAGGACAGGGATCCCGAAAACTGATGTTGTGAACCAGGCCCCTGAAACTATTGTTACAGTAGAACCTGTCTTGAAAGACCACCCTTTTTGCCAAAAAATTATGGTTTTTCAAGACAGGTGGTCTCTCATAACAGGTCATATTGCTATATAATCAATCAATTTGTGCATTGGGAACATGGTCTCTAAAGACAGGTGGTCTCACATAGCAGTGGTCTTTCAAGACAGGTTTCACTGTAGTACATTACATAAGGGAATGTTGGGAAGAAGTAGGCATGACAGAAGAGGTAGAAAATAACTTGGGCCTGCCATACACTTCCTCGGGGATGGAGGATGAATTTGAAAACTTTTCCTCTTTTCCTGAACAGTCACCTCATCTTGTGAAAAATGGGCAAGAGGGAAGTTAATCTAAGGCTGCTTGGAAGACTACTGGGGCAATCAGGTGGAGTGCACTTTGTATTCATTTTTGATGAAATGGCTGTGTCTGCATAAGACCAGTACTTTTGTGCAGTCTGTAGTAAGTTCTTGTGGATCAACATTTCCTTAGAACAAATTTTGTAATTCCTTCTCCATAAAAAGAAATACCAGCAAAATTTCAAAGACAAGATGGAGATACACAATTCAATAAGATATCATTTATTTGATCTAATTGTACTACATCCATTTTTAATACAGTAATTATGTTATTGGACCATGCAAAAATGTAGCCAGATAAGGTAATACCTTACTCTAAGCAATATTCTTGAATGTAGCTGTCAACAATGGTGCTCATTTAAAGCAATGAATTCAGTACAAGTTTGAAAAGCTACAAACTACTGAAGCCATAACAAAGACAAAATAAATTTTGTTGTTTTTTTTTTCTTTTACTTGCAGATTTTCAGTTTTGCATATAACAGATAATGACCCTAGGAAGAATAAAAGAAAAAGAAAATCATTCTTAATAACCATCTGAATGTTACAAGGAGTTCATGATCTCAATGGAAGCAGAATCTGGTTTAAAAGTTGCAATACTTTGAAAATTACCAAACTTTATTTAATAAATCAGAAATAATTATGTTGGAATAAATTTCTTTTTAAGGGTAACAAATATCAATAAAATCACAAAAAAGTATTGTTGACTTCTAACAAGAATACCAAGAACTGCATGTCATCAACAATTCATCATTTTCCTAGGTAAAAGTCAGAATATTTAAAATTTAATATATTTACTAATTGTTTTTAAATGAATATACAGTCCAGTGTTTTGTGCTCTTCTCGGTTGATAACTGAGATTTTGGTGCTGAAACCCCACACTGACCTTGGCCCCCAAATCCATGGGGTTATTCATTATCCCAAGTTCAGGCTGTCCATCCATTTTTATCCTTTCAGTCAGTGACCTTGGCCTTTGACCCCAAATCAATAGGATTCTTCCTTGCCCCAAGTTCATGATATCCTCAATGTTTTACAATCAAAGATGAGGGTTATCTTGAGTTATTGTGCACAATGCAGAAGACATTATTCTGTTGGGGTTTTTAAGTGACAATGAGCTTTGACCTTTTGACTACAAAACTGATAGGTTTATTGCTTATATCAGGTAAAAGTCATTCATAAAGTTTGTTACTCATGATGGTTACTGTGTGGAAACAATTATTCTTCTTTCAGTTACAATGACCTTGTCTTTTGAGCTTTTGTTCCAGAAATCAAGAGCCTTTTCTTACACAAGTGCAAGCTAGTTAACTGTAAATTATAGAGAACTTGCAGTTTTGTGCAAAAATGAAATAGGTAACAGAGAGGTAGCTGTTTACCAGGATGGAAAACATTACAATATGCTCTACCTTATCACAAGCACATGAAAACAGTGTGAACAGATGAAATCTCATCTGTATGAAGTCATCCATTTACACTCATACCAAAAAAATTATATCCTCGGGAATATTCTGACTAGTGTCTCCTCCTATATCAATTACAAGAAAAGTTAACATATTCAATTTTAATATCCTAGAGGACTAGCATAAAAGGTAATGAGAACTAAATTAGTCTTTTTATTTTCACAAAATTATGATGACATATCTGTAATTGCAGTGACAATTAATGAACTATGGCCATTCCATAATATCAAAGAGCAAAGGAAAAGAAACTGGAATGTAAGTTTGTTTTTTTTCAAGTGTGGCAAGTATCATTTATACTGGCCTAGTTACTTTGGAGTGATTATGTTATATCTAAACCATCCAGATTTACATCAACAATTCATCATTTTCCTAGGTAAAAGTCAGAATATTGAAAATTTAATATATTTATTAATGTTTTTATATGAATATACACAGAATAATTAATTGGAATTCTGAGAAAACTAAAAATGAAGTTTTTTAATCAATTCATTTTCACCTAATTGGCAAGTCAATTGAAAAGAAAGATTAATAAATTAATTTTTTATCTTTATAACAGGTGTTAATTGTATGCAAATTTTATACATAAAAGTGGGCATATGCATCAGAGCAATGACTAACAAGATAGTAATCTACTATTAGTATCAACCGATCATCAAACTAAATAGATTCACAAATTCTATTACAAAATAAACATACATTTCTCACCTTTTTGGATGCTTAAATATCTGAAATTTAATTTTGTAATTTTAATAAAAGCAGTAACAGATAGTACCATAAAAAAAATTACCAAAACTAAATCCATGTTACAATTATACATACCCTATACTTGATATTATTCAAGGTGATAAATGATATGGTTAATACTTGAATTGGTCTATCAAATGTAGAAAGAGCTGTTCCATATAAACATAAATAGTACCCAGGTAAAACATTTAAAAAAAAAAACATAATGTCATTCATGGCATTCTGATTACCTAGAGTTCTTAAGAAAATGATGTAAAATTATAAACTATATCTATGGGTGACCACTCAACATTTAAGGTACCTTCACTGGGCCCCATATATTACATTCGACTGGAACTTTCCTAACAACATGTCTGAAAGAAAACATAAAGTTCAGTATTGTACCTTTGATTCCTTTACAAAATATTATTTGACACAAATAAATGCACAAACACCACAAAGTGAAATTTATACATATAATTAAAGAAGAATTATTACCTTATGTTCCTCTCCCTTCATTTTCATGGCACACATGAATTCATTGAAATTTCAATAATTCTTACTTTACCAGTTCAATACATAGTGTGGTCATCATTTATGGATTTAAACTACTGAATTATAACCAACAAGAGTAGTATAGTGTGCGGTGAGTATCCAAAACTATTCCCAATAACCAAACTTGGTCAATCAAATAAAAAATTTTACAAGTGTCAATTGCAACCAAAAAAATTTAATGCATGATATCATAGTACAAATCTTGACCAAGACTCTGTAAATATCAATGGAATAAACTTATTATACAGTCAAATTAATTGTTTATGCTTCAGAAAGTTGTTGGTTAGTTGTATTTTTTATGACATTATTAAAACAATATTGGCTATACAATGCATAGGCAATGGAGGCTAAGTGCCCTTTCCCAAGGACACAATTAGGCAGTCCACCAAGTCTGGCATGCGGGGGGTGTATCAATAATGTAACTCTTGGATTACAAGCCTGACATTCTACCAAATGTGCATTCTTAATTTCATCACACAGCATTGATAATCAAACACTGCTGAAAATGATGCACAAATATATCATCATGACAGAGAATTAAACAATAATAAGAAGCTATTATTAATACAAATACACATATCTACAAGTCTTCAATACACGACTTGCAACAGCTGAAAATCATGGGCAGGTATCAAAACTCTCAAACACTAATAAATGTCTCATAAAAAAAGGGCAGGGCAGTATGGCATAAAACAATCATACTGTGGTTAATCAGCAAACTTCTAAGCACTTACATATATCACACCATTCTCAAACAAAACAACACAGAGCATAAGGAAAATGATGATACATAAAATAAATTAAACAACATTACAGAATATGGTTCCAACAATCCACTTAAGATGGTTGCCACAATGAGATGCCATACAAAAAATAATTTAAACTGCCTTAACAATATTGCATAGAAATAATTTAAAAATGGAAAGAGACATTAGTAATCTATTTTTCTGCATATTATTTAGTAATGAAATTCAATGTAACACCCTATAAAAGAATATCTGATTTTTACTTGCTCCTTTCAGTACAAACACAAGAATATACTACAGTATTGTACAACCAATACTTAGATCCAATATAAAAAACCCCACATAAATATGTTTTTAGGCAATAATCTTCTCCAGAGAAAAACAGCATCCATTTATAAGCCCTAAAGAAGGAAAATAATGTTTCTGTCAGCCATTGTCATTGCCATCCATCAAATGCATATAGTGTGACATGATTTTAGACCAATAATCACAGGCCATTACTGTAACAAAAGCTGTAAAAAAAGACATTTTGAAGTGTGCAATACTGACTTCTGTGCATGTAACATTAACTGCAGTATATATGTAATGGGCTACAAGCTTTCTTCCAACTCTTCATCTGTTTGGCTGATACCAGGTACAATGGACGACCTGCACAGCCCATAGAATTTCTGTGGAGTCAGATTTTTCTTAGTGGCTGTAAATTTCCAACCCATGTGATGAGAGCAGTTGCGGCACTGCACTATTGTCCATGCAAAGCTAAAAATAAAAATAATTTATTATCTGTTAAATACTGTAAACCTCAAAAAGTTATTTTGCATTATTTTGACTTTAAAAATTTTACAGTAATTAATGTAGTCAAGAAATTATAATTATGTCAACTGACTAACATCATATCTGGAGATGTTGGTAAGATGACTAAGAAATTAAAAATGTTCAGAATTTAAAATTTTCAAGACTGTTTGCAATAAAGTCACTATACCAAAGAAAAAAGCCAATAAAAAAGGACTTACAAAATATAAGTTGAGTAAAAAAAAAAAAATGCACAGACTCAGATCTGCAATTGCATGATGTGTGGGCAGATTTGGGTCTTGTGGCTTGCAGTCATCTGAGCAAATCTCATGGATTTTAAAAGATGCATTATTATTCTGGAATCTGGACAATGAGGAGTTTATATTAGTCTAACTTTAATGCTGGAGTTATTTCTCTTGTAGGATTTAGATCAGGATGTATACAACTTTCAAACTGTAGCCATATTTCTCCAATTCACATTTGTTTCTGAATTTTAGTGTTTTCTTGTTTTCTTTTCTCTTAAATAATGAGTTTCAGAAGTTTTTAACTAGGTTTCTCTCCATGCATACTGTATTTACATAACATAAATTTACATGGAGCAAGATACACTAGCTTTTAGTTAAACAAGGAGTTCCAGATATACTGCATCTTATATACAGACAGGGCTCCAGACATAGAAAACATACCCTGGAAACCAGCTGTGCTCCTTACTGGGTCCTCCCAGGAGGTTCAGGTTTTTGGCTTTGTGTAATGTAAAGGTCTCATGGACATATCCACCAGGGTTAACATAGGCCCCTAATGGGCCTTCCACAGACATGCAGAATACATCACTTTTATTTGCAATCTCTCCACCACACTCCTTGCAGCATAACACTGAATACTGAAAGAAAAATACCCATTGTCACCACTTGTACTACATCATATATTAGATTATTATACATCCATTTATGAATATATTTCTTATCTGACTTTCTATACAGATGTTCAACTTTGTAGACTGCTACAGATGGAGCAGGAGTTGGTGGGGAAATCTCAGGTGGGAACAGCAAAAATCTTCTTCCACTGATGCACAGAAATAATTTTTCTCTAGTCTTTGTTGGACTGAATAATGACAATACTGCTTGAGAGCACATACACACAGTGTGTGTGTGTGTGCTTGACCTTTATCCATGAATGAGGGCAGAGCCTACCTGACTACTGTCAAAATTTTAAAGATATTTACTCAAATTTGATTTCAAGGCCTAACTTGTTTGAGCTTAGAATCTTCTGGAAAGAACTTGTTAACAATTTGATGAAATTTTCCATCAGAAATTTGTGAATCCCAGAACAAGCTATTGAATTGTATGTCATGTGAAATATACATACATGTACACATACATACACACACAAACATATATATATATATATATATATATATATATATATATATATATATATATATATATATATATATATATGTATATGTATATATATATGTATGTATGCATGTTTGAGAAACAATTTTTTTCCCACCATTTTATGTCTTTAGAAATTTATGATCAGAATTCGCAGATGTGTTCCAATATAATTTGAGAGGAATTATTTATTTAAATTATTCCTTGGAATTACAAGCCACTTACTGACATTTTTGACTAAAATACTACAATGAAATTATTGAGAATTCATTCAAATGTAATTTGGATTACATCACTGTAGTACAATATGAACATTTAAAAACTACTAGAACTAATTTGGAACATTCTATAATATTGGACCTGTGATAAGATATTCAGGATAATTTGGGATTTAATTCATAATACAGCTTGACCCCACTATAGCACACTCCATTATAACACAAATTTAGATATAACATGGCCATGGTGTGGCTCTGAAAATTTCATATACATATATTTGTACATAAAAAGATTTCTTTCTTGAAAGTACCGAAAAAAAGAAGTTTATTGTCGTTGTGGGGAAGAGATCGCATAAGAATAATACAAGAATATCGTGGCAAGGCTACTGAAATGTTATATGTATTTTTCTTGTACATAAAAAAATAGTTTCTTTTTCTTAAAAGTACAAAAAAACCATTTGCACATGTCACAAATTACAACTTTTTTCTTTATTGGCATCAAGATATACCATCAGGTGATTTCTTTTTATTGGCAACATTGTTGGCTGTTTAAACTTGTATATACAACCATTGGTTTGGAGTGGAGAAATTCAGAGGCCCCATTAAAGAAGCTGCAAAACTTGATATAAAATGCATTGATAATTATCTATTGTTATATAAACAAATTCTTTGTCCATATTGACAAACCATTTTAACAGTACATTGTTATATCATAATGTGCTTATGTTGACATAAACATGAGTACTGTATGTTGTGAGACATCTGCTTTTTTCCTTTTGAGACATTTCTGTTAACAGAGATTAACCAGACACAGCATTATCTCATAATTTATCTTTTGTCCTATTTATGGCTGCTTGCTAGTAATTAATATATTTACAAAGACTGACATTTGTATGTGGATAGTAAGTAAAATTCCTCTTCTTTTCACTCAGAATTAAAACCTTCAGAACACACATTTTCTGGAATAATCCCTGCCATTGGACCAGAACACCTGTGTCTCTATCATCTGTTAACCCCTTTTTAAATTTCTGATGCATACATAGAAGGCAGCATCACTCTCCTACCACAAATATAAAAAAAAGTCACAAGATCTTACTTGTTGGTCTATTTAATAGGCAAGGAGGAATAGTAACCACAATCAACCAAACAAGGGACAATTTCTTTTTTTAAAATGTACCCAGATAAAATAGTTTGCTGAAATTTCAATGAAAACAGATTGCCTCTGAAGCACTAACTGTTATGAAAACATCCTAAGCAAATGGAAAAAACTCAGTCTCAATCATACAGTACAATTATTTAATTTTGCAGCCACAATAAGAAACGGGTATTTGTTTGGTTCTCCAAAGCTGTCCTTGAGTGGTGGCTTCAATAATGCATGCACTCTCCATCAAAGTAAGCCGACAACAACCAAACCATTGTTCAAAGGAAGCTTCATTTTCAAATGTGACTGGAACACGTTTACTGTGCTGTGAAAATTTCCTATTTGTAAGAAAATGTGTACATTTAAGAATGGTACCAATGGCAGCTAAAAACGCAAACTAACTTTTATCAACTTGGGCTGTACTGATGTGCTTCATCATTTGTTATTCAATTTTGATTTGTTTCCAATGGATTTAGACCTATTTGACTTATGACAAAATTACTGAATATTTTAAATCTGTGAGTGCATATATTCGATCGAATTACTTGTATTGTGGATTCAATGTATGTGATGAGATTCGCAAGTGAGTACTTGATGTTGATACTCTATTGATGCTATACATTAGACAGTATACATGTATATGTGCCAATGTATAGTTCTCTGAATAAAGTAAAATATAAAGATTTCTCTGTTTTCACTACAGGTGTATTTCTTATTTAATATGCATTAAGATGGTAACTGTGCCAATGAAGCATGTATTTTTACACCTGCATTTATTACCCACACCCCATTTTTTTAGGGTACATGCATCCTATTGTTCAGCTGACCTGGTTGGTTATAACACAGTTCGGTCTATAACTCACTCTCAGTCAGGTTCTACTGTGTTATAGTGTGGTCATAACTCAGTCTCAGTCAGGTTCTATGGCTCCAAACTACTGTGTTATAGTGGGGTCACACTGTACTGTGTCTTTTAAATTTTCATTTTATAATTTCAAGAAATAAATTATTTATTGAATTTCTAAACTGGTTGGTTTTGCTTCTTTCTGTTCCATATATATATATATATATATATATATATATATATATATATATATATATATATATATATATATATGCATACCTTTTGTAACATACTAAGTGCATATTGAAATCTCTGTGAGGCATTGTTTATACTAAGTAGATGTAAACGCTGATTGTCGCTCATGGGCAAATTCTGTATCACCCAAAATGACAGCTCTATTCCGCTCTGAGGCAAATTCTCCGGCTTTATTGTCTCATTCCAATTATGTAGCTCAGTCTTTATTCTCTCCATCAACAAAGCCTGTAAAATAAGTTTAATAATTTAAATAGCAAAATAGTTTTTTCTCAAGTTTTGACTTACATATACTGTTTTGTCTGTAGTCATGACTGGGATATATTGTTTTATTTCTAGTCTTGACTGGGACACTGTTTTGTCTCTAGTCTTGACTAGGACACTGTTTTGTCTCTAGTCTTGACTGGGACACTATTTTGTCTCTAGTCTTGACTGGGACACTGTTTTGTCTCTAGTCTTGACTGGGACACTGTTTTGTCTCTAGTCTTGACTGGGACACTATTTTGTCTCTAGTCTTGACTGGGACACTGTTTTGTCTCTAGTCTTGACTGGGACACTATTTTGTCTCTAGTCTTTACTTGGATATTCTGTTTCGTCTTCAGTCTCAACTGGGCTACATTGTTTTGTCTCTATTCTCAATCTGGATAAATTGTCTCCAGTATAAAACATGATACATTGTTTTACACTTTTGCAATTCAGCTCTTCTATATTTTTACAGAATATTTTTAAAGTCAAACTGATTTAGATTTTCAAGTCTAAATGAATTTCCAAGATTAACTTTTACAGCTTAGATTCTATATAACACATACCCCAAGCATTTCTACAGCAGATATTTTATATAGCACATATCCAAAACATCTGAAAAAGTCAATGTATGTGTGTATGTATATATGCATGCATATATGTATGTATGTATGTATGTATGTATGTATGTATGTATGTATGTATGTATGTATGTATGTATGTATGTATATATGCATGCATGTATGTATGTATGTGTGTATGTATGTATGTATGTATGTATATATGCATGCATGTATGTATGTATGTATGTATGTATGCATGCATGCATGCATGTATGTATGTATGTATGTATGTATGTATGTATGTATGTATGTATGTATGTATGTATGTATGTATGTATGTATGTACATGTGATGATTGATTTATGTAACATATGCCATCATGATGTTATGGTCTAAATCTAAACTGGAACAAATCAAAAGTAATATAAATGCATGCAAGCTGCGCACAAGCCACAGCATGAGGCACCAGCATTGGTGTGAAAATGAGCACAGTGGCACAAGTTGAATGTTATTTCATTATAAATGGCATTAACATGAGAGTGATGTCTGCTTCAGTTCAAGTCTCAAGCTTGTCTAATGTGGGTGAATGAGAAAGCCTACCAGTAGCTTCTTGTGGGTTTTCCAAGGTTCTTCCTCTACCAGTTATACTGGCCACCATGTACAGCCTATCTTGTGCTGAAAAATGGTGTTAAACCCTACAACAATATGAAGGTGTGTAAATGGAATTTGTGTAAATCAAGAAGTATGTATGTATGTATGTATGTATGTATGTATGTATGTATGTATGTATGTATGTATGTATGTATGTATGTATGTATGTATGTATGTATGTATGTATGAGTGTATGAGTGTGTGTATGTATGTATGTATGTATGTATGTATGTATGTATGTATGTATGTATGTATGTATGTACATGTGTGTGTATGTATGTATGTATGTATGTATGTATGTATGTATGTATGTATGTATGTATGTATGTATGTATGTATGTATGTATGTATGTATGTATGTATGTACATGTGTGTGTATGTATGTATGTATGTATGTATGTATGTATGTATGTATGTATGTATGTATGTATGTATGTATGTATGTATGTATGTATGTATGTATGTATGTATGTATGTATGTATGTATGTATGTATGTATGTATGTATGTATGTATGTATGTATGTATGTATGTATGCATGCATGTATGTAGGTGCATGTGCAGGTGCAGGTACGTACATATGTATGTATGTTTGTATGTATGTATGTATGTATGTATGTATGTATGTATGTATGTATGTATGTATGTATGTATGTATGTATGTATGTATGTATGTATGTATGTATGAATGTATGCATGCATGTATGCATGTATGCATGTATGAATGTGTGTGTGCAGGTACATACATACATATGTATGTATGTATGTATGTATGTATGTATGTATGTATGTATGTATGTATGTATGTATGTATGTATGTATGTATGTATGTATGTATGTATGTATGTATGTATGTATGTCTGAATGTATGTATGTGCATGTGTAGATATGTACATATGTATGTATGTATGTGACAGAAGGAAGGAAAAATACACAATAAGACTGCTACTGCCAACTTTACCTTATATTTTCAGACTTTCTAAGATTTTGAACATCACTTTTTTTTCTCTCCAATCAATTTTCAAAAGGTCAGAAATTTTAGCTTAGACATCACAAATAAGACTGGTGACAGATTTCATAAAAAACAGAAAGGTAATCTAACTTAAATCAAATGAAAAAAAAACAACATGAAAGTCTATGTACTGTTGCATTTCCAGATTATCAACCATATCTTTACAAAAAATTCAAGGAAGATATTGAAAATCAAGATTTGTTTAGTATTGTATTGTATATAGCTATGAAGAGACATGATAAAAGTGAGGTTCATATATTTTTTATGATAAGAAGTTCGGTTTTGACTTGAACTGTTTCCCTGGAAAAATGCAAATCATTTGCTAAAAAAGCAAATTTTTAGCACATTATGTTTCTCTGAAAATACTTATACCCTATCACACTAACAATATAGAATTACTGTCCTGTACCTTTGAATACAGCCCTCTCTGAAAGAAGAAAAAAATGCCAATGTGTCTAAATATCATATTAAGTAAAGTAACTCTTACAAATAAATTCCACTTCTTCCCACTGGTATCCTGGATGTAACAAGTTTAAGCTTTAGTGAAACTTTTAACCAGATACTGACATTTATGGAAAAGATGGCATGGATCGATAGCAATGTCATTATGTAATTATTTTTAGAGAAACATAATTTACTACAAAAATATCCATTCTTCACCCAAATATATTACCCAAATCAGATTAACATTAGAAGAATAGGCAAGAGCAAGAAATGCTTACAAATCAACCTCTATCCATTTAGCCATGCAGATATCACAATGACTGCTCTACTGAAAGAATCACCTTCTCCTAAGGTAAGGTCAGCACAATTAAAAATTATACATTTACACCATTGTGAGATGATCCCTGTGGGATCCTGCACTTGGCTATTGCCTTATATTTCAAGGTTTCATGTTGCAAGGTCATGGGGCTCAGGTTGAGCTGGTATTAATGGGGCATGTTAACTATGGACAGCTACCAGCAGCTCAACATAATTTATATATCTCCTTTACAAGGCAGCGTCACACAAATAGCTGAATAGAGACATAAGAAGACCATGTTCATGGAAACTGCTTGTATTATGAGAGCCCAAATCTTCGTGAGTCATACCTGATCATGTCAGAATTCAGAAGAGTATCTGATGGCTGCAACAGACATTCCCTGTGTGCTTCAACCAAGGTTACATACTAGTTCCAGCATCTTCATCTCTCTTGATGAATCAAGCAGAGAAAGAAAGAAAGAGAGAGAGAGAGAGAGAGAGAGAGAGAGAGAGAGAGAGAGAGAGAGAGAGAGAGAGAGAGAGAGAGAGAGTTATTTGTCTATTGACAGTAACCTGCTTTTAGAAATGAAACCAGTTGGATGTCATTAGTACAATTGAGCAGTTAGAACAACTGCATATAGTATGGATCCATGAAAAACACATGCAGCTCACCCACTCAGCAGATGCAGCTCACCCACTAGTCCAATCAAGAACAAGTCTTGCTATGACGCTGCTTCACTGAGATGGAAGACTCAGCAAGTTAGTCCTATCATGAACAAATCTTGTATGATGACTGCTCCACTGGGGTGGAAGACTCAGCAAGCTAGTAGTATCAGGAACAAGTCTTGTATGATGACTGCTTCACTGAGGTGGAAGACTCAACAAGCTAGTCCTATCAGGAACAAATCTTGTATGATGACTGCTCCACTGAGGTGGAAGTCTCATCAAGCTAGTAGTATCAGGAATAAGTCTTGTATGATAACTGCTATACTGAGGTGGAATACTGGGGCTTGAAATTAGAGTTCAGCCACATCAAGATCTGTGAAAGGTTCCATTCTGGTAGCCGTGTGAGCCAGTTTGGTTATGTTAACTTTGGATAGCAAGTCAGAAATGCACTTTTGCTGCAACCAATATTGTCTCTTTCATGATGTCTGAACATATGTGAGATCATGAAACAGTATATTTTGACTCTGATAGGTGCAATCTTTTTGTCTTCAAAGCAAAAAAGACGGAAATTAGGTGGAAGATGGAGGCTGAAAGTGGTGTGACATAATGTAACACTGGTCTTTGAAAGCACACCACTTTCTCTCATAATGTCTTCAAAGTGGAGGGTTGTCTAACTGTCACTATCCTCTCCACAATCGACATACCACACTCCTTTTCATGCAGAACATTACTTACAAGAGCCAGGCATTAAGGAAGAATTTCACAGGATATGGTTGCTTAGAAGTGTGGGCATTGCTACAATTTTTATGGGTACTTTCATCGCAAGATTGAACATATCACTAACATAGGATATATTCCAGAGGAAAGTGGAAATTAGAATTGTTTGCAAGCCCTGCCCTTTATTCTCTGAAACAGTTTTGGTATTAGAACTGTCTGAGGTAAGGAATATGGCCTAATTCCCTCCCAGATGACTGAAACCATGTTGATGGCCCATACCTCTTGGTCCACAATGGAGAGACAAAGCTGGGCAGTTTGTTACTCACAAACAGGTCTAGCACTAATCAGCCTTATAAGGCACAGACTTGAACGAAAATGGATGGATGCAAGTCTAGCATTGGTCACAGACTTGGATAGATACAGAGACCACTTAGCCTATCTTTGATAACATGTCTAGCAGGATAGTGAGCTTGCCACTGTTGTGTTGGACTTGTATGTATATGATATTGAGCACACAACAATGGTACTCCCAAAACATAAAGCAAAGGTCCAGTGATTTTATCTTAACAAGATAGTTTTCAATAAGACTGAATTTTCCAACATTATCAGAACTTTCTTCCTTTGGATCAATCCAAACAAGTGTGCAGACTTTGAAAATTCCTGGAGCTTGATGTGAAGAGCTTTATCTAGCAATGTCCACTTGCTGCTGTCACAATTTAGTAGCAAGTGTGCCACACCCAACCTGAAAGACTGGTATCTGTACAGATTTTGATTTCATCTTCTTCTAATGGTATATCCACTGCTAGCCACTCCCTGCCTTGTTACTGAAGCATAAGTGTTTGAATTTTGGTTTAGAATCACGATATTGGTGCTGCTAATGCTAGGAGGGTCACATACACAGGACACATGTAAGATGGCTTAGGTATAACAGGTAAACTGAAACTCCCTATAGAAATGAACATTCTGGCAAATGCATCAACAATACAGTGAATGCATTTGAGACAAAAATGAACCAAGCTAATAGGAGTTAGAAATTCTGTACATAGATGAAAAAAAGTTGCAAAGGCTGTTCATATCATGAACCAAAACCAAACTTACTGATTGTTTTTACAGTATATCATCCAGGTATGCTGCTGTCTCTGCAATGTCCTGATTTAGGATATAGCTCAGTCCAATGTATTCTTACTACCTTCACCAGCTGATTTATCAGTGAAAACACTTATCTTCTGTAAAATGTCAGCCTTCATAATTCTGTAATAAAGGTGGGCAACAAAAGGAGAGGAGTTTGAATGAATGAGATTCTGAGCCCCTCTGAAACTTTTATGGCACAATCATTCACTGGAAATGGGATGTTTGAAGTCTGGCAGAAGAGAAGGAGTCTGGTAATAAGAAGGTCACCTTCACATATAAAAGTTTCTACCCATCTGATATGCTAGTCTATATGCAGATGGGGGTATGCATCTCTGTAGACCTTATCTGGGACTACATCTGGACATGGGAAACAATGAAGTAAAACAGGGGTATGCATCTTTGTGGACCTTATCTGGGACTACATCTGGACATGGGAAACAATGAAGCAATATTTCTTAGATATTTTTGCAAGTCTGAGTAATATAAAATTAGGTTGAAACAGTTTAATCTCATACACAATGACAGCAGATCTGTCAACTTAAACTTCATTGATTGTTATCAACTGTGGTCTCAAGTATTTTCCAGTTTTGATACAACAGCACAAAAGATGCCAAAAACAAATGAAAAAAGACTAAATGAATTCTGAATCTGCTTGCAAATACATTGCAGTACAAAAAAAATCAACCAGCCATATCCAATCCCAAACTTTGTTGGGTCCACTGGGGATTTTTTTTTATTTGTCCCAAAGGTTTGAAATATAAAAAACATAATTATTACCTTGCATCCAAAAACATTGGGTAAAGATGGTAAATGGCCATAGATGACTTTCTTAAATGAGTTAAAATTACACTAGTATAATTATTTAATAAACAAATCATGGTCTTCATACAATATACATCTCTGCCTTCAGAGATACTATCTACCATACATACTCACTAGTCAAATCCAATTGCAAACAATAAAGACCCTAATATCTCATTGCATAGTGCACTGGCAGATCAGGGTCTATGCTGTTTTTACTACTGATTACTCCTACCAATGTGCAATAACCCATATCTGCTGGCACATTATGATATGGCAGATCTGTATCTATGTAGTTAGGAGTTGGACTTGACCTAAAATGAAGTATATTTGGTGCATTATTGATGAATTACCTGGTCATACATTTTGTAGACCCATGGTGGCCACCAAGTGAAGTAGGCTGAAGTGAACCGATCTATCTGCAATATGAAATAAACTACTACAAACTCCATACAATGAATCTAACATGATAGCTCATTCAGTATGAAATTTTTGAAACTGACTGAATAATATCTATCTTTAACCAGCTTTAGCAAAAGGAAAATTTTTATATCAATCAAAAAGTTAGACAAAATTCAGCAAACCCCCAAAACACAGCAGGATGTTGAAGTACACTGGAATGTGTTGGACATTGTTCCTTAGCTTTGTTTTATGTCTTGATATCAATATGTTATATTGTGTCTAGTACCACAAATATGAGATAGCTTTACAAAACATGGATTTGATGACAATTATAAAACAAACTGCTTGAAGGCCTTAATTTTTATTGATGCCATATTTGTTTAATTTGAAACCTTAATACAAAGAACAGTATCATCAGGTTAATAAGTCTCTACATAGGGCAAGGTTTCAAAATGGGATACAAACTTAGCAAAAATAGACTGTCTTACTATTATTATCTTTAAGGCTACCTGCTAAATAAGAGAAATAGAAAGTCTAAGCCTAGTCTTACCCAATGAGGTTGGAATGCTTGTATAATCTAAATCAACATAAATTGGGGAAAATGTTTCAAAATTATGTAACATATACAGACTAACCTTTCTTTTCTTTCTAAAGCTGACAGAGGTCAAGACATGGCCCTGTCTGTCCACAGCTGTCTTGATATCCTCCTCATCACATGGGGGACTGCAGCAATATCGACAGTGAGATAGTGGTCTTGAGCCCTCAAAGGCATTTGGCAGGACCAACTCGGGGAGAATCTTCACTTTAGCCATCAGACCTCTTAAAAATTTAATGCAAATGGAAGAAATGGTTTAATTTACAATTTATAGCTGGTTGCTATATCAAGAAAATTTGGTTACTCTGACAAAAATCAATTCTGTGCATGACAATGTAAACATGAATAGATATAAATGAAAATTAAATAAACAAAGTACATCAATTGTGATAAGCTCTGAGGGACTGCCTTGCAATTGCAATAAATAGTTGACTGAGAAATGAGGCTAATTATCAACTGACAAGACTTTTTTTTGATAAAGTTTGCCAAAATTTTGTAACAAGAGTCCCTCAAATGGAATGTTCTTCTGGTCACCAATAATTTCTAGGACTTCAAGATAAATCTGTTTCTTTTGTCAATTTATTCTTTCTAACTGCTCAGTACTGAAACACTCAGATATTCACTAAATTTTATAACAAAAATATATTCTTACATGTTCAAGTTAACATGTTTGCAACATTTGACCTTGAACCTGATATAATGAATAGAAGATCAATGAACTTAATGGTTTCAATGTCACAATATAACCACATGCTAAGTTGGATTAAATCTGTAATCATTTTTGCAGAAAGCCTATTTATAATTAAATCATGTTTCTCTGAGAATACATACCTGATCACATTATTGTTAGGAATATAAGCCTGCTACCTCCCAATTTCAACTCTACTAAAAAAAAATTTTCTTCTCTGTCTATAATCTAATACACAAAGGGCAGTTACTCTTGCCAATTAACTCCCATTGCCATCACCAGATTTCACTAGTTACTATGCTGAGTAATATATCAACAAGAATGCTCACATGGCATGGCAGGGTGGTTGGGAGGGTTTTAAGTTATGTGATAGGTTAGGTGTTCTCTAAGAAACAATTTACTGAAAAATGTGTTTTCTCCTTTGAAAACCTTCTCCGATCATATTAATTTTAAGAGAACAACAGGTGGGGAGAATGCTGAGACTTACCTATACCTCCAGTATCTTTCTAGGGAAGAAAGGCTGGATTCCCTACATGAATGATAACCTACTCTCCTAACTGGAAAGCAACACAACCTATGTTACATGATCCATGACCTTTAAATCCAGTTATGCAGACAATTATTAAATTTTTCTTACTGACAAAATTTCTAAGGCAAATAAACAGGTCCTGAAGATCTCAAGTTTGTCCATGTGAACCTAAAACCCTGAAATGAAACTTGAGAAGGTAGACTCTGCATGCCAGCCAACATCTTTTATCTGTTGCTGTTTTGGGTTTAATGTCTTTTTTCAGGGTATGATAGGATATATGTGGCAGCAAATAAAACTGGTGGAAAAAAGAACCTGGAAAAACCCATTCAGAACAACTGACCCATGGGAAGCTACTGGCAAGCTATCTCAAATACCCACAATGGCCAAGCTTAAGATGTGAACTCAGATGGACAATGGTGAGGCAATTACAAGTGCCTTAGACCACTCAGACACCCAGGGCCCTGTTTTTATTGTCTCAAATTGAAATGCTACACAAATATATGGCTTAAGGAGTGATATTCTTCTTCCTGGCCAAGACCAGGAAAACAAGTTGTTTGCATTTGCCACAACTTGTCTGTGTAAGCTTCGTGTAATGTTGTGAAAACACAGACAGAATCTTCAACAGCTGCTTTTCTCAAAGTGTCTATTATAGACAAGGAAAGACATCTAATTGCCCACTGACTGCAGCCTATTCTTTATTTCAAAGCCACATTACACCATGAGGAATCATCCAATATGAAATGAAGATAGTTTAGGTCAACTGAAAGGGCATGTAACTCACTCATTCCACATGCTTAAGTGATCACAACACATGTTTTGTACGACAGCAGCTTCAGTGGGCTTCAGGTTAAAGCCTCAAGATGTCTGAATTGAACTCTTAAAACCAGGGAAAGATTCCATTCTGGAAAAAGAAGAGGGATTTTAGCCAATTTACTACAAAATTGGCCAGTAGGTCTGAGAGATCCTTGTCCGGACTCTGTAATGATGCCTGAATCTGTCAGATATCATGGAGTAGTAGAATTAATGTTAATTTGGGCCAATTATTTTGCTTCACAGAACCGTAGAAAAAAGTCATCAACTATTTTGCTTCACAGAACCGTAGAAAAAAGTCACCAACTATTTTGCTTCACAGAACCGTAGAAAAAAGTCACCAACTATTTTGCTTCACAGAACCATAGAAAAAAGTCAATCAGCTGAAGGATCGAGGAACTAAAAAGGGTAACATTGTTGATTATCACCAATTCCTGAAAACCCACCACTTTCCCTCATAAGCCTGCAAAGACTTCTAGCTCAAAAGATTCTCTTCAGAATCGAAGGCTGGAATTCCTATCCTTCTAAATTTTTCCTGAATTAAAACAAGAGTTGAAGAAGCAGACAGGTGGAACACATATGACTAAAACTGTTTAAGAAGATTTGGTTTGGCCAGAATCTTCCTGGGTAGATCCATCACTAGATAAGTAAATTATTGACTCAGAACTTGTCTCATCTGAGAGCATCCATCAGAACCATCTTACATTTCTGACCCTTCAACTTTTGAATCAAGACACTCCAAGGGTAAGCAAAAGCCCAACTGACCGTCAGTATGTCAACAGCCCAGGCTTCTGGATCCCAAACTGGCAAAATGAAGTTGGATAATTTGTGAATCCACCTTGTCACAGAAGGATTGATTACCTGATGCCACCAATGTGTGAAAATCTGACAAAAGACTGATTGATAGGGGACCATTAGATATGAATAACTTGACCCTATCTTGAGAGAGCATTGGTCAGGATATCAGTATATTGATTTTGCTAGGATGTTATCTGATTTAACCAAAATGTACAGGTCAGGTGAGAGGCATTAACAGCTCAATGGGATCAAATCCATGGCTGCAATGAATAGGCCAAGGAGTTACAAAACTCTCTCACTGAAACCCAAACCTACTGGATGTGGAATTTTACAAACTCAATGAGGATTACCAGGTGAATATATGGAAGTTATACACAATTGAGAATGGTGATCAACTTTATACCCAGATGGACAAAACACTGTGATGGATGAAGGTTGAACATTACAAGTTCATAAAAGAAATGACATGATTCAAATGGGATAGGAGATTGATTCCACCCTTTATAAGAATAGAACTTACCATACATTTCAGGAAGATATCATCCAAATACAAAACAATTGCTATAAATGAAGTCAACAAGAACAAGGTCACAATGAAATTTGTGATTTTGGCAAATGTCAGGGTGATGATGTTTAGACCAAATGGAATAACTCAAAACTGGTAAACACGCCAGCAGTGCACAAAATGAAAAAATATCTGCAAAACTGGGACATTAAAAGTACACCATTTCTTGTTAACTTGTATCCTGATAATTCACAAACCTGCTTATGATGCAGTCAACATATGCTGCCAACCAATCAGGCTCACAATTAGTGAAAATAGGGATAAAAATTTGTGAATTTTGACATGAATTTATGAAGTGATCTTCGAGTCCAGGAATAGTTTTGTCCGAACAAATGTTTAGAATAGGATCCAGCTGATAAAGGTAAATTGTATTCAACAAGAAAACTCACAATGTTTCAGCATTGGTGGCTTGGAGGTCTTCCGTTGATGGCTGAAAATATTCCAGAGCTGAAATCTGCTGGAGTTCTTAATTTTTACCAACCTCTATGTGCTTTATGCTACCAATGTGCTTCCTCACATCATCTCTGCCACCATGCCCAATGCTAAAATTTGTGGCACACTGTGTGAAAAAAGCATGGCGTATATCAGTGTTTGATGGCTGAATGCACTGCCAACTTTTGGTATATTCCAAACTTAACCCACTTTTTGTGCAATACATTTCTTTTTCCTTGGTGGTGAAGGCATTTTCAATATCAATGCTGAATGGTAATTCAAATCAGTGTTAGCAGCACTCACAGAGTAAAATTCCAGTTAGACTCCAGTTTCTTTCAAAAGCATTTGTAAAACTACTCTTATACATACAGATTAAAATATGCTAAAATGCATGCTACTGGACCAACTGTATCAATTGGCTGCAGTTCTATTAATATCACAACGAAATTTTGGACCATTTTGGCAACTACCTATATAATGTCTAGCACTTAACTGGAAAATGGTTATTAAAGATTTAAAATAACTGAGATATGGGGAATTCATGATTTATTTTGCATGCAGTGTGAATCTGTGAATTGCTGAAAAAGTTGTGAAATTCATACCAAAATTGTGAAGGTTGGCAGCTATGGGTCAAGTATGAATCCCATTTCTTTTTTGCCAGAAAATACATTGACCCCATATTTGTTGAACATAAAAAAATGCAATGAAAATTTGTAACTGAAACATTGATATATTGCTCATTTTATCATCTAAACAGGTAGATTGAACCTAAAAATTTGAATCAACATTATGTAATTATCATCTTTTAATAACAAGTCATATATTATTTTGTTAAATTTCCTTTCCAAGAAAGAAAACATTCTTAGTACATTATAAGTAACAATAAAGAACAAATTAAAATGTCACAAATACATAAATACCCATGATATAAGTTTTACTGAGTTAAATTCAACTTTAGGGTCTATCATTTAGTTTTATTCAAGTGTAATCATCATAAATGTGATCTGCCTTTATGTATTCAAACATGAAATATGTCAAGTTACCATAACAGGTATGTCCACTAGCATTTTTGCAAGAACCTAATTAAGTGCCAACTATATCTTGATAGTGACTGGCAGAAGTATTTGTGTTATTGTTGCACTGAATTTAAAACAGACCTGCTTTGTAAAATTAAAATTTACAATTTTTAAAATTTTTGTTAAAATTTTTTGTATTAAATAATGGAGTGGAATAAAAGAAAAAGTTAAAAGGCAGGATTGTCCTACCTGCATTATAACTAGCAGCCAAGTCTTCTGTCAGGTCAACTCATTTCAAATTATCTGTCAAACATTTACAAATATTATTGTGCAGATAATATAATTAAACCACTTTAAAAATTAGCCTACTTATTCACAGATGTGATCAAAGATAGCAAGGCAACCAAGCAAAATGAATACTTGTTAAAATAAAAACCTTTGTTTCACAGGTACAGTTCCTTGTGGAGAAGTGAGTTTCAGAATTTGCAGGCAACTTAAAATTACTGAACTGGCACAATGAGGATGAGAAATTTCAATATTACTTGCTCTGAAATCATGGCATCAACATTTTACTAACAGACCAAAAAAAATCAATTAGTTTCGACACTGATGGTTATTTCATGAAATAAATGTCCCTTGTTCTTTTAAAAAAGGAATCTTGTTGGGCTGCAAGTTAAATTTATTGTGCACAGTGCAATGCAGGGAGGAAAAAAAGCAGGCAACCAGACTAATCAACAACAACTTAAAAGCAGTGACATAATACACAAAGTGTTTGCCTACACATCATGGTTGTTGAAACCACTTAGAATAATGTTAATACTCTTTCAGAGGTTGGGCAACTTGAAAATAAAATAAAATCAAATACTTTTTTAAAAAGTGTTTTAGTGACAAACTTTCCCAATGCAATCATAAAATGACTATTAGCCATTAAAAAGTCCTGCTTTCTTCCTCCAGTTTTCTTGATGTCCAGCAGGGATGGCATTACTTCATATTTGAAAGGTCTCTTGGTAGTGCACTGTATTTTTTGACCCCATTGTGCAAAAACTATTGAGGGAGGTGTACAACAAGACTACAGTAGGAAAATACAAGCTTAACCATGGTAGTGCTGTGTTGTTTTGCTTGACCTTGAAACCAGTGGTGATTTGTTTCTAACTGCACCATCTGTGCATGCTAAATTGTTTCAAACTATACATACTTTTTGGGCCAAATCTATATAACAGCTCAGAGCTATTACATGGGTATTTAAAATCAGATTGCTGTGAAATTGTACAAAATGATGCATATATGCATACAGATTGCAAACACAAAAAATGTCAGTTAAATTGATGTGTTCATGATTACCATAGCAACAAATAGAAAAAATGGGTGATAAATTAATTTTGACACCCCCCCCAATTGAATGTAGTGTATACTGTTCCATTAAATATAGATATTTCAAATGTGTACATAGACAGTTAATGTATTTTCTACATATCTCATATCCTCAAGTTCATTACTTTTAGGTATATGCTAGATAATTAAAACTTTACTTTCAAACATGTCTCTACATTTCAGTATGTTACAATATTTTGATGATGCAAAATGAATAAATATTAATCAAGCTGAAAATGATAACTCAATGTTATCAACTTGTTTTAAAAGAATAACAACAAAGGTGATTTTTAATGAGCATTATAGCACATGAGTACTACACACCAATCCAAAACAAAAAGAGAAAGTTATTCCATATGTTATCTTCAGTAAGGAATATTACTGGGATCAGGTTCTTTTAAATTTTTGTCCTTCTAAAGATACTGGAAGGGGGAATTAGCCTGACCTGGGGACTAAGAGTCTCCTCAAAGGAAAGCAATTCAATAGTAACAGGTAATATATTACTGCTATTAAAATACTGATTGCAACATGTAAATACTTTTACATTCAATATGATTCCAATTTAGTTGATGAATGACTGAAAACTCAGACAATATTTCTTGAATTTTCAGAGGTACTTGATATAATGTTGATTGTTTCCAGCAAAAGTTAAAAAAAAACCAACAATGTAGTACTACCTTGTCTAGGTCAGGGGAGTTAAGGATAAGGGTTACTTCCCTTCATATACATTGGATGGGGGAAAAAATACTTATTTTTTTTAATTATCTTTTCACAACTGATGGATTTGAGAGGTAGATCTTTTATCCTAACCTTAATGTTATCACAAAATGTACGAAAAGAAGAAATAACAAAAAAAGTATTTAAAATGTCTGAAATAGAGTACACACACATCAAATGATGAAAATATGAAATAAAATTTAAAAAAACCCAGTAAATTACCCAGCCGTCTGTGTCTTGTACTCAATAATTTCAAATCTCTGACGTCCTCTAGCCTTGAGGCGAACTGTTGAGATTCCTGAACTGTCATCTGTATCATCTTTTTTTGAAAATATTTCTGCTGTGGTGCCAATACTTGCCACTGTTTGACTGTAGTCAGTGGATGAAATTCTAAGGGAGATAAAAAAATACAGTTCAATGTCAAACTGATGCAATCAAATTTAAAACAGCTGTCTACTCCTTTTAAATCTTAAAACATGAGATAGGAAATTTACTGGAGGTGAATACTAAGCATTCTCCATAAAATGAAGAATATCAATCATGCCCAAATATAAGAATTGCATGCTTGAGCTAAAATTGTATATACTGATGTAAGACCCAACTGTTTGGTTTTCTCTACAAGACAATATTTTAGTTTATTTTATGAGTAAGAGACTATGCTGGTATAAAGAAAAGATGATTCTGAAAATCAAGGTTTATTGAAAATATCCAATAATGAGTTTATAAATATATATTTCAAGATATGGTAATGTTTCTACAGCAGAACTAATTATTTTTACAAAAATATCAAAATTGGTATACCTATGAGAATTAGACATGTATTAATTAAACATGAATGCCCAATCGCTGACCCTGAAATGACCTAAATGTAAAACTTAATAAACATGTCACACATGGATGGATAGCCAGTCTGATAAAGGGTAAAGTTAGACACAACATGCTCCTACTACAGTTCCAGTGAAACATAAAAAGTACCATATATATTCATGTTATGTAACGGCTCGTTCTAAGTAACACAAAAGAAAGAGTGAATACAACAAGCTTTATAAATTTTAACAAAGATATAATTTATTTTCCTATAACACATGAAATAATGTAAATAATTTAAGCAAGACTTACGGTTTACAGAAATGATCCAAATTTTGTTCAAAAAAAAAAAAAAAGTCCTGTAAAATGTTCTAAGCACAGTCTGAAAGTGTATGATGTTCCAATCCAAAATGGCGGTTGACCATGTCAGACGAAGGCTAACAGCAAATTCCAGAATTTACACAATAAAACAAAGTTTATGTTGTCTCGTTCCAATATTAGGGAGAAAATGTCCAAATCAGTAATGTTGTTCTCTAGGAAAACAATTATTCATAAAGACGAAGTGAAAATAGTTCCTCTAACAAGACATGTTATTCTATGTAGACATACAGACAAATTCTTTTCTAGCACAACAAATACCTTTTTAAAGATATTAAAAGTTGTATAACTGACTCTACTACGACTGTCGACTATTGACTCTCGACTACCACTGTCTGTTCGTGACTGTATATCGTACAAAAATCTCAAACATATATAAGAAGGCTAATGCGTTGTTTGAATTGCATGCGCATGAAGACGCATGCAATTTCGTAGTACTTCTGGACATTCAGGAAAGCCTGACCCAGTATCAGCCAATCGTTTTCGTGGTTATTCCTGAATGTTTATTTGTAATGAATTTGTTATATACAGCACGTGCTAACATGAGTCACATCTACGACTCAAGTAAACACTTTTATCAAAAACATGTTAGACGATATTAATATAATTATATTAATAATTACATTTAATGAAATAAATGAAATAATAAGAGATTTATACAAAATTGATATATTAAGACACATACTTTAACTCCTGGGTCGTAACAATTCACTTATGAGATAAGTCAAACTGCAAACAAGGAAGATCCAGATCTGCAGTAGAATTATACACATGCAGATCAGGGTTAATGTTGCATTATGCAATAGCAGATCTGGGTCTTTACAGTTTGTAGCTGATCCAATTTTATAAGCGAGTATTGAAGGATTGAATTACTCTCATATTTCTTCTTGGATAGTTAATTTGTATACTATAATATATGCAAACTGTCTTTAATGCTTCATTATTAACAGTTAAAAAGAGTTTCTGTATTTTGTAATTTTAAACTTTTAAAAAGCAACTATGTGCATAATTTTCCCTTTCCTATATGGTAATATACTGATGCAGGCATCTTTAGACATATTACATATAATATACACAGATTTCATGATATGCACACAGCATAACAGAAAGCCATCAATGGTTTATTAAAAGAAATGCAAGTTATTATCTTTTAATCACCTGTATGTTACAACTCCAAAAGTTTTATTAGAATCAATAGCAGTTTTGATCATGGCAACAGTGTGTTGGTGGAAGATATGCAGCGGTATGGTTTGCCCTGGAACCAAGATCATTCCTGGCAGGGTTATGAGAGGCATCATGACAACTGAGTTTTCATCAAGAATGGTTCGGCCCCTAACCTCTTCCATGTCACTTCCAAGATACTGAAAAATGGAAAGTAAGGAATGTCAAACATTAAAGGTTTTATATTTTAATAAACTTCAAAAACCTTTATACAAAGATATTCTTTACTGAGTTTGATGAACTTTGTGCAGTGGTATTTTTTAGAAGTTTTAAACAGCAAAAGTTAATGGATGATGGAAAACAAACACCAGAAGCAAGATTATACTATACTTACACATGGCTTTATGGTCCAGTGAGCAAAAACATTTAATGATATGAAATTAAATAAATGGTTAACTTCAGCAATGGAATAAAATGAACAAAAGTAAATTAAGGACTAGAAGCAATGATAAAGCAATTTTTAATGAATGTAATGTGATTCATAACCACAACTGTGCTATAGAAGACACCAGCATAAG
This sequence comes from Potamilus streckersoni, assembly GCA_016746295.1. Classification (NCBI taxonomy): domain Eukaryota; kingdom Metazoa; phylum Mollusca; class Bivalvia; order Unionida; family Unionidae; genus Potamilus; species Potamilus streckersoni. The sequence continues at coordinate 1,025,808 of JAEAOA010001785.1, read as the reverse complement.
GAGTGCTTTATTCTGAAGGATCACTGTACCAATACTAGAAATTGAACCCGTTATCATAGTTACCATAGAGGTACAAAAGCAAGCATATAACTAGTGGGGCCTCCATGAAAATATTGCATATCTATGACTCAATATGGCCACTATGATTGCACTTCAATCCATTAGTCAGTCTTGAAAATGTATGAGCTATTAAGGTAACTGTATGGAATGTCATTGGGGGATAACTTTCATTTTCAATTTTACTGTATGCAAACAGTGTAAAGCTCGACAAATATTCACTGATGCAAATGAGAAATACACCACAGGTAATAAATAAGGAGAGAAATAAAATTACGAAGTATTAAAACTGGATGTGAAAATACTGTGTATAATGTCAGTTTTTAATAATTTTAGCATAAGTGAGAGAAAAAAATTGCAAAACAAAGTGAACTTGTATGTGAGTAAATAAACACATAACAACAAAAGACATGATGAGACTCCACTTATAATCTCAGTTCTCATCACAAGCATTATTAGTATACAAAATTTATGTTATTCATTTTTAGAATGACTTCTAGGTAGCTTAATATACCCAAATCTGTTTAAGAAGCTGTAGTGGATATGGATTTCTTGAGCATAATTTACCTTATAAGCCTGGTCTTTAACACTGCTTAACAACTCAACAGCCATTGCTGGTTACTGAGCCTATAAGCATTGCTGTATAATGTCTTTTTGGAAAAGGAAATGTAATTGCATATTATTTTTCTCCAAGAATACTTACCCATTTACATCTGGCATTAGGTGAATCCAGTGCTTTGTATGCCCTAATGTTATTAAGATCAGGTAATGTAATTGACAGAGAAAGGAAGTTTTGTCATAAATTAAGTTTCCTCCAGAAAACTTACTTGATTTTGCTCATAATCTTATCAAAAGTTGGTAAACACTTGTGAGAGCTAATTTTCATTTTTTTTAGAAAACAGGCTTATTTTTCTTGCCTGGCTATGTTTTTAAAGTTTTGCAAAATAATATATTTTTTGGCATGCAAATTCTTGAATCTATCAATAAAGTTTAATGAGATCTGTGTCTTCAAAGATGGATTTTTGTTCATTCAGATTTTAAATTCATGCTTTTCAATAACTATTAAATCTAAAACAATTGTTACTCTGAGAAGAAATATGAATTCAAAGTAATAAAAAGGACTTACTTTTGTCAACTGCAAGCTTTATAAAAATGTGAAAGTTTACAAGAATTTGTTTAAATAATAAAAGCAATGAGATTTACCATACTTCCCAATGGATGTGAATGCATAAAAAAACTCACAGAGATGTACACCAAAACAATCAAATTACTTGTGCAATGCAATAAATATTCATATGCACACATAATGACAAACCATAACTATGTAAAGTGTGTGATGGAAAGATGATTGACAAAAAATGTAAACTTCATCTGAGATAAATGATCAAAACTGGTATATATCATTAATTTTAAAATGGAATAAGTATTTTATCATTAAATTAAAATGGCATAAGTATTTTAGGAATAATTTAAAATGTAATAGATATTTTACAATTATTTCAAGAATTATTCATTATTTTCTCTTATAATTCTAATTTACATCATATGATGGTATATACCGAAATTCTGAATGTTCGCCTCGAATATGGCACCCTGACCAAGTCATACCAACGACTTGTAAAAAAAGGACTAGACACTGCTGTGATTGGTGCTCAGCATTAGGAGGTTAGAGTTAGGACTGGTCAGCCAAGTGTTAAAATAATGTGGCTGTGTTGGATATAATGCTACATGTCTTTAGCATTATGCCCTAGTGCTGAACATCACTATTAACTTTCACAATGCTAACATCATAGCAATATGACTGAAATGTTTTTAAAGTTATGTAAACAATCCACATCTCTCTCTCTCTCTCTCTCTCTCACACACACACACACACACACACACACACACACACACACACACACACACACACACATACACACACAAACACACACACACAGACACAGACAGAAATTCCAATACAAATTATCTATTCATATAAGTTTATATGGATAATAGCTGACATTGACTATGGGTATGACTAACATTAGGTTTTCCTTTGAAAATCAAACATTTTTATTGTTACTGCTATTGGTAGTAAATCAGTTAAAGCAAAACAATGTACGAGTTTGTACCAACAGTACATTACTGAAAACTATCTACAATGACTTGCAAAATTGGATGACTTGTAAACCATGGTCCTCATCAACTATTTTCAATTATGCATACATATGAAATTAACATTCATTTACCTGCTCAAAATAACAGAGCTTTTGTCTTGCTAAGGTATGTTATTATTTTTAATTTTCAGAAAAGCAGAGGTGAATATCAGAACAAAAGAGTACACTAAGATGAACTTTAACAACAGACACTTAACTTGACATGCCATTGCATTAGGCCATCCAGTACTGCAAATAAATTTCTGAATCATAATTTTGTTTAAAAATCCACAAATTCAGTATATATGCTACATAATAAATTTCTTGCTCTCTATCTGTCATGCTACATAGTGTATATATTTTAAATTAACTTCATTTAAAGTATTCTTCAGTAAATGTTTTGCTAATTTGATACAACTTTATGCTCATAAGTAGGTGAAAATATCTGCACAGATTTTGCAACATAAATGGCAATGTTAAATTACTTATTGTTATGTTAAACATTATGTAATGTCAATCAGCAATTAGTGATAATTTCAATTCATAAGAACATACTAGATTTTTTAAATTTCAATGGTGCTGAAACATGATAAATTTTAGTACCTACAAATATACAAATATATTTATTTTGGCATGATGATGAATAAAAAAAAAACAGAACTAGAAATGTGTCATGCTACATCATGCAAAATATATGCTCCACCACAGTGCTCAAATGACCTAAACAAAAAAAACTTAATCAATGTAAGACAGATAAGGGAAGGGTAAAACTATATGCCCCAACCAGTGTTGTGATTTGACAAAATATTTTTATAAAAAATATACTTATAACACATACAGAGTGAGAACCAGTTAAAGATGGGTCATAGTTCATGGTCCTCGATGCCTGCTTCTTTGGATCTTGGCCAGCAGCTTTGTCTTTCTCATCCTGCTGTTGTTCTCTTCTCTCTTCTTCATCTTCCTCCATGTCTTCATTCATCATGTCGTCACTTTCGTCTGCATAGAAAGAAATTTTGTTGCAGTAAATTGTCTATCTGGGAATACTTACCAAATAACATCAATGTTTAGAAACCAGCCCCACTATATCTCAAATCCTGCCCTACATATTTATAAAAAGAAGAATCTCTTATCCATTACCTCTCCTTAACCCTGCTTGGTGGTTATACATCAACTTGATGTCTGAGAAAAATAATTTATGATCATAATATTATGACAATAAGTAAAATGGGGAGAAAATGCATGATCAACCTATTGATAACCTTTCAAAATTAAATGGCTGGAGCCCTATATGATGGATGAAGGTCAGGCAATATGTGACATCAATACACAAATAAGGAAACAAAAGACATTTTCTCACAGAAATAAATCTGGGCAAATTCACCAAAATGCTACACAAATGCACATGGGGAGGTTGTACCTAATTTAATTAGTTCTAGTTGTTGTCTGAACCATGGTCACGATATTCAATTCTTATCTAAATTTGTATGAGAAAACTTGAGAAGGTTCATAACTTCTACAATGTCTCTGACTCAAATGCTGCATATGAACATGTGCTTCATGAGGCTTATCTGGTATGTGAGACTTCAGAGTATGCCAAGAGTGTAACTAAACTTGAACCATGATGCTATGCTTTGCGAGATTATATCCTCTTTTCTGGACTTCACTGGTGAATGAAATGAACATGCATTTCAAGTAGTGCTTGAGCACATAAACTGCATCTTTTATATCTGCATCTCTGTACATATTAATCAAGGAATGGGGGCCAATTACTATTTTCTGCATGCTTGACAACACCAACTGATTCTTAGCTATGAAGCTAGATTGGGTTAGGACCAAGGAACCATTGGATGTGAATTAGAGCTAGTTAAGGTCCTTCAAAAGGGTTGTCTACCATGCACAAAAAAACTACAGCAATCAGAAAATATTTTTTATATGACAGTATCTTTAGCATAGTTCTGGCCCAAGACTCTAACTAATCTAAACTGATCCAAATCAGAAACTGCAAATGATTCCATCTAGGAAACAAGGTGAGTGATATGATCCCATTTTGAATCAAAATAAGCTAGAAAGCTAGATATGTCCAAATACTGGCCTATATTCACTGTGATACCTGAATACTTTGGAAATCATAGAGTACTAGGTTAAAAAAAACTTAAGCCATTCAATGGGATGATGTCATTGCCATGTACCAGTCTCTGAAAACCTGCCACTTTCCGTCATGAGCCTTTAAAGTGTAGGCCCTTCTTTTCATGACTGAAAGTGCAAATTTCTTTCTACATAAAGTTCTTATGGTAAACCCAGGAGAAATCAAACACCTCTGACTGCAGTTATTTGAGAAGGATGACTTTTTTCAGTGGCCGTTGATGGAATTTATCAGGTATTGATATATACTGGCAAAGGAAGCCAGTATTGGATAGCGACATTTCAATCACAGGTGTCAGTGTCAGTTGTATGATGATGCATGGTGTAAGGTCAAATATTTGAAACGCATACAGAGTCCTTTCATGCAGAAGCTGAGGCTATGTTGAAGAGAGTATTGACCACAGTGAATCCACTACTGATGGCAACACTCAGTCATGACTGCTAAAGGTCACCACCAGTTTACATAGTGACGGGGATTGGATAATATAGGATACTGATCAATATATGCCAAACCTTTAAGATTCCACTGAGGCCAAGTCAAAACCACTACTGGCTGTGGTCACCCAATCTCCAAAGTTGTCATCATTTCCAGGGATCTTGCTACCCGACAAAGTGGGTAAAAAAGATGCCTGAGAAGCGTAAACTTCGCCTTCTTTAGTAAGGAAAGCGAAAATTACTTCGCCCTCTGATTTTTCAGATGTAATATGAGTAAATTACGACTTTGAGATGCCCCCTCGCTGTAGCCAGTAGGTTCTGGCACTGTTGTAACCCAATGCCAAATGTATTTACTTGGTGTTGATATAAATCAGCTGATGGCGACAAAGAAATTCTTGCACTATCACATGCAAGTTTTAATAGCTAACTGACCATTAATCCTCTTCCGGAGTAAGATATCACTATTTGATTTCATGAAGTTGGGCATACTGTGCTTTGATAAAAATATACCAAATTCTATTTCTAAATTTTAACATCAATATGCAAATAGTAATTTGTTTTATACTGACTTTAGTGCTTCAGTGTGTTGTCTATGAATAGTTACAGTATTGTTTTATCAATAACAATTAAACCAGGAAAGAACAATATCATTTGAAGTCACTTGTGCATTTATTCCTATGTACATGTATTAGGGGCTGTTTCAAAGAATGCTAGAAATCTTTTTGACTGCAATTGTAAACAAACCTTAAGAAAATAAAATAATTAAGTGGTAGTTTATTAAGCATTTTTACCAACTTGCGCTTTTGAAGTCATACAGTCGAAATACACTGCATTTACTTCAATTCAAACACACATATACTAAGTTTGAATATAATAGGTATAAATATTAAAAAATTATATGTGTACAAAAAATGTTTATACTCACAAAAAACATATTTTTTAACTTGAATATATGGCATTGTTAAAAGCATACCAAGAAATAGAGCACATCTCTCTCTCTCTTTCTCTCTCTCTCTCTCTCTCTGTGGAGCCAAAATTTCCGTCCCATAAGTAACCTGACCTTCTTTCCTGTTTCAGCCGTCAAAGACATACTAACTGCATTTCTGCATGTTTTATTAAGTCATATTTGTAGGCATAACTTTACTGTAATCCTCTTCACAACTAGTTGGCACATAGGGCGTCCATAGTAGCCCTCTATCGGTCCCAGTCCTGTGCCACATTTTTTGCTTCTCCCCATGATAGTTTCAGTTTTAAGCTTGGCATGGAGTGTTCTTCTCCATGTGTTGGCAGGGTGTCCTCAATCTCTCTTCCCTTCGGGATTCCTCTCTAGGGCATGCATTGCGATGCTATTGCTGCCTTTTCTCCAAGTGTGGCCCACCCATCGCCATTTCCTTCTAAAGATGGTTACAGTGATCGTTGTTTGCTTTGTCCTTTTCCAGAGTTCTTTATTGGAAACTTTCTCAGGCCACCAGATGTGCAGGATCCATCTCAAGCATTTGTTGATGAAGACTTGAAGCTTCTGGTCCAGCGCCTTTGTTTGTTTCCATGACTCAGAGCCTTCATATTGGTGTTGAATATGCCTATCTTTGTGTTGAGGCTGAGTTTCTTGCTGGTCCAGATTGACTTGAGTATAGTGAAGGAGTGGCATGCTTTGCAGATTCTGGCTCTGATGACCTTGTCTGTTCCTCCTTTGATGCCCACCTTGCTTCCAAGATAGGTGAATACTTCAACATCATCCAGTGCTTGTCCTTTCAGAGTGATGGGTTCCATTTGCTGAGCATTCATGTGCATAGACTTGGTCTTCTTGCTATTTATGGATAAGCTGACTTTGCTAGCAGTTTCTTGTAGCAGGGTCGTTTTCTTCTCCAATTATCCCCAGTTCATTTCAATTTTAAGTATTTTATTTATCATCTGAACATGTGCAATCTATGAAAAAGCCACATTCTTATTTCTGACATGAGTGTTGAATCAAATCAGATGCTCTTAATTTACTGTAAAATCATGGGTATAATGTGCGGTCTTTTAACGAAAATTATCTTTCTAAACCTGGGGTGTGTATTATACTTGGATGTAACTTTACTTAAGTTTAATTGTAGGGCACCATATACATTTAGTTTATTAAATAAGTAATATAATAAACATTCAAAGGTAGTTTTAAATTGTAATTAATATTTATCAAAAATTTTAGTAAAGTTTGTACCTACATTCATTAACGTTCACAAATAAAAGACATGAACACAGTCTGAAACAGAAGTTACACTCAAAGTGAATACCGGATATATTTTTGTGATAAATACCAGTACTGTTCTGTCCATCAAAAGACCATCAAAATGATTGTAAGGAAAGTTCTATAGGCTATAGCATTGGGTGCATATACATTAGTATTAAGACTTTAGCATTACAGTGAAAGGAGAAAGTCTTGGTGCATATTATATATGTGTGCATATTATACCTGAGATTATATGGTATATTGCCACGAGTGTTTGAGATTTCTAAAGCGCTGTCTGTTACTGATCACTGCCATCTCACCTCTGTCTGCGTGAGTTCGAGTTTAAGATTCAGCGAATGTGGATATGTGAGAAAGCTTGCCAGTAGCTTCTTGTGGGTTGGTGGTTCTTTCCGCGGATTTCCCGGTTTCTTCCTCCACCATGTATAGCCTATTGCGTGCTGAAAAATGGCGTTAAACCCCACAACAACAAAAATATGGTATATATTTCCTAATTTTTAAAGCAATTAAGTAAAATTTTGTATCATCTAAAAGCTGAATAATTTTTCTGTCAGCTGCAAAACTGTTTAAAATAATTTTCAATTGAATGGCAGTCTCCAGTGTTAAAATTAACCATAAAAAACTATTGGACAGGTGGACAGACATGTACAGGTCTGGTATTAAGTTTTATAGAAGTAGGACAAAACATGTTTATAGGCAAAATCCAGAAAGGGGGTGGGGTGGACAAAAAGTGACCCTCATCACTATATGCGGGTGCCCAATATTTGAACTTTATTACTACTCCTACTCATGGTTGTCCTCTGATCTATACTCCTAGGTTTCTGATGCATGGATTTCATTTTTAACCCCAAACTGACTTGTATGCATTCCACCATATGTATCAGTTTTACTACTGGAAAATGTTGTTTTAAGCATTTAACACTATAATAGGTAATAATATACAGTTTACTAACCAGGGACCTTCTTGCTGTTTGAACAACCAATCCTACATTGTTCTAATGAGAAGTAAAATAAAAATGAGCCACTCCTTTAATATGCATATAAAAACCAAATCTAAATCTTGTAGAATGGATCAGGCCAAATTATGCAAATGAACTGCAAAATCAGTGAAGGAAGTTAATTTATTAAGCATCTCACCTGCGGTAATTTTATAAAGTGTGGATGAAATACTATACTTCAATGCAATTTGCTATCTTCAAATTTCCTTTCAGTCTCTGTCTGACATCTTGTTATAACGATGTTGTCTGTGTATCAAATGCGCCTTTGTTTCACAACAAATATAAATGAGTTTAAGTGTTTTCCTTTTCCATCTTAGTTTAGTTTAAGATACGACTCCTAATCTTCAAATAGTGACTTCTGTAAATTTCACCCCATGTGTCAATGACCCATCAGATTCAAATCCGAAGGAAACCCTACCATCTCTTTAATATTTTAATTAATCTGATTGATGCATATCTTCAAGAGTTTTGTTTTATTTTTTTAAAAATGATGCATTTTTGCAAAGTGCTCAATTTTCAAGTCTAAGACATTTTGAAATCCTGCAAACAATTGTACAATCCAAAAAGAGTTTAACCCCAATTTTTAAAAACATTTTAATCATAGATTTTTTTTACTTATTGATAAAACATCATTGTACTGCGAGTCATCTTTTTTAGGTGTTTTTCAGATAAATCAGTATTTAAAAAATACAAACATAACAGTACAGTACTTTATTATAACATCACCACCCACCCTACTCTCTAAATGTTTGAGACTTGAACCATGTTTTTCAGGTTAATAATGTATAATCATCTCTCATTATCTCCACAAATTTGTTCGATATTGGACCCTATGTTCAGTAAATATAAAAATCAAAGATTGACAACAAATTTAACTGGTTGGTAGATCTTATAACTTTATTGGTTGAGCATTGTTACCTGCTACAGCCACTTATAGTTAATAAACAAGGATACCTTTCTGTAACAAACTAAATCATCATTCCTTAGCTATTAACAAAATCACAAGGCCTTCATCTGAGGAATGATGTCTGGACTGGAGTCACATGATCAACTAAACACCAGCAGTAGCAGTGATAAAAAAAATTTCTATAATGGTTATTAAACCAAAACCCTGAGGTTTCTCTAATTTTAGTTTAGGCCCATCCTGTATTCAAAGTGAGATACCCATCGGGCTTGTGGGAAAACAAATGTTTGCCTGAGGAAATAAGTAAATGTATTTCAGGATGTTGACATACATGCCATAATACGGCCCAATTTAAATCAAATCACCACAACCCTAGGTGAATTTGAGATCTGATTTTAATGAAATGGGAGCTCTGATAAAATTAAGATTCTAAATCCCTTGCAAAGTCGTGTTTTGAGACAACACAACTCTCAGTAATCTTAACATTTAAATAAAAAAAAAACAAAAACAAAAAAAACTTGTCAATCTATGCCGTTATGTGTATTATGTATAAACAGTAATCTATAGAGAATGGAACATATATAAAACTTTCCCTTGGGCAATTTCAATAGCAGCAATTCAAATAAAAGAGGTCAGGTATAAAATCAATGTTTTTACATTAACTAGCTGACAATAGAAATTGGAGTGATGTGACTATTGACCCCCACCCCTTTCACAAGGTGCGAGTGCTCAAGGAAGGTGTTATTTCTCTCTTTGATACACCTTATAATCCCCCGAAATAAGCCCCTTTTTCATATTCTGGTCAGCTGTGGCTGAACTGTAAAATAGCTAAAGTTTTGATTTAAGTACACAAGCAATCTTTATCTATGTATTTATCTTGTGAAAAAGATTGCCGTTTGGACTATGTTTGACAGTGCGTGTATGTAAGCACCAGCAATTTAATTGATAAATAAATGATTCCCTATTTTGTTATAACTTAGCACGTGTAGAGGTTTAAGTCTTAAGGCCTTTAACACTTGCTTACTGAATGAAAATATTTATTCTGAATTAGTTTTTTCTTGGGTGGGGCGAGGTATCCTACATGGTACCATTGTTTTATTCCTCCTTTTAATTTAATATTGGGAATAAAACTTTACATATATGGTAGGGAAATGTCAGGTGTTAACTGGCTGAGTTTCTTTGGCGAAAATAGAGATTACATAGCATTCACAGTGATCATTCACAGGATTTAAGTTAATGGGTGAGAATTTTATTTTTTAATTTTTTTTACTATAGTACTGTTTATTTCGTCCAGTGCCAGGTGTAAATATAGCAGGGATCTAGGCTATGTGAAGCTGAGGAAGCCATATTTTGTATCAAATAAATTTGAGAGACCACTTCTAAGCATTTAAAGATATTACTAGATCAGGAGGTAGGTGTGGAAATACCCCTAAATCGGGAGGTTTATTCCCCCGGCTTGAAAGTTTACATGTATGAGATGTCAGGTCTTATGGGATTTCAGACAGTGCATGTGAGGTCATTCAAGTCACCAGCACTGGGCCTGTGCCTAAAAATGTTCTTTGAGCACTGATTAAAACAGTACATAAACTATTATACCAGACATGTATACATTATAAATTTGTCAATAAGCTAAATGTAGCTTGAAAGTAAAATACACTGTAATTGATCCATAATAAGGAAACTTATTGATGTTTAATTACTTACGAATTCTGCTTTGCAGATTTTTTTGTGGGTTGTTGTTTTTTTTTGAAAAACTAATGCTTAAGTTAAGAACGATGAAAACTGTTCTCAATGCCTTTTTACACTTCCCCAGTAATGGATATTGTTTCACACAAAAGTCGGCCCAGAATTCATTATTATCTCTCAGTAGTTTAGTGACGGATGAATATTTTCAAAATATTTGTCCTTAGGTGGTGTGTTGAGGGTAGGTAATGAACATGTCAGTTACATATACTACGCTTGAATCTCATCCTTCTTAAATGAATTTATTGCATTGTAGCATATTTTTAATTTTCACATTGGGCACCATCTGCATCACTTAATCCTTATATTTTTGCACAGCATAGAATGAATATTTATTTATTTAAAAATTACGTTGTTTTTCTTTAAATTCTTAACACACAGTTCAACAGATAAAAGTTATGAGCAGCTCTCGGAAACAGATTCATCTTTTTAATGCGCAACCCAAATCTGACTACCCCTGTATCGCTTGCCTTCTTTCTGTTTCAGGACTGGCTAGTATTGTGTCACAGGACCATGTAATCTGTTGCCTCATAAAAACTCTGCAATTTACAGAATCATGGTTATCTTCCGCGCAATATAAACACTATCCGCCTACAATATGTAATTTATATACATTACAGTCGAATTAAAATTTATAGAAAATTATATACATAAAAGGAAAAATTTTATTTCTGGTTTTCTTTAAATTATAAATGGTCCAAGCTATCTTAATCAACTGAGCAGATTTGTTTTAACAACTGGTCAGACTTGTTTTAATAAATGTTCACAGATGTTCTTTATCAATTTCCATGGGGCATAGTTGAACTGTGGTTAAGTCACGAACCTGGTCTGAGTTGCATTGGTCCTTTCACTAATGGAATTCTAAAAGTCCCTACTAATTTTGATAAGAATGTTTTCAATGAGCTGAATGGGTTTTTTCCACTATCTAACCATGCGGTAAAAGAATAAAAAAACTGCACAACAGCCACAAATTTTTGTCTACGATAAGAGTCTCGATTTTATTCAAATAGACGTAGATCATTAATCACAGAGCATGTGACATTTACAACCAAATATGGATAAGAAAATCATAAAAATGGTTCCACCATTCGTGTAATGCAACTTGCTGACGTGTGCATGCTCATGCATACTTTGACATAGTCCTACGATGTAAAACAAATAATAAATAACATGAATATCAAGGATTCCTTCTTGCAGGTAATACAATTATAATGATCCTACAATGTTAAACGTAACACGTTATTTATGTTTTGGTACTGCGTGAATCGTGATATGTCTTGCGTTGCACGGGTTCGTTACAAAGAAAATTTGGAGTCTAACCTAACCTGTAACAATATAATATATTGTTACAGGCTAGACTCCAAATTTTCTTTGTATCAAACCACTGTCTCTTGTGTTGCGTTGTACGACTAAAATTTGCAACAACTTCAAGACTTGGATTTTCAAGGTATTACATGAATTGACATACTATTTGTTGCTTTGCTTGGTGCTTTAAAATTAATTTATTCACTCTTTTCTGTCATACCACTTTCACTGCCTGATGCCTCATCCTCGTTATCGCCATGATTTATTTCCAATAGCGGTAGAATGTCGTCTTCCATTTTTACTGTTTTTCTTTTTCGCGTTAATTTGCGAAAACATCCAACTATATTCCTCCTCAAAGGTAATTATTAGTCTGGTTCCCTGTTTAGTAATACTCCCTATGTTGCATTCCACTATACTAAATATAGACGCAGGGAGCATACTAAGCAGCGAACCACTATGACCTGAACCGATTCTACTATTGCTAGCTCTGAATAGATGCTCTGATTTCCGCATCTAGTCTATACAAGCTGGTTGTATTTATAGTTTTAGCACATGTGAAGACAGCCATGTAGAGGTTTACAAACACAACGTTTTTGTGTTTATTTGTTTATCGTATATATGTTTTGTATTTGCCTTTGAAAAAGACTCATTAAGAGTCGAACGCGCTTAGGCTAGTTAGTTACTAGTTTCGTACTGTTTGTCGTCAGTTTATTGCATATATATACATATATATATATATATATATATATATATATATATATATATATATATATATATATATATATATATATATATATATATATATATATATATATATATATATATAAATATATATATATATATATATATATATATATATATATATATATATATATATATATATATATATATATATATATATATATATATATATATATATATATATATATATATATATATAACCTTACTTTTCCACACCTTCGCTAGCCTAGGTTCCAATAACCCTGTAAATAGGCTAGTGATGATGACTTGTCATATAAAATAAGATAAGATAAGATTTCTTTATTTCAGACTGCATAGTCCATACATCTAAATTAAAATACTGATATAGAGTAAAACATTGTAAACACAAAAGAACATATATATATATATATATATATATATATATATATATATATATATATATATATATATATATATATATATCTACATAAATATCTATAAAGCATATATATATATATATATATATATATAAATATATTTATATATTTATATCAACATAAATATCTATAAAGCATATATATATATATATATATATATATATATATATATATATATATATATATATATATATATATATATATATATATATATATATATATTTATATCTACATAAATATCTATAAAGCATATATATATATATATATATATATATATATATATATATATATATATATTTATATCTACATAAATATCTATAAAGCATATATATATATATATATATATATATATATATATATATATATATATATATATATATATATATATATATATATATATATATATATATATATGTATACATATATATATATACATATACACACACAAACATATTCACATACACACAGACACACACACATATATATATATATATATATATATATATATATATATATATATATATATATATATATATATATATATATATATATATATATATATATATATATATATATATATACACACACACATACATATATACAAGTATTCAGATACATTTACAACAATTATTTGCGCCATGCATTGTTAAAAAATGAAATTTAAGTGACACATTTAAATAGTAAATAGACACATTTAAATAGTAATAGCATACTACAAAATATTTTTTAAAAAACAGGTTTTGATGAAGGGGTTTGTATATTAGGGAAAATTTCAACCAGACATTGTTTATTATATTAAATCTCAAGTTGATAAATATTTTAATTATTCCCTTCAGGTCTTCTTTTTAGACAATACCTCCAAAAGAACGATTTTGTAATATCAGACGCTTAAGTAAGTTGTGAAACCATTTATATGCAAAACAAAATAATGAAAAAGTGCATAAACCTAATTAAATCAACATAATCAACATTAGTCTGTTTGCCAGAAGTTTTATTTAAAGCTTGAAATATTCCAGAAGCAGAGTTTAATATTTTCCCCAGTACAATATTAACCATATGCGAGAATTTATAGACTCATAACACATATTCAGTTTTATTTATAACTAAGCTGTGGATGCATTGCTTCAGGGCTTGTCAGTGATAAGGTTTGATGGTTCAATGTTTTTCTTATTTGCTAGTATGCTCCTTAATTTTACATTTGATTTTATTTAGGTTTCTCAATTGTATGATCGATTCCCCAATATCATTGTGCCCACATCTATTTTACATGTATTGTCCCCACTGTATAATGAAATATACTGACGTGACTCGTGCATATGTACACGCTCAATGTGAACTAGGTGTTTTAAAATACAAGGTTCAACAGATGTTCAGGGAGCCATTTAAGGAATTTGAGGATGAAAACAATACTAATCAGTAAACTTTAAAATAATTCTTATTTCGTGGAAAAAGTACATTTATTCAACATCTCGCAAGAGCTTCGGTGTGTTTGGTCACTAATAATAATAATAATAATAATAATAATAATAATAATAATAATAATAATAATAATAATAATAATAATAATAATAATGTTACGCCAGTGTCTTTGCCTTACCGAGCGATGTCATAAAATCCCTGGAGCAATTCCTGCTAGAAGTCATAAGTTTTCCCCAAATTTACAAAGACTTCTATACAACGTCAGTTGTAAGTTAGAAAGCTTGACCTGTCTATTCTATACACAAGTTTTACTGTAATCAATGCAAGACCACATTATTCACAACTTGCCAAATATATGTTAACTGCACATCTGCATAGTTTCTTGTCATCAACTTTCCGTACTGTCAGCAGTTCACACCGTAGAAACTCTACAACGATCCCATAACACAGGGAACTATTTTAACTACGCCACCTTAGCCAGTCAATATCTGGTTTCAAGGCACATCACGCCAGTACAACTGCATCATATTTCCCACCATGGCGACATAAAAGGTATCTGCCGAGTCCCTTCTTTATTCCATTGTGTAATTTACCAGTTTCCTAACGTAAATACTGCCACTGCAATCACAACACAAATGTACACCATTATATTTTAATACGGACTACACAGGGACAGTCGTGCAGTTTGTGAATTCGCTACTCATTAGCTATGGCATCACGGAAACTCATTAGCACTTTCTCCCCGTGACGTCTGGCTAATTATTTCGGGCTAAGGAATATTTCCATTGCACCGAATTCCAATAATCAAACAAGTAATCACACGCAAATCTAAGAAATGTTTAAACGGGGCGCTATAACCACATACGCATCTCCTACATTTTATTACAATAATAATCAGTATCAGCTTCATCTCGTTCGTCATTACAATTATTGGTGCAGGAAAACCAGAAGAAAACAAAAATAATTCTCATGCGTTTTTCATTTTCAGACGATGAAAGAGGTATACACGCACAGCCGCCACATTCATACCCACATTTCTTGAAGAAAAAGTAGGTATCATTTTAACCCATTAATCTATTGCAACTGTAACATAATTTAAAGGAGAAAATGATGCTGCCGTTTGGATGATCTTTGGAGATGGGAAGAAGGATAAGCACATGCGTATCTGAGACGTGTGTGGAACTAAACAGTTTATCTGCTTTCCAACTATCAAATAAAGGATTTCCTTATATCTGTCAGATTACTATTTAAATGAATGCAATCCATGCTTTGTTGTATTACACATCACATATTAATGAGACTGTCAAAAGTTGTTATTCTCTTAGTGATATTACGACTACTGCTCCTGTGACTATTGTTCCAAAGAATGACTTGGTTTTGGATTTGGCACAGTGCAATTTCTTATGCCCCAAAACAAGTGCATGCACCACCTTTATCTCCTTGTCCGTCAGTGCAGCCTATAATGATTTTAATTAAAAGCAGTGTAATGTGTCGAATTTTGAATAAGCATGGAACCTTAAAATTGAATTCATTGTGCATTAACATTTTATTACAGTCAAGCTAACAAAGCATTTGTGAAGGGTCACTTCGACATTTTATTCATGTCAGTACTAAACTTGAAAGTCCATCATCTACGGCTCATTTAAAACTGACCCAGGCACCGCAACGTTGTCTTGAGAAAGTACACATTTGAGATACCGACCATAACTGCTTGACAGGAACTTATGTCAAATAGTCATTTTTTAAAGAGAAGTTGATATGCATCGTATTTCTAGATTCTAAGCTGTCAAAATCTGACGAAAGAAATAATTATCTTGGGAGAAAAATTAGAAACCGCTGATTACGATTGGTTAGTTAAATGAAGGCATACACCTTGGAAGCAATGTGAATTTAAAAGTAACGACTTTGGTTGAATTTCTTCAGTCCGAGAGCTTTTCAGCGAGAGACAAGACTCGCCTGGCTCTGATGAAAAACTAAAGAATAGTGCTTTCCTCGTTAAAACTAGTAAAAGGGACCAGGTGGCTGTCTTGTAAGATAGACAGGATTTAGTGCTAGGAACATAAGTTCTGAAAGAAAACAGCAATAAGGAAACATCTCCCAGGAACAGACGGTGAAAGTCCGAAGATGAGAGTCCGGAAAATAGATGAAGCGTTCAGAATAGAAAGACCAAGGAAGATCAATGTATACGCATGAATGGGGGGGGGGGTGAGATGTGTGATACCGGCGGGGAAAAAAATACAGAAAGCGACGCTAGGTGATGCAAATCACCTCTTTTCACCACTCATTACCATGATGAACGCATCAAAGATAGAACACTGTTATTGAAATTCTGTTAACGTAAATTTGTTTGAATTGAAACTGACAATATTAGTTTCTTGTTATTGATTACATTTTTATTTTCTTGTCTAAAAGGGGCTCTTATTGTATTATTTCTTCTCAATAGTCTTGCTCCGTTCTCTTTTGATCTATCTATCCACTCATACGGAGCAATAAAATCAAGGGAGGTCATCCTTTAGATAATGACAGCCAAACATAATTAACCACCCCTCTTTCTAAGAGGGACAATGTTTTAAGCAGAAAGAAATGTGGCGGATCTGTCTACAACAACAAAAGAACGATGAACAGACATGTTTAAATAGTACAAGACTAAAAGAGAAAGCAGCAAGAGGAGATGACAATTTAGAACTGCAAACAGAAGAAAGGGAATGAAACTAAAGCTATCATTTTAATACAGGATATTTTCAAGGAGCTGAAACGTTAGAGGTAATTCTTTGGCGAAAATCGAGAGAAAAGACGTTTCTCTGTCCAATAATTATAAACTTTCTATGACTACATTAATAGCCATCTGTGACACATCAGCAGCGACAGCCATTTTTTTAATGTAGTATTAATGTATTAGTATTTGTTATTTACTGATCCTACCTAAATTTATTATTATTATTATTATTATTATTATTATTATTATTATTATTATTATTATTATTATTATTATTATTAAATATAGGGGTTGAAAATAACATTTAACGAAGTTTCAACCATGAATCAAATAATATACTTTTAGGTTTCCATTTTTTTCAAATTTAAAACAATGGAGAAATCATTAGTTTCCGTTGCCTTAAATTACTGCTTATGTTGCTATTAGTGATGACATGTCTTCCAACTGTTGTGACGTGTATGTTACGACTCTACAGTCCTCAATAAAGTAACAGAAAAGAACGAAAACCAAAATGTTTTGTAAAATTTAACCAATAATTTATTTCCTTTGAATAAAAAGCGAAAATTCAAAAAGAACTTACAATATTGTGAATTAAATTCCATATAGCCATAAAATTTATATGACAAGCCCGAGAGTATAGAATATTCCCAATGAGTTTCAGCGGTTTTTCGAATCAATTTCAATACTAAATGTGATGACGTGTCGGTAGTCTCGAATGTACTAATGTGTCGATGTATATCACAATGATATAATCCAACATGTTCGTGAATGAATTCACAACAATTCCAAAATAGTGGTTTAATACTTAGAGTATCAATCACCACTTTATAATTCCAGTAACTAAATCAATACATCACATATATTAACTAAAACAACTAAAATTGATTCCACACAGACTGTTTTTAAAATATGGAATAAATAATTATGTTTACTTCAAATTTATATACAAGCTGTTACATGACTTATGTCAACAAAATTTAATGCACCTAGATCATTTACAATGGAATTTTCCATCAAATTCGTAAACAACTTGCCTCTATAGCCTTCTTCATTTCTATAAAGAAAATAGACCTGAAACTCAATATCTATAAACGTATTTACCTCTAAGTAATAATAATTTTAAAACATAAACTAGGATCAAGGACAAATATTAGCTATGTAATATGTTCTTTGCAAACTAACAAAACATAATCAGGTATGCCCTAAACTCGATTATTGACCAAGATCAAACACACAATATATTTATACATAACATAAATTTAAGGATAAAAAACAACACACAATGCAAATTTAATACACTTAACACGTCAATGGGTTTCTTTTTTGTTGACATGGAAAAAAAGAAAAGGCTTGGGTGCAAAATGCAATGAAAACTTTTGAAATATCAGTTTTGTTTACATCATACGACGGAAAAGGCGGAGGACGTCTGATTAGTACATACAACTGGAGCATTGTTTGATTATTTCCGTCAAGTCGATTAATAGTTTCAAAGAAAGAGATACGAATGTTAATCTGCCGCAATACTTTCGAAAATTCTAGGTCAGTCCTACATACACCTTATATATATATTGAAAAATGGACTCAAGTATCCTTTTTTTACTAGTCTCAACATTTTTTTGTCTGTACTGGAGTTTATATTATGTCGAGATCTGACAATAACTCGTATATTAATCTAAAGTATCTTCAAAGATGAACACTCGGTGACGTCCTCTTGTAGATTACCCAGATTTAAAATAAAAAAATATAAGAAGCTGGACTTTAAAAAAAAAGAATATGTAGTATGTCCCAGATTTCACTTTTGGACCAGCACCAATAAATTACTGAGTGTGAACTGTTACCAAAACACACATACAACCACAATATAGTACTCATATTACACACACACACACACACACACACACACACACACACACACAAGAACCTATAAATCAATATTGACAATGCCTAAATTTAAATTTGTGTATTGCACCAAAAGTGCTCATATTTAAAAAAAAAAATCAGGGATCGTAATGGGTTTCGCCAATGTCGCAAATGGTGATTTTTTTTTACCTTATTGGCGACAAAAATCCCAGTTGGAAATTTTTGGGCGACAGCCTTTTTAGCAGTTTAACTTGTACATACAATCATAGATTTGGAGTGGAGAAATTTAAGGGGACCATAAAAGGAAGACACGGACTTATACCAAGACCTATATTCCAAAATAAACATCCTTTGTTCGTATTGACCAACCCGTCTTTACCGTGCAATGTTACATCATAATCCGCTAATGTTGATATCTGGCATACCTACGGTAGGATTTGGTAACACTCAATCTTTCTACCACTGGCTATACCTACAAATGACCAACCTATGAAAACGAGAACGGAAATAGCTACCGGTAATTGAACGACGACTAATCCTTCCTTAGGTTTTGTTTTGTTTTAAAAATACACCAATAAGTAGTTTTGACGACACTCGAGAGAAAATTGATTATAAGGCCGAGCCTACTAATCCGTTGGTTGGTACCCCCTGCCGATTTCAATAACGGAAACCTTTAAATTTGATAAAAAGTGCAAAGAACTTAGTCCATTCGTTCATTGATTTATATTTTCTAACGAGGCTTTGAGTAGAATGGCCTTAGCACCGTCATTATCTGCGCGTTTTATGCTTAACGGAAGTTGTCAATATTATAGACGGACATGCCTAAGACCCATTTCCAGTTCCTGGACGAGTCCATATTCTTATAGGAATTTGTTTAATATTATACCTCCATATTCAGCAATTGTGTATATGCTCGAGATGTACATACATATGTCATCTGCTTCCGATGTTTACAGTGTTAAATCAAGCTAAGGAAAATAATGAGGAAAAAAATGCCTTTCACGCGAATTTAACAAGTGGTTTCATTAATATGTTCATGTGTGCAAAGGAATATAATTCCAAACTCAACGTTATGGTAATTTACGGAATTATTCGACATTTACCGAATAGGATGATTTACGTCATTATGCTGTCGGATGGAAATAAACTACCCCATAGTGTACGGAATATGGCGTTGTTAGTATGGAAAGTCCGTTAAGCATGAAATGTGCAAGGGGATACCAGTATTAGTGCCATTCTGGTCACAGTCAGGTCAGAAATTATAAATCAATGATTCATTTGACTTAGTTCTGTGCACTTTTAATCACGTTAAACGTTTTAGTTATTGAAATCGGTAGGGGGAGGTTACAAACCAACGTGGATGTAGCATCCGACTTTTACCTTTGAAATACCGATTGATGTGTATAAATACCAAGCAAATGGAGAATAAAAAATCTCTATCAAAATTATATAGTCATCAATACAACATTATCATGGGTAAACGCAAGTTAGACGTTGCATGTTCATCATATCAGTATACGGGTAAAGTAACACACTTAACAGCATTTGGATTTAATGCAAATTCATTGGATAAAACAGTCGCTGAACCTGATGTTATTCCTGGCAGTCCAACTTTATGTACATGTGGTGATGCTTCAAGTGCAACACTACATCATGATGAACGGGTAAAAACTTCTAGGAAATTTTTCGAAAGCTGGAAATTTGTCCGTGGCCGAGATATGATACAAACTTAAAGCAGATGTTCTGTGATATATCTATCAAGGCGCAAGTTGTAAATTCTTTTCCAACTCGCTGTGATATTTTGAAGGAGTGCGTCACGAAATATGAATCCAGGCGTGTTAAGTAAAATATGTTAATTTTGCTCATTGATCTTTTACTTTTGCCGTCAATCATGTTATGTCTGCAGAGATTTAAACTATGCAACAAGAAATATTAACATAAACAAGTTTTGTATAATTGAATAATTTATTCCTCATACAGATTAAATCCGAAAATACGCAGATTGGAACCTGCCATCGGGAAGTTTTTATATTTAAGCATTGTTTTCACTAATATTCACCGATTTTACAGGTCCAATACACGTTAAATTTTCAAAAAGGACATGCAATTTCTCTCAGTGGAACGGTTATTTTCCTCCCCACACGTGCCCCCATTTCATATTTCATACAATAGCTAAAGGTTAGACTTAAGCCTCTGAGACACAGCCTGTTACAGTGAGTGAAGCACTAGTATTTGATGGACAAATCAACATCGCCATTTTGTGTGATAACTAATAATGCCTAAAAGGAGTGTTTTGTCTCAAGCTACCATGCAAATGATAACTATTTTCCACATGTTACATCCCACCGTAATTCCTTATTGTTAACTATTATACGCATATAATAATGTCGAATCAGTCAATTACATTTTATTTTCCGAATTGATATGATAGCTACTAATACGTATATATACGGTAAATTTATGCCAGGTGTTGACTCTTGTAAGTTTCGTTGGTGGGAATGGAGGACAAAGTTTGCGTGTCAAGAAAAACTCCACAGCATTCAGTGGGATGTATTTTGTGAAGCCAGCCATAAAAAAGAAAATTTAAAAACTGAGCTAGACACTGTAGATGTCAGGAAAGTTGATATTTTTTACATTTGATAATGTTTCTTTTTTTTCTTCAGGTGACAACAGTCATACCTAACGCACTAACATTGATGCGGGATGCGAAATCCATGGAAGTAGCGAACAAATAGACTTTGAAACTGCATTCAACAAGTGGGCAGCCCTAAAATTGCGACGGATCATATGACATTCTATAACATTTTAATATTGCAAAATTGTCATCATAATGTATTAATTTATTTTATAATATTATAGCTTTACTTCTTGTTGTTAATAAAGTAATAGCTATCCCGTGTTTTCAATTTTCATAGCATATTACATTAACAGACTTGGAAAAATCAACACTATGTATTCTGGTAACACTTTTTAAAAATTGGCGACAAAATATTGCGGTTGGCGATTATTTGTTTTTTTTTTTGCGACAACCGTTTAAAAGCCAGGGCCATCTCTAAAAAGAAACAACACACACAACCCCGTACAAATCAATATTGGCAATTCCTAAATTTAAATTTGCGAACACGTAACGGCCGAAAAAGTCTTAGCTGCCATCCCGGAGCACCGGGTTTATAAATGAAACATGGATTGACTGAGAAATATAAATACATCCAATTATTTTTCATTTGCAATTTCTCGGTCAGTTCAACCGCAGGAATAGCAGAAACGCTCTGAACACGAATAATTTTTCCCCCCTTTTGTTTAAATTATTACCACAGTTTATTGTTGACCTGGTACCCTGGCCTACCATAATGCTTCGCCCATGTGGCCTGAATATTACGCAGTACAATCGAAGGTCTCCCAATCTTCCCCGTCAAGGGATATAAGCACTCTGCGCCATCTCCGCTAAGTTAGCTTCTCTGCTATCTAGATTTGCTCTCTATCTTTTTATATTATCCTTACGACGACTAACTTAGAGCCATGCCAACCACTTAGCCCAATTGCTTTGTTTATGACCATGACATCCAAGTTAAATCTTGTAAATGTCTTGATTGTAATACAGAATGAGTAAAATTCTTCGCAAACAACGTGCTAATATTTGTTTTGGAAAAAAGGAAATACAACACGCCTTAATAGGTCTTTTTTAAAATTTAAATTAAATCTTGCAGGAAACAATGTCAGAGTCGCAAAATTTGTTGGCGTTTTTTACTTGCAACATGCGTATTTCACACCGAGTGAGGCGAATCGGCAAACCTAAAAAAAAAAAAAATCGGTCCTTCTACAACTGAGGTTATATTTCAGCTTACCGGTACTCACAATGGATATGTGTTCGACAGGAACTTTTGCAGTTTTGTTATCAAGCAATTTAATATATAATTGGTATACTATTGACCTATCAAAATAATGATCCATCCATGTGCAATAATACGCATATATGAACATTGGAACTGATTGCTGTTAATTCTAAGCCTATCAATTAATGATGTATTTCCACTCTTTAATAATTAGTATAAATTATCCCCGTTTTCTAAATTAATTTAACAGGAAAAACTACTTTATTTCAAGCCTTTCTGCTTTCCGTTCAAAGGTCAAATATGTGTATTAGCATGTTGTATAAATAAAATATTTGTACAGTATGAATGCTGTATCAATGATATGCCATTTGCATAAATTTTCATCAAACGGAAACTTGGTTAAGATCGTTTCCTTAGTATGTAATAGCTTTGGGCAATTATCCATTTCTCATCATCATAAACCCATGATGCAGAAAAAGGAGGAGATGCACGTTGTTGTCAGGTTTATAATTTAACTTTACATTTCCTTTGTTGATAAAAGATTATGTACATAAACATCTGAAGAGAGGATTGTTTAATGTTGTTTTACTCATTATCATCGACAATACAATACAGATTATCGTGGTTCCATCGTGGAAACTTTTATTTAATATGGGTTCTGGTACAGGCTTTGAAAAGCTTTATTTCATAGATCCGAACCATTATTCGAAGGCAGTTAGTTGGGGGGGGGGCAGAGGCCAGTTGTCATGTACAAATTTAATGCCGCAATCAGTGACCTAGTACAAAAAATCATAAAAAATCAAATACACAAGTGAGGTCAAGAATGTCCGTATTTTGAGATACCTATATTAAAACAAAGCATAAAAATATCATCTACTTGACAGGAGAAGTCAGTGACAGTTCATAGCAGAAGAAGTTTATGTATGCCCCCCAACCCCAAATTTATACCTGCAATTTTCATGTCCGAAGGTTATTTTTGAAACATGTGGTACTCACAAGCCCTTTTCCTAGATTACAATTCTGCCAAACAGTGTGTACTAAACAGGCTGATGCAGTTGAAAATAGTTGTATTAAAATATCAATTTTAAAGGAAAGAAACGATAAAATTTGGCTTGTGTAAAATATATTGAAATTTATAGTTATTGAAAGACAAAACCTGCGAATTTGAAAAGAATACTATAATATTGATTTGGATTGTAAAAGAAGCATGGCCCAATCAATAATTCATATCCTGAACATAATAGAACGTTGAAATGAATTCAGATTAAACTCTGTCCTTGTTTCCTCAACTTGACTTAGTAATGGAAAAAGCCTGCTTTAATCGAATTAATAAGCCTGGTTCAATAGTTCAGCAACGGATAGAAGCAACGAATAAAGTTACTGCCTCACAATTCAATCAATAAACCCTTATTAATTGCGTTGTGATACTTGGAACAAAGCAACTGATAGTCAAGAACAACAAAATTAGTTTGATTAAAAGTTCAGAACGTGAATGGCCGCTTACAACTAAAAAGGTTATAGACAATTTATGATCTGAAAGGTCGTTCACTTAGGAAAATTACTGAGCATGCACGCTCTCTCTTTGTGGGCTTAATGGAGAGCAAAGACCGTCCTTGGCAGTCAAAAGCATGCTCTCTCCTTCTCTCCCCTCCCCTCAAAACTCGATAAAAGGTTAAAGCTTCCTTGACTATCACGCAAGAACACGCGTGACTTTTTAGAACCTAGGCATAGTTCATTAGACAGACCTCTCTGACCTTGAATGAAAACGTGGTATACTGATGATCGCCAGCTTCCAAGATATAAAAAGGGCTGTGGGCTGGAGAGTCTCAGTGCGACTTCAAGCTTCAGAGAGTAATGTGTCTATTTCTTACAGGTAAGAAACTTATGCTTTATACTCACTCTTAAAAGTCAAAAGATTTTATAGTAATTGAGTTCTTTTTATTTTATCAATATAATGTAATAGTGAGTTTTCTTTTTTTTCTACTATGAAATATTTTACTGATTTGATATTTTACAGAATTGATGTTCATTGTATTTATAATGTAATATTATTGAGTTTCCTTCTTCCACAATCATAATGTAATGAAATATTTTACAGCTTCGATGTTCATTAGTATTTGTTTGAAATAATTACCAGCTTCATGTTATAATTTGATTCCGAATAAATATATATTTTTTAAATAATAAGTATAATACTCACAGATCTTTTCCAGGTCGTTATCTTACATTAAATGGAATAAAATATATTTCTTGAAAATGATTATGACATTTATTACAGTTATTGAATTCTAGGCTCTTTGAATATTTAAATCAGTTGTATTCAAAAATGCAGAGAAATGAATAAACAAATAAAGTAGTAGATTGTGGAAGAACTATTATTGTAATATGTATTATATATAGTTTCAACATAAATAAATTTACATGTTGTATCTTTAGAATGTAGTTCTATATATCAATAAAGTGCGACTTCAAGCTTCAGAGAGTGTTGTGTCTATTTCTTGCAGCGATCCCAACTCTTCGCAGCCGAGCTTATCCCCACAAGATGCAACATACGTGTGACCCTTATTCTTAAGAATGCCGAACTTTCTTCCTTCTCGTAACTAGGCACGAGAAGAATGTTATGCTAGAAATAACTACTAACAAGCTCAATTTTGCAACAAAGCAAGCAGACTCTTACATAACAATTGAAAATTTCTAACATAATAGTTGTCATCCAAGCAGTATTTAAAATATGCTCTTTGTCTTAAACCCACATATTTACTACTATGAGAGGCTAGCTCGTCTTCCTAGACAACTATTGGTATTTCACTATCAACATATTGCAGAGTAACTGGCCATAGTACACAATTAATTTCACTATATTGTCTCTACATTTGTTTCTCAGTACTGAACTTTCCACTGTGTGACAATCAATACAAATCATATGATAATCTAAAATACCTTCAAAGATGACTTTGCGGTTTAGTTCTTGTCAAGGATTGACCTGCATTTTTTTGAGAGGCTGAATTGTAAACAAAACACCAGGCTACGGAACACAGATTTCACTTCCGGATCATCACCATGACCTTATTACTTTTAATTTCATTTTTATATTTTTGAAGTCAATATACATAACATAAAAAAATTTCATGTGTATGTCATTAATAATAAAAAATTTATATCAGTTTCAAGTTTTTACTTACAGGCCATAGTACACAATAAATTTCACTATATTGTCTCTACATTTGTTTCTCAGTACTGAACTTTCCACTGTGTGACAATCAATACAAATCATATGTTAATCTAAAATACCTTCAAAGATGACTTTACAGTTTAGTTCTTGTCAAGGGTTGACCTGCATTTTTTTGAGAAGCTGAATTGTAAACAAAACACCAGGCAACGGAACACAGATTTCACTTCCGGATCATTACCATGACCTTATTATTCAATGTGCACTGTCGCCGAAATACACACAGACAACCACACCATAAGCTCACATTTTAAAGAATAATCAATTGGCTTTAAATCCTTATCAAGAATGCCAAAATCTAACTCTAGTATCACCACCAAATTTAGACCGGAAAAATTGATCTAAAAATAGACTGGGACTACATTTGTGTACTGATTCCAAGTATGGAAGGTGTACATGCCTGACATCAGTTTCAAGAACAACACAAGCCCGACACACCTAGTTCACAAATATATCCATATATCTTTAATTAGTAGACAATAATTGCTGAAAAAGTCACACTATAGCCTTAAGTTAAGAAATTTGCCAGGGGTCAAATTACGAAACTGTACCCTGCCTCCTAGAGTAACGGGCATGCTATCAATATTGTTACATTAAAATATGTCTAAAACGTGGAAAATAAATAAGTAATAATGTGTAAGTTCCAAATGATTTATTGTGCTTAATTTACGATTTAAATAGAACTCTTTGATATTAAAATGAGAATCTGCTACACACTACCTCTTTACTAAATCCCGGAAAATAAATTGTCAGATAACTGGAAAGAGCTTTTGTTTCTTAGACTTTATTATTATGGTCAATTTTTTTTAATCTAATGTTCAATGCTGTTGCTTCATAGACTTTAATTTTAAGAACAAAGAATTTAATTAATATAAGAATCTCCTGAAATGAACTTATAAGTTTTTATGTTCATATCCTACCATGCAGTCTCGGTCAGCAACAAAAAGAGCCACCCATTGATGATGTAGTTCATCATTTACTCGCTGTGAAGGTATAACATCTGCATGTAGAAGCATATAAGCACCATATGGCGGGTTGTAGCTCATTACTGTATGTATCCATCCAAAATGAAAATAGTTTTAAGCCTCAAGACTTTTGTAAGCTTTCATAGTCACATGTGTAAAAAAAATGCCTAGAGATAGAAAAACAGTTTATTTTTAAATTAATAGATGTTATTGACAGTTATATGGATTTGGCACATATACACAATCAGATGTGATCAAAAAATTAGAAAAAAAAGAAACTATGTAATAAAGCAACAAAAGAACATTTAGTAAAAAAAAAAAGCAGTTTGCATCTTAGGTTTGAAAACGATTGTCCATTTTTAAATTAAACATTTTTTTTTAAAAAAAAAATATGTTTCGTATGTAATATATTTATAGGTTTACTGCATTTGTATGGGAAAATATGAACGAGGTTTTTTTTTCGGATGGCTATACTGCACGAACATTGGGAGTGCAATATATCCATCCGAAAAAACAAGTTCATATTTTTCCATTCAAAGGTAGCAACCTTTTTATTATATGCTCATTCTTGTTTCATTACCAAATATTTAATAATAAAATTTACAACCGATTATATTTAATAGCAAAATGTACTATTTTATTATTAAAATAATAAAGTTCATAATCGTAGATTGCTTCTATGCACAAATAATAGCATTTATACGCATATAGCTCCTCTCAACGAATGTTAAACTTCATAGCGTAATGCGCGCTCACAAGCATCAAGCGCGTGGAGTGCATTATGAAGGTGTTAAATATATTTTGGCCATTTTTATTAACAGCTAAAGAAGACAGTTTATGGGTATAACTTACGTTTAATTGTGATGACCTTGTATAGCGTCTATATCTAGCTAAATTTGAAACATTTGTATCCAAAAAAAAAATTAAAAGCGGAATGTGCCAAAGCAGTTTGTATGTGTCACTCTATGAAACATTTGCTGATATGTGGCCATCCTTGAAATATCTGCTTTAGTTCATTCATAAAAAATTGTTTACTGAAAAGAAATTTCAAATTACCAATCAGAAAAGATTTACAAATTGCCACAATAAATCCTAACCACCACCTCCACCCCATCCCTACGAAGAGATAATGCTTTCATACCGCCCAACAAGACTAAACATAATCCCCCCTGTATAAGGAATACCTGGCGGCTCTATCAGCGGGTCCATCAAGCCTAAAATTAAAACCCATAAGGATCGGCTGGGAGCCCCACCAGCTGATTCAAAACAACAACAACAACAACAAGACACACACACACACACACACACACACACACACACACACACACACAAACACACACACCGGCCTTCTGGGTATTACCTTCCCCGGCTGCTGGCATGGGGGACATTCTTCCTATATACTCAACTTCAGTAAAAGGTTTAAAGTCAAGCGATACGATACACCCAAGCTCTAGGGTGCAGCCCCAGCACTGGGGGCTCAGGGAGCCCTGCCATCGTAGGGGGAGGGGCTAGCCCTTCTCAGGGCTATAAACCCTCATAGGGCACCTCGGTGCAAATATGACGTTAAACTCCAACACAACCCATATATATATATATATATATATATATATATATATATATATATATATATATATATATATATATATATATATATATATATATATATATATATATATATATATATATATATATATATTCGCAACAAGTCTATATAGGCTGGTTGAAACAATGTTATAGAATAAATAGGTTTAACTCATGTGGACACAGCCGTGTAGAGTTTTACAAACACAACGATTTTGTGTTTTTTTATTTGTTTTGTATATGTTTTGTATTTGCCTTTGAAAAAAGTTTCCTAGAGTCGAAAGCGCTCCAGCTAGTTAGTTACTAGTTTCGCACTGTTCCTCGTCTGTTTATTGCATCTATTTTAATCTATCCCTGACACACGTGATCCAGCGTGTTTGAAAGGGTTGTTAATCGCCATATGATATATATATATATATATATATATATATATATATATATATATATATATATATATATATATATATATATATATATATATATATATATATATATAATCAAGCGTATTTAATCCAGAGGCGTAGCTAGGAAGCAGGGGGTATATATGTCCCCGGGCGCCAAGGTACGGGGTGCCAAAATGAGGTTTACAATATTACGTTAAAATAAGTGAACAAGGGTAATAAATCGGTCACAAGCGGCTAAGCAGACGGGTCATCTGATACGTCTGCCATCTACACTGACGATGCTGCCTGCCAACCAATGTTTTATTAAAATTTTCATTGTTTTTCTTATTTAATGTAATAGAAAAATGTGAATAAACGGGGAGGGGGCTGGAGCGCCAATTTTATAGTTCGTCCCCGGGCGCAAAATATCATAGCTACGCCTCTGATTCAATCGAATGTAGAGCAAGCCTTTGACTTTCGCCAACCAGACAAGGGACCCCCACATGGTCATGCCTAAGGACGACGCAGCAAAGTTCCCGATAATCGGAATGGGGGGGGGTCATAACCAAGCGGTAAAATGCCCTCAGATAACCCCCATGACCTTTTCTGACATTGGACCTTGTCTATCCTACAATAAAAGAGTCAGTATGATAGACAGGGTCCCAGGTAAGAACAGATACTGAGAGTAATCTGATGTTATTTTGTCAGGGTATGATTTTTTTCCCCATACAATTGCTTTATTCCAACATAAGCTAATATCGAGAACCTGGGTCACAATGATGATGCAACAATACCAGGGACACACATACCTCCGTTACAAACTGTATAATAGGTAGTGTAGTCCAATGTGCGGTAGACTGGTTTCAACCATAGAATAAATTTAGGTATCTATATCGATATTTGAAGTAGAAATAGAATCCCGTCACTAGTTAACCAATGAAATTCTCATTCGTGTAGTTACATGTGTCCTTCCGGATATATTCTATATTTAGCAATAACTGGATCTTAAGGCTGATTCACTTAACTAGTAGACGAGAAACCACCCTGTCAGCTGGCAGTGTTTGTTTTCCAGGAGTCATAGATCAACTTCACAGAATAAAGAAGAGGCAGGTAATTATACTTCTTACAGACTTAATACAAAGGTACAACAAATTTACCACAGTATAGGATGTGCTTTAATTACAGTTGTTTTCAAAACAAAATGACATATTTGGGAATGCAAATGATTTATTAAAAAAATCGCCAAATTTATCGATTAAACTGAGTTGAAATACATTCATTTGGCTTGCATCTACACAGTAACCCTTGCATGTACGTCAGTTATGATGATAAACCTGATTTAGAAGGATAAAATAAAATGATGCAAGCGTATTAGCAGTAAAGAGCTTTAAATGGACGCATATGAATCGATTGGAATCACAGGGGTTTGTTACAAAGAAAACTGGGAGCCTAACCTGTATTAATATTACAGGTTAGGCTCCCAATTTTAATTGTAACAAACCCCTGTGATTGGAATCCTAAAAATAGTACCTGACTTTCTTTACAAAACGAGAAATGTATGTTGTGAAAGATGAGTATATAGGTATTTTCTAGTATAAAGGATATTGGGGGGGGGTATTTTAAAATTTTATCATTGTCATTTTTCTCACTGTTGGAATATTAAAAAAGCACTTTGATCATTTTAAAATTTTGTATATACTCCAGAACATGTCGGAAATAACTAAATCGAATTTTGTATTTTCTTCATAGGTTATCTTCTTGTAACACTCAATGGCAACTTTATATTGTCAAATGGTCACAAAATTTCCATTTTCAAGAAGCTTCCTAGGTCGATCATTTGATCATTTGAAATCTAGCCATCTCCTTTAATTATTTATATTATTAATCTGTTAGTTTTTATGTTTGCAATTGATCAGTTACCTCCATCACACATACACTCGCACACACATACATACACACACACACAGAGTAATATCTTGCCACAATGAATTGAAGACAAATACCTGACCCTAGCATATTATAGCCAGACAAGGGCAATGTAGACCAACAAGTAGGTATTTGCTGCTGTCAGATATAAAAAAAAAGCAGAGACCTACTTGTTGGTCTAAGGGCAATGCACAGGAATAATTCTAATTTAAGTCAGCATCAACAAATTGTTTCAAACTCTGCTTTTTCCTTCATAAGTAAACATTTGGAACAAATTACCATCAATAATTGCAGATGCTACTGACTTGTATCTCGTAAGCAGGAACTTTCCAAATCACCTTCTATTGAACTAGTCAGAAACAAGTAAGATTCTCAGAGCTATGCAGGTTGAGGTTCATATCTCTTCATTGCTACAGTAGCTGGAGTGGTCTGAGTATGAATGGAAAAAACATGGAGTGATGATCTTTTACTTATATCTGGCTTTCCTATCATTACGCTTCTGACCATCCTATTGCTACTGTCTTTACTTTGTCTTTGACCACATACCACCTGTTGCCTAATAGTCAAGTGTGACTGCATCAGAATATTTATAGATAGGAATTAATTCAACTTGTGCATACACACATTTTGAGTGAAATGGTGTGCTGCATTTTCATGTTTTCTATAGAGCAAATAATGAAAAAGTTTAAGCTTTGAAAGCTCACAGGACTAGTGAGCTTGATGATATTGAGGTTACTATTTTGAGGAGACTTCTAGCATGATCAATGCCACTTTGCTGTTTGCCATGCAGACAGAAATGAGATGGCAGTGATCTGTAATGGACAGCACTTTAGACTACTCAGCCACTCTGAACCCCCTTTGTTGTTTGCTTAATTGTTCAATTTTAAAGTTAGCATGGAGTTTTTGAAAAAAAACTAAACTTTATCTTGTAATCAAAATGGCTTCCAAGATAAAATGTGAGCTAACTGTTTGAATGTTTCAATAACTGAACTGAATTCTAGTGTATCAACAGATGTGATATATTTAGACCTCATGAAAGCTTGTGTTAGTATTCCACACCAATTTATTTTTCTTAAGTTTCAGTATTATTGATAGCCATATTTATATTTGATGTCAACATATTAGAAAAGGATGATAATTAAAAGGTAGTATTTAAAAGAAATTTTATTTTCAGACTGTGCTGCTTTGACTCACTAGGATCAGTACAGTATTTCACCCACCTTGTATTTACAATGAAAAGTTGCTTATGAATGAAGTCATTTTCTTACATGTTTACAAGTGTAGGTGATCAGTATATAATCAAACAGGAGCTTATCATTTTAGAAATATAGAAGGCTAAACATGTTTTGGATCTTGAATGCTGTTCAGTGCAGTCACAATGGGTTATGGGCAAAAATATCAAAAGACTATGATGTAAATAATAATTGCTGGAATTTATGATAGTTTCCATTTCAGCTATCTTTTCAATATTAATGCTTGCATTTTTGTTCTTTTTTTCTTCATTTCTAGATTGACCATGCGTTGTGACAAAGTGTTTCTGATGTCTGCCATGTGCAGCATCTTTGCACTGGAAATTACTGTGGCCACAAAGGACTACTATGAGATCTTGGGAGTCAAAAAAGGGGCTAGTGAAAAGGAAATCAAAAGAGCTTTTCGTAAACTAGCCCTGAAATATCATCCAGACAAAAACAAGAAGGACCCACAAGCAGAGAAGAAGTTTGTTGAAATAGCTAAAGGTAAATGTATGCTCTGCATTTCTTGCCAATTGTCAATGATAATTTATAAACACTGATCAATAGAATAACAAATGTAGATACAGCTATCCCTCTTTATAACACAATTTTGGATATAACATGGCACATCTATGGATCCAATGATTGAAATCATCCAAATGTAAAACAGTTGGTTGAAAGAAAACATTGTGAAGCCTTGTTCCTTTCAAAGCACTATTTAAAAAGTTTTGGTTAATCATGCTATACTGTTGTTTAGATTTGAATTGCCCTCTTTAAGTTAAAATTAATTATTATTGTTGTTGTTACATTCTTTCAATTTTCCAAAATATAATTTATTTCCTTAAAATATAAAATAAAACAAAGTGAAAGAATTATAAATAACTACATTATTACATTATTTCATAGAATATTATCTTAAATGTAACATCAATTTGACTATTCCACTTATGATCCAGTGGTATTCTGAATGAAGGTTCTGTATAAGTGTGATGCCATGCTTAGTGCTTGGAATAAGACCTTTTCGTGGCTTGACATAATCAGTAATTCAGTCTTACTCTAATGGACATAAAAGAGCTATATGACATTGATGTAAAGAATTTAGAAAATTAAACTCATTGGCAACCACTGGTTTTTCTCAACTGGAAATTTAGCTACTTAAAGTCTGCTCAATAGACTTCTGGGAGCGGACTGCAACTTTGCTGATGGGACTCCTATTTTTTTCCCTGTTATAGGAGTCCTGGGCTCCTAGTTTTAAAATTCTAGTGAGATCTCTGATTTAACTTGTATCTTGTTATCGTTCTTACTATTCTCTTATATATGTATGTAGATTTATATACTGTATCAGAATCCCACTTTTGCAGACATACCGAATATGATTGGTTTAATGAAGAACAACCCATTTTTCACCCATGTAATTCCGTAACTAAATTGTGCTAAAATATCATTACATATATATCCCATTTGCCCAGATTTGTCATTGCTTCACCCACATCTGTCACAGATATTGATATGTTTTTCAAATTCTCACACCCAACTTCTGGTTAGTTAGAAACCTCATATTGGTACTGCTGTTTTGTTATTTCCTGCCCATTTTAACTATTTCCCTCACTAAGTTTTTAATTGATCATAACTGGTTCATTCTGTTTTACATTGAATATATCTATATGGTGACTCTCTTGAAAACCTTATCACTGTTTCCTCAGAATTGATGGCCATAATGATATGGGGTTTTGACTCTCTTGAAAACCTTATCACTGTTTCCTCAGAATTGATGGCCATAATGACATGGGGT
This sequence comes from Potamilus streckersoni, assembly GCA_016746295.1. Taxonomy (NCBI): domain Eukaryota; kingdom Metazoa; phylum Mollusca; class Bivalvia; order Unionida; family Unionidae; genus Potamilus; species Potamilus streckersoni. The sequence continues at coordinate 991,784 of JAEAOA010001785.1, read as the reverse complement.
TTGCATTCTTAAGATATGTGCTTGAACCTATCTGAAAACTATCCATTTTAAAAACTAATTATGGCTGCCTCGATAGCCATCTTTAAAAATCTTAATTACTGCTCAGCGGTACTTTTTCTATGCCATTGTTCAGTTTGTAACATGTATGCTGTGATGTGTTTTGGGTAATACAACTTATTCAGCTACCAAACTGGCCATTCATTTTTGTACTAGAATTCATGGGAAATTTTCTTCATCTCAATCTTTTTCACAGAATGAAGCCATTTTTATTGTGGATATGTTATCACACACTGTCCATTGTGTTGGAAATTACTTAAATTGAAGGTTTTCAAAACTGAAATTACAGTAGTTTGATAAACGTAGAACATCAAACACTAGTAGAAAAAATGCTTTTTTAATCTTAATAAAGATGAGCATAATATGGTGAAGTATGCTTCCTAATGCTGTTAACAGGTAAGACATATTAAAAGAAAATTGTACTGATCTTACATAAAACATGTCTGCCATGATAAATTTCTGCTGCAGGTAAGATGCAAGACTTTGTTACAGATTTGTTTACTTATTAGATTTGTCTTTCTAATTAATTTTAGCGTATGAGGTACTATCTGATAAAGACAAGAGACGTCACTATGACCAGTTTGGAGAGGATGGTTCTGGTGGTGGTAACAATGGAGGAGGAGGATTCAGTGGATTTAACTTCAATTTTGATGACTTCTTCAAGAACTTTGATGATGCCTTTGCACATCATAAAAATCACAGATCAGATCATTTAAAATTCCACTTTGGAGGAAATGGCAATGGCCACAAAAGTCACTTTTTCAACTTTGATGACTTTTTTAATGATATGGATGAAGAAGATGATATTTCTGGAGGAGGTTTTGGTTCCAGTCATTTTGGTTTTGGATCTGAACCATTTGGTCATGACTTTTTTGGTGGTCACCATAATCACTATGATGAGGCCCACCAGCAACACATGCAGGACCACATGAGAAATTACCACAATAATCATCAGAGACATGTGCATAATCTCCACAATGTTCTTGATGGCCAGCAGTTTCACACACACACGTCTGCACATAGCCAAGGTAAGATTACCCAGATAACTATGTATACAAACCTGTTTGAGATAGATTCTAATGAAATCTAAGCAAATGTTTTTTTTAAAAACTCAAATGTGGAATATGTGTCATATACATACATGCCAACCATTATGCTTATTACGCTTTTTTCCACTAAATTACGCCTTATGCGTAAATGTACTTGGATTATGCTTTTTCGGTATATCCCTCTCCCCCCCAAATAATTTGTTTTCTCATTTTTATGAACATGCCACTAATTGCACAAAACATATTCTGGAAAAGACGGTTCCTGAGAAACTGACATAAAAGTACACTTGTCTGTAGACTAGTGGTGACTTTCCTTAGTGCTATGTTCTATTTATAGCAGCTGACGTATTTCCAAGAAGACCTGTTTCTATTTATAGCAGCTGTCTGGCTTAGGACATAACAGCCAGGTTGTCTAATTTTTAATCTTTGCTCATATATTCTTCGTTAACAATAATGTGAGTTACAGAACCATTCAGTATGAATTTGGTGGAAAAAAGTCGTCCTATTTATTCTAGTTGATGTGTATGTTACAGTAAAAATGTTTCTCAAATGATTTCACAGATGGATTAGAAAGAAGAAGAAAAAACAAAAAAAACCCCAACTCTGATATGAATACATGAAAAACACAATACAGTGCCATTCTAGGGTAGCTTCACACCCATTGCAGGCTGTGTGGAAAGCATTTTAATATTGGTCATAGTGTAAAACAAAGACGCCTTGAATTAGCTCATTGTACTAACTCCAATACTAAGGTAACTTTCTTTTTTTATAGCAAAACTAAATTGTGGAAACAAATTTTATAAATGCAAAGGCGTTATTTACCGAGCTCTTAATAGAATACTGACTACAACTAGTGGTATAATACAGCTTTGGTCCTTTGTTCAAATGGATGCTTCTTGAATCTTGACGCCAAAATTGCTGAAAATATGCAAGTGTTTTGTACATATGCGCATTGAATTTTATTATGTTATATGTGGATTACGCTTTTTCTGCTCAGATTACTTCTTTTGTTCACTTGTATTATGCTTTTCCTCACCAGTGGTTGGCATGTAAGCATATATGTACATTCATTCTCTTTTACTACACAAAAGGATGTGTAACAGTTTATTGTATGTGTCTTGCAGTGGCAATCTTTGACACTTGGCTCTAGAGCCATAGTATAGTCTTTGTGAATATAAGTTAAAATGGGGTTTTCTTGATCCATGTCCACTGATATGCCAACAGTTGAATGAAAAACATAGCATATAAAAAACATAGCATAAGTTGACATTAAAAGAGTTCAATTAAATTTGTAGGGGGATAAATTATTGATGTAGGTGGTGTTTGGTGCTTGTATAAATAATTTCACCACCATTGCAAGACTTGAGGTACCATAATGTATATTTAGCCAACACCAAACCAACTTTTAAAAAATTTCTTTATTTATGCTAGATAAAAAAGCACAATACACAAGTGTGTGTAAAGTGCCAACCTGTGATATTACACAACCTGATTTATTTCATTTTGTAAAATTTTTCTTTACTTTGAAAATTACAGTGGAGGAAATTTTTTATTTAAAAAGTTACAAAACTGTATTGGGGCCCCGAGTGGCCGAGTGGTCTAAAGCGCTGTCTGTTACGGATCACTGCCATCTCACCTCTATCTGCGTGGGTTCGAGTCTAAGATTCGGCGAATGTGGATATGTGAGAGAGCTTGCCAGTAGCTTCTCGTGGGTCGGTGGTTCTTTCCGGTGATTTCCCGGTTTCTTCCTCCACCATTAATACTGGCCGCCATGTATAGCCTTTCCTGTGCTGAAAAATGGCGTTAAACCCCACAACAACAACAACAACAAAACTGTATTATAATAACTCTTTACTGCAAGTAATACAATGTTTTTATACAGTTGTTTTATTATATTAGTTACAATTTAAATTTTATTATGACAGTGAATTTAAACTTTTGCCTTTTTGCAGGTGGGAGAACATGCAGGACTGTGACACAGAGACTTGGAAACATGGTCTCAACACATACAGAGTGTTCATGAGCCAGAGAGTGTTCATGATCAGAATTTTTCTTCAGTCCAATTTTTTTTTGACATCCTAAATTCCACCATGGTGCTAATAAAGACAAAAGAGTTCTTCCAATTGAAGTACGACACTGTTCTGAAAAAAGGCTAAAAAGCTGTTGTTGCATTCTGATGTGAACTAGAGACACACACAGATTGGTGTTTTTAACTACTCTTGTATATTTAATTTCATTAATTATTTATTTGCATGAAATATGTCATCCTTTCCAAAGGATGAGGAAACATTCAAGTGACTTATTATAAAAAACACTCAACAGAATTTGACCCAGTTCAACAGAAAGTGTCTTGGCAGGAAGAACTTACAGATATTGATGTGCCATCATAAATGACCACTATTATTAAAAAAATATACTGTTCTCCTTTGAATACATTCCTCAATCACGTTAGGAATATTAGCCTGCTATCTTGCAACTCGATGCCTACTAAAGGATAAAAATCATATATTTTTTTAATTTCAGTAGACAGAGGACAGTAACTCTTGACCATAACTGTCTCTTACTTGAAGGACCTTCAGGTTTGTACAATCAGTGCTAATATGTCATCAAATATGGCTGTTATTGTTAAAAATATAGAAAAACTTTTAAACAGCTTCTTCTAAAAGACCTGACAAAATTTGACAGAAAGCATCCTGGTATAAATGGCTTTGTACAAATTAAACCGATTTGCTATCATGTGTAAGTGCCATTATTAAAAATACTTAAAAACATTTTTTTTCAAAAACCAGTCAATAGAATGTAATCAATATCACCAGAAAGCTTCCTATATTAAAAGGTCATTTAATATTGAACATATGATGTTAATGTACCATCAGATATGAATAAAGATAAAATAGAATGAAAATCCATGAAATGGTATTTATTATGACATATGCAGTTGAAATTTTTTTTAGTTAAAAGCATTATACTGACTCTGATTTCCTTGCATGTATATTTTGTCTGTGGACAGAATTCTGCTAGAAGAGCAATATCAGGTCTGCATAGGCCTCTTGTGCTGTGCATTTAAAAATATCAGGTTTTTTTAAAAAATTAAACTTGATTGTGAGAATGAATTAAGATTTTATTGGAATCTATATAGGTGCAATCATGTTTAAAAAAAAATATTTATATGCACTGTAATACTTATGTGCAAGTCTTGCTTTGTGCATCAGATTGAATAACAGTGACCATATATTGGCCATTCATAAGGATGACCTGGTAAAAGCGTACTGATTTGGTGTCTGGTACTTTGGTGTTCAAGGGGTAACCATTAAAGGGAAATACAAGATGAATTCAACTGGTGACATTTTCAAACAGTTGTGAGTTTTAATTGTTTCCTTATTCTAGTTGTTCAACATTTTTGGGGTTCAGATTTTGTGATTCTGTTTGGAAGTCTCATACAAGTATAAAATTCCATAAAAACATCTGTTGATGTTTTCACATTTTTCAAAGTTGTTGCTGATTCATGTAAATTCATTGAATGAGATAGGTCAGTAGTTTACAATTATGTCACTGTGACCTGTATGTATAAATTTACACAAATATTTCTAGATTAGGTTGCTAATATTCCTCATACTGCATCTGACATTTTAAATATTTGTCTGGAGATCAATTTTTATTTTGCTACTTTTGAAGAATGTAACATAAATATTAAGCAAAAATTCATTTTTGATGCATTTGTACAACATAATATCCAGTTATATATGACAAGAAAAGGTTGTTGCATTTTTCATGCCATGGGATTCTGTAGTCTGTGCTATATTATGTAATTTAGGAGGTGCAAACTGATTCCATTATTCATTAATACTTTATTTGTAAAAATACTAAAATATGTCATAAACAAAGAAACAAAGCTTTATTCTCTGTTTTAAGTATCATTGAATAATAGTCACTATTGCTGGAAAATGTGTTGCAATAGGATTTAATGTTATATTCCTTAGAAATTGCTGAAAATACTCATTAGTATGATTTATTTTATATAAGTGTGACACCCCCCTCTTTAGATTAATATACCAAATAATTATAGATTTGATGTAAAAGACATTTCTAATGTAATATTGTTGCTAAAAAGTTGAAAGGTTAATTCAGACCAATGTACTGTGCTTGTAATCACAGAATTTTGTGAATTGAAATATACAATCAAAATTATGCAACTTTTATGGCTAAATGGAATTTTCTTTGGTTGCATCTCAGATTGCTTGAGAATTTATTTTTGTTCATGTTAAAAATGGATATATGACCATGTGGTATGACAAAAGTATGTGTTAATGAGAGAGAGAGAGAGAGAGAGAGAGAGAGAGAGAGAGAGAGAGAGAGAGAGAGAGAGAGAGAGAGGTTGCATCTCAGATTGCTTGAGAATTTATTTTTGTTCATGTTAAAAATGGATATATGACCATGTGGTATGACAAAAGTATGTGTTAATGAGAGAGAGAGAGAGAGAGAGAGAGAGAGAGAGAGAGAGAGAGAGAGAGAGAGAGAGAGAGAGATTGTCTAATGGGAGAGGAAGATGTGACCCTACTGTATATCAGACTGTGATACTAGTGTTGATCAATTCAGATGGCAGAGGCTTTTTTCCCCTTATCCTGTTTACATCTCAGCAGAGTAAAATGTTTCATATTTTGATTTGGAACTTGGAGATTTAATTATGTAATTCATGGTTATTGAACAATTTTGACTTTTTTCTTGGATTTCATGAAAATAAAATTGTCAAAACATTTGTTGGTTTTATCTATCTATTCATACATTCATCAATCCAGCCATCCATCCATTAATTGTTTCATTCATTTATTATTAATCTTTCTAGATTTAGAAATCTTTGGAATAGGCCAATACCTTAGCACACATGCATATATGAATGAAACAATTTTTGTTAAATAGCAGAAATGCATTAGCTGTCACTGCTGCCTTGCTTTTGTCTTCTTGGATGCAAGTGCCCACATTTCAATCTCCTATTAGATGGAACATTCTATAATTCAAAAAGGCACAGAGCCAGTCAGACTACCACATAATGCAGACCTGACAACTCTTAGGATTTTGCTGTAAGTCTTAGGAAAATTATCATTAAAATACAGACTTGCAGCATACAAGTAAAAAGTACTGGAAAATGATCATTGCCGAAAAATCTGGATAACTGGTTCATCCATGTGTGATATGGATCCCAGTTTCATATTAGATTTAGTAAAATTGGTAAGTGAACCAGACTCACTTTAGAGCAGCACCCCATACGATTAAATTATACTGCACCTATTTGTTGATGTAAAGCATCTGCATAATCAAACTGTTGATTATAACAAAAATTTAAGGGGGCCCCGAGTGGCCGAGTGGTCTAAGAGTGGCCGAATGGTCTAAAGCGATGTCCGTTACGGATCACTGCCATCTCACCTCTGTCTGCGTGGGTTCGAGTCTAGGGCGAATGTGGATATGTGAGAAAGCTTGCCAGTAGCTTCTTATGGGTCGGTGGTTCTTTCCGGTGATTTCCCGGTTTCTTCCTCCACCATTAATACTGGCCGCCATGAATAGCCTATCATGTGCTGAAAAATGGCATTAAGCCAAACAACAACAAAAATTTAAAATAGCTTCCAGATAGTGATGCATGTTAAGATGAAAGGAAAAATGAGCTTCTAAAACTAGTGTTAATAATCAATGCAGAAGAATAAGAGTATTCAGATTCTTACGAATAAAAGCTGGAAAGGACACAATTACATTTATTGGAAATCACATGCCAATTTGAGTATGCATCGTTGCAGGATATATGATTGCTGTCTGCGCTTGAAATCAAAAAGAATTTCCAAGAATTATGTCAAGTGGAGTGATAGCAACAAGCCATTGAGTTGCATAGGGTTGGGAACAAAGATTTGTGCAGCAGTACAAGTGGTAAACGAAGTCTGTGTACTTTAAAACTTTAAAGTTGAACATGTTATTCCTTGCTGCGTCAAACTTTTGTTTTCCAGTTTTACTATAGCAGTTATGATATTTTGTTACACCTTACTGAAAACTGGTAAGATCTGCATTATAGAATGATGTGAAATGCATTTCCTCTCCTGAATGTTATGTTGTATTTAGGCATGCAAAAATCAGTTTTTGAAAATTTGTATGTTTTGTGTTTAAATACATTTTTTAAGCATATTTAACATTTTTTGAGAGATCGTTCTTGCAGTACTTGCAAAGTTTGTTCTTTTTATTTTTATCTTGTTAGTTTAAGGGGTCTTTATGGTGGCATTGTTTTGTATTTTCCTTATTGTCCTTCCTTGCATTGTGTGGGCTCTCAGGTGGCAGAGTGGTATAAGGCCCTCACCTTTAGAGATCAAATACATCTCACTTCTCTCAGCATTGGTTTGAATCTTAACTCAACTAATATAGGTATCTGAGAAAGTTTCCCAATGGCTGATAGTTCTTCCCATGCTCTTGTGCCATACAGGCACAAGAGCATCTATCCATTGCATCTTGTATGCTAAACATGGAATTCAAGCCCCAAAAATCTCAGATCCCCAACATGATGACTAGGGTAAATATTGTCATCTGTTTTGATGTTCCAAACCCATCCCAAAGAGGAAAAGGTAGGGATAAGGGACACCAAAGAGAGTTGTTGTGATTGGGTTTAACACCATTTTTTTTAGTACAAGATGGGTTATACATGGTGGCCAGTATAAATGATTGAGAAAAAACCCAGAAAAAACCTACCAACCCATGAGAAGATACTGGCAAGTTTTCTCACATACCCGAACATTTCTCACATTGCCCAAACCCCTGAGACTCGAACCCACACAGTGGTAAGATGGTAATGATGTGTAATGGTGAATGGTTTAGTCCACTCAGCCACTCTGGACCCTCCACCAAAGAGAGTTGAGAAACTCCAATTATTCATAAAAGCTAGCTCGCAGGGGCTATATCTCCACCCCAACATGCCAGAAAAAGTAATCCACTACTTCCAAGTTAATCCTCATCAGAGGAACACATGTTGCCAAGGCATCATTCCAAACAGGATCAACAGTAGGACCATGATATGTTTTGGTTTTGGTGGACTTAAGTTCACAAAGGATCTGCATGAGATGGTTCGCTCACTTCCCAAGGTTCCCATTCCACTTTCCACCTTTTTGTTTATGAGGTGGAGGTGGAAGCGATCTGGTCTTTTAACACCTGATATTTTGAAATCCTTAAGGCATTCATAACAGACAAATCAGCTCTGGTTTGGAGAGACTTGTGTTGGCTTCATCATTACCAAACATTGTTATTCACTCGACTAGGGTAAGGAAACATTCTAAGATGCTTGCTAATTGTCGGAAATTTTCTGGGAAACAATTGGGTCTGTGTTCACTGATTTCAGTATCCAGCTACAGGGTTCACTTGCTCTCCAGACTCATTAGCCCCATCCCTTGAATGCTGAAAAATCACAAAGGAGGAGTTCGATGGTAGCCTGGAATTTCCTTCAGAGTCATATGCTTGCCACCATAGCCTTGCATGGTAATCTTTTGGCAGCCTTTCTTAATCATCTGAAGAGGAATCTTTGTCTCCAGCCACGCTAGAGCGCTTGCTGAAAGCGGTTGCCAAAACCTCAGGGCATATCTTATTTATGTCCATAACACTATTAGCATAGCCTCTCCTCGTCTGTAGGGAAGTTATATTGGACACTCAAGTCGTTGTGGATCACAGTAAGAACCTTCTTAGTGCGACACCCTTGTATGCATAAAAGCCCTTCTGAGAACTCGTTCTTTCCTTGGCATTCCATGATCTGAGGGACTATTAACACCAGTGCCTCACATACACTTATGACCTGTCAAATCTAGCCAGGAAGTGTGTTTATCCTGCTTCCCCATTAGGGCTTTCATCACTGTTCTTTAAAGGGATGCAGCAGCAGCCCAGGAAGAAGCATAAATTTAAGCCATCCTCTCACCCGTCCCGAGACTGACGAATCCGAAATCTGAAGGGTTGAAGTTGCTAGGCTCGTCCCATTTTCATAAGCAAAGAGAAATCAGTCCTTCGTGACTTGAACCCTCTTTTGTCGTGCAATTATCATCCCGGTATTCTCGCAGCTGGGAGTTGTTTAAGCATAACGAAAACTGTGAGTGTCATATCTACAATAAAAGGAGGATACCGGCTCGGTTCCGGAAACATCATCATCTGGCAAAGATCCCCGTTCTTATTTATCGTTAAAATCCGGTTCAGTTAAGGATATAAATGCACCCCCATCTACGTTAAGACGCAGTTGAAAGGGTAACTAACGTTCAGTCCATGGCTTATAATCCCCAATTTGTCCTGTATCCATAAAAGCTGAATGTTTCGGCTTAACTTTGATCTTTCTTCCTTAAACAAGCTGTTCCATGAACGATTCAAGATGGAGGCTACATCCTCAGTCAGGAATGCCATAAGGCCAGCTACTGCGCAATTTCGATCCATATTCAGGATGCGTGATTTCGCATCCCACTTTTTCCTTTTTCACAAGAAATACTAGTTTTCAGAGATAATATCGTCTAAGGATTTTGTTTAGGTGGGATGAATTTCATCAAATCAGGAAGAGTTCGTGTCTCTTTGGACAGAATAAATATAATTCTGACTCTTTTAGCGGCTCTTCAAGTCGAGACATTGTTGTCGGCTCGCCTAAGTGTATTATTCACATTATTCAATAAAGGATTGGCCCTTCTGGATCCAAACGAGAGCCCTAGCTCTCTTAGTTTATTGAACTAAGCGGCAGACTTGGTTCCCATTAGAAGACTGTACATTCGTCCTCTCCAGGTTTTCATTCTGGCTAACTGGAAACCGCACATACGTCCTCATAGTTTGGCTTTCTCTGGGGTCATTATTTGACTACCACTTAAGTTGGTGAGTCAGCCGTGTTCTGTCTGGAGTCCGAATGCACCTCCCGGAACACCACTCCTAACTCTTCAAACACTTATCAGACTCTGCTAGGGCTCTCGTTTGGATCCAGAAGGGCCAATCCTTCGTGGTCTGTTTTCTGGGAAGAATGGCTTCCATACGAACAATTTAGAAATGAGAGCGGTGTTTTACCCCTATACTGGTGTCAACCAAGTACAGAGACATTGTATGATGATCTCCGACGATACACCGGTGGTAGTATACCTCAGGTGACAAGGAGGCAGACATGCTCCTTGGGTACTGAACGCTCTCAGTCTAAGATGGGGTCGTCAACTCGCTTGCTCCTTCACACTGATCAGAACTCGCTTGCTCCTTCACACTGATCAGAATGATCTGCAAGCACTCCACAAAGTTAGGATCTCCACCTTTCAGCTCCTTCTGATAGCCCCTATGTGGCCCCAACGACTGTTCTCATTGAACTTTGCGACTTGTGGATAGACCAGTCCGAGGATGAACCTGTTTTTCAGTATTGCGTTTTTTCTCCACATTAACCCACAGAAGCTCCACAATTTTTATTGACTCATATCAAGTGACCTATATGTTAGGACACTTTTTCCAGCAAGGTTTCAACCTTCATTGTTAAGGTCAGGAGATGATCCACATTCAAGGTCTACGATAATAATTTCAGAATCGCTGTATGATTTGTGAAGTAGGAAATGTGCTAATCCGAGATATTCCTCTCTGAGTGCAGCGGCAGATTTTCTTCTCTTATCATGTTAAGGGATAAAGATTTAAGATATCTAAAGGCCCAGTCATTGGTTCAAGCCCTTATTTTCCCGATTTTATCAGTTATTTTTAAGTTGGATATACCGTTATCTCGCTCATGAATGCCTGGTTGGATTCTCTTTCGGGTTTTTGGTATTTTTCTTAGCCCTTTATGAGCAGTTTGGTCATGCATTTTTGATAACCGTACAATTAAACTGTTGTACTTTCCTTAGCTGCTGTGAAAATAATGAGCGAATTTCCTTATATATCAATATATTACAGTTGTTGTTTTGGGTTCATCGATAATTATGAGTCTATTCCTCTCCTTTGTCAACTGGGATTCTGTTTTTGGCAAAATAACAAAAACAAAAAAACAAAAACAAAAAAAAAAACAAAAAAAACCCAGCAAAACAAACTAGCCTCATTCGCTTGATCTACCCACCTACAAAGACGTCCAGTCTCAGTTGTATATGTGCTGAGATGATAAAATAGACGTATATGACCAGTTTCTGGAATGACGGTTCGTAGGCCAAATCAAAATAGGAGATGTTGGAAGCTTTTCTTTCTACATATCAACGGCTCCGCTGATATTGGTATTTACCATTTCCGAGTGGATTGCTCTCCCTGTCAAAATAGGTTATCAGCACCTCACTGTGAGGGGCCTTTAGCTCATGAGAATTAAACCACATGCCGAAAGGGCGGATGCTACTTCACGGGCTTATTATAATCATTAATCGTTAGAAACTGTTATGAAAGTCCCATTTTGATGATCGGACACTACTTTCTGCTCCTTTTACTTTCCGTCTTTGACGCACCTGAACGAACATGTATTTTCCTTGGGCCCAAAAGCTACAGCACATAAAATGGACCAATCTACTGCCAATAGTGGACACCCTTACAGCACAAACAAGTATATTATTTTTAGTTTCCCTCTGAACACGAAATTCAGCCAGGCAATAGCGACATGTCTTGTATTACTGCATTTAAATATATATATTTTTTTGTGTATGAAAAAAGAGGTAAAACTAATTTCAATAATGTAATATTTACCTATCACTATTGGTGGCGCCCTACAGTTTCGTATTTTAAGTATGATTTGAATTTTTTTAAAAAAAATCATTTCGCAGGTACGGGCTATTTAAAAAGACTTTACCTTGTACAATTTAGAATATTATTAAAAGAACTTTTATTTACTTTTATTTTTGTATGTGATTGATTGGCGTAATGTGGGTTGTTGAGTATACAGTCTGGCCTTACTTCAGATATTCATCTATCAAAAGACTGCATACTCCGGTTCGGCATCTTAACATCTTGGACTTTAAGAGCACATAGTAAGAAAAAAGCTAATAACATTTTTAACATTGCACATATTTTGTAATTCATTCATTGCACTTTCAAATGATGGTATTGTCTATTCTGGCAAACTTAATTTCCCCTGTAAGTATACTTTAGACTCAAGCTGATTTTTTTTAGAACATGGAAGCAGCCATTTTTGTTAACGGTGTGCTAGGTCTATATGTTTTCCACAAGTGTAATATCCTAATCGAATAGACATATATCAGTCACAGTAATTTAAAGTAACATAGAGGTATGCCAGGTATTCTCGTACTTGTGTAATGGTAAAAGCAAAAAAAAAAACTTATCCTACACTAGTCACTCTTTCAGAAGCTCATAGAGAGAGAGAGAGAGAGAGAGAGAGAGAGAGAGAGAGAGAGAGAGAGAGAGAGAGAGAGAGAGAGAGAGAGAGAGAGAGAGAGAGAGAGAGAGAGAGAGCATTGCAAGATTTCCGCCTTTCATTTTTGCTCTGACGACCCAAGCGAAATCTGGATGACAGTCAGAAAAGGTATATCCTGGATGAATCACAATCTGAACATCATCGGACTTTTCCATCGTATGCTAGAAAAACATATGTAAATAATAGCCATTTGGAATTACCCTCAAGCCTGTGGTTGTTATAAAGTCACTATAACTTCAAAAGGTTACAAAGAATTGACAACGTGCCATCACCAACAGCAACGCAAGCAATAAATGCAATCAAATGAAAAGCGAATGATTTCCTCAATCTGTTTCATTACCATGTTTCAGGACTAACATTAGAAATTAAATGGGCAAGTGTTTATTTTTATTTTCAAGCCCTAATATATTGTATACGTATGCTTTCTTTGTTCATAAATGCACCAAAAACTGTCCATGAATTTCATTCAAGGGGTCATAAATTTTGTCCGTTAATGATAAGTTAAAGCAATGCATTAAAGCGAGTCTTTGCATCCGATTTGTGCATCTTAAAACGTGTGGCTTGAAAACACCACTTACAAAAGTTACAGAACACGCATAACTTAATACTAGTATATAAAAATTGATCCAGACACTACTTTTCAGTTTTTTTCTTTAAGTTCATTACTTGAAACCAGTGGAGCGCATTCATCATCTAAATAATTGGTTGAAATATCATCTACATCATCTGTCTTGGAAGACATTATGCAGACAGCAATTGTCATCATGACAACTACAATTATTGCCAGAAAGGCGGTAGCCAGAATGATATTGACAGCTTTCCAGTCATCAGATGACCCTTCGCTTTCATCGCTAGTGATGCTGCTTATATTCTTCTGTTGTTGAGCTGCAATTGAAATAAAAATTTACTGTTTAGAAGACGCAGTTGAAACCTTTATATGCAATACATCTGTTTCACTGATTTCCTTGACTGTTTTGAAATACAAACCACTGCCTCAAAGCAGCCTTTTTCGTTATTCATTTGCCTTTTTTTTCATGTTTGGCATCCTATTGTAAGCAATTTTAAGCATACCTATATAAGGTATGGACCAGACAAATAGTTTCATTGGGTCAGGTCTGTACTGAAACCTGCATAGCAAATTGTTTAAATTGTCAAAAATAAAGAATACGCCAATGCGACTTAATGCGCATTATCACGCAGTTTAAAACGGACACTGGTGGAAGATAAGAAGATAAAGCTACGGATGGTAGTATATTCAGTAACATTTTTCGTTTGTACACTAATTTATGATGTGGCTTCTCTATGACATTGGTTAACTATCTGTGCTGAAAATTTAAGAAGGGTGTATGTGCTGGTCACATTACTGTCTCGGTGCATCTTTTTCTTATATATTTTTTGATAACAAACTCCACACCTGAGATACTGCTAGCTCGAAAATATCCATTCTTGTGTTAAGTCTGATTTGCTTAGAATGTTCAGAATTAACTTACATACGTAAAGATCACTAAGACCTTGGGTTTCCAAACAATCCTAAAAAACAATTAATAATTAGCAAAGTCGTACATTTTAAGAGCACACAAAACGTCACCTTTACTATCCATAAGAGTAGTATAGCGGGATAATATACGGACACGTAGACTTCTATGTAAAATTTGTGGGGCGGAGGTTTGTACTATACAGACACTGGGAATTGGTATTACAGACAAGTTCTTTGTGCTATAGGGACAAGGGGAAGGGTTTTAACATGGGTGAGACACTATACGTAGAAGGGAAATTGAACATAGGTTTCGACTATTGAGGGACGAAGGGAATGTATAAATACATAGACAGACAGACAGACAGACAGACATAGGCAAACAACTATAACATTTACTAAAAAATGTTTTAGGCAGGAGAGTAAATCTTTTCGAGGCAATATAGTGGCCTTGAAAAGAGCCTTTGTTTTTATTTTATTTGCTCTCCTCCCTTCTTCACCCCCAAACACCTTATCTTCCCTATCACATTCATCTTTTTTTCTTCTCCTCATTATCATCCTCTTCCTCCTTCTCCTCTTTCGTCTTTTCTTGTTCTCCTGCTCTTTTTTCCATTTTCTCAGTTCATTTTCTCATGTCTTCTTTTTTTTTCCATTATCATCATTCTCCTCCTTTTCCTGTTTTATCATCTCCTTAAATATTTCTTTCCCTTTCTTTAAATTTTTAATCTCCATGCATAATCTATGGAGGCTATAAGCCTCATATAACATCTTCACCAAATTTTCTTCTACCATGCCCTTCGTATCCACCACCTCTTGCAATTTTTCATCTTCTCCATGTTGCTGGCCATTTTCTTTTACTCTGACTAGAATGGCGGAAACGACGAACACTTCACATTATACTTCACAAGCAAGGAGGTGAAGGAAACCATCCCCAATTGCCAACTACCCGTATCATCTACCAAACAATCCACAGTGAGAGTGCTAGCCTAACATAAATTTATATACTAAATCACACTTAATTACCAATTTGTTTGTGTTAAATAATTAGTGTTATATATATATATATATATATATATATATATATATATATATATATATATATATATATATATATATATATACATAAACTTGCACATACACACACAAACATACGTACACACACACACACACACACAAACACCATCCAGCACAATCCTCGTACGAAATATCGTGACAACTGTTGGTGCCTAGCTGCCAGGTAACTTCGTGCACGGATAAATACAACCTCAAGTGATTCATCTTGGTAAAGTTAGGTTTGAAGGGTCTGATACATAAGGTCTTGCCATCGCGACTAATTTCGATCTTGGTCACTCTGTAGTGCTTAAACTGAAAAGGATTTTGATCGTGGACTCCGTCGAGGGCTGCATTGCAAACGATGCCAACGATTAAACGTTTGGGTAATTGTCCTTGGAAGAGATAATCTTCGATCTTGTGTCGGAGTCCAGTAGCAATGGTGATGATTTTCACTTCCACGCGTTGTATAGGATACTTAGCAGTCGTTCTGCTCGAAGTGTGACTGAAGTGTATCCCACTTTAGGTAACACTTCCACACAACTCATGTAGAGTCTAGCTTCTGATGATGATGTTACACTCGTTGGCATGGGTTATCAAATTGAAAACGGTACTTCTACGACTCAGTCTCAGGTGGATATCCATCCCGTTCAGAAAATACTTTTCTTGGAGCCACATGTTCAAAAGCATATGATCCACCAGTTGTAAAATAAGCCCATGCAGGATCTTTTTTTCGACGGTCGTTAAAGCCCACATTGTGAGGATCGTCATCTGCTGTCAGGAGAGTGGCGTAAAACTTGTCCTCTCCTACTGTGCCAGGTTTCTATAGCATCCACATTAGTGTTCTTGGCCTCTTTTACGTACGTCAAGAAGTTTTCCAGATACGCTCAGTAAGGGTAAGTATCCATGCTGCTGCCGACTAATCTGGTATTCTAGTACAAATCCACTTCGTTGAACAAGAAATGCATGGAATTGTTGAAGAGAGCTACTCTAGCAACGGCTTCCGGAGTGGTATCGTACGCATGGATCACTTTGACTTTCAAATACAAGTAACTGCTATTCAGATCGATGTAATCTTCAGGCTGTCCTTTGATTTCAAACTCGATTGGAGCTGAATCCGTCAAAGAGGAGACTGGATGAAATTCTTCCCATTGTGATTCTTGTATCGTCAACATGGTGGGTGGCATGGCACAAAACTCCCTATTCATCAATTTTCAATCTGTGATTTAATAATCAAAAAAATCTAATTCTCGGATTGTTCTTCTTTTCTTGGTATTTCTAGCTCTTAAGTTAAATTGGTTATTCATAATTCCAGAGCTCTGATGTCCGATGGGTCACTGCAGGTCAGAAGAATGTCGAAAAGTGAAATGTCATTGATCTTTGGTTGGTAACTGTTGGGTAACTGACATTCTGCACAAGACTCCTATTGTTACCGCTAGAGCATTTCAAGGAAAGATTGGGGAGACGGTAACCATTGAAACTGTTCAGTAAAATGGTCCACAATTGTTTGTCGCCTTGTTGAAAACTCAAATTGGTATTGGCAGCATCGATGAATCAATATACCACAAAGATTTGGCAGAAAAGGACGATTAGCGTTTTAGACACACGTCCTCTACACCATACCCACAAGGAATGCTTTTGTAGATCTTAGAGAAAAGACCTTGGGGAATGAGTGGTCACTGCTGTAGTAGTTGAGGCTGTGTTGAAGGACATGATGGTCACTTCTTTTTATAGTCGATGACTTGCGAAGCGTCGATCCAAATAACAAAAATGTAGGATATCATTTTCAACGTACTTTGACTTATTTGACACGTTTTTTCCCCCACTTTACGGGTTCTTCGATCGAGAATGCTTTCGATGTCGAATACTTCGTCTTCTATTTTTGTTACACGTTGTAACTCGGGAAAGTAAAACATTCCTTAGAACACTTTCCCGTTCATATCTTCCAATTTATAGACGGCAGGATGACGGCCACTCACTCGTTTATTGACTCGAAAAAATTCGGTAGTCGAGTTGGGTAAGTTATCTTGTCAAAAGTGTGTTTGGTTTGCCAGTGCACACCCAATCTTCCGTCGTCAGCACTCCACCTTTCTTTGGGGACAGCCACAATCGTAGACGTAACAAACAGGCGCTCAAACACGGTCACTACGTTGTCGGGAGTCACTTCTTAGGAGGGGCCCATCACATGTTCCGATGGTAAGATTGGTTGCACGCTTGGACCAGGTGCGGTAAGACGTCGATGTACTTGAGGGGGTATGGATGCGTAAAATATTTCCGCTTACGTTCTTTCAAGGTGCATTGAAAAAGTTCCATGATGTTGGGTTTTGTTTCGGGATTCTCGGTAGTGAAAAATAAATGTCTCGTTTTTTAAATTCTTTTTGAAAAGCTTGGTTCATAAATTCAGTGCCTTGTCAATTTGCCATTGAAAATTTGTGACGACTATTTTGTTTAAACACTAATTTGAAAACTCGCACTAATTCAGTGCTCGACTTGGAAGTAAATGTCACGACTCAAAGCAAATTTGGAAATGACCTCGATGACACAAAACATATTTGTAGCCACGACTGAAGATAACCAAATGAAAGACATCAGCTAAATCGGCTTGTCATTGATGATCGATGTTCTTCACACGGTGCGATTTCTGAAATTTTTTTTAACTCCTCCATATTCCGCAGGAAGGGAATGATTGTATTGCATGCTGGCTAATACATTCTCCATTAGGACCTTTTAAAATAAGTCACCCACTTTTCACAGATGTTACTACGGATGGGGTGAGGTAGTGGTTTGGAAAAGGCTTTATGTATGGAGTGGAAGTCGAGGGTAGTAGTAGTGGTGGTGGTTGTGGTAATGGGATGGCTTTTGTCTTACTGTATTTTTCACGTCTGTTTTTTTTTTTCTGTCGAAGGAGAAGTGAACGTCATTTTTTTAACCGAAGATTTTCTCGTGTTGTGGTGAAAAGAGTCAACAAGGATGCTGCAGTCTTACTAGGGATGGGAGCTGCTGATGGTGTTTAAAAGACTTCTCTTAGCTCTTCTTCTTCTGGCATCTGTGGGGATGCGTCTGCCTTGGTCACTGGTGGTGGTGGTGATGGACGTTTCACAGTGTCTTAAATCTTGCAGAGTCGGTTGAGCTGTGTCGTCTAAAGCTTTCTGGTGAAAGAGTTGAAGTCGTTGGAACATTTGACTGTGCCGTTGCGATTTTTCCGTTTCTGACAAATCGCTGTGACCCATCAACAAATAAATTTTGTGCTGTAACTAGGACATTTCGGTCAAATGAGGATTGGAAGGTAAATTCGGGGTACGCTGTTTTTGCCAAAAATGCAATTTTTGTACCTACAACACTAAAATCAGTTTTTGTCCTTCCATCAGATTCCAGTAGTCACGTCTGAGATCTTTTGACTCAGAATCCCCTTTTATCTTTTTGATCCTTTTTCATCTTTGACCCATTTGTGAAGCAACTCCCGTCATGAGTCCTGTAATCAGGAGTGCCATTTTGGCTTTGAGTATGGGTGGTAGCATTAGGTACACAACTGCTCCGTGGTGTACCAACATCTTTTTTCTTCTGATCGATTGGTATTTTCTTTTGGGCTATTTGGCGGAAGAATTTGTCGATGTTTGGCTAAGCATTCTTTCTGAAGTAGAGACAAATCTATTGTTCCTTTTAAGACATTTAGTACATGGTATCGGCGACGACCATGGAGGCGGCTTGTATAATGTTTGGCTAAATGAAGAGGCAGTCCATTTCTTTCCTTTTCTTGGGAGGGGGGTAGAAGACGGATGGCTTCTGGGCGTGACATCTCTGTTCCGGGGCACACACAAAAATTACACTGAAGTCGATGACTTGGCACATGCCCTTTAATCTTATTTTCTGAAATAGGTTGAAGCGTGTGTAACCAGTCTTTGTGACTAACTCTTGGAATATCGCTTCGTCAAAAAATGTGACGACGTTTTTATTTTCCTATATCTCCAAACAATCTTCCTCTTTGGTTGATCATATTTCTCTTTTGACGATGCGATCTTTTATGGGGTAGACATCGATGCTTGGCTAATTGTTTTATTTTTCGGAAGAGGTGTCAAACGACAAGACTATCATTTTTTCTTTTTCTTTTTGGATAGGATAACTACGATGGTGTGCACTTCTTTTAGCGGACATCTTTTGGTATTAGGGAGCAAAAACTACACCGAAGTCCATCGCTCGAAATGCGTCCTTTAATTTCATTTTTGCGTGTGTATTTTTGGAAGAGTTGGTTAGGTGTGTAACCAGTGTGTTTGACCACATCTTTTTTTTTATAATATTGCCAAACCATCATCCATTTTGGTTGCTCCTCTTTTCTTTGGACGATGTGGTTTTATCTGGGATAGACGTCGATGCTTGGCTAAGTGGTTTTTTTTTCTCAGATTCCGCGTCAAACGAGGAGACTGTCCTTTTCTTTTTCCTTTTCCGTTTTGGACAGGAGAAAGACGATGTTTTTAGTGTGTTAAGGGACACTTTTTGGCGTTCAGAAACACAAAAAACTGATACCCACCCTTTTCATCGGGTCTCTTTTATAGTGGAATGCGTCGCCACTGATTGTCTATCCGTCGTATCATTTTATGGCAGGCATCACCCAACGTTGAGGGGTTCGCAACGGACTAAATAGGGACAGTTTTTGCTTGGATAAATCTAGTAAACTCTGTAACATACCCGATCTCTCATGGACTTTAATTTTGGAAGAAAGGTGCTTTATGAGGTAGAGGGTGTCGCCGCTGGAGAAGTTCCTCGTGACATGGGTTTCCATTTTTTCATTAACTTAGGAATGATGGATGTCAAATCGGGTTTGTCAGGCATCACCAGGAAGGGAAAAGTGGAAGAACATGAAACTACTGGAGGCGCCATCACTGTCGCTGCAGGTCGTGGTTATGTGGATATTAAGTTGAGTTTTTGCCGAAGTGCCTCTCTTGCAGGTAGAACCTGTTTTCTGTGTTCTTTTCTTTTTCTGGGGACATTTTTCTTAGGTTGTGAGCTGTTCTTGACACCAATTCTCTTTTTCTTCTGAGTTTGTTGGGGATGGGAGTGATATTTTCATTTGGATAATTTTGGCGGCATTGAGATCCATTTTAAAAGTTAGCGAATGATGACACCTAGAGAACCACTACCTCCATGTTTTAAAATGATTTGTTTTTTGGTTTGAATGTTGATATGGGGATCTACCAGTTGCATCAATGCAACTTTGTTTCTCTCAAAAATGCAGTTGGTTTGATGTGGAATGTGAATGCCTTGCAGTAATTGACCTGCTGCCACTGTAAACCATCGTAATACTTCTTTGAGGCTGGCTTCTAAGACACGAACACATATTTGTCTATATTTTTCACGACTGCACAAATCAGTTTGGCAAGAAGATGTGACTGAAGGGACGTCATGTTGACGATGTGTGAGACAGACCAAAAGTGTCCGAGGTTTTTATAGACTTTTTGTTGATAAGTCGATAGTGACGTGTATACAACAGGTCTTTCGTCTTGGCACCATTGTGAAACAGATGGGTACGAAATCGTAAATAGTCGGGGTGGTGGGTTTTAAATCCACGTGTAAATTTGCGTGAGTGGTTTGAGAGTCATCGTTGTACACATGAGTCAGCCAATGTGTTCCTAATTGTTTGTCTAATACTTGCACTTGCAATTTATCTCTAGGGCTTTTAAACACGACTATGCAATGAGCATTGAGACTGATGGTGCTTTGGGCTTTACTTTGTCGAAACTAATTTTGGGTGATGTAAATGATACTGGCATTAGGATGATACCCTTTGTGCGTAAACCACAGTTTAACTTCATATTCATCTTCTCCTAACATGTCGTCGAAAATGACCAGATATGTTTGACGGGGGTCAGAATCTATCCCGTCGTCTTTGCCATGAAATGCCTTCCACAAAAATTATTAAAACGCCTTGACTTTCTCTCAGGAGGCTGTATGCCGATTGCCACTTTTTGTCTTTAAAACACCACACGTTATGTTGAGGTGGATGATCGAAAAAAAAAATGTTTTTTATGTTCGATCAAACGTTTGACAAATTTGGTTTTGCCTGAATCGCTGATCCAGCAATTGACATGTTAAACACAAAGCATCCCAACTGGCACAATGTACACAATCTAAGTTTTCGCCGATGACTTTGAAAGTGGAGAAAGATGGAGCAGAGTCAGCAGAGGTAGTTATAGTGTAGGGAATATCACTTTTGACACGAAGACAGACAAGACAAGAATTTTTATAATGGTTAAAGTAGATTAGTAAAATGCACACTAAAACGATCAAAGTGGAATATAAACAAATCACTGTACAAGATTGTTTGTGTCCTAGGTACAGTTTGTCATGTTCTTACAGACTCCACCACAGTCTGAATACCGTCATTGTCTTCCTTCAATAGAATATGTTGTATCACGAGTGATAAAGATCGTGGCATGGTAGCCAGTTTCTTTTATACCCTCTTTTGCTGACGGTACTAAACGTACTTTTTGAACAGAAGCTGTTTTATTTCAATACCATACCAATATTGTTTAATCACTGACTCACATACCACACGTTGCATAGAAGATTCCTCTTGAACCAAGATTTGTCTTTGCAAACGAGTTTGGTAATTCTCTAACTGTTCCGTTGGAATTCGAATTCGGTATACTTTGGTCACCTTATAAGTAGAATTAGTGGCATCCCAAACTTAATGAATCTCACGTGATTCATCAATGTCTAACTTTGAAATGGATATATATTCTTATTCCATTCAGGTACCAGTGGTTCCAACATATGTGACGTAAAGGATGCAATTGTTCTTTGCGTTGGACTTGTATTTTTGCGAAATCTGGGTAAATGCATTCTCTCAGCTCCAGAAGTAGATTCTGAATATACTCTTCTTAACTAATCATTCACAGCAGTGTCTTTCTTTAGTCGGTGATAATAAATTTACTTTTTGCACAGAACGGATCGTACTCCACTAGCAAATCAAAGTTGTTTAGCTACTAGTTTACACATCACACGATGCATAGACGTTTCCTCTTGAAACAAGATTTGATTTTGGTAATCATCTATCTCTTCCTCTGGAATTCGGTGTAGTATGAACAGCCTGTAAGAAGTAGGATGAGTAGCAGCCAAAGCCTTCTGGTTCTAAACAATGTTTCACCAATGGCACGAATTCATATGAATCAATTCTCTTATTGTATTTGGTACCAGTTGTTCAAACAATGGTGACGTACGGATGCAATATTTCCTTGCGTTGGACTTGCCTTTAGACCAATTCTCGGTAAACGTGTTTTTTTTTTTCTACTCCACAGGTAAACCAGCAATGTTCTCTTGTAAAGTATTCATACTAGGGTTCAATTATGTGAAAATAATAACATCTAAAAATGTTAGGATTTTATATTATACAACTATGAGATAGGAAGACATTTTCACTTAAAGAGTCATTACCTTTACACGTTTATCTTCTTATCACAAGAACTTAACTTACACTCTTCTTGCATTCATGTACTCACCTCCTCCCGTCAAACAGCCAGTGCAGTCCCATTCCGACATCAGGAAAGAATCACATAACGTTAAAGGGGATTTTCAGTAACAAGAAATGAGCAGTACTCTATCACCGTATCCTCTTAAATTTTTCAAGCAAATTTCGAAAACTTAGAATAGATCAGCTGAGGTAAAGAGTGTGATAGGTAATCTAAGTTAAAATATCACAGATAAACTAATTTGACCGTTAGATAAAACTCTGGCTTTTAGATAAAACTCATGGTTTTAGGCTCGGTTGCAGTACACGACCTCAAAATTCAGACTATGGGAATTCGATCAGTGGAGACATATGCTGTTGTTGATAAATAAATTTACATAAATGTACGGAAAGGTTGAATTCGCTCAAAAGTGAAGAGAAACCTTACATTTTATAATTCATATTCAATGCATGTAATTATAGATGGTGTATATAAATGAATCAATCAACATTTAAGTGGATTGTATAAAACTTATTTTAATTTTAGCAGATTTATTTTTGTCTTGAATGGTAGATCTCCATAACAGTGCATCACATTGACAGACGTTGCTATTGGCAGCCGTCACTGCCAAAATTACATTACTCAAATGATGTAGTATGAAATCAAATGATTTAACCCAAAATGAAATGATAAATACAGATTCCAAATGATATGGAGTCACATGAAATTATTTAGCGAACAAAACCCAATGATGGGTTTAGATTCCAAATGACGTGGTATTAAATGAAATGATGTAGTGTGAAATGATATGATTTAACACAACAAATGGAATGATGAATTCAGATTCCAAATGATGTTTTGTGATATGAAAGGATGTAGCATGAAATGAAATGATTGAACCCCAAAAATGGAATAATGAATTCAGATTCCAAACGACGTGGTATAAAATGAAATGACTTAGTATGAAATTAAATGATTTAAAGAACAATACATAACGATGATATCTGTTTCCAAACGAAGTGGTATTAAAATAGGGAAGTCTAAAATGAAATGATTTAACTCAACTAATGAAATCATATATTTCAATTCCATATGATCTGGTATTAAATAAAATGATTTAAACAACCAAACGGAATGATGAATTCTTATTTCAAACGACGTTTCTAACTAAAGCTTCTTCAAACCTAGATCTATCAATTAAGGCTATTAAAATTTTGATCTCATTTGACCAATAACAATTACCGCGCTTGATAACACACTAAACTAATAATTTGTTTCTCGTTTATATCACAGGATTACGTACATAAGCATTATTTGTCGAAGTCCTATATGTAATAATTCTTCCTTTGTCGCCATGGAATCAGTTCTCAGAAACATATTACTGTGGGGATTCTCTCTCTCTCTCTCTCTCTCTCTCTCTCTCTCTCTCTCTCTCTCTCTCTCTCTCTCTCTCTCTCTCTCTCTCTAATAAATGAATACGTGAATAATAAACAGTTGCCTCCTTTGGAGTGTTTTATGACGAAAACTAGCATAGATATACTTGAATAAATCCAAATTTATCAATGATGCATGAAAATACCAAGGAAAGGTGTCATAGATTTCATCAGGGTTTTTTAAAAAAAAACGACCTATAAAACCAGCATAGCGAGTTGTGTGTGATAGCACGTTAACTCTGGAGTAAAGAGAATTTCGGATACTCTCTCTCTCTCTCTCTCTCTCTCTCTCTCTCTCTCTCTCTCTCTCTCTCTCTCTCTCTCTCTCTCTCTCTCTCTCTCTCTCTCTCTCTCTCTTATTATTATTATTATTATTATTATTATTATTATTATTATTATTATTATTATTATTATTATTATTATTATTATTATTATTATTATTATTAATTTGGTAGCTTCTAACTTTTCAGTACTGATTCGGTTTAAAATCAACTAATAATAGGACTGTCTCCAAACAAATCTAATCCTGTCAGTTTCATACGCCTCCACAAATCAAGAAAACGGCATAAATATTGCTTTATTTCTCATATGTTAGTCATTTATTGATAAAAGTACATACAGGGAAAATTGCATAAGGCATGATATTGATAACCTGACATAGCATAAGGTAATAATAAACTAAGGCTGAATTGTATATTAAAAGTAACATTGATAGAGTCTATGGTCATTAGAATATACATTTTGGAAAGTGAACATTAACATGGAAGTTTATTAATGCATTTTTATCGCAAATATGATAAAAATTGACACGAGCTTTATGCAAGCAGTATTCGTGCGACAAGCTGAAGCTGTTGGAATAATAGTCAAATTATTTTTTTTTTTGTAGTTTATATTTCTGTCAATCTCACATCCTTTTTATCAGCCATAAATGTAGTATTTTATCTCCCAATATATTGAACTAATACCAAAATAATAACTTGGTATTTTTTAATGTCTAGTTTATCTGAATCAGATAGTTAAATAATTTTATTCTTCAACAGATTTTCACTTACGTGTTACTTCTGCTGTGTCTACATTTAAAAATAAAAATGAAGATAGAACTTTCATAGTCATATATGATTTTGTCAAGTTTCCTAAATTTAATTGTTCGATTTATGACAGGAAAAAAATTGTGAAGACAAAAACTTTCTTGCAAAATTACATAGACATGATGCTGCGGTAATACAGACAAGCATGATCTGTGCCTTTTTTTTTTACTGTCATACACATTTTAGGCAACTGTTTATTATTCACATATTCATTTCTTTCGAAATCTATTACTAAGCATCCCCATTCATAACCGCAATTGTTAATACGTTTGTAATCGAGTGTGTGATGTTTCAAATGCACATAATTCAGACGGTTCATTTTTTACTTATACTAACATAAAACATAGAAACAAATCAACGTTCTAAATCAATACAGTTTGTTAAACTAAAATGGAACTATGTGAAAAGAGTTGAGGTTGATTCGGCATTTGGATAAATTTTGATATTTGTTTAGATTTACATTTCAGACTTATAGAATGTTCCCAATTTCATTGTATTATGACAGATACTTTGTTCATATTTGTGATTCACCGTTTTGATGGTAAACAATTCTGATACATAGCTTCTTGGAACCACTTATTTATTGCAATAGACTTGTCTATATAAAGACATTGTAAAACTGATCATTACTGCCATTTAAAATATAATTATGTACATGTTTTGATGGTAAAAATCATATCCCTGTTTTGTAGGTTTTACAAGAATGCGTCTGTATACAATTAACTTAATTTGAGTGTGATTTGGATTTCATTTAATAAGAAATTTACCGTTTTTTTTTTTTAATTTGGACAACCCCTTAAAATTTACATATAAAAAAAATAGAAAGACCAATATTAAGTGTTTTTTTTTTTGTCTACAGATGTTAGTCTGCACTAGATGATAAAATATCTTTGGTATATAGGTATACCGTTAGAACAGCTGTAAAAAAGATAGCATAGAAAATGGATTTAATTCATAAGTTTATGTCTGCTATGTCAGAATTTTTAATACTGTTATGTATTCTTCTGGTTTTAAAATGCGCATTATTTGAAATTACAAAACTACAGGTTACATCTTTCTATGAGGCAAACAAATTAGGGATATCAACATTTTTTGACTGTTCATAAAACCATTTAAATTGTTCATTTGTGGCTGGAAAATACATGAAGTAAAAAGGCTTTTTAGCAACTTTATATGCACACAAAAATCATTATTAAGTCAATGACCCCTGCATCAATAGTGGGTAGTAAGGTCATTATGTGAATTGAAAATCCGGAGGTATACAGTATTTACTACCAGCCAGTAAGAGTTTATAAGGATCATAGAGTCGTGCTGACAGCATAAGGCCATTCAGCTTGGGTGTTATATTACCGTGGATAGAAAGTACTCACATTCTTGGGGCCGGCCATAATATAGAACTTTGACGAATAATGCACATGTTCGCACGGCCCATAATGTAAGATATATACAAAAAGTGTCTAGAAACAACTTGTTGGTTTAGTATGTATGCTAAGTCAGGTCATCAAGTATGGTAATTACTATTGATCAAATAAGATCAAAAGTTTGATTTCCTTAATTGATAGATCTAGGTTTGAAGAAGCCTTAACTGGACACTCACGTAGTGCAACGCGGAAAAATGTTAAATAGCACACGCACATCCGTTAATATGGATCAAAACACTCGATGCTGATTAGAAATTATAGCTGTTGTTTATATCATAAGAACGGAAACATCTTGGCTGTCCACGTTTCGTCTGCGAAAAATCTTAACCGCTGAACATACTTCTCTAGATTACAAATTTGGGCGTGCTGAAACCATACATCATGTTTAACAGCACACCCCCCATATTTATGTTTGGATTTACGCTAGATCATTTGCAGTTGGACGCTACAAAGTAGTGCCATTCCCAGTGAGACGGTTTACCTTCAACACATTTCATTTAATACCACGCCGTTTGGAATCTGAATGCCTTATTCAATTCGGTTCTTCAGACCATTTTAGTCAATGCCAAATCATTTGGAATTTAAATTCATGATTTTAATTGTTGGATTAAATCGTTTCCTTTTAGACTGCATCATTTTATTTAATACCACATCATTTTGGAAATAGATTTATCATTCCATTTTCTTCTTTAAATCATTTTATTTAATATCACGTCATTTGGAATCTGAATTCATTGTTTCATTTATTTTGGTTTAAATCATTTCATGTTATGCTATGTAAATTCAATTAAAAAACGCCATTTGGAATCAGAATTCATCATTCCGTTTTGTTGTTTAAATCATTTTACTTAATACCAGATCATTTGGAATTTAAATGTATGATTTCATTTGTTGAAATAAATCATTTCATTTTAGACTACATCATTTTATTTAATACCACTTCGTTTGGAAGTATATGTCATCATTTTCTGTGTTCTTTAAATCATTTAATTTCATACTAAGTCATTTCATTTTATACCACGTCATTTGGAATCTGAATTCATTGTTTCATTTTTTGAGTTCAATTATTTCATTTCATGCTACAACCTTTCGTATCACATAACATCATTTGGAATCTGAATTCATCATTCCATTTGTTGGGTTTAATCTTTTCATTTCACACTACATCAATTTATGTAATACCACCTCATTTGGAATCTAAATCCATCATTGGGTTTTGTTCGCTAAAGCATTTCATGTGACACCATATCATTCGGAATCTGTATTTATCATTTCATTTCCAGGTTTAAATCATTTGATTTTGTACTATATCAGTTGATCAATGTAATCTTGGTAGTGACGGCTGCCACTTAGAAAACTGCCGATGAATCAATCCATTTGAAATCAGAATTTAAGATTTATATTCTGTATTCCTCAAATAATTCCTTTTTAGTACCAGAAAAGAACATATGTTACAAGAAAATATAAACAAATTCCGTGGTATTTTAAGTTTTTTTCTGTCCGTCGTTGCAAAAAAACCCCACAATTTTTAAAAAATAAGAAAAAATCAAGAATAAAAAAACTGTAAAAGAGTTATTTAAAACGCCTTACGCTCAACTTACCGAAAAGAATTATCGGGTATCCAAAGTCTGTTTCTTCTTGTTAACTACAGAGTGTTAAAACTATATCTGACATTCTGGAGCAATAACAATAATTTTAATATTGCGGTGACAGCCTTGATGGATTTAAGATCTGCACCATTTTCATTTGGGAACAACCAAACATTATGAGAAGTATTGTTTTGTAAAGCCCCATATCGATCATACCACCAATCCATGAGGAGCAGCGATAACAAGATTTTCTTGACGGTCATAATAACGGCCATTTTGGAGGTCTGAGTAAACATTTTCATTTAGAGTCAACAAGGCTCTTATGCAGTCTTTGGTGAACATTAATAAGTTTTAGGATGCATGCCATAATGAGATCAGATCAGCTCTATTACCATTTAGAACCAACTACTCATCAAACTTGTGAAATCCCTATGTTAAGAGCTCTTATGAAGTCTTTGGTGAACATTAATAAGTTTTAGGATGCATGCCATAATGAGATCAGATCAGCACTATTACCATTTAGAACCAACTACTCATCAAACTTGTGAAATCCCTATGTTAAGATAACTCTCCATCCAGAAGGTGTAGAGATAACAATATTGTAAAGATGGCTACCTTGGCGGCCATATTCAATATCAGATGAGCAATATTTTCATTTAGTTCCACGTAGACATCATAAGGAGACTTTTAGTGAAAACCCATGAGATGTGTCAATCCGTTCAGGAGAAGAAAGAATAACAAGCTTTTCAAGTTGGCCACTTGTATCCATATTGGACGCTCGAACGGCACTATTTTCGTTTAAAAGATATTGATTTGTCCCTATATTGGGAGATAGCGAGTCCATGCGTAAATGAATGTACTCACTAAGCGGACACAACTTTTATTTAATCAACTGACTTGTCAATAATCGCACGTACAATAGTCTGATGACCTCAGACACTATGACAAAGTTTCTGTTTGTAACCTCTATTGATTCTTTTCTCGTTGTACATGTTCAAATAAGAGATAAGATTCACCACTGAAGTCGTTTTCGATATCAGTTCTCAACGGATTTATCGGGACTTGTTTCTACAGTTACACCTAGTTTCTTTAGGCACTGTTATTTCAAAGTAAAATGTTGGTGTTTTGTACATTATGTGACTCTTGCGGCAAAGTTCATAAGTGAAATATGTCTAGGTTTGACTTTTAAATGTATGTTAGGTGTGTGTGCGTGTTTGTGTTATTTAGATTTTTGGCTTATCTTTAACAGTTTTAGTTATATCATTACGACATCTGCAGTGTGGTTGTTTATAGTGATATCTAGAACTGGGACAATGCATCATACCGGAGATATGACATTATATCCCATCCAGTCATATTATCCTGACATCAGACCGACCAATCATAACACAAACAATTTAAATGCAGAGCGCAAAGATAGGCAGCTGTTAGTACCATTTTCATAAATATTTGGCATGATTTGGTCGGGGTTCGGACCCGTGACCTCCCGCACCGGAGGCGGACGTTATAAAAATAAATAAATGCACGTCATGAAGATAATTGTTAAGCACAATCTTCTGTACCTTCTTTATGCAATCGTCTTTTAGTCCATAAGCTTTTCCTGGTAATTGTCTGTAATTGTCTTCCACTTCCAGAGATTTCTAGATCTGTTCAGGAGTTGATCATGAACGGCTCTCATTTTCTTCTACTTAAACAAGTTAATTGTTTTATATATGTTTAAGATTGGCCTAATATACAGTTTTGTTCCACCACTTGAAGATTTTGCAATACCATACTTTTTAATTATTTTGCCAGGAACTTACTTTTTATGAATGTACTTCGACAGCTTCACTGATTTCTTATGTGACACGACTTGTCAGCGTTAAGTTGTCGTTTTATTCTGCAATGTTTTCTAGGATTTTTTTTCCCGGAAGATTTCAGATCACCGCCTTTGACCTTGTCGTCAGGGGAACACTCAACTTATTCTTCAGTCTATATAATTGTTTTCGTAGTCCGAATTTCATCTGATCCTTGCTACCCCATTTTTGATATTTGGACATTTATGTTGGAAGTATATCTAGATGAAAGATCGGTAATGTTTGCTAGTAAACGGGTACATTTTACCGACATCAAATGGTGTTGGCGAATTCCAACTGTTCGATACGGAATGGACTCAGACCCTATACCCCAAAATAAATGTCAAAATATCAAAAATGGGGTGGAAAGGGTTAGAGGAAACTTGGACTACTGTTGTCGGAGTGTCTCAGACTTTTTGTTTAAGATTAAATAGGTCACTTTGAAACAATGTATCATCTTTTTTGTTGTTAAACTCTTCTGTTAATTCTTTTTTTGTGGAAGAAGTTAGAAATTTGACTATCATTTTGTCGTAGCTGGTAGGGGAAAATCACTCGTGCTCAATATTTTATGAACTCGTAATTGTGCACTCCAGTTCCTTCAGTGTTTACTTACGCAAGACTTGCCTAAGAAATAATCGATGCTTTTTTTTAGATTTTCCATTTCACTTTTCCGCCGTTCATCTACTTCCAATGCTGAAAGTAAAGCTGTTGGTTTTGAAATGACTTTTGGTTCTCCTAGTTTCCGCCTTTAGCCAATTACTTACATCTTTAGGTTTCTTTCTCTTCCTATATATTACTTTTTGTCGTTGAGCGTACGTTTTAGCCGTACATTTTAAAAACGAAAAGAAAATAACATCATTGTTTTTACTACATAGTATTGTTACATAATAACACATAATAAAATAATAGTAATAACACTAAAATTATTATTTTATCATCATCATCATTATTATTATTATAATAATAATAATAATAATTAT
The DNA here is from genome assembly GCA_016746295.1 of Potamilus streckersoni. Lineage (NCBI taxonomy): Eukaryota > Metazoa > Mollusca > Bivalvia > Unionida > Unionidae > Potamilus > Potamilus streckersoni. Next base: position 961,016 of record JAEAOA010001785.1, on the reverse strand, counting down.
TATTATTATTATTATTATTATTATTATTATTATTATTATACCTTTTTCAGTATCTATTATTATAGTTATTTTTGGTACTCTGGTTACTATATATAAGTGCTTTTGCAGCTTTGGTGATGCATGCAGTTTACTTTACGAAAACAAGCATATATTTATATCACATATATTAGACCTATAAGCAAGCCCGGTCCTAGAACGTGCGGGGCCCAAGGCAACAAACAATTAGCGCAGAGCCCTAAGCAAAAAAACTGCATTACGCAGAAGCGTGGGGCTCCAAGTCAGTTGTATCGTTTGCCATGCGCTAGGTACGGACCTGCCTACAAGTACTTTGTAATATATAAAAAGGCATTTGTAGTAAATGTATTTAAAATTCTCATAGTTCAAAATAACAATTTGATAAACGTTGGAATATATTTATCTGAATGAGATAATCATGTTAATTCAATCGTATCTCTACACAATACAATATGAGTGTTACTGGAAGCGTGTAGACATCCGATCATCTTTATCAATTTTGATGCCAGCAGAAGCGAGTCTCATAAAACAATGCAGTGCAAAATACGTTTTCTGATGTAAAAATCTTTTCCATCTCAGGGTAGAAAGTGTTGTTAATTGTATTTATAAATACGATGTTTGTTAATGGAGATGTCTTGCATAGCAAGCATTTATATCGGTAGTAGGTACCGTCGGAAGTGAGATAAAGCGTCAAAAACGTCATGTATGATTACATTTCTTAAATGGATCGTTACCGATCTGTGATATGAAATCTTCCGTGAAAAGTATATTTTATTGTATCATATTAAGTATATATTACACTATCAGTATATGATTGGATACTTCAATTTATTAAACCGTATTACATTATTATCATGTATGAAAGTTGTGTCAAATTAAATACATAAAAAATGGAATACAACAATTGAGGCAAATAAAATATGCACATCTTTACCAAACAGTTTTTTTTTTCATTGGCATTTAACCACCAACTTGTATGATTACAAAGCATTTTTAAATAAATTACATATACGTTTATTCTTTTATTTAACAAATCAAATATTGGATACACATTTGAGACAACGGTTTTTTTTAAATAAGGTCCCTAATTTTCAACACACAACACAAAGCTTATGCTTTATTTTGTATTTAAAAACTTTATCTTATACAGAACGACATCATATAATATGTTTAAAAAAAAGTTTTTCAGCGCAACTGTTTAGTTTACAAGCCTTCATAGCTTGCAAAACAGTGGGAGCTGCAAGTTAACTTAGAATGAGTGAAAATCCACAAAATGAAGGCAGACCAAAAAGAAGAGCGATGCAGCAAGTTCATACTTTAAAAAGAAACACGGAAAAAAATCTCTTGCCAGAAAGAAAAAGTTCCGTTGTTAGGATGCGAATCCAGAAAACTACCTCTGTCGGTGACAGTCTCCGGACACTTTGAATGCTTCGTCGTTTGAAACGATGCCTGTCAAACCCAATTTAAGACCAGTACTCTTCTTCTCCTGTCCCAACTATGACGTCGTCTGCTACTTTCGAATCTGCTGCTAATAGTGTGGCTTCTTCTGAAAGTAAAAGTTGAAGACAAAACAGGAGTGCTACAGTTTACTGAATTTGTCCAAACAGGAACTGGCAAGATTTAAACCATTCCAAACATTTCATCGTTGGGTGGTGCACTCAAAAGTTGATACGACATTCCGAAAATCAGTGGCGACGACTTCTAGTATAAAAAAGAAGTGTGAAATAAGATTTACTTCAGTGATTTTGCTCATGACACATACAACCCTCCTCATCGCTCCAAGAAACAACTGTCTTCCAAAAAATGAAAAAGAAATGGATCCTCCTCGTTTAGATAAACAGTTATGTTTCGTCAGTACTAATAAAATCCATCACTCAGATATGAAAACAAATCATTCAAACATCACACAGAGAAATCATCGACACAGTGTGTGAATGTTGTTTGAATTGTTTTTTAAGGAAAGGTACCCTTGTCCTAGATACAGAAACACTGATTAGGAAAACATCAGAATGTACTACGCCAAATAGTGAAAAAGAAAATACCTCATCAGTCAAAATTCAAATGAATATACAAGAAATGGTCGATAACGATTTGAATCCATCTGACAGGATCCTTGTTAAAGGTGGTTGCTGCTTTGTTACAATTGATAGCTGGGTCTCTTTTAGCAGGAGTGGTACGATGCAAGAAGATAAAAAGGACACCCTGAGCAGACACCACACTTTTATATTTGGATGTTATGGAAGGATGAAAACTCACTTTAGTATCATACAAACGATGGTTAGAAAAACAGACACCTCTTTTACCTCCGAATCCTAATTTCACCAAAAAGCCACATTTACAACTAGAATTACAATCATCAATGTATTGAAAGATTTGTCAGAAACTGAAATATTGCAACATCTTCAACTGTTTCACCCAAAAAGCCTTAGATGAGGCAATTAAACCTACGGTGAGAGATTTCATGCTATAAAAGGGGAAGAAAAACAACATGCCACAATGACAGCCACAGCCACATGAATGAAGAAGACACAAAATAAAGTGTTTCAAACTCCATATGCTCAGATACTTGTAAAGATCACAGCGTCCTCTTCTCTCAATTGAGAAGATATATAAGTCGGGGTCAAAATGATGATGTCAATATCTTCTAACGCAGGAAGAAAAAACAAACAAACAAACAGAACAAGATATTAATGCATAAGCCAAAAAAAAAAAAAAAACAAACATCAAGAAAAAAAAAGTGAACACCTAATAACCGATGACGATTCCTACTCCTATTCCCCGTATGACACGTCAGACCATGTTGCAGTCCAAGGAAAATAAAATTAAGAGAAATATCGAACTGTGCTGAACAGTGGGAGACTTATTGAGGAGCATCTGCAGGAACAACAGTCAACGCCACGTATAATCAGCATTTACTACAATCATACTCATGTTCATGGTTACAGAGGAGTTTCAAAATTGTAGCTTGCCACTAAAACCAAACTTAAAGTGTTTATTGCAAGATGTGCGATTATAGTTACAAGAAAAATCAACGTCCATGATACACAAATCCATTCAACAAAAAATTCCCAGAAGTGAAACTAAAGTATGAAACAGCGATCATTAATGGCAAGCAGATATAGATGATGTCTCTCATTTGGTAGATTATAATTGTAGCTAGAAATATTTCTTTTGTATCATTGACATGTTTTCAAAATCAGCTTTGGATAGTTCCTTTGACATCTAAAACAATTTCAGAATAGTGCTAGCTATTAAACTGGTATAAAAAAAAAATCGGTCGTCACCCTAGATGATGTCAAACTGACAAATGCACTGAATTTCTAAATAGAGCTTTTCAAAATAATAACAGATATTCACTTTTTCACCACTGAAAATCCTGAAATGAAAGCAAATGTCATGGAATGTTTTCTTAAAAAGTTGGAATAAAAACGCATGTAGAAATAGTTTAAACATCAACACATAGTCAAATCCATGGCATGTTATCAGATACAGTCAAAGCTTACAATCCACTATACTATCGTAGAACTGAATGTGCATCCAAAGAAGTGACCCCTGAAAACGAAGTGATAGTCTTTAATCGATTGTTAGGAATGTCACCCACCACCAAATGAAAAGTTGTGTTAAAGAGTGGAGATTAGGTTCGCAATTGAAAAACCCAAATGCACACTTTACAAAAGTTAACTGGAGAACAAAATTGTTTTGTATCACTGGACAAGTGTGTGGATATGATCCATTTGTCTATAAATTGGAAGACATGAACTGATGTGTTAAAAGGAACTTTTTAGTTCTGCGTTAGTTACAGTAAGTGACCAAAAAAGAAAACAATGTGTATGACATCTACAAGAATTACAAAAACCTGAATCTTAGATACTTTTTTTGTATTAAATATGACCCAACTTTTGATCATATCCTGTCAAGTGGTGTTCGAAAAGTCTTGTTTTATTTTCCATTTTATTACATTTTGGTACATCTCATTACATATGCACAAATCAAACGTCATTTAGTCCCGTATGCCACGATGCTGCTAAATTTGGTAAAATTCTGCTGAGCAGATTTTGAGATGTTGCAAAAATGTAATGGTAATAGTGGCCATATTTGATTATGGACCAGCATTATATAAACTGTATGGATGAATCTGCAAGACTATGATGCTAGGATGACTAAATTTTTTTTTGTGGACCAGCATCATGTCAGGATGACTAAATTTTTGTCAAATTCTGCTCATCAGATTTTGAGAAGTTAATTAAATGTTTTTCTATTTTGTGACCACATTTATGGTTGATCAGAATCATTTTAATAATTATCATATACCTTCAAGCCACAATACTTTCCAGAAAATTTAGTCAGCTGTGTTGAGCAGTGTTTGAAAAGAGGTCTTTTAAAATATTTTTTCCCTAGTTTGAGCAATAGAGATCATATTTAATATTGATTATCATCATTGGAACAAATATGAAAGACATTCATTCCAAGATGCATTCATTCAAATTTGATCCAATTCTGTTGAGAAGGTTTAAGAAGTCATTTACTAGTTTTCTATTTCTAGTGTCTATATTTGATGGTAGATTTTCATCATCTGAAACACTAAGAAAGGTCTTCAGGCTATGATAATGTTAAATTTGGTCAAATTCTGTTGTGCTCTTTTTTGTGAAGAAGAGTCAAGCTTTTGTAGCAATGATTTATGGTGGATTGGCATTACTTTTTGTCATTAAATAACTTTCGAAGATGAAAAGTTTGGTTGAATCAAGTTTTGAAATAGAAGCTTTGTGTAATTATGAAAATAATCTGGAATGTATGTTACAGCAACCACATTTTTATGTGCCACATGTGAATCCCAAGATACATCTGTAACGCAGGTTTAGTGGCAACAGGTGAAAAGGTATGGAAATTTGATTTCAGATGCCATTTTAGGTTTGTTGAAACAGGTAATAATTCAGCTAGTTGATATTTGCTATCAGCCCAATGATTGATCAAAATGCCAAGTAATTTGAGTTTAGATGATTTCTGTAAAACATTGTCTCTCTAGAGTGTCCTTTTTAAAAAGAAAAAGTTGTTTTATGAGTTTGTCTAATTTTAGTAATGGAAGCCATGTGAATAGGGATACATTTGTAAAAACTTGAAAAGCCTTAAGTCTGCATGTTTATTATCAAATCTGGTTAAATTCTAATGAGTAGCTTTGGATGAGATGTGATTTAAAAGTTTCCTCAGTTGTAGTCAAATCTGATAAATTTTTGTTTACTTTCCTCAGAAATTTCTATTTCATGAAACAGCAGCCATATTTGATGGTGGGTTTTTGTTAACAGCTGCTATATTTGGTTGCATATCATATCATTTGTGTGATCAAAATTAGCATCATACTGTACAAACTGTTCTTGAGAACAAGTCAATTTGAAAGGTCTCCTTGTTACAATTCTCTTTACAAAGTCTAACTAAAACTGGCCAGGGGTTGTTAAGACACTGAAAGTAGCTAAGGCTGATTGATGCAAGATGCATAATGGATGCAAAGCTATATCAAAAGCACATAACATATGGCCTTCCAGCTAGGTGAGTTAAAAATCCTGGAAAGTATATTACAATGTCTCACTTTGTGTACAACAATTTAACATTGCATGATAAACTCTCAGTGTAAATGCCAAGTCAACAGGTGCAAATATTTAGGAATGGATGTGATTATGTGATTATGAATTTTAATGCAGCTTTAACAATTTTTCAGTCATATCGCTATGATGTCTGCTGTGTGGCAGTTTATAGTGATGTCTAGCACAAGGGTATCATGCCGCAGACATGTAGCATGATGTCCCACCCAGTCACATTATCCTAACACTAGGCCGACCAGTCCTAACACTAACCTCTTAATGCTGAGCGTCAAGCAAGGCAGCTGTTAGTACCATTTTTTTTAAGTCTTTGGTATGACTTGATCGGGAACATGGAGCTTAGCCTCTTAATGTTCAATAAATTGTGGATGACAGGTAAAGTTTTATTAAATATCTTCAGTGCTTTTAAAAAATTAAACACGTCAAAATTTTCCCTGCAAAACACATCAATATCTCAAGAATGAACTCACACCTAAATTTGGTGTGAGCGTGTGATTTGGATTTTTAATGTAGCTTTAACAATTTTACTGTCATATCACTATGATGTCTGCACTGTGGCAGTTTATAGTGATGTCTAGCATTGGGGCATCATGCCACAGACAGGTAACATCATGTCCCAGTCCTGATACCAATCTGACCTGTCCTAACACTAACTACTTAATGCTGAGCTATAAGTGATGCAGGTATTTGTACCATTTTCATAAGTCTTTGTTATGACTTGGTCAGGGTTCAAACTCATTTAGTTCTCCGGAGTGATCCACAAGTTTGGTAGAAATAGTTGAAAAGGTACTAGTATTTGAGCAAAAAGTAAAGAAAGATCACAGTAGCTTAGTTTTGCTGCCCAATACATCTTTATTCCAAAATGTAAATCTATGCTGGTATGATATTACCAAGTATAGTAAAATACGAGTTACAGTGCAGACAATGGATGGAAATAGTTTATGAGCCAGTATAATAAATCGTGCATCATACATGGTCAATCCTATAATGAAACCATGTTGGAAATAGAGCAATGAAATGATTTGAAACAAAAGAAAGTCAAAGTGACTAAGTATTGGTGCATGAGTTATTAATCTAATGATGTATACACAGTGCAAGTTTAAAATCCATAGGTGCTGTAATGTAGGAATTAGTGACATTGCAGACCTGGATGTGTAAATCATTTCTATATATACTCTTACTCTTTAAAGAGTATATGTAGGGGTTATAATTAAATATTAATTAATAGCGATTTAAATCTTTATTTAATGATTCTTGTGAAAGACAAAAAATATATTATGTATTGCTTCTCAATAGATCAATATGAAAAATCCATTGAAATACTTTTGATTTGGAAGTTAGTTTCAATTATATAAAAAAACTAAAATTTCATATAAAATCTGATATATAAATCACAAATATAATCTGATAAATCAGCCCCAAAACCTGTATTTGCATGTTGGGGGTGTGTCGTCTAATCTCACTGCAATTACTGCAAATAAATTTGCCAGCAAACTGTTTCTAGATGCTCAATATTATTTCTTTTAGCTTATAAGTTACAGTAAGTTGAAGGAGCCATCTGGCTGTCTGTGTTATACTTCCATATTTAATATATTTTTTGTAGATATGCATGGAATAAAAGAATAAAAATACCTTATTGTCTGATGTCAAATTTGATTTACTAAGCTACAATGGTAAATGGCTGTTCAATCAGATACAGTAACCAATCAAATATGAATGTTGTTCACTGAAAACTTGCTTGTTTTGGCAATGTATCTCAAGATTCCATGGATTTGTCATGTGATAAACTACCAGCATAAAAATGCAGGTTTGGTGGCTAATTTATTGGATCACAAAATATCATGCAAAATTTCCAATGAATCTTATAAAAAACTTTATCCTGAGTGATTATGAAACACATTATTGTATAAGTAACAAAAGCACTGAAAATGGCACATGGGTTGCCCATCTTGTGACCTTTTCCTACTAATGACCTTGAACTTTACATTGGGGACTTGACTCCAGCATAATAAACTGTGGACCTGACTAAAGATTCATCAATAAAACATTATATCATGTCATGACTTCAAACTGGAGGTGTGAGCATGAATGTGCATACTCATGCTAAAGTTTTACTAAAATGTCTTCATTGGTTTAACAGATTTACTCATCAGTACATGGATAGAGGTTGCTGATATACAACTTCCCTTCATAGAAACGGTTCTTTAAATAAGGTCTATGGCTATGACACACTGTCTAAACATCATATATAACTGATTTAAGTTTCATTAAATATCTTTAATGGTTTAAAATTTAAACACTGGACAAAGACACAAGCATGAATTACTTTTCTCCCTGCTGTGACTGTCACTTTGCATTGTAATATTATACAACACATTGTCTATAGATGATATACAACTGGCTTCAATTTCAGTAAAGTATCTTGAGTGATCCAAAAGACATAATCCTGACAAGGATATAAATCAAAGAAATACAATTCTCTTGTCATGACTTTGACCTTGAGGAAGGACCATAGCTACAATATGTTACATACTCCCTAGTCATCATATATAACTGTTTAAAGTTTTATTAAATATCTTCAGTGCTTTTAAAAAATTAAACACATCAGAATTTTCCCTTGCTGTGACCAATGAAGCAGATGACATAGCTGTGGTATGCAACATGGTTAATGTTTGATAAAAATTATCTAATGTGGTTCAAAAGTTTCTCTCCTGACATAAACAAAAGTCACTGAATTAGATTTTTCCTTGTCAAAACCCTGACCTCGAGGCAGGAAGCCCAGACTACAATACATAGCATAATATCTAGTCATGATATGAAACTGAGCAAAAAAACAGTATCAGCCAGACAAAAAAATGTCAATGGATGTACACATGTATCAAAATACCATTAACATATTATGCCCAACTTAAGACGGGCTTATGAAAAATGACAAATTTAATCTGTTAGCACCATAAACCTAATATTTTCATGTAAATTAACTTATAAATTTAGTTTATTATGCATATTTACTAAACAAATTGGCATGAAATAAAAGATCCACTACACAATACATTTTATCCATATATTGTTTACCATGAATAAAACTTTTTTGGTTTCATTTTCAAATATGCAAGAATGCTTTGATTGCACTTTATACACAAGCTTCCAACTAATCTAAAGAACAGAAAATATAGTGCCCGAAATATCATGGGACAAACTGAAATGAGATGATGTCATACAATGTCAAAACTGAATTGAACTCAATGGATCTAATATGACATGAAATACTGATTCATAACCTTTCCACATTTACTGTCTACATTGATCAGTGTATTTTCCAGCATGCATTTCATTATTGGGTTTAATAACTGTGCAAGTGTTCAACAGTTACATTAATCTCTTTTCTCAAGCTAAAGTCACTGATCAATGTTAGATATCCATTGAAACTCCATATCATAACTGCATCATTCACAAGCATATTATCTACATTTAAGCATAATTTAAGAGATTTTACTTTTCATATTTTCATTTCCTCAAATGAAATCCTATCTATACTTTTGGATACTTCTTGTATACCTTTATAATACTAGCCATTTTCAAATTTTGGGTACTGCCAGCAAAACTGACCTGGTATGACCATACCATGGGCCATGGTCTGTTTTGCATCCAACATAAACTACAAGATGGGCTGGAAGTAATTAGGCAGAAAGATTCAATAAGGAGATCAGGGTCAGCATGTCAAAACTATGATCAAAGCACTCCTGCAAAATGTTACCTTGACCCCAAGGTCAAAAAATGGAGACCAATGATGCCTTTCTATCTTCTCGCTAATCATATTAAAGCTTAAACAAATGTTAAAATTCATGAAACTTACTAATAGAGACTGGTTGTAAGAATAAGCAATGTGAATTAGCACTGTGGTAACTTATTTTTACAACCAGTCTCAATTTCTCTCATAAAAAATAACAAGACTTTTGTTTTTTTTGGTACCATTATCAAATTTCAAGAAACATATATAACATATGTTCATTATACATTCTTGACATTGGGTGACTATAGGAAATTTTGAAACATCTGGACTGAGAAAATTGTTTTCTGCTTGGACATAACTCACAAAACATAATCGTCATTGTTTTATATCTGCCAGACCATCCCAAGTGGACTTATTATCTGCTGATGAAACATGTTGCCTTTTTTTCAATCAAAATTTACATTCCTTTTCTTTAACTCATTCATAATGGCTAATGTTTTCTTGTGTATATTTAACATCTATTGTACCTCAAGGGGAGAAAGATCATGCTGTGTTATTCCTATGATCTTTTTTTTTATTAGGTACTTAATCAGTGGGGATTTACCCTAATAAACTTATTTCACAGGCAGCTACTACTATGAACAACCAATCAGCAAGACTTAGATATGTACCTTGTTTGCTTGACCTGTTCTCTTTCATATTGCTCTTTGTGTCCTTACATTCATATAAATTAGCACTAAATAATCACATTTTATTACTGTGCTATAAAACATAAAACCAAACCATATAAATGTGATCGTCTGAGTACAGCTATAAACAGCTTTATCTATCTTGCTGGTGTAAAATGTGAAGCCATGATTGTGCAGCAGTTATGACTAAAGCCGGGGGTATTTTGACACTTCCTCGAGCTTCTTCTGTCCAATGAGGTGTCTCTGATTATTACATTTTACAGTGGTGAAGCATAAAATATAACAAAAAGAATAAGATTTCAAATTCATAACAATGAATGTCTGACAATTATTTTGCAATTGGTCAAAATACTGTTACCATACCACTACACCTGTCTAGCATATTAAAGGGTTTCCAATGGCTCAATATACATTGATTCTGAGGCTGGCAGGTAAATGTAATAACTGATGTCTGAATAATAATAATAATAATAATAATAATAATAATAATAATCATACTAATACTGGCATTACTAATGTGTCAAACCAGTGAAAGAGGCATTTATATTGTGCAACAGTTACAAATTCTCAAACATCTTTCTGTTGTTTAGCTTGAACTGTAGCTCTTGAGCACAAGCTGATCTGTGGGTTTTTAACTCGTATTTGACTGTATTGTTTATTGTTTACAAAATCAGTTTTTTCTGTCAAGGAAGGTAACTCTAACAGGACAATCTGGCACCATCAGCATCTGAAATCTCTGACCCATCTCTGGATAATGCCACTTAAGTTTAAACCTCTGTAGGATTCTGGAGAGTAACACATACATTTCCTGCTCTGCAAATCTTCTACCTGTAATGTAACCAAATTAAACTTTGTTTTCAAAATATTTATTTCTTGCACCTACCCTAATTTCAATATATTTCATTTATCATGTAGCAACACAACATAAAAAGGTGATGTTTACCACAAAAATCATGGATAATAAGTGCCTATGTTGCTATCTGTAACTTAAAATATCCCTGCAGGTACAGGAATGAAAACACAGCACAAGCGATAACAAGATTTCTAATATTCTGTTATTAGATTGGATGTCAGAGTGGCACCAGTTTTATTTAGAATCAATTAGACATCATAAAGATACCTTTCAATGAAATCCCCATGTTGATATAACCAACCATTCAGAATAAGAAGCAATAAGGCTTTCTAAATGGCAACAATGGTGGCCATATTTGATGTCCAATCAGCACTATTTTCATTTTTTAGGACCGACAAGACAATGGGATGAATTTGTTTAGTGTTTTAATGGCAATCTTGTTTAGGTGTATCAATAACAGATTTGTGCTAATGGACAGACAGAAAATAGATTACAAACCATCACAAAAGATTTTCTGGTCTAAATTGGTTTTGTGAGGGAATTTTGCTTTAAAACTATTTATTATTCATGAGGAATGATCCAAAAAGATGCCTCTCTTCTCCATTCACCACCAACAGCCTACTCATCTACATGCAGATTGCTAATTAAAACTATATCTTATTAAAATTAAAACTGTTACTATGCTTGAAATAAGGCACATTTCAAATGGGTTGTTTTTTTAAAGTCAATTTTAATGTACTGTATATACAAATGTAATTTACAAACAAAATAGACAAGATGATGTCTTAATGACTAATGCAAACTGCTTCTATGCTAACAAAACTACTTCTAAGTAATTCAAAGAAAAGAGACTATCTTTTCATCTAAGATCCTCATTAAAAGCCTTTCCAAACCTGCACACATTCTTGGTCCATGTCCAAATGGCATCAGTATATAAGGGTGAATATTATGGGCTGAGCCATCTCGTAACCATCTCTCAGGCATAAACTTATGGGGCTCCACAAAATACTGGGGATCCTTAAACATCACAAAGTTGTTCATTTCTACATGGGTCTGCAATAATAATAATAATAATAATAATAATAATAATAATAATAATAATAATAATAATAATAATAATAATAATAATAATATAAAAACAAGAAGGTCAGGGCCTGCATGTAGCATTCATGATCAAAGAGATCATGCTTGTTGCAGAATGAATTGTTAGCTTAATCTTGATTCCTCCAGAGTATAAAGAAAATCTATTATGGGATTAGGGAAATGAATGAAAGTTCACAAATATTAACCAAAACTTTAATGCCGACTTTCCATCATTGTGACCTTGACCTCAAGGTTGAATGGACAAATAAAAAATGTTCCACAAAATGAATTGTCTTAGCTTCATAAATATACATCTCAAGTACAAAGAAAATTCAACAATGAGTTTAAGAAATATAATCAAATAAAGTACTGGAATCAATTTTCATCAAACTTCATTGGTAGTCTGCAACTCCCTTATTCATTCTTGGGCCCAGAGGTCAAACGTTAAGGTCACTGAAGCTAGAATTACTATTTTGGGTTCTGCAAGTTTTCCTTACCCAGTTTTTATTAGATTCATGTTCCCTAATAAGTCTACAATCAATACAACAAAGCCTAAGTGCAAATTTTCCATGGTAATAACCTTGACCGATGGCCATAAAAGTAAGCAAGATAAACTGTTATAATAATTGTAATGAATTTTCCAATGAGATTATAAAATATAAGCAAATAACAAACACTAAATGAGACCTTAATGTAAAATTTGTATGACCATGATCTTGACCACACAGTTGTAGAGCACACAAGAGGAAAGGGAATCAACTGCAAAACCATTCTAGTGTACATTTATGGATTGTGTTAAAACTGGCAATATATTTGCATGATTTTCACATATGCACATAGGCTACATCTCTGAATAAGTTTGTAATTTTACTGATTAACAAAAATAAATCAAAAACTGTTTCACTGGCATAAGAATCAAAGTCATAATGTATAAGAACAGTTTCTATGTAATCATGCTAACAAGCTCATGCTATATAGCATATACCTTTAAAAGATAGACAGACAGACAGAATTAATATATGTACAGATGGATGAATATATTAGACAGGAGCAAATGAAGCTAACCCTGCTGTCCATGCAGTGCAGGCATCAAAATAAAATCTGTATTGCTTGACAAAAATGTTTGATTTTAAATCTTTGAATACAATAATGGCAAGACAAGTCAGTAAAAAACATGGAATTCATTATTTTCATTAGTGTCATTATGTTTGCTGCTATTCAAATTTGTAGAGATGAAACTTCTGGGGTAGGGCTCCAAGTCCCATTATGTTTTGATCCTTTTTTTGATTCAGTCTTTAAATTTATGTTTTGTAGCAACCATAAAATACATAAATTTGGTTCTAGAATTAAAGTAAATTCAGTTTAATCTACTAATAAGAAAGTAACAGATAACTCACTCCTGCTGGGATCTGATAACCTCCAATCACAAGATTTAGTTGTGGAATTCTAGCTACATCTAAACCAATTGGAAAAAATCTGAAATGGAATGCAAACACTTTATGAATTTAATATGAAATAAAACATTCTCCATTTAACATATAACATGGTTTTTGCACTGTCATTATGAAACTGAAAATTATGTTCATTGCTCAAGATGAAAGCTCTTTGTGGGCTAACACAAATTAAATCCCATGGTATAACCAGCCACATCTTTGAAAGAAAGAAAGAAAGAAAGAAAGAAAGAAAGAAAGAAAGAAAGAAAGAAAGAAAGAAAGAAAGAAAGAAAGAAAGAAAGAAAGAAAGAAAGAAAGAAAGAAAGAAAGAAAAAGAAAGAAAGAAAGAAAGAAAGAAAGAAAGAAAGAAAGAAAGAAAGAAAGAAAGAAAGAAAGAAAGAAAGAAAGAAAGAAAGAAAGAAAGAAAGAAAGAAAGAAAGAAAGGAAGTCTACAGCCAGCTTAAGCAGGTCTTATACAAAGCCATGATTGATTTTATAAAGAAAAAATATCTTGTAGAGTAAATTTTGAGTCAATCAAACCTGGGTATTGAAAATAAAATAAACATTTGAACTTGAAAAGGATATGTTCAAAGTTTGATGATATAAATAACACCTTGTGGAAATAATCATTGTGACAAAAAGGAGGCACCCTAAAACAACCTTCTCAATAATGGACCTTAAGATGGACCAGTCTACAGTAATGTATATATCATGTACTGCTTGCTACTCTCAACCCAGAAAAAAGTGCAATTGAAAAGTTTACCCATGTAATCTGATGTAACATAGGCAACATTATCTTCAAATAAATAGTTCATATAGTAAACTTTGGCACTAATGCCTCCAATTCAGTATTGAAATTGCTGTTCCAAATTCCATGGAAATCAATGATTTCTTGTTTTATCCCCTAACTCTGTGTAGTCTTTACATTGATTTAAATCATCATTCCCACTATGAACAATGATTTGAAATGATATGTCTAATAATTGTCACTTTTACTGCTTTTTCCTCCAAGCAGTCAAGTAACAGAATATTGTTTTTACACTTCTGTAGATTGTTCGGACTTTCAAAAAGAATGATTTTCTCCTTCACCTTCAACATGTTTTTGTCTGCTGGATGATATTTCCAGACAATGAAAAGCTTCATCACAAGGCAGTCTACATGGACATGAATAGACTATAGAATCTAAGGAACATCTTTGAAAGTTGGTCAAGTTCCATAACCAACTCAAAGTCTGAAACCTGGACTAGCCAATATCCATATTTATCGACAATGATCACACTTTCATATATTTGGCTATTTTTTTAAATACGTTTGTAATTTATGGATCAATTCAGTAAACATCATGGTAAAATCATAAGGGACAACATGTCTGCTTAGTAAAAAAGTAATAAAGATAAATTCAAACATTTCTGATTTTCTGCTTGGTTCAATTAAAATAAATGTGATGTATAACCTAAATGCTTCCTTGACAGCCGCTTTTAGATAAATCAGCTTGTTGATTATCTCAGGAGTTATAGGCCCTGACTGTGGTACTATCTCACAGATCTCTTCATACACTTTCTGCTGGACTTCAGGGTTACTAGCCATACAATAAAGAATAGACACAAATGTGGGAACTGTCTGAAAATATAAAATCAAATTTTGGGAACAGAATTTAAACTGATGTATATACTTAATGTATTGGTGTTTTAACCCTTTGCCTCAGAGTGTATGGCTTTTTTGCCCTTTGATATGTATGTAGTAAAGTTACCCAATGCAGTCCACTATGCATAGGCCTGTTAAGCAGTGAAGTGTTTGTTATGTTAACAGCAATTTTAACCATTTTACATTTTTGGTACACATATATTATGTATGGATAGATTTAAGAATAAAATACGGTTGTTATAGTTGTATAATTATTTTTCACAAAAGAATTTTGTATGTGCTTTAAAATCTTGAGAGAACTCATTCACTATCAAATCAGTGAAGCCGCATGACTAATTGTAGAGGCAATTTTTCATACTTATAATTTACAAGTTCTTTGTCTGCGTCTACATCACTAAATCAGTTGAATTTGATAAATTATAAAAACTAAGGACTTTTTACCTTAGTCTCAGAGCTTTTACCTAAGTTACTGAAGCTTTCATAATAGTGACTCTACTGGTTCAAGTACTGAATGATATCAGAGACCATCATTTTGTTGAATGGAGAATATGATCCAGTTAAGACCTACTTACTTTAAATAGCAGATTGCAACCATAGCATCAACAGTTCCCATGTGATCTAACCTAATGATCATTCTCACCAATGAATGTAGTATCTAATAGGGGGTTTTCCCCAAATGTGGCGCTATGAAAACCCGCTCAAAATGGCTACTGTTTACAGAGTTGCCAAAAGGTGCTTATATTAGGTAAAGGCTTAATAATGTTTTATAAAGCTGTTAGTAAAATATTTCCCAAAAAATATATCAAGAGATAACTTAAAAGTACTCATCTGACAAAGCCAGATATTGTAAGGATATGAAAACTTCTCATGATACAAAAGATGCAAAGTTTCAAAAAAATTTCACAAAAATATCTCCCACAGTTCTGTAGATATTAATCAAACAAGACCTAATATGCAAGGATCTCATCCATTAATGAACTGATTCAAAAGTTTGATGATACAAGCCAACATTTTATGTTTGATCAGAGTCAGGTGAGAAACATGGCCATCAGAGTGATATCAATCAATTGTTGGCATGATGGGCACAGGGCCATACCATAAGTTCACTTGTTATACCTATAGCCAAGTGAGTTAACCAGAGAGAAAACTATGTCTGCATCATTAACCTCTACTTTTGTAGTATTCAGAAGCCACTGCAAATAATTATCATGCAGAAAATAAATCCATACCAAAATGATCTTGGTCCCTTTTATCATGTAAGAAGCACTTTTTTGCAATCTTTGCTTTGTACATTCTACCCTTTCATCACTTCAAAATTTAAAATGTGAACTTTTCTTTGCCACTTATGTTAACCACCTACCTAATCACTCACCCATCTACTCTGACAGGACACACAAAATATAAGACAATATATAAGAACATTCTTTTCTATCATACAGAAATAGAGGCTCCATAAGGAGCTGATAAAAAAGATATTAATGTCATTGTGCATTTTTTAAAATGTCATTCCTAAAATCTTCTTGCAATATAAATGTGGACTGATGAAAAACCTTGTGGGGGTAGGTGGTAGGGCACACAGGAGTCCATGATTGAGGGAGACTGGATAAAAACTGGTCAGAAACCAGTGATCTCTCTAAAGGTGCAAAACTGATGAAGATACCATATCACAGTATACAATGCACACTCATTACTATGGAAAGTTTACCAACGGCTTAACATATTTATTCTTACTTTCAACTATACTGACCAGAAAGGGCCTTCTTTGCAGACTAGAATGTATTTAGATCTTGCACAAATGAATCAATGTAATCATAAATACAAATAATTGTAACCTACTAAGAATAAAGTGACGGTCAAAATCACCCTTGGTTTTAAAGATGAAGTGTAACAGAGATGGAGCCGATTACATGACTGGAATGTAAATGTTTAACACAAAATTTGAATATAAAGTCACTAAAATTTGAAACATCAATCCTAAAGACCTCTTTGAAAAAAGTATGTAGAACTTAACAGGATCCATCTACTCACCAAACAGTGTGCATAATATGCTACAAAAATGCAAAAATATAACCCAAGTTAATAGAAGATGGAATACAGGCCATACTGAGCCTCTCTGATTGTAAGGGTATAGTATTAACAGCATATCATCATGAATTGTATGAGTCTAGCAAGAACAGTGTCTGAGAAATGGACATAACAAATTTACCACATGCCAGTGAAGCATCAAATATGGTCCATAAAGACCTACATGTTCTATTAAAATGTTGGATTAGTAATCATCAAAATGTATCATCAAGTTTCATGATTGTATTGCTGAACCAAAACCATTGAAATATTAAAAATAGGTCCAAATTTCTGGTATAGCTTTAGTACTAGAGGTGTATACAATCATCTTATTTAATAATTAATGCTTGAATGTTAGTAAAACCATCAGACTGAACTAAGTCAGAAAAATATTTAATATGGGTCAAACTGATCTGCTTTTAAACTGAGGGCATAGTATCCTCTCACTAAGTATGGCTGTATTATACAATATATAACAATGTGGTCATGAGCTAATGCAACAATTTAATGCAGGTCACTAGAATGCAAATGTAGGTCAAGGTAGCCTTCTACACTTGTAAGAGTGTAGGTACACAGAGGAAAGCAAACAGTGACCTTTTCTCATGATTCTAGCATGAACAGTGCTCAAGACAAAGCACAAGAAGGTGAAGCATGAAATATGCTTCACAGTGACCTACTTCCCCTCACCAAATTGTTTGAATTTTGGTGTACATCATCAGTATGTGTACAGGTTGCTAAAAACTATAAGAGTGATCTGAATGCTAAACCTGAACCTAAGACAGTAAAATATAGGTCACAGCAACATTTTTTTTGGTGATGGTTTAGTATTATTAATGGTGCATGAATTTAGTTTGATTATTCTAGCTTAAATAAGAGCTGGGAAATAAACTTCACCCACAAAATTTAAGCAAGGTCAGTCAAGCATGAAATGCTAGGTATTTGACTATTTAATACACCATGCAAAATCCTGAGCTAAATTAAAAACACAATCAAGGATGTGTAACTATGGTACATTTATGAACAAAGTAAGCTGCCTCCCTGGGAGAGGGTGATTTGAAACACAATCCAAAATGTTGACCTAGGAAGAAAGACTGATTAACATTTAGTGAGAAAGTACATATGTATATGCTCTGATCTGTGTGGATGAAGATGCTGGTGCTAGGGGTAGTAAAGCAGTTCTCACCTACTTCACAGAGGTGAGCTAAAAATAGGAAGAACTCTTCATATGCTAATTAGACATGCTCACTTGTTTATAGGACACAATATCCTGTCATTATATAAAGCATACAAAACTTTTATCAAGATATTTCAAAAGGACATATTAAATAAAGAAACATGTGCTGAATGGATGGACAAGCAGACTTTAATATATCCTTCAAAGTTCGTTTGCAGGCCATGCAGGGGTGGTGTTATAGTAATGATGGAAAACCAATCTACACCCAATAGCATCTTCTAATTTTCATGGTAATATTTACCTGGAACAGTATAAGACTGTTTTATATTATGTAACTGCTAAGCATTTATATTATCTATTTGCTCAAACCATCCCCAAGCAGTGACAATGTGATGATGCTAATGTCTTTGCAACTCAATTAAGTATTACTGTGTTCAAACCATCCCAAAACAGTGACAATGTAAGAATGCTAATGTCTTTGCAACTCAATTAAGTACTCACTGTGCTGAAACCAACAACAGTGTCAATGTGATGATGCTAACATCTTTGTGACTCAATTAGGTACTCACTATGTTCAAACCATCCCCAAACAGTGACAATGATGCTAATATCTTTGCAACTCAATTAAGTACTCACTGTGCTCAAACCATCGCCAAACAGTGACAATGTGATGATGCTAACATCTTTGTAACTCAGCTCCTTCTTGGACATAAGGTATGTCAGAAAATTGTACTGCCCATCTTGAAGCTGGCCTTTATTTACCAGGTCTTTAATCTTTGATACAGTTCTTTCAACATAACTTTGGCCTGTTCTGCAAAAGATAGAGCAAAAGGAAATTTGTATGTAAAATTTGCACACAAAAAAACCATATGGAAAATCTGTATGTAAAATTAAGGAACATTTAATGTAGTTCTATCGTAAAAAAATGTTATGTTATTGCCATTGAAACCTCAATGAAGCAAATATGACTACTTCAATGTTTCACTAACTTAAATCAAACCAGATCTATAAGACATACATAACATATTTACCAACTACACAAAAAAAACTGAACTAATTTTAATTTGGGGCCCAAAGTGGCTGAGTGGTCTAAAGTGCTCTCTGTTATGGATCACTGCCATCTCACCTCTGCCTGCGTGGGTTCGAGTCTAAGATCTGGTGAATGTGGATATGTGAGAATGCTTGCCAATAGCTTCTTGTGGGTCATGGTTCTTTCTGCGGATTTCCATGTTTCTTCCTCTGCCATTAATACTGGCTGCCATGTATCGTGTGCTGAAAAATGGTGTTAAGCCCCAGAACAACAACAACAATTTTAATTTGCATAAAGATAGCTTTTGGTGATGAGGTGAGAGTTCAATGTAAGCCTTGTGGATTTCATTTGTAAATATCTAAACCCAAATGAAAGATATATATATATATATATATATATATATATATATATATATATATATATATATATCAAGCAAACTGCATTTCTGTATGAAATATTGATACAACTGTGTAAGATTAACAGGAATTTTTCAAAGAAATAAATTTTGTTCTTTTAATTTTATTTCTATAAAATCAGGACATAAGTTAGAGGCATCATTTACTCTGCTGTTAGATGTCTGGTCTTGCAAAAGAATATTCGCTCATTATCATTGGTCCTGAAAGTTCTGACTGGATTCATAAAACTGCATTGTTGACAGTAGTTTCCAGTCTTATAATTAACATAGATCTAAATACAGACACATACAGCAAAGAAGGATCATCTATCTTTATGCTGTAAAATGAAGAATCTGATATACTATGACATGTCAAGTGCAAATTCTATTTCAAAAGGAAACAGAAACATTTTGTTTAAACTCCATGCAAATATCATGTTTAGAAGTATGTTTACAAAGGAGATATTATCCTTAATGCTTGGTGTTATGGACCATTTCATAACTTGAAACAATGAATGATCCTCAATGTAGGCCATAAAATCACATGGTCAAATCCAGAGATTATTGACCAATGCATTTCAGTGACCTGAACCTTTGGTTAACCCTTTACCTAATATAAGCGCTTTTTGACCCTCTGCCAATGTACTGTACAGGCGCCTTTTGGCAATTTAACCAATGTCATGCTAAGAGCCTTTTGGCAACTCTGTAAACAACAGCCATTTTGAGCGGGTTTTCATAGCACCACTTTCGGGGAAAACCCCTCTTTTAGATACTACATTCATTGGTGAGAATGACCATTACGTCAGATCACGTGGTAACTGTTGATCTGTTTGCAAAAAGTTATTTAAAGTAAGTTGGTCGTAACTGGGTCGTATTCTCCATTCGACAAAATGGCGGTCTCTGATATTGTTCAGTACTTGAACCAGTAAAATCACAACTATGAAAGCTTCAATAATGTGGGGAAAGGATCTGAGACTGAGGTAGGAAGCCCTTAGTTTTTATAAATTATCAAATTACACTGATTTTGAGATGTTGATGCAGACAAAGAACTTGTAAATTTTGAGTATGAAAATTTGCCGCTGCCGTTGATCACTTTGCTTAACTGATTTGATAGTTAACCAGTTCTCTCAAGTGTTTAAAGAACATACAAAATTCTTTTGTTAAAAAAATTATACAGCTAAAACGACCTTATTTTACTCTTAAATCTTTCCATACATAATATATGTGTATCAAAAACATAAAATGGTTAAAATTGCTGTCAAACGTAACATACACTTCACTGCTTAACAGGCCTATGTGTAGCGGACTGCACTGTGTAACTTTGCTACATGTGTATCGATAGGCTAAAAAACCATACACTCCATGAGGGTAAGGGTTAAGGTATGTGATTTTGACTTTTTGAACTAAACATACCATTTCACAAACCATTTATTTTATTTTACCAGACTCTCAATGACTTTTATTTGTGACATTTGACTCTAAAATTTATAGGTTTCTTTTTTATTCCAAGTACAAGCCATTTGCAAAATTTGATCAAGGAACGTACTCATGAACAAAATTTTACTGTGTAAAGACCATTTTTTAGTCAAATAACCATGACCTTTTGAAAACAAAATCAATAGACATCTTCCTAAGCTTAAGTGCATGCCCACCTAAAATTATAAACAAGGTTTCTTTCCTTTATTACATTGACATTGACCTTTGACATTCTG
The DNA here is from genome assembly GCA_016746295.1 of Potamilus streckersoni. Lineage (NCBI taxonomy): Eukaryota > Metazoa > Mollusca > Bivalvia > Unionida > Unionidae > Potamilus > Potamilus streckersoni. The sequence goes on along the minus strand of JAEAOA010001785.1, from coordinate 939,601 downwards.
AACCCAAATTCAACAGGCTTTTTCCTTATCAAAAGTGTAAGTCATCCACAAACTTTGGCAATGGATTGAGGATTGAAAATCTTTATGCTGAAACCATTTCTCAGCTTTTGCAGTTAAAGTGATGACTTCTGAACTACTGACACCAAAAAAAAAACAGGATTTTTCTTTACTAGGCCAAGTGCAAGCCATCCACAAAATGTTTAGAAAACTCTAATATTGAGCAAAAACAATTTTTCTTCTTTCACATAAATTTGCCATTGACAATTGACCTTTTAACCCCAAAATCAGATGACTTCCTTACCCCAAACACATGCCAGTCACAGTTTGGTACAGGTCTGTAATTTACAATGAATCACATGGTACAGAAATCATTTTTCTTCTTTCCATCAGGGGGATCTCAAACTTTGATCATTTTACTTATGTTATTGTGTACATGTCATTTTCCTTCTTTCAATGACTTTTTAACCAATACTGGCTGGCTTCTTCCTTACCTCAAATTTAAGCTACTTACAAATTCTGGTAATGGCAGATAGTGGAGAGTTACTAGTTACTGAACTGATGGAAGCAATTAATGCTGTACCTAATTAAGCCAATATTCTGCCATCCAATGAACTTTGTGCATTTTATTATTTAATGTCAGTGAGGTTGTGATTATGTGAGTGTTTTCACATATGTGTATTTGTGGTGATGATACCTGGCAATGCTATGTCAATCAACTACTTTATGTTTATAGGTATATTAATAGCAGTAAAGAAACAAATTATTTTCTTTTAATCAGATTTGAATTTCCAATAATAGTCTATAAGCCTATATGAAAAGATAATTTATTCTCAACAGAATGACATTGCTTCTTTTCGGTCATGCACACTGACCCCTACCTATGAGACTTCAAAACACATTTACAATTTTATTTTATATTTTTAAATCAAAAACTGTTGGAATCTGGTAGAGTTGGGGTGGAGGGTTGCAAACTAGACTTTGAGATGAATGTGTGCATAAAATTTCATGGCAATCCAATGGTTATGGAGGAGAGACAATACTTGTGCTAACTGACGGGCATATAACAATAAGCCTTCACAAATGCTCTATGTGCAGTAGAGGTAAAATCCTACTTAATAAGGAGTAATGACTACTAAAAAAGCTGGATTAGAATTAGAGTGTGTGTTTGTGTGAGTGATTTAGATTTTTAACGTAGCTTTAAAAAATGTCCAGTCATATCGCTACAATGTCTGCAGTGTGACAGTTTATAGTGAGGTCTAGCACTAGGGCATCATTCTGCAGACATGTGGCATGATGTCCCATCCAGTCACATTATCCTGACACCAGGCCAACCAGTCCTAACACTAACTTCTTAATGCTGAGTGCCAAGCGAGGCAGCTGCTAGTACCATTTTTGTGAGTCTTTGGTGTAACTCTGCCAAAGTTTAAAACCCACAACCTCCTGCATCCGAGGAGGATGCTCTAACCACTAAGCCATTGGAGCAGTCAAATTAGAATTAGATATGGAATGGAAAGTTCCACAATGCAATCTTTTTCTGGTACACTGGATTATGAAATCAGTAAATTTAAGAGCAAAATTTGGTAACTATAGTACCAATCTGGTTCATTAACATTCTTTTCACTTAAAATGTGAGGAAATTTCAATGGCTGCAGAGTGAACATTTCTACCATATTCTTTAAGATCAAGTGTAACATAAAGTAGGAAGACAGGAGCAAGTATTACAGTGTGTATGTACCCCTTCCATTATTTAGTGTCAACATGATATCACTGCTACATAATAATGACATCCACTATATTCCAATTCTCTCAGTACAATGATGTCTAACTTCCCTAAGTGTCATAATTCTTTCATACCAATTGAATGGTTCTGTCCTCAAGATGAAACTGTCTCCAGATGAGTTCCTGAAAACAAAACTTAAATGCTTATCTTAACATTGTTCACACTGATGCTGCAAATCTCAGATCTTACTTGTTTTGGTGTTTTATGGTCCAGAAAAAACATACTACTGAGTGATGAGGCAATTGGAGCAAGTTCCTTGCTGATCCTAGTTAATCTGATGGCAGATTCAAGACCACACCCCTACAGTCAGGTATTTGGCATGCTAACCACTAACCCATCTTAGCTCCTGCATCAATAATTCACTTCTCATAACAAACAGTGGAGTGTTTTGGATCTATTCTACATCCCTGCTCTGACATCAGGGTTGGCAATATCAGAAAAGAGATACCTATGCCTTAATATTCATTAATTCAGGTAAGGAAAAACAAGAAGGTAAGATGAATTATCCAAATGATGGACTACATTTGTGTCCACAAATTACAAAGCAAATTTACTTGCCTATAGAAGAAAAAATCTTCTGCTTCAAACAGTCTTTTCCATGTGGGTGTATTAAAATATCTGAAGAAAGGCAATGAGAATTGGAGTTTGGTAGATAGGGTGAATATGGTAGTGTTAGCATCTATCATCTTCTGTGCCTCTGAGTTTGGTCCTGCATCCAAACATCCTAGCCTAGTCTCAAACACTGTCATACCTGATGCTGCAAAATGATACTGTGACAGGTAAGTGAACCAGTACAATTTCATTTTCCAGAAATGATTAGTTAATGTATGTCATCAAACAAAATTATAGACAGGTGTGTGCTTAACTATTGGATATCGACTAATTAAACAACCCCTCATCAAATATAGAACAAATGTGAAGCCATACAGACACTAAACAAAACCTGAATGTAATCAAAAAGTACATAGCTCACCTCTAAAAAGCTTTTATTATTTTATTTATTAAAAACTTTGAACACTAATATTATTATGCTGATAATAAATCTATACTAAAGAGATCCTGACCAATGAAAAGTTGGTCCCTGTTACAGAGTATACATGACATAAAACAACAAAAATAAAACTTTCTTCTTTATGAGGTACTATAGTGAGTTTATAGACACAAGATATACACTGACATCAAGAGGGGAGAGTTGTTAAATGGTTCAATAGTTGTTTTCTTTTACATCTACACTGGGAATAATTGTCAATAAAATTCTTTATTTAATTAAGTTGTTTGCTTTTCTGTATAAATTACCTTTATTTTCAGGATAACAAACTTTTGAAAGATTGTTAAAAACATAAATCCAAGAGGTTTTGAGAAACATATGAACCTCTGAAAACAGTTTGTATTAATATATTACATTACTGCTTTTGATTGTGAATCTGAATATACTAAATTGTTCTTGTTGATTTCTAACCAAACAAGAGTTCCTTAAAAAAAACCCCAGGGACATTAAATCTGTGAAACAACTGTTTATGTCAAAACTCAATTTTTAAAAAAAAATATTGATGCTGCAATGTATGTCCTAGTAAAATTTAAGCTTATCTTGAGCAAGCCTCTGATTGCTGATTTGATAATTTTAAGGTAACCACAAATTTTGAAACTTGTTTCTCCATAATGAAGAAAGCTTTTCATGCACCAAGTACTTCTTCACTTGCTTCTCTTGCTTTCATTGATGACATCTGCAAATTACTAAACTACTGATAAAAGTTGGATAAAAGTTTTAGCACTTTGATAGGCTATTCATGGCGGCCAGTATATCTCTTGGAGGAAGAACCCAGGAAAAACCACAGACTCACTGGAAGAATACTGACAAGTATTGGTTGAGCCAGAGACTTTAATCCTTGCTGTGTGTGTGTGTGTGTGTGTGTGTGTGTGTGTGTGTGAGAAAGAGAGAGAGAGAGATTTGGATTTTTAACAACTTTTAACACCTTTTCAGTAATAATGCTATGATGTCTGCAGTGTTGCAGTTAATAGTTATGTTCAGCACTGGGGCATTATGTTGCAGACATGCAGCATGATGTCCCACACAGTCACATTATCCTGATACCAGGCTGACCATGTGAACAGAGATGAGATATCTGTAATCTGTAAGGGTAAGTGCTTTAGAACAATCTGCCAACTGGGGACCACTGCTACCTATACTAAGATATTTATAACAGTGTTCCACATAGCAAATGAAACAAGTTTGACCTACCACTCTATTGTGACCATTAGTTCTCACACAGGAAGGATTTGCATGCATTTTCACCATTTTTAATTGTTGCACTCTTTTTATTTGATTTGATAAAACAAAATTTTAATTAACATGATAATACAACAAAGCAGGTCTAATTGTAATTGATTGAAACAATACAACCCCCCGTCCACAATCAGAAATCAAGAGTCAACAATTAATTTGGTTCTAAGATATGCTTGTTAACATAGATGTGATGGTACGTTGACACTTTTCACATCTAAATACAATACAGCATATATAATTTACTATTATAACACTGAAACTTAATTAAAAGTTAGATCTAAGACCTGAATTTCAGTTGACAAAGTTTATATATAATGCCAAATAATGGCATTTAGTTCTTAAGGTGCTGCCACCAGTATGTATCACAGACATTTAAAATGTTGCTGAATAGTTGTTTTTTTTATGGTGTATTGAAAATTTTTTTGAGTAAAACACCTAACAAAATATATTACTTCTAATATTGCTTGATCAGATTTCAAGGCATTAACTACCGTTTTTTCACAGCAGAATGAGCGATATATAAAAATTATGTTGAGTACTTTTGATCATGATTTTTTTCATGTGGGCCATTTTTTTCATATTTTTGAGACACAAAAATGAGATTCATGCCTGAATGGTGAGTATAAGCTATGAAATCCACTCCCCAAACTACTGTCTTGTATCCAGGAAGAACGAACGTAAATGCTTTTGTAAGTGAAAGATGACAATGCTGGGGTGCACAATAACACACTGGATCGATCAGGTATAGATTGCAAACCGAAATTAAATGACAATAAAAAACTTGATACGTGTCTGCTAACAACTAATGAGCTAACATGCTTAAGCTGAACAAAAAATGTTATGTTTAATTGTACAAATAAATAATGAATCAAAATTCCTACAAGTAAACTCACAATCATTAAAATCTTTTGCTATACTCTTAAGTCTCTTAGATACAAGTTATGTAAAATGTAAGCCCACCCCAATGGTAATAATGTGGTCATGAATGTGTTAACAAAAATTTAAATGTATTCCTTTTGTTATGAATGCACAAAATACACAACTGAAGCATGATCTGTACAGCTAAATTTGTAAAACAATGCAGTCCCAAAATTACTGGAAACTTGTTGAGGAACTTCCTTCTATTGATCTAGTTGCAGATTTTGAGTTGTACTGGCATACATGGGAGACAACCCTTGCAAATTGATGAATTTTGCCATATTTTCAGCAGATATACGAAAATATTTCCCTCATCAAGTGGAAACATATTGTACTTTTACCACTTATGACAATACATATCAGTATATCTAGCAAAAAAAATAGATATCCTCTATGATCACAAACAATATCATTCCCAAGACAGGTAAATTTCAATACACTTTGATGTAGGTAGAAGAGACAATTTTAGAATTTTCAAAGATCAGCAGAGAGAAACTGCAGTGTCCTATTTCCATAATTTCATGCGCAGCATCATTACAATATCATCCATAATGTAAATGAGATTAATAAATACAAACTTTGTATCAATATGAAACAGTACAAAGTATAAAAATGAAAACAATGTATCTTACATTCCAAGTTCCATTTGGCAACTTCATTTTTCAGATCAGGCACTTCAAAATTAGCATCTCTGATTTTTGCCAGTTTATTTACAAAGTCATTGACAACCTCCTCTACCAGTGGGAGATACACGCTTACTGCTTTGGGTCGCATCATCATCTGCTGCACAGCACTCCGCAAACGATACCATTCTTCCCCATTCCTTTTGAATTAATGTTATAGATTAAAAACATTAATAAAGAAACAATCAATCGATACAGTAAACAATTCTTGTTTTTTTGTTTTTTTTAAACATAATTTTGGTTCTGAACTACTAAAATGTGTTGGATTATTTTCAAGCAGAGCAGGTTAAATGCAGAATTAGAGCAACTTCCACTGACTACAATAGTATATCCAAATCTTTCCATCTCTAGTCTTTTATATTATTGCAGATTCTGCTTAGGGCCATAAAGTAGTAGACTTTTGAGTAATGTATCTACGGCACTAAAATGTTAGAAACTGGCCATTTTGATTAATGAATCACTGTTAGTTATTCAAAGCTATATTGGTCTTAAAACATCCAGTACACTTGTCCCAATAAAACCCAAAGAATTCATTTTTGTACCAACATGGCAACTGCAACAATGGACTTTGAGCATAGAGTTGCAATTGTCAGCCTTTATGAGAGAGAGAGAGAGAGAGAGAGAGAGAGAGAGAGAGAGAGAGAGAGGGAGGGAGGGAGGGAGGGAGGGAGGGAGGGAGGGAGGGAGGGAGGGAGGGAGGGAGGGAGGGAGGGAGGGAGGGAGGGAGAGAGAGAGAGAGAGAGAGAGAGAGAGAGAGAGAACACATTATAGTAGTAACACACACTGCAATTTTAGTATAGTGGGGCCAACCAGACATTATAGTGAAAAGCACAATGACCAGACACCTAGGAGAATAGTGATAATATCTTCCAGATGGCCATTGTGGTGACTATTTTGGAGATAAGACTGGCATCACTGTCATACAAAGTCTTTCTGTGAAAACCTCATGCTAATATGATCATTCATTCAGGAAAACAGAATTTTCAAGATGACCACTACTGGATGTTTGAGTGGTACTAAATACATTTGAGCCAACTAGACATAATTAGAAGACTTTTAGTACAAACCCTATGTTTGTGGCCACAATAAACATCAGATCAGTACCACTTAAGACCAACTACACATCACAAGAAGTAGTCTCATGATAACCTCACGTCAATATCACATTCCATTCAGCTGCAATAACAAGATCTTCATATTACACATCAGATCAGTACCATTTTCAACTGGGACCAACTAAACATGATAAGAAATCTTTTAGTGAACCTGTGTTGATATGACCATCCATTCAGGATAAGTACTGATAAACAAATATTTAAAGATTTTTTTTTTTATATCTAATCTGCACTATTTCATATGGGGAGTACATGTGGCTGAGCAGTCTAAGGTGCTCACCTTTACAGATCACTCACACATCTCACCTCAGTCCATGTGAGTTTGAACCTCAGCTCATTCAGTGTGGGTATGTGAGAATGCTTGCAGATAGCTTTCCTAAGGTCAGCGGTTCTTCCTCCACCAAATATACTGACTGTATAATATAATGTACTGAAAAAGGATGCTAAATCCTACAGCAACAAACAAAACTGTTTTCATACAGGACCACCCAGAGAAGTCATGTCAATATGACTTTCTTTTCAGGTTGATTTTTTATAGCAAGATTTTAAAAATGGCCAACATGCCAACCATATTGATATCAGGTTGGCACCATTTTCATTTAAGACAAACTAGACATCACAAAAAGTCTTTTAGTGAAATCCCATGTTCATGTGACCATCTATTTAGGAGGATTAGTGACATAATTTTCAAGATTGCTGTTGTGGCTGCCATATTTGATGTCACAGCCAGGCCAGTTTCATTTAGACCAAGCAGAACACTGGATTAAGGTGTGTGTAAAGTTTGATGGCAATCATTCAAGTAATTTTGGAAAAAAAGCCAAAATGATAATACAATAATTGCCTATAAACTCTCAAGAGAGCTAATTCAATGAACAACACACAATTGACTGGTGGTACTATACTCCATGATACTGTAAAGCCTTGATTAGATGCCCGATGGCTGTTTTTGAAACAAATTGATAGCAAAGACTTCCAAAATGTGCTGGATTATAACCAGTACAAATGGCATCATCTGAAAAAGATGACTACTGTATCTGGGCCATTGATATGGAGAACATACTAAGTCTGTGTTCTCATAGTCTGAAACCTTCCATAACATTCTAGGACAGTAGTCTATTGTAAGGAAAAGTGTGTATGTATGTTATTTTTAATTTTAATTTAGTTTTAACAATTTTTCTGTCATATCACTATGCCATCTGCAGTGTGAAAGTTTATAGTCATGTATAGCACTGGGGCATCATGCCACAGACATGAAGCATCATGTCCCACCCAGTCACATTATCCTGACACCAGGCTGACCAGTTCTAACACTAACCTCTTAATGCTGAGCGCCAAGTGAGGCTGCTGTTAATACCATTTTTATAAGTCTTTGGTATGACTTGGCCGAGGAAAGAACCCATGACCTCCCAAATCTGAGGCAGATGCTCTAACCACTAGGCCACCACAGCAGTTCCCAGAAAAAGTTAGCTACACTATAGTGACAGGCAATGTATTAATGACGTGGCATTTTTTAAAGGAGGAATACTTACATTTTACAATAATGTTTATAAATATGACAATTTATATACAATTTCACTGCTGCCAAAGTTTAAGCTGAATGGTGATATGCATTCAAAGCTGCAATAAAAGTATCTTTACACAGAAAGTGGAAACTTTTTTTGTTCAGTCAGATATGGTAGTACATGTACAAACAATGAATAACTATATATAATGGATTGTTTACTGCTGTAATTGGATTGGAATTGCAGTAAATAAATAGACAATCTAAATTTTCATGTGGCTTTTTTCCATGTGGAAAAAATAATCAATAACAATGCATACATAATGCTCCAAAATATGACTAAAATGCTGGATATGCAACAAGTGTATTGTGATTTAGATTTTTTAAATAGCTTTACCAAATTTTTCAGTCATATCGCTATGATGTCTGAAGTGTGACAGTTTTTAGCGATGTTTAGCACTGGGGAAGCATGCTACAGGCATGTAGCATGATGTCCCACCCAGTCACATTATCCTGACACCAGGCTGACCAAGTCCTAACACTAACCTCTTAATGCTGAGTGCCAAGCGAGGCAGCTGTTAGTACCATTTTAAAGTCTTTGGTATGACTCAGCTGGGGTTTGAACCTGTGACCTTCCACATCTGAGAGAAATGCTCTATCACTAGGCCACCAGAATGGTTGCATATGCAACAAAAATTCAGAAATGGAAATTGAAATGGTTTAATGGCCTTCGCCTGTGATTTTCATAAATATACTTCACCATTTAGAAACTGATATAAAACTTTCTAATTAAAAGTATATATTCTAAAAATGTTCATCAGATGCAGTTTAATACACAAACTCAATCATTTTTAGTGTGAGACTGCTGGTTACTATATTATGTAGTCATCTTTAGGCATAACAGCATATTTACAGAGATCATTTTTAAAAACACTATTGCAATCAACCTGAGCTAAAAGTGTGTTTATTTGTGTGTGTGCATATGTGTATGAATTAGTAATGTAGCTTCAAAAACATTTCAGTCAAATTGCTACAACATGTACAATTGTACAAATCTAGGGAAACTTTTTTTAAAAAAAGACCTTATGCCTTTCTACAATTACCATATAATTTGCTTTAACTACCATAGTACCTACGGTTTTTCTTCTATCATTTTCTACCAATAAATCCACAATCCATACATTTTTTTCTCTCAGTGCTTAAGGTGACCAAACTTGTCAGTTGCCCACAGATATTAGAGTTAGGAACATTAAATTGCTGATCTAAACAGTATTGTATTTATTGTTTTACAGCATGATGAGTTGTAAAATTAATCAAAGCTTAAAACACATACAAAATTTCCATTTGTATATTATGCCCTTTACATGGGGAGGGGTGGGGTGGGGTCGTGGAGGATATTTAAAATTATATGTGAACAAAAAGGAAATATTTACACATGATTGAATTTTTCAGTACACTGTAATATTTGGCTATGGTATTTAAAAACAGCAGGTAGCAGTGATATCTACACTTACGTATTCCCTAGTCCCGGTGAAAGACCTCTTTGTTGCCTGTATCTTTGTGTAGTCTCCATCAAAGGTGCTATATAAGGCATCTTTCCCTCACTCTGAAATAGGACCTTTACATATTCAGGGTCAAACAGATGCACCACTGTAGAACTTCCTATTGCTTCTTTCATGATTCTACCATATTCTTTGTATCTGGCAAGTAATGCATCTTGAAGCCTATTTATGTCAAATTTCTTAAATGGACCTGAAAAAAATTCACATATCCTTGGAAACACAAAAAATATGTCCCTAAAAAATGTTTTGACAGTTGAGTTTCAAAGAACCATTCAATATATCATACAACTTTTGAAATAATTTAAAAGCATACATTTATTTATTTAAGATTGATTATAAATCAATGATTATGACCTTTGTCAGCTGTGTTTTTTACTTGATATTCTCCAGTTACTAGTTAGTTTAAAGTTGCATATATTCAAATGATTATATTATCAGCAAGTTAAATATCAGATCATTACTGACTGATTTTAGAATGATCTGAAGCAATACTTCTTAGACTGATAATAATCTAGTTTTCATGATGACAAAAATAAATAATAGTATCCCATTTCGATTTAGACATGAGTCGCAAAAAGCAAAAGCCTACATACCAGTATTTTCTAAAGAAATAAGCTGTACTAGTATTACTGTACAGCACTGCATGTGCTAAATAGTTCATTTTCTCATTTCTGCCTGCCAAGATTGCTTGTGAAAACAATTATAACATGCAGGCAGGTGAGGATCCTATTGTTGAGAGGTAAAAAAGGCAAAATTAATGAATTTGTGCATGTTTAATTTTGAAAAATTGTGAATGAAATTGGTAAATGAAAGCTAGTTATATCACTTATTTCATCATAAAAAAATGGCTATTAGTGCATGGACATTTAGAAACATCACCAAGGATGATGCACATTTTAACAAAAGATCATATTTATGAAAACAATGAAGAACAATATATTACAAAATATTTATTGTGAAAATGTTGGTACATGCCTACTAGTATAAAACAGTAAAATCTAAACAGGAATTAAAGAAGTCCAGTTCAGTAAAATTCATGTTTTAATTTTAAAATCTAGTTTCAATTTAATTTAAACTGTGATAGGCTCTCTCAAATTTGAAAAACGACTGACAAAAATGCCTACATGTGCTTCCAGGAAAACTTAATTATGTGTTTACTCGTTGGTGTAGGAACAGCATGTTTTGTTAAAATCACAATGCATACAAGACCTAAGTTCTTTCTTTTTTTCATCCAAGTCATATTTTAAAAATTATTTTGCTGCAAGATATTTGTATTTATTCTTATACATGATAGAGTTGTACCCATTCACTGCCATATGCGACTGGTGAAGAAGTAAATGCTATCTTGAGGAATTAACCAAGGCCAAATACTTATGGATTTGCCTCTTGCTGTGAATGAATGTAGTTATTGCTAGGAAGCTTAAATTCATTTGTTTCCTTAGGATTGATAGACAATGTTTTGCAACTGAGATCATTACACATCAACTTATTATATTAAATATGTGTCAATTTATTAACTTAAGCAGACTTCTTAGGAACTAATATCCAATAATATTAAAATACATTTTAACAAAACTTTCACAAATTACTGAGGGAGAGGTACACTTGTTTTGATATGCTTTTGATTTAGGCAAAAAAATTCATATTTATTTACACATGATTTGTTTTATGATATCTTCAGGTTGTGCAAGCACTTATCTTAAGCACAAGGAAAAAAGCAAAATTTACACAAAAGAGTCCTACTTTAATGACAATTAAAAAAGAAATTTACAAGTTAAGATCCTTCTCAAGAAGACTGTAACAAACACCAAACATTACTATTAGAATGCCATGCTGCCACCATGGCAACCAAAATAGTCATAAAAAACAACCACTTTTCCAAAATAGCAACATTTTATGAAAAATCTATCTTGACTCCAAAAGTTTCCTTCATATAATGACATAAAACATAAAAATTTTACTGCCACCTTATATGCCTGTCCTCTGTTTAACAGTCCTGACAACTGACATCTTCCTTCACTCGATGACAATGATCACTGGTCTTTTTACTCCCAAATCAATACGAATCTTTCTTAACATGTGCAAGTAATTTACTAAGTTTAGTTCAAGTATGAAATGTAGAGCTATGCTAATTGTGCAGAAATGATTTTCTACTTTTAGTCACAGCGACCTTGACTTCTGACCTCAAAAATCAGCAGGCATCTTCATCTTCATTGCCCAGAGTGCAAGCCATCCACAAAGTTTGGTCCAGGTATGAATTGGAGAATTAATGTTATTGTGTTGAAATATATTTAAAGTGACAGTGACCTTTGACCTTTTGACCCTTGAAATTTATGGTGTTCTTAATGGACATCAGATCATTACCATTTTCATTTAGGACCCAATAAACATAACAAGAAAATTTTATGCAAAAATCCCACACTGATCTGTCTAGGAGTAACTATAAAAAAATTTAAATGGATATAATGGATATCAGAGTGGCATTATTTTCATTTAACAGTGACTAAACCTGAGGTTCAATGTATGTTTTAAGTTTTGTGGCAAACATCCAATTGTTTTATAGGAGTAGCAATAAAAAAATTGTGCCAATAGATGGAAGTTTGACAGATGTTCTTGTTTATGACTAGACAGTTAAAAACTACTACACTTAATTACCTTGTCTGTATTCCAATAATGTTCCCAGGTATGGAAGGCCCTTTGGCCCAGGAATTTCACTGAATGGTTTAGCACTGTCATACTGTATTGTTTCAGCAGGATCTATGGCAGCAGCTGTACTCAAATTGTATTTTGTTATGCCCTGTAAGCCATCACCATGGTAACATAACCTTAGGTACCCACAAACAACTTTCTTCATCTTACAATTGAATGGCTATCATAGAACTGAAAAGAAAAAAACCCCCATAAAAACTTATTTAAGTTTTATGAATATTTTCGAAACTTCTGGAAATTGGCTAGCCATTCACACATCCCTCATTAAATGTAACCTTTCAATCATGGTTTTAGCTAGTAAATATACTGCTGCATGCCATGTTTGTATATTTTCCAAGTCTAATAACAATATAGGATAGATATTTTCAGATGACATTTTAATAGAGTAAATCCTATTACCTATAAGAATTATGTTTTTTTCTTACTTTAACTGCTTCAGTTCTAAAAAGTTGAAATGCTTTTTTTCAGAAAACTTCGAGTCCAGACTTGTATACTGAAGGTCCATAGGATGTACAGCACCAAGAACAGCATTTGCAGGTCTAAGAAAAACTTAAAGTGTTTATGGAGAAATCTGAAGGACTATTTTGTTTACTAGGAAATAATCAAGTTAAATAACTGTAAACAGGCATATAAACTCATTATTAATATAATAAACAATATTATTTTTTAAAATTATGGTCAATGCTGCATGTTTCTGGTATGTTTGTCAAACCTGGCAGATTTCACTCTCGGTTGGTAGATTTTGCCATTGGATCAAAGTTCACCTGAAAAGAAGAGCTTACATTAAAAAGGATTTTGTTCATGCAATAGCTTGAACTAGCTGACTGTAAAATATGAACCTGTACTATGAGATACTTTCTTCAAATTCTATTGTATTTATTTTCCAATAAAACAGTTTAGTTTGTTTCATTTTTGCATATCAACAATGTATATGAATAATTAAAGTTAACAAATATTATATACTTAATAACAGTAAATAGAGGGGCCCCTAGGGGCCAAGTGGTCTAAAGCGCTGACCATTACAGATCACTGCCATCTCTCCTGTCTGTGTGAGTTCGAGTCCAGACTCGGCTAACGTGGGTAAGTGAGAAAGCCTGCCAGTAGCTTCTCGTGGGTCGGTGGTTCTTTCCTGGGTTTTTCCTCCACCATTAATACTGGCTGCCATGTATAGCCTATCTTATATTGAAAAATGGCGTTAAACCCTACAACAACAACAACAACAATAACAGTACATAGCTATATTTATGTGAAAATAAAAAGAATTTTTCAATGATAGCTAATATAACACATAGATACGAGAGCAAGAAAAGAAAGATAACTAACAGACTTGTTTTAATTACATCAATAATAATAAACATTTGACTTGAAAATGAGATTCTATGAAATTTCAATCATTTGAGAACACTTATTTTGATCAATGCCAAACATTATGTAAATTTATGTAAGGGTTTTCTGTAGCCATTTAACAAACAATAGACAATAAGCACCACTTGTGGAAGGTACATGTTCTGGTATATCACACCATTAGATAAATCTACAATATGAATTATTCAAGACTAGTGTCTTTTATAGTAGAACCAGTCTTGAAAGACCAACTCTTTTGCCCAAAAATTATGGTCTCTCAAGACAGGTGGTCTCTCATAACAGGAAACAATGCTATAAAATCAAAAAATTTGTGCATGGTGAGTGTGGTCTCTCAAGACAAGTGGTCTCATATAGCAGCGGTCTTTCAAGACAGGTTTTACTGTATTACCAGAATAATTTCTCAAGAAATCTTGATAGTTATTTTATTAACAATTATTACCTAGTCACAATAAGATTGCTGACATGCATCCAGAAGCCTGACACATTTTACTGGACTGGAAAATCAGCAAAGTTGTTTGATTTGCCAGAAACATAATTTGGAGGATCCCACTCCCTTTGACAGGATAAGGACTTGAATGTCAGTGAATCCTATATACTTACATATCTTACAGTTAAAATGCAACTGACAATTAGTTCAAATATAAATATTTCATTTATTCTCCATCAGTCACAACTGTCTTAAAAATGTTAACCATTCATGTCTGCATGATAATATGAAGTATGGTCTAATGCAGCAAACGGAGCATTACGTTCAGTTAGAAGGGATATAAAACACACTTTGACCTTAATTCAGAGGTCTCACTAGGATTTTGAAACTAGGAGTCCAGAACTCCCATTTAGGTAAAAATAGGAGTTCCACCAGCAAAAGTTGCAGTCCCCTCCCAGAAAGTGTTGAACTTTGAAGATTATAAGAATTGTTGGTTGTCATTGAGTTTAATTTCCACATCTTTATAACAATGACATGTACAACCATGTTGGCCTATTCTACACATCTGGTATTTTTGTGCAACAACAATTTCTGTCAACATTGGATCATATCTTGAAAATACAATGTATCAAGAAAGAATGACTATTCTTTAATTTAGGAAAGTAATAATCAAAAGAAGTACAAAATATTTCTATTCTAAATGAGTATGAAAATGTGATTTATAACTTGTTAACATGAAGAACCAATCCATGACCTTCTTAAATTTGTAACCCTTAAAAACCTATTTAATATTTAACTTTTAGAATCATACAAATAAAATACATTATTTAAATGATAGAATTCTTCAGCTTTGAACAATGCTGTAACTTAATCCAAATTTCTAATTTTGCAATTTGTCCACACCTACTTTATCGTCAACTATCCAATATGTCAACTTGCATATCAGAGATTCTCAAGAAATTCCTGGGTGTATAATATGTTTCTAAATTCTTTAGTAATTTTTTTCCCCATAAATGAGATGTTGTAAACACATTACCTCCTATTAATTGTTGTTTCTCTTCAACATAACAGATTATGTTTATAAATAACAAAATGAACTTTACCTAATTATTTTTACAAGATCAGTTTAGTTTGCTTAATAGCTCTTGTTATTTAGTGTAATGTATTTCATTTCCATAGCCTGATGCATAAACATTACATCTTTCCAAAGTCATGTGGAGAATAGGCTGAAATATCGTGAATCATGAAAATATAGGGGTGGTATCATGTCTGTCAAAAATTAATATTATTTTGAACAGAATATTCTGGTGGAAGTTTTTGCTTTTCAGTTTGTAAGCATTACAAAAGTTTATTTTTGTCAATCAGTCAAATTTATTATGCATTTTGTGCTAATATTGGTGACCTTAGATGCACAGAATAGTCCAACAGCGGTGCAACTTGTTTGTCTTATTTCAAGCACTAAGCCAGGCATCACACTCTTTCTTACACTTGGCTACTGTCCCATCCAAACTATCAGTTCTCGCAACTTTAGCACTCTTCTGAATCTCAATAAAACCTTTGTCAGTTTGCTGTTTAACCCCAAAATACTTGTCCAAATTTGCAAATGACGTTCTGTCCAAGTCTTGATGCACTATTTATCTGGCCACAATCAAAAATGAACACAATAATGGAAGCTAAAATTCTGACCTGCTCTTATAATAATCACATGTACATCTTGGGGTCTTTCTGCCCTGAATTTAGTCATTGTAAATATCAGCACATTTTCCCACCCCAGTTGCTAGATGAAGCCTTTGAACTTGCTGTCCAGCTATTACATATATTCTTTTGATGTACTCTTATAAATGCTACAGGCACATCTGTGGGTTTTTTAACTACTGAATTCTGTCCTTGTGAAAATCATCACAGCTAAAATGATCAATTAATCAACACATTCTGCAACTCAAAAAGCAGTTGAAGAAAAACTGGAAAGTCTTTGAATTTGCCAACCAGCTATTTGCATGCGTACTGAGAGGACTCCTTCATCAGTATTTTTTTGCATCCCAGATAAAACAAATTGCATCCAAATACGCACAATTAAGCGTTTCTGAGACCTCTGATTATTGATCTTCATTTGCAACTTACAGTCAGTATTGCATTGAGGTGCTTTAAAACTTGATGAATGAAATTGTGTGTACATAACTATGTCATAGAAGCATGTGTTACACATAAGTGCTAGATAAACAAACAAATATATGTACTCTGTATACATACAATATAAAAGTTCCAGAACTTAAATTATAAACTGACCACAATCCCTCTCTTTCTGCCTCAATCTTTTTGACTTGCCCATGGGTAAGCAATATGCTAACCTGAGACAGCTTGAGCTGAATTTAAACATGTTGGGCAAGTTTATTTGTGCATACAGACTGTCTGATATTGTCCAACACAATTTTTCACAGTTCAACTTGATGGGGATTAAGTGAACATGATTAAAAAAATTAAATCCACCATCTTGTATCAGTTTTTAACAGTACCTAAGCACATCAATGACTATATGGTACCAATCAGAAGTAATGTTCTAAAAATGTAAAATGAAGAATTGTACATAAAACCCATACAGCTGCTCTGATTTCACACAAACTCTGTATATCATTGTTTCTTGTTAACCTAATTCCAATGACCTTCAGAGAGTATGGAAGTGTTGGTAAAATAGGCATGGTTTACACTTTACAACACTGTTGTGACAGGACTAAAATTATTGCCATTGTAGCATGCACTTCAGAATGTCACACAAGCAGACAGATCAAAAGCATGGTAACATACTGGGTTACAATCTCTTTGCCCTTGTAAATTAATGGATACATTTTTTTTAAAAAAAAATCAAATTTGATATAACATTAACAATGATTTGTGATCTTTTATTTAAAAAATATATTATATGAAGCACTTCTT
Source organism: Potamilus streckersoni (assembly GCA_016746295.1). Lineage (NCBI taxonomy): Eukaryota > Metazoa > Mollusca > Bivalvia > Unionida > Unionidae > Potamilus > Potamilus streckersoni. The sequence continues at coordinate 922,326 of JAEAOA010001785.1, read as the reverse complement.
TTTTAATCCTACATTATTTAAATTTGGGTCATTTCCTTATAAACAAGAGTGCCTCAAAGAGACAAAAGCTCCACTGTCCGAAAAGAATTGCCAGAAATTAAAGATAAGACAATTTCTTCTTGTATTGCTGAGTACTGAAACTATCTCTGATGATCTTAAAAATATTTTAAAGTCTTCAAATTATCAACAGCCATATTGGATGCATGATCAGCACCATTTTTATTTAATGACAAACTGGATATCAATCAGAAGACTTTGGTGAAAACCTCATGTTGATACAGCCATCCATTCTGGAGAATAGTGCAAGACTTTGGTGACAACCTCATGTTGATACAACCATCCATTCTGGAGAGTAGTGCAAGACTTTGGTGACAACCTCATGTTGATACAACCATCCATTCTGGAGAATAGTGCAAGACTTTGGTGACAACCTCATGTTGATACAACCATCCATTCTGGAGAATAGTGCAAGACTTTGGTGACAACCTCATGTTGATACAACCATCCATTCTGGAGAGTAGTGCAAGACTTGGGTGACAACCTCATGTTGATACAACCATCCATTCTGGAAAATAGTGCAAGACTTTGGTGACAACCTCATGTTGATACAACCATCCATTCTGGAGAATAGTGCAAGACTTTGGTGACAACCTCATGTTGATACAACCATCCATTCTGGAGAATAGTACAAGACTTTGGTGACAACCTCATGTTGATACAACCATCCATTCTGGAGAATAGTGCAAGACTTTGGTGACAACCTCATGTTGATACAACCATCCATTCTGGAGAATAGTGCAAGACTTTGGTGACAACCTCATGTTGATACAACCATCCATTCTGGAGAGTAGTGCAAGACTTTCAATATGTTTAGTGTGGCAATAATATCTGATGTCAGATCACACTAGTTCATCATTCAAGACCAATTATGTATCATAATTAGTCTTCTAGTGAAAACCACATATTAATATGACTTTCCATTTAGGGTAAGGAGCTGTAACAAGAATTTCATGATGGCCACTAAGGTGACCATATTAGATGCCCTATAGACCAATTTCATGTGGGACAAACTAGACATCATAAGAGGTCATCTGGTGAAAACCCTATACCCCATCAAGAGGAGGAGCAATAACAAAATTTTCAATATGGCTGCCATGATGGCCCTAGTGGATATTAGATCAGTACCATTTTTATTTATGGCCAACTAAATATCATAATAATTTTGATGACGATCCCAAGTTAATATGTATATCCATTCAGGAAGAGTACCAATAGCAAGATAGTTGCTATAGCAATGTCTGTGCAGCCCTATTTTCCAGTAGGTTCAACTAGATCTGGGGTTGAATGTGTGAATAAAGTTTCAATGTAATCCTTCAAGCAGTTAAGGGGTAGCTATAATACAATTTTATTGCTAATGGATGGACAGACAGATAACAGGACATCCAATAAGCTCTTCTGGCCTATGCTGGTAAGGAGTAACTATAACAAAATTTGATGCAGACAGACAGACATTGGACAACAGATAACAGGCCATCTGATAAGCTTTTATGGCCTACAACAAGATTAGCTAAATTGTTTTATATTAAATGCACATTTCATAGTTAAAATGTGCCATAGTATGATAGTTCGAGCAAATGTTGCGAAAGTAACTACCAGCAAAATCTGGCAAACCACCATGATTATAGTACCAACAGGGATTTTTCAGCTATTTTTAAATAAAGCCATTTTTTAAAATGACTTGAAGATATGCACCAATCCACAACAAACCACCAAAAACAAACAGTCTGGGTCTAAACAAAATAGAATATCCTAACTAGTATTTTCATTATAGGCTAAACATCAAATGAAAATGTGATGTATCAAATAATCAAACTCCTTTGAGAGATACAATATAGATGTAAGACTAAATTTGTACTTGTAATTTTGTAATCTATACATATGCTGTTGCCAGTTTAAGACAGTAACAGATTTTCAAGGCTGCTGTTTTATGTAACTGTTATAAACTGTTAATATTATTTCATTAGTATTTCACAGAATATGAGATTTAGTACATTAAACAAGATCATATTTCACTTCTAGCTGCACCTTTTATCAGTGATTGCTCACAACCTCTCTTCATGTTGTGACCTGAACAAAGTCTATTCTGTAAAATATCTGTGTATAAAAATGCATGTAGCTAAGAACATATTCACTAACAACTGGGCTTTAATGTCAATGTGTCTGCTTCAGACAATTATGCCAGTGATGAGAACTATGTTTTATTGAAAGATTTTTATGAAGAGAACCAAAAGAATTTGTTGATGCAATTTTTTTATAAAATGGGCTGCATATGACTCTTCCTTATTCAATACATGGTCCAATTAATAAAATATTTTGTTGAAACAATTGTATATAATGTGAAAAAAAGTATAAATTAACATGTGCAATTGAGAACAGTCTTACTTGGCTCCACTCCTGCTCTCTACTTCTCTTGTAAAAGAAGTTGATGATTTGATACATTGTTGTTGTTGTTTGGCTTAACACCATTTTTCAGCACACTATAGGCTATTCATGGCAGCCAGTATTAATGGTGGAGGAAGAAACCGGGAAATCACCAGAAAGAACCACCGACCCACGAGAAGCTACTGGCAAGCTTTCTCACATATCCACATTCGCTGAATCCTAGACTCGAACCCATGCAGACTGAGGCGAGATGGCAGTGATTCGTAACGGACATTGATTTAGACCAATTGGCCACTCAGGGCCCTGATACATTGTATTTTAATCTGATGTGATAACAAAAGGGTGATATTCTTTTTTTGTATGTTGTTAAGATGTTAAGGACTTTCTTTCATCCATCTGTGACACACCAGCTTCCCACACTGATTAGATTAATTTGGTTTTGTAGGGTTTAATGCCATTTTTCAGCACATAATAGGCTACAAATGGCAACCAGTATATTCAGTTGAGAAAGAAACATGGAAAGATCTAGTAACCCATGGTCCTTCCCATGATGAATAATGCAAGCAGTCATAATACAATCTAGAAAACTTCACATTTAACAATACTGATTCTCAATGCATGGTTTCCCTAGTGACATCATGCAGACTAGAGTCATGGAAACTGATCAAGTAATATTTGGCCTGCGGAGAATAGTCTGACATGAAAATTTAAATATCTTGCCAACCATGTTCGGATATAGCAGAAATTATCATACTGAATGTGGTGGCTTATTACCTCAATGTCAAGAGGATGACTGATCATGGTGTTATAGCCCTGATTGAGAGAATAAAGTAAATTAATGGATGAAATAGAGATCTGATCTGGAATTAAAAAACATAGAACAAGGGCCCCCATGCACAGAATATATCAATTCAAATAAACAAACACTATGAAATTGTACAATACCAATTGTAGCATATACCTCATATAAAAATATAAATTGACACAAAGTTCAAAAAATGAAATTAGCAGTTATGTTTACATAGATAAAGCAAATTTCATCATGAAAATAAGCAAGCATTTTGAACTTAATTGTCTGGCATGTCTGCTTGCAGATCACTCTTAGGATCAACTCTGCTAGTAGGTTTGGGGTTGACTTCGGGTTTCCTCATGCATTGCTGCAAATAATGGACTCGCTCTCACATCCAGTATCTTATGGGTAATACACTGTCATGATCAGCCACGAAAGTTATTTCCTTACTTTGCTCTCATTATTTTCCTTTAGCAGATTCATCTCTTTTTACCCCTGGTTACATGTCTTTCAAGACTTCCAATGACACATCCCTTGGACAATCATTCTGAGGGAGTATGACCTTATTATCCCCAGAGTAAAGATTAAAGGTCTCAAATCACAGAAAACTTTCACCAGGTCTCCATTAATCCTAATGATCGGTTACAATGGTACCCAATAAAGGGAAAATTGTACTAAATGTTTACATACCTTTAGTTAAGTCTGCATTTTTTTTTACAAATTCACAGTATCTGATAATCACTACCAAACATCTGCTAAAAAGTCTAACAATTCATCCATATTGTCTGATACATTTCTGAAATCCTCCATCATGGTCTAATAAATTGTGGTCTAGTCATTGCAAATACTGACTCCCTTTCTTTGACTTCATGCTCATATGTGGATGCCTATTTAGAAAGTCAGCTTGAGCTTTGTATCACTTTGATCATACAGTTGGTGAAATTGATTAAATATTGCAAATGAACATATGATAGTTGTGCAGCAAGATCAAATAACCATTCTCTGTTACTTGCCACTCAACCACTCTCCCTACATAATCAATGGGATATCACATGGGAAAACAAGCTATGGGAGGTCAATTATTCATTGTAAGAGTCAGACCTCTACTGGGCTCTGAAAAAAATACACATTTCTGAGGATCAGTAAAACTGATTGTCAAGTTTCAAGTTGCCTTAACAAGCACTGGAAGAAAACTTGTATATAGTAAATGGGCACCTTTTGGTTCATTTTATTACCTGAATAATTATCACAGCTTTAGCCAAGATCCTTATTTGCTAAATGCAAATACTTTTGACTACCATAGATTTGCAATGTAAGACATTTATAAAACACGAGACTTTGCCTGGGAAACTCATCACAGCTGATTATCCTGTCCAATCAGAATTTAGGTTTATCTAATGACCATAATTAGCACACATCTATCCAGAGTTGGCAAATTAAAAAGTTTTCCCACTTATCTTAAGTAACTGATCTCTACAAAGTTTTAACTTGTGACAAACATAACAACAAGTAAGAATGCTATTCCTACAACATTTCAACTCTTGGCCTTTTCCAAAGCTTTACTCCTTGACCAGCTTTGTATGACATGGCAACAATTATCACATGGAACTGCATTAAGAATCAATCATGCCCATTCCAGATGTAGTAACATACAGGCATCCTCAAATGTGCCATGGATTTAATTCCATTCCAATTCACATAAATTAATTTTATATTGCTGTGTGTCACAACAGCACCATCAAAGTTCACAGACATCTGTAAAATTTACACTGTCACATTGAATAATTTAGAGGTAACTGATATGGAAGTCTCAGATCTACCTTTGAACAAACTTTTACAATGAATTAGCCAATTTATGTAAAGATGGGAAATAGTTGCAAAATCATAGGACATTTTTTTGACAAATATTAGTAAAGTCTATATTATGTAATCATTTTAAAAATATTTTTGGTGCTGTTTATATTTGCAAAAAATTATCTTTAAGGATTATCATGCCACTTTGGTCAAAACATAGGCAGTGGTATACATTGGATCCATACAGGATGGTATAAGTAGCTCCCATCCTCATGAGTCTCACAACTATGGGTAAAATAGTGTAATGACAGCACAGCATCACTGGGTGGAAGTCCTCCTTGATGAAGGCAATGGCCAGAGCAGAATGGCTCTAAGATGAGCTCGATGACTGTGTGCTCAGTGCCAGGGTGTGCCACATTATATCAGTGGATTTTGGCTGTAGTCATAGAGTCTTGAGAGGGATGGGCTATGCCATTCTGTATCTTGCCCTTGACACACCACATCAAGACAACTATCAATTTTTCCATACTGGATTGGTCACAGTCTGGGTCAACAATGATCGCGCCTTCTGCTGCACATGAGGATAGAGGTGACAAGTATGCTACTGGTATCCCCACTACCAAGATCCATTGGAAAGACAACATCATCATCTGTACTTGGAATGTTTGAACACTGAGTTGTGGGAAAGTTGAAAGAACTTATACAGGAGTTGGAGAGGTACAACTGGAACATCATCGGTCTTTGTAAAGCTCGCTGGCAAAACTAGCAAAACAAGAACAGCTGAAGGGCATAAGTTCTACTTTAGCAGAAGAGGGGACAAACACAATTATGACATTGAATTTCTTGTCCACAAGGGCATTGAGAACAGCATTATGCCCAGTTTCAAACAGGCTCATTACCATCCACCTACGAACAATTTCCTTCATCATCACAATCATACAGGCCTTTGCACCTACATCCAACTATGATGACAATGAATTGGAGAATTTTTATAACCAACTGCAACACGTCATTGACAACTCACCAAAGGACATTCTGTTTGTACAAGGGGACTAAAATGCAAAGGTGGCAGATGATGCACAGACAAACTGGCAAATCAGAAACAAACAAAGAAGGGTGCAGGCTCTTTGAGTTTGCTGCCTCACAGAATATCAAGAGATCCTCAAGCAATGGACAAAATTCTGCACAGAATTGTACAATCACAAGACCCAAGGAGATCCAGCAGTACTAAATTGCCCTCAGACAAAAAAAATAACGACAATCCCATACTTTGTGAAGAAGAAGAAACTGCAGTTAAGCCACTGAAAAAAAAATGAAAAGTCAGCAAGCATTGACAAAATACCATTAAAGCTCAGTCAAGGAGGAGGAGAAGAGAAAGTTACAGTCCTAACAACAATCTGCAACAAGATATAGCAGACAGGAAAATGGCCCACCACATGGACTCAATCCTTGGTCATTGTGCTCCCCCAAGAAAGGAAACCTACAGCTATACCAAGCTACAAAACCATCAGTCTGATCAGTCACCTGAGTAAAGTCATGCTGAAGATAATTCTCAGCAGACTAAAGCCTCAAGCACAGAAAATTATTGCTTAAGAACAGGCAGGCTTCCAAGGAGGAAGGAGCACCACTGAACAAATCTTCAATATCAGTCTCCTTTGCAAGAAATACCTTCATCATCAGCAAAACCTATACCATGTCTTTATAGATTTCAAAAAGGTCTTTGACAGGGTATGTCATGCAGCATTATGGGCAACTATGAGAAAGGACAACATTAACTCATAGCTGGTGCAGGTTGTTGAGCACCTATATGACAAAGCCACCAGTGCTTTCCTCATCAATGGCAGCAGAAGAGATTGGTTTCAAACAACAGTTAGAGTCAGACAGGGATGTATACTGTTACCTACACTCTTCAACATTTTCCTGGAAAGGATCATGCATAACCAAAAGGGCACCGTCAGCTTTTAAGGAAGAACAATCACCAACCTTTTCTTTGCAGATGATATCGATGATTTAGCAGGAGATGGAAAAGAACTAGCTGACTTGGTTGAGTACCTTAAAACAACCTCCACAGCACACAACATGGAGATTAGCACTGAAAAAAAAACAACTGATGACAAACAACACTAATAGTCATTGGACAGAAGTTGGAATGAGTCAAAAGCTTCAAGTACTTAGGATCAATTATCACAAATAAGGGTGCCAAACCAGAACTACATTTCAGGACTGCCCAGACAACAGCAGCAATAACAAGGTTGAGACCAAAATGGAAAGATACCAACATTGCTTTTGGTTTCAAAATAATTCTGATGCACTCAATTGTCATATTCATCTTTCTGTACGCTTATGAAACATGGACACTCACATTGTATCTAAAAATAAGGATTCAATGCTTCAAAATGAGCTGCTACTGCAAAATCTTGGGCATCTCATACAATGACCATGTAACCAATGAAGCAGTCCACAACAGGATTCAATGAGCCATCAGATTCTATGAAGACATCTTGACCACTATAAAAAAGCACAAACTGAAGTGGTATGGTCATGTCTTAAAATCATCTGGACTGGCAAAAACAATCTTACAAGGCATGGTGTGAGGGTGCAGAAAAAGAGGCAGACAGAAAGAGAGAAAGGAAGACAATATTAAGGAGTGGATAGGAATTGGATTTTAAGATCCCCAATGGGCAGCAGGTAAAGAATGGAAATAATTGGTTGTAAAGTCAACTGTGGTACCCCAACAACCTCTTGGGTTAAGATTGATGATGATGATGATGATGATGATGATGATGATGATGATTGGTCATAAAAAACATGAAATTTGATCATCAGCACAGCAACAAAATAAAAATACAGTGTAATAACTTCTAGCTGCTGGTTGTAACTAAATTATGTTAAGCTGCAAAATTTTTCATACACTTCTACAAGAACAAATAATCTATTATTTTTCTTTCTTCATTTCCCTAACTTCAAAAATTGTCCAAAGCATTTACATAAACATGAATTTGTGAAGTCAAGGTGACTAACCCATGAAAATTGTGATGATTAATTTGTAATGGCATCAACAAACTGCTATCATTGTGCAGAGTCATCTGTACATGTGCTCTCTTGTAAATTTCAGTGGATGTTTTAAAGTAAGTTTTATATCTTTTGGGTTTTATACAATTTTAGGTTAAATTTTTATAAAAGAAAAGAAAACGTATTATTTGTTATAGTGACAATTCATTAAATCGTCTTACTTTTTGGTAATTACCACAATAATCTCGGTACCACCAACAGTAGGAATTTATTTCAATATTTTGATTTGCGGTGCTCATTTGAAATCATGTGGTAAAGATAAATGATGGTGTAATAAATGTAAAAATAAATGATATACCTAAAACGGTTCCTATTAATAGCTATCTGCACATTGTATTATCAGGTCCGTGTGACAGATACTTACAGAAAGCAATTCCAGTTACTTTCTTGGATATTTTGTTTTTCTTAAGTTCCAAAAAAGTTTTGAGGAAATTAGTTAATTGCAGCTCACCCAGACTTTGTCCTATTTGCAAAAAAAGAGCCTTAGATTCGTAACTTAACTTTTATTTCAATACGTTTAAATAAATAATACCCTTCATGTTAATGATAAGAAAAACCCAACGAAATCATGCGGTAATTCAATCAATAATGTAAATTCTTTAAATTTACGAAACTAAAAAGCTTACTGAACCACGTGACCATATTTATCAATTTTCTTTATTCCCGAGAGTAGACTGTATTGCTTATGCATTCATTAGACATTTTTACGCCCACTGAGCCGCGATCATGTCAATCATCTAAGCAGAAAGTTTAAACAAATTGCACAGATTGCATTTATAAGTCTGGAGTTCAATTGTTTTAGCCGGAAAACATATCATGCATAAGTAAGAGACTGAAGCTGAATCCTCCGGCTTGGAGAACACCAACATGGCGGGCAGAAACATAAAGCCAGGTCCAAATAGTTTAGATTCAAGCGTTGCCGACAAGATGCATTCAAACACTTTAAAGGTAGAGAGAGAGTTTTTAAAGAGGATTAATTTGTAGTAATTAACTTTTCGCTTGCGTTGTATTATGTAGTGTAATTGATCAATAAAGAAAACTGATCTATACTGGTTATAGACCAATTCTCGCCGCATACCAGTTGTCGCCATAATAATAACTCTGTTAATAATAATTATCTAATGCTTATTTTCGATCGGGCATGTCAGTTATAATCACTCTTTTTATTTTTTTAAACAGGAATCAAAACTTTGCGTGCAATCGCGAGTTATTAATATGGCGACAAGTATACGGCGAGAATTGGTCTCACCAGTAGAGTTGGGCCGTCTTAGAAACTTTGACAGAGACAAGCAAGTTTTACTTAGTTGGCAGATAGAGTTAAATCGGCTAGATCTAGATTTTTAGTTTGAGCAGCAACGCATATAGTACGTTTAAACTGATGAATCTCCCACCACAAAAATGCATGATTCGAAAGATCCAAGTAAATTGTATTATTTCTCCTTAGTACTAATATTAGTACCCTTAGTCCTACCTTCTGGACAGGGTACTAACATGAGTCTGTATCACTGGAGCAGCCAGGTGTGATTCACATCAGGCTCTTTCTTAGTGTAATATAATTTTTTTTAACATGTTTTATGATATATAATGAAATAAATTTAGTAGTCCTTTTATTTAAGACTGGAATTATTGTAAATTATTGTAGAAATAGTGGTAAAATCTCATTTACCATTCTTATCTGATTCGTTTTGATCGTCCACCATATTAGTTCAAATATTGCTTACTTCCACTCTCAGCCTCATTTGTTTGTGTGCCATATAAGGATGTTAAGGCATTATTTGGAAACAAACAGATCATAGTAAAAAAAAATATGGTGCAGTTTGAGTTGGAATTTCTGTGCATTAAAGTAAATATGGTTTACCGGTGACTTTCGAATTACACCAAGAAGCAATTATTTTCTCAACAAAAACTTTTCTGCAATTTATGTAAGTATCCATTCTCCATCTTCTCATGTTATGTCATTCAACAATTAATACCATAGTGTAAAAAATCCATATATAGTCTGGCAGGCCTTATGTAGAAAAGGGGTCATGGTGAGAGTCTCATGTTATCTGTCATGGTGGACACGAGGTTAGCATAACTATGCCAATTTAATTTACAGTGTAAGGGCTTAATAAATTCAAAATAAGCTTAAACTTCTTTGACAAAATGATTATACTTATTTAGTAGATTTCTAAACTTTTTGTGTTTCTGACTTTACTGAGGATCTTTTTGCGCCATTACATGAAATGTGATCAGTTTGTAGCCTCAACCACAACAAACAAGTTGAGACTATGACATCGTAGCTAGATTTCTCCCTAGTCCTAAAACGTAAGCCTCATTACCCGAATATTTTTCTTCTCAATGGGTGATGGGTCTTACTGCCTAACTAATGGTACTTTAAAGTGTGTTTTGATGTCGATTAATTGTTAGTGTAATGAATGTCAAATTTTCAGGAATATCACACACAACTGGCAACCAATAACGATGCCTTTCTACAAAGTAATGTTACAATGTTTTTGTCAGACTTTACTTACCCTGATGTCTTTTCTCCAATAAATTCAAATTCACACCGAAGAAATGGACCTGTTTTCAAATTTTGTTGGCCTTCATTTCAGTTTGCTGGAAAGCAATGAAAGTCGAGAATGCTGAAATTGGGTTAGGTTGAAATATTATTTTTTAATGAAAGGAATAAAAAATGGATTATGACAAATGGAACTATAAGCAATGTTTTGTTTCGTTCAAGAAACCACAGGAGTCTGCAGTTTTATCAATAAAGCACGACAAAATTTTTGACTACATGAAATTACCTTAACGGTATTATACAACAAATAAAGGAATGCAAGAGTGACCACAACCCTCCGCTCGATTCGAATTTTCTCACACGTCTTTTATCCCTTTAGAATCGCACAAAGACTGAAAAACTACACCATGCGGGGAAGTGGCCCATTTGTACCACGGGCTAAATAACGTCATGAAATTAATTTTACAAGATAAAATGTTTAACTTGTTTTTTATTTCAGATTGCAACATTTTATAATTTTTGTATCAATTTCCATAACAGAAATGTGTAGTTAAAGTTCTGATAGTACAAATAACGGTTGATGACGTCATCATATTCAAAACTCGCATTATTAAATTTCCCTAGTATTAAAAGAAAACAGATTCTGCGCCGTGTTCGGAACGATTATTAGTCTCTACCACATATTTACTGCATAATAGAAGCTAGTACAAATGGGCTACTTCCCCGCATGGTTCACATTCCCAGTGTTTGTGACCGTAATGGTGAAAATAAAGGTTAATTCGCCGGATTGCATTCATGCAATGGTCGTCCGAGAGTGATGAGAAGGTACCTTACTGTTTTTTTAATGGATATGTGTAGTTTTTAAGTCTTCGTGAGATTCTAAAGGGATAAAAGACGCGTGAGAAAATTCGAATCGAGCGGAGGGTTGTGGTCACTTTTGCATTCCCTTATTTATTGTATAATACCGTTAAGGTAATTTCATGTAGTCAAAAATTTTGTCGTGCTTTATTGATAAAACTGCAGACTCCTGTGAAGTAACATATCTCCCACATGAACCAACTGGAACTTATTTGTCATACCTTAACTACCATTGCATTGCAACAAATTCAAATGAATGTCAGTGGAACATGAAATTGCGTCCATTTGCTAGTGTCATATTTTGATTTCACCAGGATAAAGACAGCACGGTAAGTACATTAATTACATATAAATTAGTGGATGAGTGAGATTCCAAATGAAAATGGTGATTTCCAGGTCAAATTTCATCAATGCTATGGGGAACTTCGTCTTGACATTATAGGGCATGACCACTTGTGGGGGGGTCCCTTGTCTGGTTGGCAGAAAGACCATAGGCAGCTTACTCTACATTGGATGGAATAAGCTTGTTTACCTATATGTGTGTGCGTGTTAGAATATATATGAGCATGTGAAATTTATTGCAGGAATCATTGATCAGAATTGGTTTTTATACCAAGAGAAAGCACTTCAAAGCCATTCCACCAACCCACATTAAATAAAAGTTTCCACAATGAAACCATGATAACTTATATGGTTTTGTCATTAATAATGAGTAAAACAACATTTAATAATTTTCTCTTCAGGTGCTTATGAACATAATCTTTTATCAACAAAGGAAATGTAAAGTTCAATGATAAACCTGACAACAATGTGCATCTCCTCATTTTTCTGCATCATGGGTTTATGATGATAAGAAATGAATAATTATCCATAGCTATTACATACTAAGGAAATGAGGTTAGCCAAGTTTCTGTTTGATGAAAATTTATGAGTGGCATATTATTGATAGAGCATTCATACTGTATAAGTATTTTATTTATACCACATTTTCATACACATATTTTCCCTTTGAACAGAAAGCAGAACAAATTGCAATATAATATAAATTCAGGGATCAAGCTAGACTTAAATTGTTGTGACATCATACAGGTAATCTCCGAAGTTCCTTATAGTTGCATATCATCTCTCAGTGGATTTAAGATAAAATGAATGCTACACTCGCTATTTCTGAAAAATAAAATCATATTCCTATTGATTTCATGCAGTTATATCTCCATGAAAGGTTGTTAAAGTTTGCTAGGCTGGATAGTAAGCTGCTACCTTATGATGACACCAAACGGTGTTGGCAAATTCCAATTTTTAAATAGGCAATGGACTCCGACCCTACATCCCAACATGAATGTCCAGTGTATCAAAAATGGTGTGGCAATAGTCGGAGGAAGGAGGAAACTCGAACTAATGAAATTGTGTGCAGACCATTTGCAGTAACCTAAACAAATCCATCCCTCATTAATAAGTAGCTCATACTGGTTTGGTACTAACATTTAGAGATGTTAAAAGTTTGAGAAATTTCTACTGGGTACCCATCAATCCTAATGATTGATTACTCCACAGGGGCTTCTATTGTTGTTTACAATTTACCTGTCATTCATGTACTATAGGATAACTACATGCAGACCATTTGCAGTAACCTAAACAAATCCATCCCTCATTAATAAGTAGCTCATACTGGTTTGGTACTAACATTTAGAGATGTTAAAAGTTTGAGAAATTTCTACTGGGTACCCATCAATCCTAATGATTGATTACTCCACAGGGGCTTCTATTGTTGTTTACAATTTACCTGTCATTCATGTACTATAGGATAACTACATGGTAGGACATTTCTCTCCTTTCTCACATGACCTATTTAATAATAAACACTGATATTTCAAGCTATATTTTGTGTAGCAAAATAAATTTTGTACCGCTCTTTAGCTTAGGCATTAGCCATTGTATGTGTATCCAAAGTTTGGCTTATGATCATACCTTTAAGGAATGCCAGACCATTTCATTTTCCCACATTACTGCTTAACATGGCCATGATCATGCCTGCTAATATGCACGAACAATGCACTGAATAGAATACTCTGTTCTTATTGGTCAACTGAAGATAAATTGTAAACAAATGCAAAATGTCATTTTCTTTTAATGACTGAGAGGACAGTATTCAGCGGAATTTCAATTTAAACTGGTCTGCTATGTAGGTATATAACTAGGATGAATCTATGACAAGTGGTACCACATTCAAGAATCCCATCTGTTGAATATGTTTCATGTAAAATTAATGCAAAATATGCCATATATACAGATGTAAATTTTCTTTACTTTATTTTTTAGTGAAAACTTTCATTCAGAATTGTTCATTTCATTCATTTCTTTCAAACATGAAGTACATTTTATGGTAACCAAGTTTTTGTGTTGCCTTTTGACATAACAAAAGTATTTGTGTTGCCTTTGACATAACAAAAGTATTTGTCTTGGGTTTCCCACTTACATAAACAAACTTGAACAGCTACCCTGATTTAAATGGATAATACTTGTTCCAGGGCCACAAACTTGAGGCAAAAATGACATTAGTTAAGGTGACACTCACCAGTTATTATGTACTTTTGAGAGAGTGATGTATGTAAGGTGAAGTTGTTTGCATTTTAAACATGCACAGTGGAGAGAATGTTGACATACCTATATGCTACTTTCATGTAATGTGGCTGAAATTTCTTTGGATATTGTACTTTTGGACATTTTAAATAATCTTAGCACACTGCCTACTAAAATGACTGCTCCCTTTTGCTCCAAAAATCAGCCTGAATTTGCCTAAAGTACACTATTCTTGGCAGCTATTAAAATAGGGAAAATAAATTTTGCCAAACTAGACAATACCAGCTTCAAAAATGTGCAATAAATGAATTACCAAATATTACATAAAATCAAAAAAACAAAATTGTTTTTTTTTTTTACAATTAACCTCTGAAGTTCAAGAAGTGAAAATGAGCAAGTAGAGCTAGCACTATTTTGAAAGGTGCATATCTGGAATAAGGCCAAGCTGTATACTCTCTAACCCATATTACACCCATCAATCATAAACCAAAATAAAAGAAATTAAAGATTCTTTGAACAATACCTAAGATATACAAAGTCTTTTTTAAATAGCCAGTATAACTAGTGAGGAAATCCAGGAAAATTCTTTTTCTATAAAATTCTAACCCTACATCCAAGTTGTCGTCCATCATTTTATCTAATTGATTTTTCAAGCCAACAATTTTTTTATTCCAATCAAATGTATTTTTCAAATTTCACTGCACATACATGCTTTAACCACTTTCTGTTGTTGAAGAAGAACACAAATATTTGTGATTTATAATGTTTCTAAAGACCCTACATACCTACCTATTGAACTACAATTATAGTCATGTTCAGGATACAATGGGAGCCTACAACCACAGGTGTATTCAGGATAGAAAGGGGTATTATGCCTGTAGTCATATTCCCCATAAAATGGGTATAATATGTGTCCAGAAGATTATAATATAGTGCAGATGACAAAGTGGCAAGACAGTCTAAGCAAATAAGATTATTTGTTAGTAAATTGTTACCACTATTTGTTTGTAAATTGTTACCACTTTTAGTTCATTAAGTACTGACTAGTATTTTTTTTTGCCTCATTGTGACAAAGAATTTTTTATTCTCCATAGAGAACTAAGGCAAAAGAAAACACTTATATTTAAGCACATTTGGTATGTTGGGATTGCTCAAAAATGTTTTAGAATTTGTGATTTTGTTTCCTATTTGGGGAGAAAATATACCATCTGGCAATATTTTTGGCCACAACAGTTTTGGCTAATAAAAATGGTATATAGAGTCTTGGGTTTGGAGAAATTCAAATACAATATGACAGGAAACCATAAACTTTGGATAAAAAATACACTGGAATCTATTGTTAAATAAATCCTTATTTCATATGGACACACCACCCTAACAGTGAATTGTTCTATCATGATCTGCTTATGCAGATATCTGGCCTTGATACTGTATGCTGTAATATAATCAAAATAGCCATGCAACTGACTAGCTCCAAATGACCACCTCTGAGGGCAGGAAAGTGAAATGACTATAGTAGACCACATGACTGCAATTTTAAAAAGACAAAAAAACCAAAATAATAGTTTTACTGCAACTTCAATGAACACTGATTACCTCTAAAGCACAGATATATACTCCGGTAATGTTTTTGAAAAAAATTGTCTCAATGTTCTACAATTATTTGATGTTGCTGCAGTAATTACATACTGGCATTTGTTTGGTCCTTCAAAGGGAGCCATTAGCAGCGCCTTCAATAACACATGCATCTTCATCAAAGCAAGCCAATAACATTTGATCAAAGAAGTTTTCATAGTGATTAGAACATTTATTCTGCTGCAAAACTTTCCCTTTTTCCATAGGGAGGACTCCTGTGTGTGATTATTTTTACATCCAAATATGCATAATTAAGTGTTTCATATATATAAGGCGATAACAGCACTTTTGAGTGCACTGGAACACCAAATGTCGAGCGAGCCATGATATATTATTTTTTCCATTGCTTGGAAAATTTATATTTTTAGTTTCATGTGTGTCTCAGAAGGGTGGGAGTCATGGGGTAAGGGTTAAGGCTTTGGTCATTGTTTCACAGTTGAAGTAGATGCAGTTGTTGTGAGGTTAAAGTAGGATTGTAGTATCAAATAGTCACATGTAGAAATGTAAATATTTATAATGGTTTCCAGTGTATAATTAAAACGCTATTAAAATCCTTATTCTAAATTTGAAAAAATGTATGTGTGGTTTTTTTTATATACATTAATCCCCCTCTTATACGGCCACCCCTTCTGCACTAGGAAAGTGGCCTTATAAGGCGAGTGGCCTTTCCAGAGGGGGACTAAATTTTTTGTGAGAAGTATATGTACGTAGTAAGAAAGATTCATTTTTCAAAGCATTTAATATCTTCGTTTAAAAGCAACATTAAATATTGAATGGTTCTTGTGCTATAATAGTTGACTTATTTCAACTGAATATGCATTAATAGTTCTTATTCTTGGCGTAAGCGTGATATGCGAGCGGGTGTTGTCATGCACATTGCAGAACCATTCAAAAACATCATTTAAATCTTGGTACATATGCAATTCTCTTTCCATTTGCTCCATTTTCCCACTGCTGCTAAATAACTTATCGGTTACGGTGTTATTTATTCGAGTCTTTTCAACATAAAATTGTTTTATTCAAGTCTTTTCTACTTAAATTTGTTTGATTATTCCCCTTCCCCACCTTACCAGATATCGTAGATTATAATAAGGGATGTTTTCTGAAATAATCATCTTCATGTATGTGATTTAATTATGCAGACAACACATTTGTTGAGCTGACCAAATGCTTTCTTCTTAGGGAAGTGAGAAGTTGTGTTGTCAGGTGTTTTTTTCCATCTTTGTCTAGTACCTTGTTTCTATTTTTAGCTAATGCTGACCATGTGATCTTGACATTAGGTCCAGTTATAATCATTCATGTTGTGACTACAAGACTGATAAAACAATTTTTTTTTGCATTTAAACAAGATGCCCTATTTTTAAAGGCAGTGATTGTCAAGTGATTCTTTAGTCTGGTACCCTATTGTTTTTACATTTTTTTTTTACTCAAAAGTGTGCAGATTTGATCTAAACAAGAGCACATCCCAGCCCTTAGTATTTATAAACTTTACAATTGTTGTATAATAGCCACTAATTATGTAAGTTAAGGAGCTCAACATCTGGCAAAGTGAAGCCATAAAGGCTATCAAACCATTTTCCCTGCAGACTTTTGTATTGTACATCAATATTGCCACTTCTCCATTGTTACTACTATTAATAAGTGTAATCTTAACAATTATCAGTGGATAAACCAGTCGTCTTATGATAACACACAATAAGGATATATGGATTACCTCTATGTATGGATTAAAATTTGAGTCTTTCTCTCCTTTATGGAATAAATGTGGCTTCTCCTGAGGCATAAATGATATAATATTAACCTTAGTGGTACAGGTAGAACACTTTTTGAAGAAGGAAAACCTGAGGTGGGGAAATAGAAATCAGAATACTTCACACCATTAGAAAAAAAAATTGTTCTAGATACATATTACAAAATAAAATAAATAAAATGTGGACGATTGTCAGGGGTAAATTTTATGTTTTTGCAAAAATATGCTGGCTGCTAGTCCTGTTAGCTGGGTGGGGTGGCCTTTCATGAGGGATAATTTTGAACACAAATTCGTAGGTGCCTTCAATTTCTGGCCATAAGGAGCGGGAGGCTGCTGGTGGTGGTGGTGGGGCGTTCAAGAGGGGGACTACTGTATGTATGTATATATATATATATATATTTGTATGTATGTATGGTTCTTACTTTGTTTTGTATTTTTTTAACAGAGGCATCCAAAAATGGATTTGAGCCGCAATGACCTGCTGCAACTTTTAAGCTATCTGGAAGGAGAACTACAAGCCAGGGATATTGTAATAGCAACTTTGAGGGTAAATAGTTTACTTATTTATTTTCTTTTCTGACACCACTGTCTGCATGTTTTCTGTAGATGTCTATATATCCTTCTGCCTGTTTAACAGTTTTGTTATCCCCTCACCATATATATGGAGGGGTCATATATAGTGCCCTTGTATAGTATGTTTGTCAGAGATTTTGAAAATTCCACTTTTCTGTGATGGAAATTATTCTGTTCACACTGCTCTCCATATTTTGTTGACATTAATGTCATTTCTATCGCAAGTCTTTTTCATCAAAAATTAAATCGGACTTTGCATACCGTATTTTCCGCCCTATAAGTCGATCCTGCATATAAGTCGCAGGAGGAGGAAATCCAGAAAAGTTTGGAAAATTTAACAGATAAGTTGCTCCTGCCTAAAAATTGCTCCTGCGCACTTAACTGTAATCACGTCTTTCATACCGCCGGCATTGCATGTGACTTGGTAATTTCCAACTTTGTGTAAGAAATATTATACAATTGTTTAAGAGTTAAATAAAAGTCAGTATTACAATAGAAATAAAAAATAAAAGCAAATAAGATTTATAAGTAATATTTATTAAGTAAATAATAGCGCCACTGTTATTTCTTTACGTTGTCACTAATCTGCCTCAGAAAAACCGTCAAAATCTTCGTCTTCCGTATCATTGTTGAATATATGATAAATGTGTTCAGGAATTTCACCACTTATGTCTTCATTTTCATAGCTGTCTTTTTTGATTTCACTGTCTTCTTCACAAAATTTCTGAATGATTTTGGCTTTTTTAAAACCTGCCCCAATTGTTCCCTTTACAGTGACATAATTCGTTGTTTAAAATAACAAAATAATCCCAGTTCTGCATGCTGTATTTATTTGAGTACATCAAAAGAACCATGATGCAATAGCTGGTCGGCAAGTTCAAAGGACTTTGACTAGCAGCTTGGGTGGGAAAATGTGCTGAAATTTACAACAACTTGATTTAGAGATGGAAAGATTCTAAGATGTACATGCCGAAAACAAGGAAATACAATGGCAATCGTTATTTCAATATTTTTTTTTATTTATTAATAACAACAAATTTGAACACATATATAACTAAATATTATTTGATTATATTTAATTTGATAATCTTATAGTCTAATACTTACGTGTACCGTATATAAGTTTCCAGCAATTGGCTTGCCGGTATACCGGCAGATGCATTTCGCTAAAGCACAGCATTACTATGCATCAGTCACAGTCATTAAAAAAATTTATCGTATAAGTCGCACCCTGCATATAAGTCGCACACATCATTTTTAAGGAAAAAAAGTAGCGACCTATACCCTGGAAAATATGGTACTCAGTTTAATAAGTCAAAGCACATTTCTGCAGTCTTTTGAATAGTGCTTATTGATACTGCAGTGCCCCCTGTCTAAATTACTTGTACTGAAGTAGCAGCTCTTTCATCACAATAATCAGATGTAGAGGACAGATTAAATTTTATTGCCCCAAACATCTTATCTTCATATTTATAAGCAATATCTTTTCCAAAATGATAACTATATGTTACCTAATTGACTTTTTGTACTTAATTTTTTTTTTTGTTTACGACAAAAATACTAGTAAATGCAATTTTGCGAGCCACACCACGATAGATTTTTTATTAGAATTCAAACGTGATTTCCTCCCCAAAATGATGATAAACTTTCTACACATTTTTTTTTTTGCACTTTTAAGAAGACATGTTTTCCGTGTACAAGAATAATAAATGTACATGTATGTGATATTTTTGGAGCCACGCCACAAACGTCTTTTTTTCAAATTTATAAGCAATCTCTATTCCAACATAATAATAAAACTTTACGTAATTTACTTAAATTTTTTTCTTTACAAGAAAAATTTTGGTAATAAGGTGAATGAAATTTCGGGAGCCATGCCACGACTGCATTATATCCGAATTCGCCTTGTAATGGAGAGCATTATTGTAGGGTCACACTGTGTGTTTGTGTGTGTGTATACACACACATGCACACAGACAGAAGATACATTTCTGAGCAAAGAATTTTGAAATAATTTATGTGCTTCACAAAATAAAGTTAATAATACAAATTTTAAAGAGTGTCTGCTTTTACGAATAAAATGAAAATAAAATCACATATTTTTCCCTGGTTTCATTGCATTATTGAAATAAAAAAAGGAAAGAAATGTTATGTCACTTTTAAATTGTTCGCCATTTATATTCCCACACCATGAAATATACTCAGCACTATCCAAATTACAACCTCTAATACCAGTAGTCCAGCCTGTTTAGTACTTGTGAAACACATATATATGCATGTCCCTGCTTGAAATTTAATATGAAACTAGACACGTGTTTACTTTTATCCTTGAACATTTTTTATGCTGACTGTATGAAGCATATGATAATGCATTGTGAAACTAACAGCTGAAAAAGAAGATTTGGAATCGTGGGTTTGTAATCTGAAAAGTTTAATATCACATAATGATTGGGTGAAAAGGATGAAAAGTTATATAGACATTAATATTTATAGTAGGAGATAATCTTGTATGTGGGTGAAAATGATGAAAACGTGTATTGACATAAATATTTTTGGTGGGAGATAATCTTGTATGTGTTATTGTGAGTTAATGCAGATACGGTGTATTTGTTACAGTATATTCGTTCAGTCCAGGTTTCCATTTATCACTTTACTTATTAACTTGCTACATTTTGACCCATATATTCTTTTAAGTAGCTGACATGAATGTATATAAGAGATTTTGTAAATAGCCATTAGTTTTGTTGTGTTGGTCAGTTTGGTTTTTAGAGTCTGTTTACTAAAGAACCTTGAAAAGCCTTGAAAAATGAATTGTTCCTTGAAATCCTTGAAAATACCTTGAAAATTCATAATATTGTCTGGATACCTTGAAAAGTCTTGATTTTCTGGAAACCAAAAAGAAATTAATAAATAGTTATCATTTTTCAGAATTACATAAAAAGAAAAGGGGGAAAAAGAATCTTATTAACTTTGTGCTAGAGTGGAAATTTTTCCACAACTGGCAATTGCGCAGTTGTAAAATTTGAACTTCTGATTGTACGAAGCCTGTATGTAACAGTGGTTTAAATTTTAATCTTTTGCTTCAACATAGCTGGCTGCCATTTCCAACTTTGTTGGCTAGATGAAGAAAAATACAAAGTTTGGATTATGAAATCTTTCTTGGAGAGCTTTGCAAAATGCAAATTATGCCAGAAGGATATTGATTTGCATGCAATGGGAGAGAGTGCTCTATGGTCACATGCACTTGAAAGAAACCCCTAAGCTCTTGTAATGGCACTTAATACAGACAAAAAAAGAAGCCTCAAGCATGAAATCATTTTTGACGAAAGAGACATGTCTCTGAACACAGAGATTCAAGTTTTAAGATAGAAACTGTATATACAGTAGTCTTAATTGTGAAATTAGTTCAATCCGGTTCTGGTTTGGGATTGAGTGGAAAAGCACAGACAATAATTGCAATGAACATGATAAATCTGAAAATATTGAATAGAGCTAAACTGAGCGAAATATATTAATATCTAATATGAGGTAGTTTAAAATATCCATATACTGTTTTTAAATAAGCAATAATATAAAAAAGTATCTTTGCTTTTTTTGTTTATGGGAATGAGTGAAGAAGAAAGGGAGGTACTGAACAAGATATTGAGACAGTAACATCTGCTGCAGCTGACTATGCATTGAAAGCTAAGATCAATAGGAAATTTTCCTTTATCATGACATCAAAATAATTTAAGCAAAAGTGAAAATGACAAAATTGCTGAACTTGGAGCTGTTGAAAAACAGCTTGATGACAAACTACAAGGAATGAAAAATTCACTCTAAAATATTTTGGACTTTATAGTGTAGTGTAGACAGAGTTAAATAAACTTTGTTCAGTGACTATATTATTCTTATGCCCAGATGTAGGATGTTTAATATTATTGGTAAAGATGTCAATGATCATACTATTAACTTCACATTAAATTGTTATGCCAAGTGTTTGCCAAGGCCATCATATGTATGTCTAATGTACTGATTGCTGTTAATATTTGGCTTCATGTATTTCATGGCTTTAAAAATGTATTAATGCTAGAACTACTTGAACTAGGGGTGGAAGAGGTTTTGGCTTCAGAGGCTGAAAATTCCAGTAATTTTCTGTTTGTTTTGAGCATTTGATATAAACAGTATTCACTTTCAATATTTAAATAATGTGAATTCATTCAACTTTGACTTGATTAAAATTCTGAAGCTTAAGATTGTATAGTAATTATTACCAGATTTGACTATAGATAATAAGAAAATAAGAAAATCACAATTATAGTTGGTTAATAATGAAATTATATAAAATCTTGTCACATACAAAATGAATTGCTAAGCAGTAGTTTACCTATTCACTTATTCTAAATAAAAGAGCAAAATCAAAATTTTATTTTTAAATGTTTACAGTAGATGATTGCCATAATGAAGATAATCGCATGACAGTTTAAAAATGTATACCCTCAGTTTATCAGTGCCAATTTTTTTAGTGATCAATAGAAAGTTATGATGCATAATGTCTCTCTTTATGTCTCACATTTTCATATAATAAACACAAATTAATACAAAGAAAGAAGCATATAAAAAATCCTGTTGTGTATCTTGCTTTAGCAAATATGTGAAAGCTTTTTGCTCCTGCAGTAGGCCTGTATTTTATGCAGTGTTGAACAAATAATGGAGAGGACAAAAATCAAAAATTTTATATGGTTTGTTTTATATACTGATTGAAACCAATTTTATACAAATATATAAGCCCAAAATTATTTTTTATACAAACTACAAAACATATTTTCAGTCAGAAGTTAGTTTTTTTTTTGAAGTATGAATGAAGTAATATTGAAGCTAAACACTTTTCTAACTGACCATTGTTAACAAGCATGATGGCTGACCTCATAGTAAATGTTACTCATAAGCTGGGGCTTAATCTTAGATTCACAAAAAATGTGACATGAAAACCTTTTTCATAAATATCTCTTCATTTATGGAATGAACAACCCCTAATAAAAAGCAACCATACAAACCTTGTAGATAAATTCAGCACATTTAAAATTAGCATACTTCTCTAATAATCAGACATTTTCTTTTAAGTCTTTAGATAAAGGTATATGTATACTGCTTTCAATAACTTCTTTAATGGAAAATTTTGAAAATAGTATCAACATTTAAGGGAAACTATGACAAATTATCAGTGTGAGAAGCATTTTTATGAATTATCATTTACTGAAAGAGAACATTAAAGTTACAACTTGATTCATGACAGTACATGAGAGTGCATGTAAATATTGAAAGACTTGGTCACCTAGAGCCATTAGGTATATGTATTGAGAAAGGTAAAATATATATTTCTGAACAAATAATATATAAGAGCCTTAGAAACTAGAACAAGTTTACTGTATATTTTTATGAGTGAGATTCTGCTTTTAGAGAAACAAAGGAAAAAGAAGTTAATAGGTTTTATTCCATTATTATTAAAATTAGTTATTAATAATTAATTATAAATAGTTATTAAAATAAAAAAAATGTGAGAAATGGGGTTATAGGCCAAGAGAGAAAGAGAAAAGAGGGGATGGGGTATAAATGGAAACAAATACACTTGTTCAGATTTTTAGAATAAAAAGTGCAGTTTACTCGTGCATCATGGCAGTTGGGGCTTATTCTGAATTTAAGCTAAACGGTTAGTCTCAGATTCAGAAAATAAATAATTATATTTAGTTTTTCATACAATGTATATCATGATCCAGCTACTGTATTATTAATAATACACAGAAAGTAGCATTAACAAATTTCAAGCCCCAATTCAACAAAGCTGACACACTAATATATAACAACTCTAAAATCAGTAGATACAAATTTGAAAAAATGTAAAGAATCAATTTAATAGATATATTCAACATAAAGTCTTTAGCTTTCACTTAATACATTTGACATATTAATCAGCCTGATGATTTGAAATCCCATATAAAACATTAATTTAGGATATTGTTTGAAATATCATGATCTGTATGTGAGAGAATCACTATTCGTTGTGTTGTTTCTTCTACTTATCTGCTCCAATCTTTCTCATTCCTTCCCTTATTCATCCTTTTACTTTCCACCTATCCTTCTTTACTCCTTCCTACTTTCAGCCTTTTTTTCCTCCTCCTATCTTGAGCCACCTCAACATACTGAAGGAATACAAGGGACAGTTTTTTTTCTTCCCTGCTCTACCATTCAGGAAATCTATCCCTCTTTCTCAGACCTTTCATCAGATTAATGGGTGATCAACCTTAGAAAGTCCCTATGTACAACCACAAATCTCTGCTTACATAACTTGTACATGCCTTGTGCTACAGCATGCAAATAATATTTACTTCTATGAATTTGGTCACACAAACACATGCCATTTAAAGATTTATGTATTTCTATATGGTAAATGTCAACATTTTGTCATTGAAGAATTAAAAAAATATATATCTAATTCAGGTTCTAGCTTCACATTACCATCAATCTATGCTTGTTATATTCTAAAAAAATTGCAGATCCACTTCCTAACAAACATTCAGATAAATACAGATAAACGTCATAACTCAATGCAAAAGATAATTACAAGTTATTGATGGTAACACAATCTAACTACAGTCAAGTAGCCAAATTAAGCCATCATCTTACCTTTTGAAGCTCCTAATTCAAAATTCCAATCTTGCTATACAAGATAATTTACTGTAAATCTTAGTGTGGCTTTCTTTAGAACTTAACCACACAGTTTCTCTTTACTAGAACACTGTGATTTACCTCAGACACACATTTGTACTATTCCAGAATTCTCACCGCACAGAAATTTTAGTGAAGTTTTCCTTTTGTATGATGCCTTTTTTCCACTTAAATTTTAGACCTTGCCTCTTTTTGATTTGAGCCCTTAAGTTGACTATATTTTATTGGTCCATTCCAATAATATTTTAATTGATCTCAGTGCCAACCTACTTTTGCTTGGCAGCTTTAACATGGGGGGGGGGTTAGTAGGTTTTTGGGGGCTGACTTTGACCATGGCAGTAATCAAAGCTAATCAAAGGCCTATGTTCTTTTGAAGCAATTTTGGCAGTTCAAGATTGTGTGGCACCCAGGTAGGCCATTGTTTTTGAGTATATGTGAACTCTGAGCTTGTTAAAAGATTCATTTGTATGTAGTTCATCAACTGGGATGTACATTACAGAATGGCAGTTTTTCTGATATATGCTTTGTCATTGGCAGGGACAGATAAATATCCAAGAAATATAAAACCTGGTATTTTTCTACATTATAGCATGGTAATATTTCTGATATACAGTATTTACTGTCTAATTTGAGACACCATATTTGTTGAGCCACCATAAATTAATTTTAAAAGAAATTTTTTGTGCACTGTATGTTGTGGGACATTTTTTTTTTTAGTCCTGAATTGTGTGGCACATTCTAAATCATTTAAAAATTACATGCTGGAAAAAGCACTCCAACTGAAATTTTATTTTTAAAAATATAAAGTTATGTACTTGAGATAAAACTCTTCACAACCCTTATGCACATGTGCGATCCATTCTTTCGGTGCATGAATATTTATTTATCTTTCTCATACTGTCAAAACGTGTTGGAGACAGCAAGTGGAAAGAGTAAGGACTCAAGTCAGATTTTTTTCAAATCCTCACAAGTCTAATTTTCACACTTTTGATCTCCATCTTATTGTCAGTCTGTCCAGGTCTCCACCAGGCCCCTCCAGCTTTTTTAAAAGTCTTTGTGTTTGTTGAGAATGCCAGAGACCAGCAGGTTACCAGATTTGAAGATTTTTATTTCTTCATGGGGTCATCATAGTTTCTTCACTCTTATCACCTTATCTAACTAATTTCTAGGTCATGAACTGGTGTGTTGAGAAGGTTGAAATAATGTTATTTTCAGTCCTTAGTACATCAGGAATCAAAATAATACTTCCTTTTTTTAATGTAGAGAATATAAAATGTTCAGGTCTGGGATTCATCAGTTCTCATTACTTTTATCTATGCTTTGTTTTAATGGTCACAGGTGTAAAAGGAGACATCATTCTTACCAAGAAAGATAACTTGGAAATGTGCATTTAACGTAATGTGACCTTCATACACACTTGTCCCCAGTGGCAGTTTATCTGTATGAACAAAAAGAAAAACAAAATAGTAAAACTACAACCAGTGTTCTTTATTTGGAGAAGAAAACACAAAATTTTACCATACAAATGTTTTGTTTTGCAAGTAAGTATATAATGAAATCTGGTTTACATACATGTAGCTCACTTCTGACTGGCATTGAACTTGCCAGATTCATCAGAACACAATTGAGATTCTTTCTTGACAAGATACTCTGGGAAAATGCTATTTTCACTTGCACACAAGTTATGGACACAGTAGGAAAAGTAATTATTTTGTGATTCTAGATGACAGTAGATTTTGGCAGTTTGGTGGATTGTCTTTTAAATGGTCTCTTTTGGTTGTTGTATCAGCTGATTCAGAGAAAATCTGAATTATCCTAATGTCAGTTTCAGGTAGATAGGTTTTGACACAAGGCTGCATAATTTTCCAACAACCTTCTTAATGCAAATATATGTTTCATGTGCCTTTAGGCAGATTCAATTTTTTTTATAGCTATGCACTGTGCCCTTCCACCCCAACTTAACTGTCCAGATATCTAATACAATGTGGAAGCAGTCAGAGGAAAACTCATAATTTGGTAGTTTTTGCTTTACATGTTGACTTTTTTAATTTCCACAATGGAATTCATGATATTTACAAATTACATGTATGCACAATCAGAGCACAGTTTTGAGCAAAGTGCAAGTACCACACAATGCTAGAGGCCAAAAGATCAAAAGTACACAGTGCTAGAGGTCAAAAGATCAAAAGGACACAATGTTAGAAAGGAGAGTTCAAACATCACACCAGAATGTGGATGCCATACACACACTTAATGCAGGTACCAAGACTGGTGAAATTCTACAAGGCAGTTTAAAAGAAGATACTTTTATGTTCATGGATGCAGAGATGAATGGATGTGCAGGCAGAGAATTTAACAGTATGCATAGCACTTGTTGACAAATGTCAGGGTAACAAAAACATCAGTAAGTGGTATTTCCTTGGTAACATACAGAAGCAAACTTCATAAAATAAAGAATTACATCTATAAAAAAAGAAAATTAAAACTTTAATTGTCAACAAAATGTAAAGCTGACATTTTGTCATTTGTAACAAACAATAGAGAAATAGCTTTGATATAAAAAAATTAAAATCTAAAATGTTTAAGGACATTGCCAGGTTCTCTTGTGGGCATAATATGGGTGTCCAAATTAAACATAAATATAATGCAAAACTGTGCGTTAAGAGAGAAATCAGTGGCATTAAGTTTACTAAGACAGCATACCTGTATTCCACAAAACATGCAGAGATCCTCGAATGAAATTAAGAATAAATTATGAAATTATTCTTAGCCATGCTTAGATATAATATCATTGTCATAAAAGTTATGTTTAAAAATTAAATACATTTTGAGCTGCTCTCAAAAGTTTCCTACCATGTTTGACTTGCAATGAAACTTGACATTTTGACATAATTCATGATACAATTTAAAAAGAAAGCGCATCAATAGAATTTCCAACACCATTTTCAGAATTTTATAACTTATGTTGGGATGTTACATCTTGGATTGTTACAAAATATTGACAGTGACTGGGAAAATGGTTGACAGCAGTGTTTTTAGATGACATTTATAAGCCAACTCATTGACAATGGCCTGATGTCATTCAAAGCATGTGCTTATTTTTTGTTGATGCCAGATGATAGGAAAGTATGCCTACTTTCTAAACAAAGTTGTGTCTGTGTAAACAACCATTTATATATAAAATTTTGCTTCATAAAGAGAATGATATAAATAGTTAAAAATTGGGTGAACAAGTTCAGTTTACAAGGTATTTTGTTTTAAATTAGTTTGGAAATGGTTTGAGTGTCGCAACTGAATTTCAAGAACTTTAGTTTTCCAGCCCTTGTGCCTAGTGGATGACAAGTTTTCATGTAATTTGTGTCCATTGTTCCATACTCATAGATTTCAAGTTTGAATAATACTTTTTGATAATGGATTGAAGATGCTATAATAATTGAATTTGTTATGTTACCTGCAAAATTGTTATCTCTGGATGATTTTGATATTTAGTGTATTTCTTATGGGGAAAGGGTGATACTATCAACTCCTCAGAGGTCAGAACTCAATTCAACAGCATTACAGATTCCATTTTAGCAATAGTCTCCAAATAAATGAAAATTCATTAAAGCCCTTGATTGTCAACTTGTCATAATTGATTTTTGGAATTAAGTTTTTTTTGCATTTTAAAAGGATTGATTCATAGATACCCTATATTCCCTTATTAATGCTCCCACTCTAATTAAATCCCTACTTCTCTTTTTAAAAAATGGTCAGTTTAAAATATACAGACAGTGTAAGACCTGTGCTTCTCAGTATAGGAGGTTGTGGGGGTTCATGTTAGGTATTACAATATCCCTTTGGTAGGGTATCTGGGAAAATGTGTTGATTGATTGATCACAAAAAGGTGATGATACTTACAGTGACTGAAATTTAGTGGCAGAAATATCTGCAGGTGTACATGTCATTTTAAGAGAATATCCAAAGAACAGCTGAGCTTTCATTATTGTGCTCTAATGAACACCCCCATTTGGAAAATTTAATGTCTCCATGGGTATTAATTAAGGAATATATGGTAAGTAAATATTTGAAGGTTCAGAAATCAGTTATTAAATACAATTTTTTATGAAGGGACTCTTTCACATTTTCTTAATTTCACATTATCTAATAGTTGTATCAAACCATTTAAGATCTTCTAATGGCAACTGCTGGCTGACAATTGAAGGAAACCTGTTTTAATAAATATAATAAAATTTAGTGCAAAATGCTTAGAGTCTTTCTTGGCAAATGCTAATTTAAGACTTTTAAGCAGAGTCCTTTGGTGACAGTGAATGACAGGTATTACTCAGCTAGATTTACTGATGTTAACAATTATCAGAATCATGAACTTCCCTTGCTGTGGTTTGTTAATAAAATGACTGATGTTAACAATTATCAGAATCATGAAATTCCCTTGCTGTGGTTTGTTAATAAAATGATGTTATTGTCATATTGTAACTCAGTGATTGGGTTTCCATCATTGTCCTCAGTACAATTGACTGTGGTGTTAGGATTCTTGTAGTTTAATTTGATGTTCACATTCTGGATGTACATCATTTTAATCAATTTGTTTTGGATTGACTTGTTTCTTTGGTTTGGTTAATGTTAAAATGTGGCATTATACCTCATACAATGTTAGGGCACTGATCATTTGTTTCAATTTGGGAAATAGGGAATGATGAAAGCGTTTTTTTGTTTTGAAGTTAATATAATAAAATTTTCCTTCAACTTGACTCTAAGTTTAGTAGCAATGTTTGTTCTGATATACTTCCTGTTGTAGAATTTTTATTACTGTTAATAAGTTTAGTAGCAATGTTTGTTCTGATATACTTCCTGTTGTAGAATTTTTATTACTGTTTACTTGTGTGGAAGTGTCCTTAGAGTGTATGTACATGTATGTGCAGAGACAGTAAACAATGACCCAAATTTGAATCAGACAGTTGAGGATATTGTTTTGCAACAACTTTCTTTGGATTAACATGGTTGTGACAATGAATCAGCAAATTTTATTGATACCAAAAACTTAAGACACATAAACTTGATAAAACAATCATAATTATAATGTAGATATGATTGTTAACAAGTTGTTGCATTTTGTCTGCATATTCTTCTCAGGAATGCTTCTGATCTGATGGCTGTGAGGTGTTTATTTTTGTGTATTGCTAAACTGTTTCATTGTATTTGGAAATATACTTGTTATTTTCATTGTTTTGTGGGTGGGGTGTTTGGAGCCACAAAATATATTTGCAGCCACTTTTCCAAAACAAATGACTTTGTGAAAATGACTGGTTCTGATAGATATCCTACAAGTGTGTGCGTTTTAGATTTCTAAATTAGCTTTTTAAAAGATTTCGGTCAGATGCTATGATGTCTGCAGTGTGGCAGTTTATAGTGGTGTTTAGCACACTGGGATATATAACATGATGTCCTGTTTTTTTTTTAATTGAATTGATTTATTCCAACAGACCAAATTATTTTGTCCTGCTTCAGACTCAGAACATCTATCCAGAGATCAGTTTAAAAAAAACTGGAATTACTTAATCCTGAGTTTTTATAAAAGTTTTTTTAGCAGGATTTTTTAAATTCTTTTTAAGCTATGTCTGTAGTTTTCACATCATATGTGGCATTGGTAGGAAATTAGAAGTTGAGAATTCATTATAAATGCAGAGGTCTCGGTAGGATTTTAAAACTAGGAGTCCATGACTCCTAATTTATTAAAAATAAGAGTCCCACCAGCAAAAGTTGCAGTCACACCAGCAAAAGTTGCAGTCCCCACTGAGCCAGGCAACACATACTTTCTTACACTTGGCTACTGTTCCATCCAAACTATCAGTTCAAGCAAGTTTAGCACAGTTCTGAATCTCTTTGAAATCTTCATTATTTTTCTGTTTAACTCCAAAATACTTGTCTAAATTTGCAAATAGGATTTTGTCCAAGTCTCTTAATTTCGAGTTTGCAGGCTATATTTATATGACAACAACTGGAATTTAAATCAATAACAGTGATTTTGATTTTGTTTTACATATTGGCAAAAAAGAATACCATCTGGCAACATTTTTGCACAACACTTTTGGCTGATAAAAACAGTATATACAGTTTTGATTTTGGAGAAATTCAAAGGCACCATGATAGGAGGCCACATACTTGAAAATAAAAATGCAAGGGAATCAATTATTACATAAATAAATCCTTATTTCATATTTACAAACCACCCTGACAATGCTTTGTTATTTCATAATCAGCTTATGCAGATATCTGGCCATGATACTGTTTGCTGTAATATAATCAAAATAGCCATGTCACTGACTAGCTACAATCAACCACTGAGGGTGGAAACATGAAATGATAACAGTTGACCACAGCAATTTAAAAAAAACAAATGGAAAAAAATAGGAAAAATAGTTTCGCTGCAACTTCTTTGAAAACTGATTAACTCTGAAACACTAATATATACTAAGAAATTTTTTAAAAAATTGTCTCAATGTTCTACAATTATTTGATGTTGCCATAGCAATAACAAACAGGTATTTGTTTGGTCATTTAGAGGGAGCCTTTAGCAGAGCCTTCAATAACACATGTACCTTCATCAAAGCACACCTGCAACCTTTGATCAAAGAAGTCAGCAAGAAACTAAATTGAAAACATTGCTTCAATTTACGGTGATTTATTTTGCTGCCAAACTTTCCTCTTTGCTACAAAAATGTGTGCAAGGAGGACTCCTTTGCTGGTGATTTTCTGTGTCCCAAATAAAAAATTTGCATTAAAATGCGCATTATTAAGTGTTTCGAGATCTATGCAATGATTGTTGGTAATATAGACTTTGAATAGTATTAACATTTTAGCTGAAAGAAACACCATTTTAAGGTTTTAAATCACTGCATAGTTTTTTGGTCAATATAGATCTTAAAAAGAATTATCCCATGTGCATGTCCAGGAAGTATATTAGATTCAGTTGTTGATTTTTTTCATCAAGCACACAAATCAGGGCTTGTGTTTGATACTATGCAGGAGAGCAGTAAACAGCTATTTTTGGTGTTAAGGAGGGTTATTCACACTCCTCAGATATCTACGGCATCAAATCAAATTTTGCCAAATCAAATTTTACAGCACATGGCATCTTCATCAAAATGGCAAAAACCTATCAGTATTTGTGAAAGGCAACTGCCATGAAATTTATGACAGATATTGAGAAGTTAGCTCAGAAAACAGCTGAAAATCTGTGAACCATAACAGGATGGATGGATGCTCTCCTGGAAGCAATTGTAGGAGTGTGACAGTATGCTAGAGTGATCATGCTCCTTAGAACACAAGCTGTGATATATGTAACAGTAAGAACAAATTTCATTACATGCACAATACTAGACATATTTGAAATATATTCCACTAAAGACTTAATCATGTCATAGTAAGAGATACAGAATAAACAAGTTGAGTGAAACACTGTATGCAGATTATAGTAGTTGTTAGCTATTCTGTAAGCATAGCAGGTAGGTTGGGTAAAAGTTAAGTTTTAAATCATTTCTGCAATTAGATATGGTTACTATTACTAAAGCTTGAAAAGGACTTTAAATGACTTTTTTTCCAAAGTACTAAATCAAGTTTGACCAAACTTGACAAAAAGATTTGTGGGGTGAAAATATTTCAGGTTTATACAAATTGTTCTGATCCACCATCAATTATGGCCACTGTTGCTAAAATTAGCACAATCTTTGCACAGCAGCTTCTCAAAAGGAAGGAATCATGGTAATAATTCAGTTTCCATAGTAAACCTATTCAAACACCATGAGATTAAAAATTCAGTAACTGAAAATTTCTGCTTCTTTATAGAGGAAAGGATATGAGCTGCAGCATTTTCTGGACCTGCATGTGCAAAGATTCAGGTGCTAAAGCTCAAGACTGTTAAAGGACTGGAATTCCATCAAAAAAATAATGTCTATGTTTTTTTCACTTAAACTAGGATAAGCTCTCAAAAGATTTTTTTTTCTAAAAGTTTACTTTTATTATTAACCAATCCTTTGCCAGCCAGACCCATATATACTCAATTAAATGTTCACCCATTTCCAGGATGGTTCCCATTTTTCCATACCATCAATAATGTGTCCTAAAACCACTATCATGAGATATGTGCCTTTAATTATTGGACAAATGGTAATTAAATGTGGATGAAGATACCAAACTGGAGAAACCTTAAAACATTTGTTATCATAAGATATAGTACAATTAAAAGCAATGGAGAAATTTCAACAGAAAGCATCTTTCAGGCCCAGATTTGGCCAACTGCTCATGCATTTGGAAGTGAGGCATATGTCATTGAGCTGTGATTTCTGGTCCATTTGGTTTTCTTTTTAAATTTTAGATGTTTTTCATTGTTCATATGTGGATGGCATGATAAATATCTTTTAACTTTATTTTGCAAAGTTAATCAGTTTTAACAATTTAATTTCCCTCTGTCCTACTTTCTTTCCCTGACTCTTTCTCTTTCATTTCATTTGATCTACTAGGATATCAATGGTAGGTTTCAAAATTGCATCCATTTTGTTAGAGTTCGGAATCCAAAGTACTAAAGCACTATGGCTTCTTACAAACCCAATAAACTGGTTCTTATGTAGAAGGAAAATAACCCTATCACAAACCACAGATGTAAATATGCTGTCCTGATGAAAGCATTTTGTTTTCAGAACCACCAAAATTAATGCCTGCAAAAATGAAAATATTCACAGTATTGGATATGCATTTGCACAAGTATTTTGTAACTTTTCATTATAGTTTTGAGAAGTTTTTCTAGAAGCCACCAGGAAAATCCTTGACTGTAAATCATATGGCACAAAGGGGATTAATGAGATTAAGCACAAGTGCAGAAGACTGGATTTATATTGACCAGCTTTATGAACCATAGAACATCTGCAGGCTCTAATAAGAAGTGTAGGGAGAGGTGGTTGGTTACCTCTTGATTTTTGTTTCTCAGAAACTTACATGATATGTTGGTGGTGTTGATAATGCTTTATTCTGCCTTTCTTAAGTGTAGACTGAATCTAATGATTATTTCTTATAGTAGTTGATGTAGTAAAATAATAGGATTGAAGACTTCAGTTACTAAGAGATTTCTTTTGGGATTCCTATGTTAACAATGTAGTTCAAAATTATACACTATGCAAGCAATTCCATACCCCCCCTCCTTTCCATTCCTAATTTGGTGCAATAGAAAACCTTTTTGGGTAGGTCATGTCAGGACAAGTGTATTATGGAATTTGGAGTGACTTATTGCTCTGATGCTAAATCAAGAAAAAAAAATTCCATTCCATATACTGATGAAACTGGTGGTACCAAAATTCCCATAAATTTAATTTATTATGTAGAGCAAAAACTACACAAATTGACATAGAAGTACAGCAGTGTAGAAATGTGTAAATTCACTCACAGACCAGAAGAGCTTATGGAATGGCATATTGTTCATCATCCAGTGTTTGTTCATCCATTAGCACAAATTTGTTATTGGCCTCCTCCAAAGTACCTGGAAGAATGCCATAAAAATTTATGTGCACATTTATCCCAAAAGACTGGTTAGTCTTAAATGGGGCTCCTCAGATATCCAGTATGGCTGCCACAGTAAACATGTTGTGATAGCTATGTCTTTATACTGTTTCAGCATTGGGATTTGACTAAGAGATATTTTATTATACTGTATATAGTCTGTCCTAAAAAAAATGGTGCCAATTAGCAATGTTAAAAGTCTTATCATTGTTGTTACTCCTAAACAGAAAGTCATATTGGCATTCTATCTTCACTAGAAGACTTCTTATGAAGTCCAGTTTGCCCTACATGAGTCAAGTTCGACTTGGAAATCTGATATGGCCACAACAGTTGCCATCCTTAAAATTTTGTTGAGACACTACCAGAGTGGATGGTCATATCAGTATGAGGTTTCCCTCAATAGACTTCATTTTTAAAAATGGTACCAACAGCTGCCTTGCTGGGTGCTCATCATTAAGAGGTTAGAGTTAGGACTGGTCAACCTGGTGTCAATAAAATGCAACTGGATGGGACATCATGCTACATGTCTGCAGCATGATGCCCCAGTTTTAGACATTGTAAACTGCCACAATGAAGTAAAAAGACAAGATAGTTAATTAAGTTGATATGACTTTCCATTCAGTTTCAGGAATAACAAGATTTTAAGGATGGATGCTGAGGTAGACAATATTGGATGTCAGATCAGTACAATTTTTATTATGGACCAACAAGACATTATATGAAGTTTTTCTAGTAAATCTCATGCTGATATGGCCATCCACTCTGGTAGTGTATTCGCTATTGGTATGGCTTAGCTGGGGGGTTTGAACCGCAATCGGTGGATTCTCAAACCACTAGGCAACTGGAGCAGTCTTTGATGAAAAGTCATACCAGCATTAGGTTTTCACCAGA
The DNA here is from genome assembly GCA_016746295.1 of Potamilus streckersoni. NCBI lineage: Eukaryota > Metazoa > Mollusca > Bivalvia > Unionida > Unionidae > Potamilus > Potamilus streckersoni. The sequence goes on along the minus strand of JAEAOA010001785.1, from coordinate 887,190 downwards.
AGACTCCTAATGGTATCTCTCTCTAGTATTTGACTCTCCCATTTGCTTGTACCCCCCTACCAATTTTACAAACAAAAATCATCAAGAATATAAAAAATACACAAAACTTGCTCATTTTGTTTATCAGTTTATACTTTTTAACCTGTTGCCAGGAGGCCCTTCGCATTTTAACTTATTTGCATTTCACACCAAATGACAACACAATCTAAACAAGCAGACTGACTGCTCACTTTTTCTGATTTCTAGAATAGTCTGTTTAAGTAAACAGTGTTTTTGTACAGTATTTGCAATGTCTGGTTTAAATATTGATGAAACAAAATGAACAAATGAAAAGGAAAAACTCTTGTATACAAATGTTGAAAGAGAATTAACTCCAAAATGTATGAATTTTTGAGATTATCAAAGACAGTGAACAACATCACATCTTTTGCTTGAAATCAGGGACCTGCCCATGCATATATGGCAACCATATTACTAAAGAATCTCCTGCTGATTCAAAAACACCAACAAGTTGACAGTATTTCGGACCCCATGGCAACAATCAGCTTATAAATTATAAATCAGTTAATAAAAGGACTAAGTTTTGTGCATTTTTTTATTTCTTTTATGCTGTATGTCTTTGAAATTGGTAGGGGGTACAAACAAATAGGAAGTATGTGAATACTGTAGTTGGTACTAAATGAAAATGTTGCCAGTCTGACATGATGCTATCCTAATAGTTTTGTAGTTGTCTTGGGTGGTGGCAGCTACATGTGGAATTAGCAAATGGAGCAAACAGCACAAACTTTTAAGCTACATATTTAATGGTTTCCTTTTACTACAGCAAATTGAAATTGCTATACATACATACATACATACATACATACATACATACATACATACATACATACATACATACATACATACATACATACATACATACATACATACATACATACATACATACATACATACATACATACATACATACATACATACATACATACATACATACATACATACATACATACATACATACATACATACATACATACATACATACATACATACATACATACATACATACATACATTTGGTGTAATCATTATGCTTTTTTCACCAAAGTACCCTTGCACATAAATATAACTGGATTACACTTCTTCAGCTCCCAAAACAAATTAATAATTTGTTTTCTCACTTTTATTAACATCACAATACTTTCACATACCTATTATAGAAAAAAGAAAAAAGACATTTCTACCTATGAGATAAGAGTAGGCTTGTCTGTAGAATTCATTTTCCTGACAGTGATATGTTCTATTTATGGCAGCTGCCCTATTTCCAAGAAACATATTTCCAAATTTTTGACCTAGGTTTCTTTTTATAGCAGCTGCATGGCATAGTTAGGAGAGAAGAGACTGGCTTGCTAATTTTAATCTTTGCTCTGGATTTTTTGTTATATTTCATAACTGGTACAGAACCAGTCTGTTGGTATTTGGCGCTAAAAGTCAAGTCAGATTTATTCAAGTCTGTGTGTTGTGAGCAGAAGTGTTTTTTTTTTTTTTTTTTTTTTTTTTACAAATTTCACAGATGGATTAGAAAAAGACTCAAATAAATTCAGAGATGAATACATGAATTACATAATACAGGTTCCATTCCAATGCATCTTGACACCCATTGCAGGTTGTGTGGAAAGGATTTTAATAGTGGTCTTGGTAGTAAAACAAAAAAACCTTGAATTAGCTAGTTTTATTAACTCCAATACTTTGGTTACTTCTTTTTTACAAAAGTTTTATAAATACAGAGGCATTATTTACAGAGTTCTTAATAAAACATGTACTAATACTACCCCTAGCTGTAGAAGACTACATTGGTCCTTTGTTTAAAACAGATGTATCTTAATTCTAAAATTCCCAAAAATATGCATGTACAAGAAGAAAATCATCTAATGTTAGTTATTTAGAAGGACATACTGAATCACTTAAAATTGCAGATTCCATGAAAATTGGGCCATTTGGTATTTCCACAGACTGGAGTAGTGATTATGATGACAAAACTTTTTTATCAGTCTGTTTAGGAGACTATTACAATGAAAATGGCAAAGTCAAAGTGCTCTTCTTACATTACCAGAATTAACAGTAGATTCTGCTGGAGAAAAGTTTTTATTTGCTTGATAATGCTTTGAATAAACACAAGTTGGCAGAACTGTATGGTGTTTTCAGCTGATAAAGCATCAGTGATGACTGGAATTCATAAAGGAGTTGTTTATATTTTGAAAAATCTCTATCAGTGTACATATTGGGTTGTCCATGTCATTCGATGCACTTTACTGCAGGAAAGGCTGCTGATAAATTAGAACATCTGAAGCATCAGGTTGGCATTCTACCTGACAATGTACTTCCTGGGGTTAGAGTTGATCTGCAATGGCACCTTATTACCCAACTAAAGACCCAATAACTGGAAGATATAAATTTTATCTTCTCTGTCAGGTTATGAAAGGAATATTGGTTATTTACCATTCTAATGCTAGCTATAAGAGATTGTTCAGTATTGTTAACAAAAATAAAACCAAATTTAGATCCAGGTTCACTAACCCAGCACTTAGTGTTCTACTTTGTGCAAAATATTCATAGTCTCAGTTGGTACAAATTGTTTTGCAATGCACTATGAGAGTCTGTTGCTTTGTAATGCTAAGTTCTACATATGAAAACTTTAAGCAGTTACTGATGTTAAAAGACTACAAAAGGGGTAAATAAATTATTTTGTACATATGCTCAATGAATTTTATTGTGTGTGTGTGTGTGTGTGTAAGAGAGAGAGAAATTGTATTTGTAGACTGCAGAAGAACATTTCTTGAAATGTGGATTCTATTCAATATGGCTATGTACAAGACTAGAAAATTGAAATATTTAAATAACATCAACTGTCCCAAAAACAATAGCCATATTAAAAATCTTGTCATTAATATTCCTTAATGGAAAGACATGTTAACATGGCTTTGACCATAAGACAAAGTATATGTGGTCGGAATGAAAATGGTGGTCATCTGAACTCAAATATTTTATAAAAATTTTTTTAATGGTATCAAACGTAGTTGGTCCTAGATCAGTGGTTCCTAACCTTTTGTTGTGTGGCTGCAATCCTAAAGTGACCACCAATAGGATCTCCGGTCACTCATAATTGAAAAGTTTACTTTTGATGATCTTTCTTTACTGATGACTCCCTGTGTACAATGCTAATTTATAACAAGTTTAGCAACTTAAATTTTCACAAATGTGTTTAAAATACTGGTAAAGAAAATTATTGTTTGGATTGTTTCATTATGTTGCTGATTGCTTATAATCTGTAACCAGAACTGATGAAATAAATAGTAACCTGTGAATAGTAAACAGTTCATATGTTTACAAAAGGTTCAGTGAAAAATCAGGCAAGTCTGGATGATGACTGATGGCTATACTCTAGTTTTGTGCTGCTGGCTGTTCAACATTGATGAAAGATTAGGGTTTGTGTTCTTTCCATTTATGCCAGGTAATGATTAATGTCTCTGGTTTTAAGGTGTAATTCCAAAACTAGCTATCAAACTCCCAGCTGATGTGCTACACAATTTTGGGAAGGAGAAATTGATGTGGTCTTATTAAAAATGTCTCATATTGACAGCTGTATGGTGTGTCCAAAGCATCCAACATGTCTGTAACCATAGCTAGGATATTTTTATGTTTACTATAAAAAAAAGTTTTTTTATATCTTATGTATCATGCACATATTTGCTCAGTAATTAATATTGTTATTTTCTAATTGGGTATTTTGCTAGGGATGAAGCTTAACCTTTACCTACTGTAACTAGACACATTATAACTGCATATGTCATGTACAATAAGGGCTGTTATATTTTTACCCAAGTGTTGATACTATTATAGGTGTTATATTATTGAAAGCTGTGATTGGTCAAGACTGTAGGTATTTTATGTGATCTATGTGTATCATTCAACAAGGTGACAAAACATTAATATTGGCTGACCTTGTGATGCTCTGAAGAGTGAGCTAACCCTGTCCACACCCACCTCCTTCTACATGCACCCACACAGCCATTTGGAATTGTTAGGTAATCAAACAGGTGTCAGGCTTGACCTGTCAATCACAGGGTCAGGTACCTATCAGAACCCTGTGGTAGGCAACTTTATCTAGCAACAGCAAAGTTTACATTTAAGTCCTATTTGACAGAGTGCTTCTGAAGTTTCATGGCTGGTATACAATGTTTTTGAAGTTGTAGAATCCAGAGTATCTTCAGAGAACACTGGTCAAGACAAGGAACAGTTAAATTTTGACTGCAGTATATGTTTGCACTACAAGTAAAGTCCATTACTGCTGTCTTATCACTGGAAACTTAATGCATGATATTAATTAATTCATACTATTCTTTTTCAAGAGAACAATCTGCATATATTCTCCCTGGATAAATACTTAAAAGATATGTTTATTCCAGGCTAGATCATTGGGGTTTAAATTGTGTTTTGTTCTCATTGGGACTTCAATTAAGGATTGAAAAATATATGTAGATATGTAGATACTCAAAATATGTGAATTTTGTTCTGTCCAAGCAGTAAATGCAACAGCTACCCCCCCCAAATTATGTAATAATTATCTGTCCTGGATACACTTTTGCACATTTATTTGTAATCTTATAGAAAAGTGACAGTGAGAAAGTATGTTCAGGATGAATGATTACAATTGCAGGGTGTATGTTATTCCTCTGATCTCCCCTTACAAACTGCCTATATCTGGGTCTAAGCATTTGCATTTGGATCCATCCTATAAGCAAGTAAATATGGCAAGTTACTGATCAGACAATAAAATGATTTTGAAGTATATTCCAATACTGTTGTAGTGTTGCACCTAGAGAATGGGATAGCACATTTTCTGACCCACATCCCCCTGATCTTGATTCCTGGCCCTTGTAGCATTTTTCTTTTGTTGCCATTACTTCTTATGCAAATCATTATTTGTCCCTTTTAAATATGATGTGGCCTCCCATATTGGGGTAAGGACAGGGGAACATATTGAACATATTATTCCCATCTTACTGGGTCCTGCATGCGACCCTACTGTTGGACATATGTAATTACTGTAGCCTTATGTGATGTCATGACATCATTTGTAACAGTACTATGAAATGAGTAAAGATTTTCCAGTGTTGCTGCATGTTTCTCAAAGTAAACCAGAATCCTAGCATCCATGACAAGGGATATGTGATTTTATACTTGGCTATTTTTTTTGTTTTGTTTTTTATTTAAAAGTACAACAGTAACCTAGAATTTATAATGAATGATCTTTGAGTACAAACTTGTATAAAACTTGTAGCCATTATTTTTAAAAGTACAAATAGGAACATTCTTTGTATTTTAATTCTCTTTCTTTTAAAAATATAGCATTATAAAGCAAATGTAAATTTACAGGCAGAGAAAGCAAAGCAACTCTTGTACCAGGCAAAGTATGGTCGTGTGGGACTTTGTGATCCTTTCACTGCTCTTCAGCGAGATTCTGACAACCTGAAAGACAACACCTTCGATGAGTCAGCCATCAAGTCCATGTATGATAACCAGCTTGCCCAGCTTGAGAATCTGATTGCAACCCAGCGTAAGGCCCAGCTTAAGATGAGGGAACAGCTCACAGCAGCAGAAAAACGTTACCACAAGGTACTATAGATCAGTTTTATTGATGATAAATAATGTGTACAGTTGGCCATGCTTTACAAGTATTTACAGACAGGACTGCTTAATATGGAGTTGACATAATGTGTAGTGTATTGCTAAGGAAGCAGCGACATCATTCCATGTGAAACAGTGATTAATAGATTACATGTATTTATTAAAAACAAAGGTGCATGAAAATAATTTTTTATACATTTGTGCTGACCCCACTAGTATTTTCTTGCCTGATAACCATAGGTATGACATAGGTATCACTTTTCTGATGTTGTTATTGTTGTTCCCATAGCAGACTTCAATCCAGAAATAGGAAAGTGTGACCCATTGGTCCCTACCAGGTCAAAAAGGGGCTTTATTTACTTAAAACAGGTTGCAAATATCCTTCCTTTTTCTTTTATTCCTATGCAAATGTCTTAATTATTTCTGAGAACTTGGCTGATAAGGTTTTGCTATGCATCTTCTTTTCAGTTTTTTCCAATGCCTGACAGATCTTACCAAAGGGAAAGATGGGAGTGGGTGATCTCAGAACAGTTTAACTGATTAATATTTAGCTGTTTCCTGCTGCTATCATGTTTGCTCTCACAGCTAAAGAATTTTTTTTGTTCCCCCTTTCATCCTCTAATTGTTGACTAATGAACACTCAAGTTTTCATCTAATTATGTTTAACTTTGTCCTGCCAAGGGTATCAGGCTTTTTTATAACAGTAACACCTTTATGTTTCCATGTACTGTTATCTGTTGTAAATACCCACTAATTAACAATTTACACTTGTTTGCTTGACTGCTGATGGACAAGTGGTTAGAACCTCTGCTTCGGATGTAGGAGGTTGTGGGTAGAACCCCAGCCAAGTCATTCCAAAGACTTTTATAAATGGTACTAACACATGCCTTGCTAGGCACTCAGCATTAAAAGGTTATTGTTAGGACTGGTCATCCTGGTGTCAGGATAATGTGACTGGGTGGGACATAATGCTACATGTCTGTGACATGATGCCCCAGTGCTGGACATCACTGTAAAATGCCACACTACATACATCATAGCATTATGACTGAAACATTGTTAAAGTTACATTAAAAATCCAAATCACACATGTTTGAACAAATACAGCAAGAATAATTGTCAATCAACAATGGGGTCATTTTTATAGGGAATGGATGATGTGCATGTATTTGCAGCTTTCATTGTTTTATTTTTATTTTTTTATAAATCATTGCCCCATAATACGAAAATTTAGCTGTACGATTGACTTTAATGGTTAAATTTAATTAAATTTATTTTTAAATTAAGGTGAGAATATTTTATTATTGTTTTGTGCTTGGTTGTGTATGCAGTTTACTGATCAAACATGTATACAGCTATTTTCTGAGAAGTGACTACACAGACTTCATTGAAGACAAGCACAAAAAACACTTAAAACTTTATTGTTCATGAATCGGTAATAATAAGATTAACACTTAAGAGCTGACATCTTTCCAAATTAAACTAAGACCAGAATGCAGTGATTAAATACATTTGAATTGAACATGGGCAAATAGAAATGTTCACAAACTTGATTCATATAAAGAAAGATTAAATCATAAGACAATTTTTTTTTCTTAAAAAAAAAACAACACATTTTGCCATATTATTAAATCCTTTTCTATTTTGGCACAAAATTTAAGGAAATTGGTGGTATTATTGTAGCCATGTCACGACTTATGTTTGAATTCCTACACATTCCATCCCTGAAATAATAACTAACGCTACACATTATTTTTCGTACTTAAAAAGAAATGTTTTATGTAAAAAAGAATTTATTCAAAACTTTGCGAACCACACCATATTACTGTTTTTGTGCTGTAATGAAACATGCTATTGTGTGGTTTCACTGTATTTTCTTGCTCTGATGATAGTGCAAAAAAAACCTTAACAATAAAAAATTTACACCTTCTATAGCAAAAGGAGATTGTATTTAGAATTTGCATTGACTAAATATTCAGTCTTTACCCACATATTTAGCTTTGGGAAAATTTATCTTGCTGCTTATATTGATAAAGTCAATCAAACTACATTAATCCATGATTGTATAAACTGATGTACCAAACAAAATTCCAGCTAGATTCATCTTTTTAACTTAGGTTCAGATGTTAAAGCAGTTCATTGCTAAAACTCTGCAATTAACAAATAACTTGTTGACAGCATGAAAATCTAATAGTATTAGCAATCGTGTTAGTAGTCAAACTTTTCACATGGCCTTTATGGTATATTTATGATTCCGACAAAGGTCTGCAGTGTGTTAACAGCTATTGTTTTTTTTTATTTAACTCCTTGAAAATATGGAGGAAAGCAATTTTTACTATTTATTACATATTTATGGGAATGTCTGACTTTGTTCATTTGGGAATAATTTTTGGAAGCCACATTGACATCCACACTCACCAAATTGAGGTGTCCCTTAGTGGAACCTCGATATCTGTTGGGGTTTAATTGATATTGATAAGTATCTAATGTATTAGTTTTAGTATAATATGTCCTTAAAACTTTCATTAAACTGCTTTATACCATGGACATGAGTTAGCATGTAACACTTCTGTTATAGGTATGTGCTGAACTGGAAGAGGAGAAGCGGAAGCATGCACAGGACACAGCACAGGGGGATGATGTCACATATATGCTGGAGAAGGAACGAGAACGTTTACGACAAGAGGTACAGTCATATTCAAGGTTTTTTCATGAGAGCTTATTTGAGAAGACATATACTAAACATTGAGAATTTTCTGTAGAGAATATTCTGTAGATTGGCAGAATTCCATTTTTATTGTAGCCATTATAGCCTTTTCTGAGATTGGTGTAAATTCAGGGGATTGCACAAAATTATTTAGGCATGCATGTTTGCAAATGGAATCACAAAGTTGCAGAAATATGTACATGGACAAGTAGAATCATATTTGATATGGACTTGGAAGTCCATTTAAATAAAATTTCATCAGTAATTAAGAAATTTCTAAGAACATTAAAATTGAATAATAATATTTAGAAAAATCAATCAAAACACTTTATTTTCTGAGATGTAGTGTTGTCAGTTTGCTTGGTATTAGATTCCTCTTGCCCTTTCCACTAAAAGTTATGTGGCAAGGGTCTTAATTAGGTAATAGACAGTATCATTGTGAGTTTGGAGATTGGTCTGGGATAGTATACCTGTGCACTGTACTTCTAAACATAACAACAGAAGATTTATTCTGTGCAAAAATGTCTGGATGGTGCCTTTAGAAAAAAATTCTTTGTCCAACCTGCCTAGGTGGGATATTGACACGTGATCAGCTTGACATTTAAGGGTGCATCTGACCATTGATTCATCCACACCCTCAATTAACTTTCATTTTTAAATGTTTAGTTTCATCTATTTTTCAATGCTGTTTACTGGCACCCTTTTTGGATGCCCAATAAACCTTCATTTATATTGCATCATCATGGTTCATGGGTCATACCCATCATTTAAAGGATTGTTTCCCTTTTTTTACCTCTAGCATGTAATATAGGACACATCAGTATGACTGACAAGGATTTAAGTATTTTATTTCTGGATAAAAACTTTAAAACTTTTCACATGGTACTCATATTGAACAAGTGGTGCAGATGTGCATTTTACCATATACAATTCTTTGTCATTATTATTAGTTTTTATCTTTATTTCTATAAATCCAACTATTGATTATTCACATTTTTGTTTGTGACCACAACTGTTTAACCCTTTCATCACTACAGACCAAAAATTTGGTCCTTGGGAAGTAAGCTCGCAAACACTATGGACTGAGTTCTCGGTCTAGGGCAGTGTTCTTTCTTAACGTTATAGTACCTAACTAAATAACTTTCGGGATACCTCTAATAACTTCCTTCTTGTAATGTAGATGTTATATTTGGATGATTCCGTGAGTTTAGCTTTAATACAATTAGAAATATCGAACAAAGTACGAACTTTTAATGTGTTTTCCGAATGCTGAAATTTGTATCCAAAATGGCGGAGTTTGAACAAATTTCAGAGGAGGTTATCGGAGGATTTGAATAATTTCGACCTGATAAAATTGGATGAAAATGAGAGCAGATGTCTGAAGAGACAATGGAATGCACTTGTGGGTGACAGTGATGACGATGAAGAAAACTTTGAAGGTTTTGAACCAGAGGAATTGTGCGCACCACGTGGTTTTGTTTGGCCAAAGCCCGAAAACCAAAGAGATTTGTTTCAGTTTTCTGACAGAATTGGGCACACCCAAGTGTTAGATGGCTCCAGAAAAGCTTTGGAATATTTTCAAATATTCTATTCAGATGAAGTTTTTGAAAAAATTGTCTGTTTAACAAACTTCAATGTGACAATCAAACGTGGCAGAGCGTTATAGGTGTGTGGACAGATCTCACCTTGGAGATCATTTTGGTTCATTTTATTGAATTTTATATATTATGGACACCATGAAAGAAAGACTTGTATTGTTACTGTGATTATTCACTAATACATCGAAGGTCAATTGAACACGTTTTGAGAACTTTCTAAGTTTTCTAAGAGGTAATAAAATAATTGTATTTTACCTGTTGTTACCTGTTTGCACCTACATTTTAACAGTTGTAATAGATATGCACATTTTAATGAATTAGTCATAAAATTTGATTTTTAACCTTGATTTTGACACCTAATCCAGCCAGATATCTTTAACATTGGCAAAGTTATGTTGTTTCAAAGTCCACAAGTCATTTTGCTTTACAAATCCAAAGTTACTTAGTGTTGAGGACTCTATGCCTACAAAGTTACTTAGTGATGAAAGGGTTAAGGTATTTCTACATATTGGACTTGTGGGTCAGATTATGCCTTTTTCTATTTAGTTACGTGCCTTAAATATTTTTGTGGAACCCATATTAGTAGTAAGCAATACATAGCAGTCACTTTAGAGCAATAGGGGTTAATATCATTATGTATGTATGTATGTATGTATGTATGTATGTATGTATGTATGTATGTATGTATGTATGTATGTATGTATGTATGTATGTATGTATGTATGTATGTATGTATGTATGTATGTATGTATGTATGTATGTATGTATGTATGTATGTATGTATGTATGTATGTATGTATGTATGTATGTATGTATGTATGTATGTATGTATGTATGTATGTATGTATGTATGTATGTATGTATGTATGTATGTATGTATGTATGTATGTATGTATGTATGTATGTATGTATGTATGTATGTATGTATGTATGTATGTATGTATGTATGTATGTATGTATGTATGTATTTCCTAAACACCTTGATAGATTCTCATTATGTTTGGCATGAATCATTATGAAGCTGAGACATTAAGGTTTATATATGGTTAAGGGGTCAGCTGATAAATAAAGGGCTTTTGTGTTTGTCGAAGGGATCTGTGGGTGAAAGTGCTTGAAATATCATCACGAGTTGAAACCACAAAAAGGATCAAAACTTTGTCATTAGGGATAAATGTATGTTTTTAGTTAAATGAGAAAACCTCAGGGAGTCGGAGATTTAAGTACATAGAAGTGCTAATTCCTAAACTGATAAAGAGATGATTGTACACTACCCTTTCATCCCCCTCTAGCAGCTGCTTGTGTTATTTTATGGGTTTACAGACATTTTTCAGCTCAAGATGTGCTATATATGGTATCAGAAGTACTAGGAAAGAACCACTAAACAACGGGAAACTACTGGCAAGCTTTCTCACAAACCCACATTAGCTGTGCCCAATACTTGAACGCACATGGACAGAGGTGAGATGTCAGTGATCTGTAAAGGTGAATGCCTTAAATCACTCATGACCCAAGTCCCACCTTTTCTTGCTGTTTTCATCTTTTCCTTATTCATAAACAAAGGGTTGTTGTCTAACAATTAAATTTTCATCGTTAAAAACTTTTTTGGAAGCTGCTTGATTTTCCTGATGAAATGCATGTATGGAACTCTGGTACTAGTATAATGCACATCTTTCCATGCTAAATAAATGCCCTTATTAAAACTGAAGGTGTGCTTGATGTGAAAGAATATAGCCTGCTTCGTACTGTGAATTTCTTTTCTTTGGTATTAATTATTGTGGTCTTGCAATTAGATTTGGTTCTAAATTAATAGATTGGTAAAGGAGACTCTATCTTTTTCAACAAGTGTATTTGTTTATTTGCTTATTAAATTCAGAGTTTATAGCAATAAAAAATACTCCAAAAATTGGTGATCCACAAAAATTATTGAATTCACACCGTTTTGACAGAGTGCATACAGTTTCTAGCACTGTATAACTTTCTATTGCAGATTGAGTTTGAGAAGAGCCAAACCAAAAAGATGGAGAAGGACTTGAAGAAAACTCTGGCTAATCTTGAGGAGGAGCGTGCCAACTCAGCAAAACACAAACAGGTTGCTCTCCTGTTGATTAAAGAGCGCAAAAATCTGATTGAAAAAATGTTGTTGGAAAGGAAGAAGCATTCTCAGATGGATCAGTTGTTAAATGATGAGAAAAATAAGACAATGAACATGGCTGAAGGCCTCATGCAGGAAAGCAAAAAGTCCCTGCAAATGGAGGCTGCAATGGAGAAACAGTTTAGTGAATTTGACATGGAACGTGAGCAGTTTAGAAAGAAACTGGCTCAGGAGGAAAATCGTAATGGTGAGTTACAAGTACAAATTGAATCTCTTAAAGCACAATTAGAATCTCTCAAAAAACAATTAATGGAAAGGTCTGGGTCACGAGATGTGTTCCAGAGCATGGATGTTCAGACTTCTGGCTTGCACACTAAAACTTCATCTGAAAAAACTGGAAATCAGTTAATGTCTAGTCCCTTACCCATCAGTGTACCAGGAAATCCTGGATTGGCAAAATCTACAGTCAAATCTACTAAGCCAGTGGTTTCAGAAAATAACATCAGAATAATGACTGAACCATCTGAGAGGGAGGCCAATTTGTCTCCCAGGCAAAGTTTGTCTCCTGTTGAGGGAAGTGCCTGGAGATCTGTAAGACATGGCAGTCCACAAGCTTCACTTGATAGAACAGTAATAACATTGCAAGGAGCTAGTGATAGTCATGGCAAATTAGAAACACGGGTAGCCCCAGTTGGGGCAGTGTCTTCAGAAAAAAATGTGAGTGAAATTTATCAGACCCCAAAGGTTAGTGTTTCTTCTGGGAGTATGGCTTCAGTTGTAACTTCTGGTGGTAGGATATCAGTGCATGTTGGAAGTGGTGGTGGTGGACAGGCAGTATCCACAAATGTGCAGTCCTCCCCGCGAAAAGTAGTTACGGTAGGGAGAGGAGTGCCTCCCCCCTTGCCACCTAATAAACCTGTTTTAGCTTCATCACCAACTTCTCTTTCAAAACCTGCAACTCCACCTAAGGCTGTGGCCACTATTATGAAGGATCGTGGTGGTGGTGGTGGAAGTTTCGAAGTTGGATCTCCCACTTCACAGCCAGGGTTGAAAGCTGTGCAAATACCAATAAATGTTGTACACACTACAAGTGCAGGGTCAGCATCTGGGAGTCGGACACCAAAGCAAGATGGTTCTCCAATTCGGAAACCAACTCAGGTTTGTGTCAATGCAAAATGAAGGGAGTGACTATATATATATATATATATATATATATATATATATATATATATATATATATATATATATATATATATATATATATATATATTCATTCATACACCTTATGTTCCTTTTACAAAATCTAGCATTTCACCCTTAGGTAATCTGAAGGAAATGACACTGTTGGTACTTAACATAAATATGACGTACATTGACTTTTTACCGTGTAACAGATATATATTGTTGAAATTTTCATAAGATGTTAAATACATTGGAAACATTTTTAGCCCTGGTCTTACTGCTTGTATGAGATGTATATGTATTATATCTTATTGCAACTTCAACGTGATGCCAGACTGAGGCATTCAAAATTTCAATTTAGAGCATTGGCAACTCATCTTTATATTTAGTCCTCTCAGTACTGAGGATTTTCTAGACATAAGGAGATAAAATAGAATAATTTAAAAAAAAGAACATATTTTGAATTAGGAATATCATAACCTAACAAGGCATCATTCTGACTTGTCTGAAATGTCCAATGTTAATTCTGACCCCCTCCCCCCAAAAAGGCATTAATTTTAAACCATACCTGTTTTTTAAATTGTGAACATTAATTGTCATGGTGATTAAAAAAATCTCATGCTATTTTCAAAACTTTCTTTCAAACAATTGTACATTCAGTTTAAAGAATTTGAAAGTGGTATTCAAAATTTGTCGATATTTGGTTTCTTTTATATCATCAACAATGATTATCACAACTTTTTTTTTTTGAACTGTTTTTAAATTCACATACAGATTTTTCTTGGGTGAATAGCACTGGGACCAAGGTATATCATTTAGGGGGAAAATTTTATCAATAGGGAATACAATTATCAGATTACTGATGTTGCAAATTTTACACAAGTTTGAAATACATTTGGTTTAGATCCCATTTTCATAGCAATAGTTGTTCATTTACATTAGGATTAGTTCATACTTTTGGTCATTGTGGACATAAAAACATTTCCATCTCATTATCATCTTATAATGGTCATTTGCTTTTTTAGATTTAAATGATTATTTTAACATATGGTCTGCAGCAATAATATCAAGGATTTCAACTTGTCAATTTAAACTGTATAAAGAGCTACTTAAAACAGATGCAGTAGCATGTTTAACCATTTATTTTGGAGAACAATTACATTCAAAGCTGTCTTAACAGTCACCTTTATTCATCAGTCACCTGTTCACAATGGCCATTCTTCATCCTGCCCCAATCATCACTTGAGCATATCTACATTGACTGTTTTGTCTATGTAAACTGAATTTTTGCTTCATGAAGATGAAATAATTTAAATAAAGGATTATCATGTTAATCAATGTGCAAACATTTCTTATCTCATTTTTTTTGTAACCCCAGTCATGTTGACAGTGTAACCTGAAGGTATTGTTCTGTCAGATTCTTAAGTGATGCAGGTTGTATCATTAGGATAAAGGGCTAAAGCAATACATTGGCTGGATGGTGGGAACTGGAGTTGTATCATCAAAGCAGTAGTGGAATTACCTTTTGTGTTTTTGTGTTAGTGTGAGAGGTATAGTTAGATATCTTCATCAGATATTTGCCTGTGAATTAAAACTATCTTTGAAGAAAAAGTTATTTTCTTAGGAGATATTAGTTATATGCCTTTTCATTTGAGTCGGTGATCATTCAGCATTAAAACGACTCTTGATTTTTCTGTTTATGACCAGCTTTCCACATAAACCGACTGACCATTGCATGTTTACACTGATCTATTTTTATTGTGTGAACAAACTAAGATTTGTGTAAATTTTGAAGTTAGTGATGATTTTATTGTAGAAAGGATTAAGTGAGTAATCTTGTATTAAACATTAATTTGGGAAAGAACATCATATACCAGTAATTATGATTTTGTTGTACAGTGTACATCAATCTTAATAATAATAATAAAGTAATAATAATGACAATGATATTCAATACTTTGTATTTGTTCAAAAATCAGTTTCAAAAGGTGAACTTGTTTACAGCAATGATCTGTGTGCAATGGCAAATTTTGTCTTTTCCTATGAGTGGCCACTGTTGACAGGTATGTCATTTTATTTCACCCATCTACAGGCACTAAGTGAATATTGTTCTTTCCATACAGCTTTGTACCTGTGGAAACTTTTTCATCCATGTAAAAGAATTTCTTTTTAGATAAAAAAAAGGTAGGAAATGGAAATATGTACAGGAGAATCAAACCAGGCTTCTACAGTTTGCCGTTAGGATGTGTATAATGCAATAGAATGTTTTTGAATGACTTTTGTACCATAATAATTTGTAAATCAAGATTTTATTGACTTTGTAATTGAGAAATGATTGTATAAATTAGTCTTATTTGAAGCAAAAAGTTCACAATCATCTTTTGATATTCATTTCTAAAACTGTATCTATTCTGACAAAGTATTTTTTGTTCTTCATATCATCAGTACTATAGACCTTGAACTTTTTTGTCATTTTTTTTTTCATGATTAGCAGTACCTTTTAGAAGGACTAGAACAACTTAGCATTTTTTTTTCAGTGTCTAAAGAGGGTCAATCTGATGTCTATTTAATCATGCTCCATGAAGGATTTTAAGTGTCATACATTGGTCATACATTATTAGTATTCATTTGATCATTCATTGTGAACATTTTTCATCTGTATAGCCAGCATTGAATACCAAGTGTAGGGTAAATTTATATCATGCCTTTTGTAAGAATAGGTGGGCTAATTTAAGAGACTAACTCCAGCCAATTAGGGATTTCTTGATGTTATTTAATTGCCTCCTTACAACAAAAATGACAAGTTCTTTTTAAGATTTGTAGTTTGCACAATTTTAGAAAATTGCAAAAATAAACAAATGATAAAGTATAAAAAGAAAACTGATTAACCATTTTTAACATAAAAAGGAGACAAATAACCCCATTTATACCTTTCTATATCATGCCAGTCAAATTTTATAAAATTTTAATTTTATGACATCAATCCAGCACAATAACTTTAATTTTATATAATTTACCATTACCAATTATTGTGGATGGTGTGCACTTGCATAAGGAAGCAAACCTATCAAGTTTGTGATTAAATGCTCCAAGTTCAAGGTCACTGACAGGAAAAATAAAAATGGCATTCACACAATAACATCAGTTGTACATCATAAACCTGGACCAAATGCTGTAGATGGCATGCATTTGGGGTTATGAAAAAAGGCACATTGATTTGGTGATCAAATGTCAAGGTCACTGATGGAAAAGATAAAAATGTTGTTTTCTGTGCAGTAACTTTATTTTTTGTATCATAGATCCAGACCAAACTTGTGATTGGCTTGCACTAGAGTAAGAAAGAAGCCTTGTGTAGAACAATACATTGACAGCAGACAATTATTTTTTCTTTGACTGTGGACAAATTTTTGTGTCCCGTGTTATGATCATTGTGACTTAAATAATGAAAATTTCAGTTGTTGACCATATACTTTACCAAAGTTTGTAGTTGGCTTACGCTTTCGGTAACAAAGAAACTTGATAATTTTGCTATTGAAAGACCAAAGGTCGTGGTCACTGATTGAAATAAAAAATGGTTTTCACATAACCACTTTAGACTATATTCTTTGATCAAAAGCTTGCAGAGGGCTTGCATATAAGGTATGAATGATACCTGTTGATATTTGGATTAAAAAGTAAAAGACCATGTGCATTGTCATTCAAAGGAAAATAAATTTTGTTCTACAATAGGTTTCTTTACCAAAAAATATTGTGGTTGACACTTTTTAGGATAATAAAGAAACATTTATATTTCTAGATCTAAAAGCCAGATGTTAGAATCACAGCAATTCTAATAAGATAACAATCTTGTTGTTTTTTTACATGGAATGGTTATTTCCAGACTACATACCTAGATTACAAGTTCAGATCATTGAATCCATTGGCCAATTAAATTCCACCCGAGTCAACCACTCCCTACTAGTGTCTTCAGACATAGGCAGGTGTATAATGCACTCATCATTGTAATCTTATTATTTATTTATGTGACCCTGAAACCACTTTCATACTTCCATTTGACTTTACTAAAATTTGGTTTAATGATGGATTTTAAACAGGTTGCAAACTATATACACTCATCTTGGTTATGAATATAATTTAAATCATAGAATCTCTTTTGTAAAACAGATCTGTAAATCTTTTGATTTGTCAGTTTGTGTTGTGAATTAAATTGTGTTCTGTACACATTATTTTATTGCCTCTATTGGCAACACATGTTTAATAATTCTTTTTTCAGAGTCCAATAGAAGGATACTTTCTTGCAAAGAATTAAACTTGTGTTATATTCATAATCGTTTCAGGTGAATTGACTATTTACACAAAGAAATTTTTCATTTGAATATTCCTTATATTAAAATATTCCAAAGTTACTATTCATATTTATCATTTCTTTATGAGAATGGATTATTTGATAAATGTAAATGTGACTTTTATTGCATACCAATTAGTGATCTACCAGGTGCCATACAAAATTTGGGCCAAACTGCAATATACATGTTGTTTTAAAGACACTACCAAAAATTGTGTTCCTCAATAAAACACCTGTATTAATAATATATTGGTCTCAGGCTTGTATCTCATTCCCATTATATATTGCCAACTCTCCCTTCATTTTTGTTTCATTTTCTCTTGCTTTTGATTTTGTCTGGTTACCTTCTCGCTGTTTGTTTTAATTTTGTTCTGCTCATTATTTAATCTGTCTTTTGCTATGTTTGCTTCTCACTTGAAGTTTGTTTATGTATGGTTCAATGTTTTCAGTAACTTTTTCTGTACAAAGAATCAGCGGTGAACGTTTCTTTTCAGTATCATGTATGTGGAAAGTACTTTGTACAGAATAGTGTTTATGTCTGATTGCTCAAGTTATTCCCATTGAATTGGTGATGACTCCTTTCAGAGCAAAAGATAAGGGTATTTTAATTTATAGATTGAAATTAAAATGCATTTATCAAAATTCATTGGAGTTTGTAAACTGCTAAACACAAAATTACATTTGCTGGTCCAGCCCATAACTTTGTAACAGTTGGAGAGATTTTTTGTCAACTTTACCCAATTATTAAATGGTGTGGCACATACCATAGCCACACTTGCTGTCTCAAGTTTCAAGCTACAGCAAGGACAACTTACTTTGTAACTGGTAATTTAGTCAACAGTGTAACTTTGGACAATATTATATATATATATTGTAATGAGATTTTAGTCACTAGTGGTGAAAGTCACAGCAACTGACATTGAATCAAGTTATATTCTTGACCAAAACATTGCTTTTGAAGCACCGACTATGGTGTTTTGAGACTTGACTTAGTTATATATCATGACCAGATAGTATCACATGCCACAACCAAGCTCACAGCAAGAAGGGATATAAACTAGTAACCTCAGTTCATGTATGGGTTTAGCTTCTGGAGATTTTTTAAGGAAACTGGAGCTACTTGCTTTGTCTTGATAGTTTCACAACAAAAAATATTGCAAGTTGGTGGCTTGTTCTTTTATAAAAGTTGTCTTTGTAATAAATTTTATTCTATACTATAGACATAAAGTAAACTTTTTGCATTGCTTGTTCTTGGAAAAAGGAAGAAACCTATTGATTTTTTGGGTTGAAATTTAATGTACAATTGATTGTGGTAGTGTACTCTTGCTATTACCTGGTACTAAAAATAAAAGCATTTAATAATGTCTTCATAAAAATGCCATCAACAAAATTTAATTAAATTTTAAATAAAGTGTAATACATTGAAGGTTTTTCAGATTTAGTGAATATTACACCAATCTGCAATCTTATGGCTATCAATACTAGAAAAACAAAAGACACTTATACAGTTTGCTCATTATTTAAAAAAAATCATTGAAAAGAATTTGGCCAACTTTTACACAAAGTATCCCATTATATAAACCTTTCAATATTATGGAAATGTTGCTGATGTACTATCAGACATGGAAGAAGATACAGAGACTTGAGAAAATTGAAATGATTAATTTTATAACACATGCAGTCAACAGCATTAAAAGAAAATAGAAAATATCCAACTTGCCCATATTTCTCGGCCAACAGCTCTTGCATTTGCCAATTAGGTAGGTGTCAACTGGTAAGCAGTCTTAGGCCCACTTTGGCCTCTTGTTGCCTTGTGTTTTTAAAATAATTTTTAATTGACAAAATGTATCTACAGAATTGTGGCAACATGAAATTAAAAAATTGTACTAATATACATACTTAAATACTTTGAAATATTATTTTTCTTTTGTAAGATGCAATATAAAGGCTTCTTCCAAATTGTTTCTGGCTTTCCAGTTTATCCTTCTTGTAGTAACTAGTTCATACCCATGTATCACAAACCAATGTTATGTGTTAGCTATTTTTTCACCAGTTGTTAAGTATAAACATAATTACAACATGTACATTTAATCCAAATTTACATTTTGGGGACATGTATTTCTTTTTTTATTTCATTAGTCAGCATTAACATTCATTTCTATGTAATGTAATTCTGCAGTATAATAGTAACACAGAAAATAGGTAACTTTGATTATGAGACAAAATAATATTATTGGAGTTTTCTCCAATAATAATAAATTATTAATAATAATAATAATAATAATAATCAGCTGTAATTTTTTATCGGTGGCTGTTTGACATAAATGAAGCTATTAAAATTTTTCAAATCAGTGATTATGCATTTTGGGGACATGTATTTTTTTTTATGCATTAAGTCAGCATTAACATTCATTTATATGTAATGTAATTCTGCAGTATAATAATAACACAGAGAATAAGTAACTTTGATTATGAGACAAAATAATAATGAGACAAAATAATATTATTGGAGCTTTCTCCAATAATAATAAGTTAATAATAATAATAATAATAATAATAATAATAATAATAATAATAATAATAATAATATGTAATTGTTTGATCAATGGCTCTTTGACATAAATGAAGCTATTAAAATTTTTCAAAATCAGTGATCATGCATGAAAAAATAAAGAACCCATCACTAGAGAATATGTAGAGCAACAACACACTCGTCAGGGACAAGGATACAAGTCTTGCAATATTGCAATTTCTATTAATTGCCATTCAGGTGCTAGAAGACCCACCAGAGTGCATTTTTTGCAATGAACCATTCACTTTTAAACAGTTCATGTTGGAGTGTTTAAACCTCCAACCTATGAATTAAAAGTTTTACAGTGTGCATGACATTAGTGAGCTCTTTGATACAGTGATCGGGTCTTGTATTATAGACTTCCTGAAGGAAGTTAATATTTATCATAAGCTGTAGCTTTTATGCTATCACCTTAAGCAGTTTTATGTGATGTATATACCATCCCTTTTTTTAATTACCTTTCATCTGTCATCATTAACATACACCATTTACATTACCCATAGATCGGGAAGTTTTATTTATTTATTACTATTACCATCTTATCGTTTTAATTTAAGCTCTGTGGTTTCATATCGCTGGTCGATACAAAACCTTTTACTACTTTTAAATGATCAAAGATATAACCTTTTGTATGGTGCTAAAGCCTAACAGTGCTGGTGTGCCATAAAAATAAAATCAACTAACCAACCATTCAGATGCAAATAAAAATAACATGTAATATTGTAAGTTGATTAAAAAACATACAATTTAAAAAAACAACTGGGGTCATATCAAAAGTCAACAAAGCCTTACATATTAGAGGTATCCTGATTTAATTAAATTGGCCCATATCCTTGTGATTTTAATTGTGAAGCAGCCACTTCCTGGAAACTTTTTTTTTAGTCAGTCCTCCCTATTTAACTAAGTAATTAAAAGTTACAATCTCTTTTTATGATTAGATTATCTTCAACACTAAAGAAGGATTTTTGATCATGCTGATTTTTAAGATGAACAAAAATAGTACCTACATATAGTTTAGTATGTATACCCATACAATATACTCCAGATCCCTTGAAGACCATGTATTTAGATTTGGGTTCCTATTCTTTAAGTGCAGTTTGATCATGGCAGAAAAACTTGAAAAGGATTGATTAGATAACTGCATGAACATGTGCAAATATTCAAATGCCACACAGATACATTCAACAAAAATTCCAAAAGGAAAATTTGATATTAACTGCATGAACATGTGCAAATATTCAAATGCCACACAGATACATTCAACAAAAATTCCAAAAGGAAAATTTGATATTTGTTTCTGCTCTGATGAAAATTGTAATAGAAATACATAATATACATTATCAGTTCCAGAGAGATATACATGCATTTTGGATTGAAATACTCTTTTATATCCATTCAATTTAAATCCCAGAAAGGACCATAAACACAGAAACAGTAACCATTATATGCTGTGTTGTTTTCTCAGCCAATGTAATGATGTCTTTATTCCTACCAAAGAAGTATGAACACAGCTCTGTAAGTGTATGTACATTTTCTGTATTTGGGCAGCATTGGATCTGGACTCATCCCAAGGTGTAATTGCTATGAATAATCACTGAAACTTGTTGGAGTAGTACCTTGTATACATGGTACTCTATATACATTAACACAAACATAAACATTTAAAAATGAAACCAAGGATTGAAAATACAAACTATTGATACTCTTTTATTAGTCCAACTGCAAACTTCACAGACCCAGATCTGCTATCACATAATATGGCAGAGGATTTTGGTCTGTGCAGTTTGTTAGGAGTAATTAATAGAACAAACAGCATAGACCCTGATCTTCAGGTATGTTGTGCTGTCTTTGTTGTTTGTAGTTTTTCTTGCCAAGCAGCACTTGTATAAAAATATTAATGCAGAATAAATATATTGATAAGTAAATGATGGTAATTGTCTTAAGGGGTATGCCTGGGGAAAAGGGGAGGGGTGATACAATGGGGGAGTGAGAAGTGGAGATAAAATGCAGCTTTCTACTGCAAAATTATTT
The DNA here is from genome assembly GCA_016746295.1 of Potamilus streckersoni. Classification (NCBI taxonomy): domain Eukaryota; kingdom Metazoa; phylum Mollusca; class Bivalvia; order Unionida; family Unionidae; genus Potamilus; species Potamilus streckersoni. Next base: position 864,979 of record JAEAOA010001785.1, on the reverse strand, counting down.
AAGTTTTATGAGATCTAATGAAAATATTTGGCAATAAATAAATGAAGTATAGAACACATGTTTAGTAAATATACTGGTAAGCTTTATTTCTGCAGTTTTTGTACAATGTTCACATTTGTTTTAATTCTTAAAGATGTAAAGTTAATGTTTTAGACATCATTTGTACCAACAATATTTTTAATCATTAAACTTATTTCTGTTGTAGATTTTAGTAGAAAAATAATATGAGTCAACTATGTACAAGAAACCAATAAATAAGAAAATCTATTTCAAATCCATTTTAGATCACACAAAAAAAACCAGCTATTGCAACAAACTCATTATCCAAGACAAACTTCACTCTCACCCTTGTTCATAGTTTGAGTTGAACTTGTGTAGGGTAATGTGACCATTTCAATATTTTCACTCAGTAACCTTGACCACCTTTGAACTGGTTTAACTTCAAGCATTGCACATTATTTGCTGGAGTTACCACCTCTTGATTGTCAAACCTCCTGTATTTGATTTATGTAGCATTACTTTACCAAGGATAGCAGTTAATGCCTTGGTACAGTAGTTAGATAATTGTGAATCAAAGGTATTCCATATTAACTTTGCTTACTATTACAACAGGACTGGTTAGTATTCACTACTGAATTTTTTTTCAATAGTGACCAGTAAAAAAAACAACATTCGAGTTATACCTATTCGTGATGATGATGATGATGATAATAATAATAATAATAATAATAATAATAATAATAATAATTTTAATAATAATAATGCTTTATTTATAGAGGGTGACTCATTAGTCAAGAACTGTTCTTCCCTGAGGCCCTCTTAAGGAGAGTATAACAATGTACATTATATGAAGATAGTGATAATAATTATCTAGCAGTGCAAGTCCCATCAATAAGAACTTAGATTACAAGTCCCATCAGAAAAGACTAGTACAACAATGTTTTACATGTGGCTTTCAGTCGGAATGGTCAGCAATTCACCTAGATTAATTTTAGGAAGTAATTGCTTTGGCAGTTTCCCATAGGTTGATTCAGTTGACTTTTTTTGTAGGTTCACTTCCAGAAAATTAAATGATCCAAAAATGACTTTGCAGATTGTAATTTGAGTAATGAAAGTAAAAGTGTCTTTCTGCTGTCATTTTATATATAGATACTGGATATCTGATTTCTATGATTGTGAAACATAAGGAGCTAATTAATTGCTACATTACATTTACATATTACCAGAGCTGTATTATTAGGTAGCTCATAGCTCAGTCTTCCTGTGTGGGCTTCCACTTCATGGCGCTAGGCTACAAAAGCTAACAGTCAACAGAAAAAGCTTAACTTACATGAGCAATGCATAGAAAAATTTGTATTCACTCTCTGAAGAGCTTGACAAATGAGACTTAAACAGAGGCAAGGAAGACATTAATATGAGATTAGTTTGCCTTTAGGGTCATCTGTCTTATATTTATGGGCACCATTATATTATCCATTTTGTTACCTGTAGTAGCAAAATATATATTTGTAAAGGCAAGAAATGTTTATTAAATTTGTACTGAGCATGGTGGAAAAATTGGCAAAATTCAGAGCTACGATATACCAATTTGATGTAAGCATTTGTCCACCTAGTCAAAAATTCATGCAAGATCTGTGATGTTATATTACTCTAAATGCCTTTGAAGTGATTATTTTGTGCATCTAGCACTTCAGTGATTCATGGTATACTTCTGTTTTTAGCTTAGACAAAAGAGCTTATGGGATGGCCTGTTGTCCACACATTTTCCATCATCTGTCCATTAGTGGAAACATTTTATCACTTTTCTTAAGCTATTTGGCGGATTACCCTGAAAGTTTACACACACATTCATCTCAGGGTCTAGTTGATTTTAAATGAAAATGGTGCCATTCAGACAGCCAATGTATCGTCTACATTGGATATCTTGAGAATCTTGTTATCATAACTTTTCTTGAATGGCTGGCCATATCAACATGTAGTTTGGTCTAAAAGACTATGTGATGGCTACTTCGTTTTAAAATTGTGTTGATCTGATATTCAGTATGGTCACCATGGCAACTATCATTTAAATATGGTTCTTGCCATTTAGCATTCTGAATGAAAAGTCATGTTGACATGGAGCTTTTCATGAAAGACATCTTCTAATGTAAACTTGGTCCTGAAAACCTTGTTCCTGCTACTTTGAAATGGAAAGTGATATTGATGTTGGGTTTTTACTAGAAGATTTCTTGCAGGTGTCTGGTTGTTCTAATATGAAAATGGTGCCTATCTGAAACCAAAAACCTTCTAGTGATGTTTATTTGGTCCTTAATGAAATTGTGACTGATCTAACATCTAGTATGGCAGCCACAGGGGCCAATTTGAAACTCATGTCATCACTCAAGAATATCTGAGATGATTAAAACACTTAGTAGTTAAAAGAAGGAATAAAGCTATCTTGGATTCCATGAGATACTTCTTAGACATCAGAGCATCAGTTCTTTTGAGGGACTTTTATTCTAAATATCCCTTATTTTGTGTTTCTGCCTGCAAATTCTACATATATGACAAGTATTTTGGTCATGTATCATTTTATCTTATTTCTGAATGAAACTCTTTTGTTGAGCCCATATTAATTCTTATATTATCGAAACCTTTGATAGGTTTTCATTGCACTAGGATGAATTGTTATGAATCAAAGGCAAAATATTCTGCAGTGCATTAATGTACCAATTTGACCTTGGAGTCAAAGTAACAGAAGACCTGTGATAAGGTTTTGGTTAAAATTTCATTTACTTTCTGGTATGGCTTCTGTTCATGCATGGAGTGAGTCATTATGAAGCCAAGACAGTTCATTCTGTGACACATTTGATTGCCTTTTTGACCTTTTATTAAGCTCACAGTCATGGAAGATTTGCATTTAGGTGTTGGTTCAAGTTTTTTGGAGGGGGGTGTTTTTGCTTATATTTCCAAAACCTTTATCAATTATGTTCTCACCTGGCATTTTTGTTGTGATGTAAAGACAGGCCATTCTATGACACACTCACCCTTGTTTTACCTTCCAGATCACAAGGTTTACAAGAAAACCTTGGACATGTGTTCAACATACAGGACCAAGCCATCTTGACTAATCTGTCTGTTTGAAATATCATTTATGCATACATTATACATAATTTCATTGTATTATTAGTTCTTTGTTTTTCTCATGTCTTGAAACTAAAGTTTGATATTAAGTTGTATTACCTGCATGAAATTGCAATTTTAGAGCACTGAAAATTTATTTGGATAGGGTTACTTCTGTTTTTCCAAAGTAGGAAGTATAAATAATAATATGTCTAAAGAATGTACCTGAGTATGCAAGGACTTCATGTCTTCCTGCTTAGACAGAAAGCAACATATGCAACTCTATGGTTAGCCTCCTGTAGTTTGAAAAATAAAACATTTAAAAGCCTATTGTGTTAAAGATAGTTGAACTTGTAAGCATCATCCAGATAGTTCTCTGTCTCTAGCTCTCATATTTTCTATCTATAAAATGGGACAAAATTAATATTTGCACATCTATTAAAGACATGTTTTTTCTTTCAATATGGTAGTTATGAGACAACCATTTTAATTACATTTGGACAGTTCATTAGTTCAAAGAAATTAATTAGTTCATATAGTTTGTCTTGTTATATTCACAAAGTCTAATGTAAGACGTTGATATGTGCATGAATATGTATGTGTAATGGAATTGTGATAAAAATAGGCATTAAAAACTTAACAGTTTTTTTAAAGAATATTTGTTGTTTTACTATAAACATTTATTGCTGAGCTTGAAATGATGTGATTGTTACATTGTGACATCACTTATATGATATCAATTGTTTCCTAAGTGTATCATAAGGCTTAAAACCCAAAAAGAGATTGTAAATAAAGTGACATGGTTGTGAGTTCAGTCACTTAAGAAGTGAAAAGAAAAACTTTTAAAGTTTTAATATTTTTAACAGTTCTGTGAAAAAGATGATAAAGTGAACAAGAACTATATGAGGTCTTGGAAAATTAATAGTGATTCACCACCGGCCATAAATTGGCCACACTCTGTTGCAGAAAGCAGCATGTCCAGCAGAAAAAAATATCTCACCAACATAAACTTTACTTTGTGTATGTGATAAAAGAAAATGAGCTTTAAATGGCAAATTTTACAAATCAATTATTATATTTTTTCCATTCTTTTCTATTTAATAACCCTTGGATTGGGATAAATATTCAGGACCCTTAGTTATTTAAAAATATTTCAATCTGGCAAGTGATAATCCTTCAGAAATTGGCACAGAATTTTATCTAATGTAAGCAAAGCAATTATACATGATAGGACAGTCACAAAAAACAATTTATATACAGGCTTCATTTAGACTGGATTTAAACTCCATGCTCATCTCTGTTTCCATTCTCTTCCACAGTATATGCCCATGATAATATACACCCAACTTTTAAACAATGCAGACCCAGATCTACCATCATATTCTGCATGCATTGTGAAATGTGTCCAATGACTATAATGAATGGTGTACAATATCATTAGCATCATAGTACAATGTGTTGTTGTCACTGTTGTCTTGTTTTTAAAAAAGTTTAGTATCATTTGCTTCACTGCAGAGTACCAAATTTGTGTATAACTGGACAGCAAAGACTATGATCTGCCATTATATAATGTGTTTTAAGTTGAGATCTATCTAGTCTTGTTCAATCAGATCTCTCCTTTGGTATCATGAGGTCTACACAAATTAAGATTCTGAATAAAAACAACTACAAAAAAACTGTTTTCCTTGTCATTCTGAAACAAGGAGTTTGTAATGTTTGGAAAAGTGATTTGATTGACCAATAAGAGGAGTGATGTAATATGTCTGTGTTTTTGCAATGATGTCATGTTTCACACAAACATTGATTGATTTCATTGATTGAAACAAGTCCTGACATGTTTTTAAAATTATATTTAATGAAATCCTTTTAAGCTTACATAGAGTTTGGGCTGAATTAATTGCAGCAAGTGTATTTAAATAACTTTTGTGGAATGGAAGAATATTTGGTTTGTTTTTTCAAGGTTTTCCCAAAGCACCTACTTTTTATAGCAGAGACAAGTATAGCATTTTAGTGTGTGCAGAGATTTAATGAATCCATGTGACAGTCTGGTTGAACAAGACCTGGGTCTTTGTTGTTCACTTAGAATAATAATAGAGTAACAGTGTAGACCTCAATCCACCAGTACATTATGCAAGAGTTCATCTTTCTTTGTACAATTTATGGTTGGCATCATGTTAGCATGTGTACAGCAAACAAGCTAACATTTGATCTGTATGCCTTTAATAGCATTGTATAATCATTCTACAGGAAGGCTTTTTTAGCACTGGATTATTTTTTTTTGAGGTAACATTGTACAGTGTTCTGGAGCTATAATAATAATAATAATAATAATAATAATAATAATAATAATAATAATAATAATAATAATAATGATAATAATAATAAAGCCTTTATTTAGAGAAGGTAACTTGGTTACATAACTAATTTACCTTGAGGCCTTATAGCTGTTATGTACAATCTATACAGTATATACAACACCAGGTGATAAATTTTGCCTGACACTTAAAACAATTAAGTGATTTTAAAAGTTAAATTATTATGCCTTGAATATATCCACAGGTATCTGTGAACACAAACACACACACACACACAAATATATATATATATATATATATATATATATATATATATATATATATATATATATATATATATATATATAATCAGACTATATTATAATAGCATAGTAGAGAACACACTGTGCACTTATAAAAATTATTGTTCAGGTAAATTTAATGAGGTTTACCTTAAATAAGCACACACAGATGATATTGTAAGCAGCATTTCCATGATGTGCAAGTACACTACTCCCTTGATAACTCGTGAACCCGCTTATAATGCGGTGTCCAGCATGATTCCCGATTTTTTTTCAAAGGAAATATATTTTAAAATGTGTTAAATGTGAAAAAAATATGCGATAAGAATTGGTATATTGAACCTTGTTACATATTGTATATTATGTAAATTTTCATACACAAAACATAATTATAAATCATTAATTTTTGTAAAAAAACAAAATGGGAATACTGTATTTTTTATCTTTTTTGCAAACGTAAATGTTCTTAGTGGCAATTTTATGTCCGATAACTTAACCAATTTTTCAAATACAAAGAGACTATGCGAATAATTATGATACATTTAAATAATTATTTTGATAATTGGATTGTGTACGAAAAATTAAAAGTTACGAAAAATTACATGAAATACGGTAGCTCATTATATCATCAGAAATGGTGATTATTGCCGTAAAGATAGACTCCATATCATGAACTTTTCAAGTTCTAATTAGACGTCTCATATTATGTTTGGGAATTTTTGAGAGAAAAAGTTGTTAATACTCTGTAAAAAATCATTCTGGCGAAACAGGAACAACGAAATATTATGCTAAGAGGTGGCAACAGATAATAAAATAAACACCACTAAAATGTCTTGCTAAGTGAAATTCACGTTCTAATCCTTTAATTTCACTTCAGTATAAACACTAGAATTGCAACATATTCTCTTTTATGAAAACATGAAAAAAGTCAATCGTCTGTCACCTCGAAATCCAGAGTACTACTGTGAGAACCTAAATAAACAGCTTAGGGAATTGTTTGTTGCATTAAACAAAATTCAGTTAAAAGACACCTGTGTTTTTTTATCACTTTGAATATGTCTTTTGTATCAAATCAAGCAAGAGAAGTACAATAAAAAAATCAAAGGCAGCATGCCGATAGCAGCATAAGTTCTTGAGGTCATTACTGTTCTCAAAATTCATTTTATTTGACCAGTCAAAAATGGTTTCACATTTTTATGTGATATTTTTAAAATATTTTTTATCACTTTTGGAGATTCCCTGCCAACATAGAATTAAACAAAATTCATGGTCAGGAGAAATAAGCTTAGCGAATCAGGAAGCCGCATGTAATTATCCAAACCAGCTCAGAAAGAAAATCACCCGTGAACAATACACAGAGGCGGCAGAGAAATCAAAAAGTAAAAGAAAATGAGCAGATGTTTTGAAAATGTGAAGTGATATTGGTCAAACATGTCACAAACTGCAAGTATTATCATGTTCTAATTTACGTTATTTTAAATTTGTAGACCCATTAAATTGATGTTGGTAATGACTAACCCTTGTAAAAAAAATTAATTTTACTTCTACCGCAATCAAATTGACCTGTTGTTTGATCGACATTGTTTTTTTTAAATGAGTGTCAATCTTGTGTATAAAAAAATCTACTTTGAATCAAACAAGAATTTATCCAATTCAACACAATCATTTGTGATGCAGTACACAATGTGCGAAATCATACATGTGTTAAGCCAATGGAAAACGTGTGGATTATTGTTTTGATGATCTCCTCAATATCTTGTAAGTTGTCCTGAAATGAATGTTACTCTGTGAGGAAAAATGTAAACAAAGTACACCGCTATGAAGAAATATTTAATCATAGTTAATCATAGCATGTTTATTAAGTACCTCGATAACTCGCGCCCTCACTTATAATGCAGTCGATGTTTTTGGACCTCATTGTGCATGAGTTATCGAGGGAGTGGTGTACATGCTAAAATAGTTAGCTCCCAAAGTCTCCCTTTTGGAGTTCACTATCTTTCCTAGTATAGCTGCATTAAATTAACCTGAAGACATCAGATAGGCACAGTGGTCAGTTTTTAGAAAGTCATGATGTTCAGATGCTAAGCTTAATGACCACTTCCATCCTAAGCTAATCAGGATTGGGAACCATTTGCTAATGGGAAAATTGTTATGCAGGTGTTTACCAAAAATACATAGTTATTATTTCAAATATGATAATCAGTTTTATTTCTTGATTTGTTCCAAACCAAAACTGTATTATATTGTCATGAAAATAAATAGCTTTTATATTTTTAACTCAAAATGTCATTAGTGAGTGATACAGGTAATACCCAAAAGTTTGCAGACTATGGTTGCTTATTATTGCAAAAATGTAGTTTGTGTTTTACTGAAGCTGAGTGTACTGCATGTAGTAAAAGCTGATTTCCAAAGTTTACTTGGGTCATGCCAGTTTTCATTGATGCTTTAATATTCTAATATGGGGTCTGTTTCAACTTGAATATTACATGGTTCTTCTAAAATTATGCAGGATAGAGTGCAGTATATGCATGATTATAGTTTGAGTCAAACTGCAAACAACAAAGACCCTGATCTGCTGTAGCATAATGCACATGCAGATCATCCTCTGTTTTGTTTGTTCTACTGATTACTCCTAACAAACTGCATATACTCAGATCTGCTGGGGTATTATGTGACAGCAGATCTGGGCTTGCAGTTGGACTTGTCTTAAAAGCAAGAATATATGGTAAGTACCATTGGTTTAAAGCATTACATTCACTAAAGTTGAGCATGCATTAACTCTACCTGCCTGATACTTTGACAGAAAGTGAGGTATCAGGTAACAGTACTTGTTGAATATAATATAAGGGATGCACAATAAATTGCTCCATTCAAAAACAGAAAATGCTTGCCCTTTGCATGCTTTGTATTGTATGTTGATAAATGTTATACTGCTTAAAAAATGCATTGTGCTCACTTAAATTGATGTCTACTGTAATGGATAGTCAGTTTATTCTGGAATGACATCACACATAAGAGCAAGCAGCCTAAGTCAAGGAATTTGATCCATTTGCTAATAATTCAGGACATACTAATTATTCAGTTAATTTTGTTGCTAAATTTCAGGAATTTTGTTGAGAGCAATATAGAAAAAGCAGATTTTGTATGAAAAGCATAAAAATTGAAAAATTTACTGTACAATTTCTGTGTACAGTATTTGTCATTTAATGATTACTGTGAGTTGTAATCAGTCTTTCAAATTATCATTTAGGAGCAATTTCATAAATTCTACTACTGCTACTACTCCTGAACTACTACTACTACTATTAATACAAATTAATAACAATAATAAATCTGATTTCTTCTAAATGTATTCCTGTCTAGAGCATATTGTGTATGTTTGATGTATGTATTGCCTATAGTACATGTATCATAGATGTTTGTTTATTCCTTACATTGATATGAAATGCATGATTTTAAGTAATATATAACAGGACAATCTAAATATGGACAACAGTTTGTGGTCTTTATGGACTATTGTAATTAGTGAGGCTATACACAGATCATCATAGAATAAATTTTGTTTTGATAATTATCAAATTAAATAATTTATACAAGATGGACTGCTTTCAGCAAACAGTGTATTGTATGATTCAAAGAATTTATGATTCTGAAAGTTTTTCAAATCGTGTAACATCAACATGCTAACAAATGTGAATGTTTTTGGATACATGTTTATCTTAAGACAGTACAACATTTATCACATGGTAATTTGCAGACATTTTTCACATGACAGTTTGCAGACATTTATCACATGGAAATTTGTAGACATTTATCACACTGCAATTTGCAGACATTTAATACATGGCAATTGGTAGACATTTATCACATGGAAATATGTAGACATTTATCAAACTGCAATTGGAGACATTTAATACATGGCAATTGGTAGACATTTATCACAATGCAATTTGCAGACATTTATTACATGGCAATTAGTAGACATTTATCAATGGAAATATGTAGACATTTATCAAACTACAATTGGAGACATTTAATACATGGCAATTGGTAGACATTTATCACATGGAAATTTGTAGACATTTATCAAACTGCAATTGGAGACATTTAATACATGGCAATTGGTAGACATTTATCACATGACAATTTTCAATCTCATTTCATTGATTGGTATGCAAGAGTGGATGCATGACAGTTTTTGTTACAGAAGTTCTTGCTGAAAATGACTTCATGTCTGAAAATGTTTGAGTTGAAGGTCGTGATGAACTTGCAATTTTGTAAACATATTTATCTCAAATTTTTTATCAAATTTAATTTTTTGAGCTTTTGCTAGAATATATGTTTAAAATTCCACAAAAAGAATTTTAAATAAATTGCTAGTTTTAGCATCATTTTCTATTCATATAGATCATGAATCGTGCCATTTTATTTCCTCTCCCTGCATATGTGTGCATTTTTTTCTGTTCAGCATGTGCATGCTTCTTCTTTTCAGTTTACTGCCACTACTAATAGCCTTGATGCTCTGCAGCCTGAGTCACAGACTGACAAAGCAACCCCTTTTTCCACCTCGCAGCTCTCTGCTTCTCTTCCTGATTCTTTCGACTTCCTTGGCCCAGAGATGGCAGACCTTCAGCAACTGCTTGTTTCCATGGTTACAGGTAAAGGGACAGATCTATTTTTCTGCATTATCGTAATAGCTAAGAATACAAGAACACTATTTAAATATTTACAAATCTATGCATAATATTAACATTGAACTTGAAGATTCTCATCCACATTCATCATGATGCTTACTAATGGTTTCCCTGTTGATGGAAAGCTCTACAAAAAATACTGGTAGATCTTGAGGCTATAATTTGTCATGGTTTCCAGCAGTATGTAGTACTGGAAAATATTTTGCTTTCCATGGACACAGGACAACATTTTGATTCATTGCAGGTATTTAAAAAAAAAACATTCCTCACTGTGTTCTGTTTATGCTGATATTCTTTGACAACTGGCATTGTTGGATCAAGTCATATTCAAGTGCCTTTGTGAGGGGCACAACCTAGCAATACCTGGACTGGAACCCATATCTTCCCCATCCCGAGTCCACAGTATCAGCCACCAAGTTATACTGCCTCCTTTTGGAAAAATAAAAGCCCATCTTACAATATGTCACAGAAGGTGACAAGTAACAGTCAAATGTGTTGCTCACATGCCTATCTTGTTTTTTGTTCACTAAGGCATTATTAGTTCACTGACTACTTTATTTCAGGTATTTGAACATTATAATCAAAGCTTGTACTTACCATCGGAACTCACTTATAAGGCAAGTCCAGCTTCAAAAAGAAACCCTCATTTGCTATTGTATGATGTGCTTGCAGATCAGGATCTGTATTGTTTGTTCTACTCTGTATCCATATATTTAATTTAGATGTATGGACTATGCAGTCTGAAATAAAGAATTCTTACCTTATCTAGCAAACTATATATACCAAGATCTGCAGCCACATTGGGAGCTGGCAGATCTTGGTCAGTGCAGTTTACAGTTGAGCTCAGCTTATAAGTGAATATATATGGTAAATGTCCAATGGTTTAGTTGATAAGTTAAAGGTTATGACAGAACAGGCAGAACAGAGATGGTACATTTCATTCTTCTGTAAAATGAAAAAAAAAAAACTTCACTAACTCACTGGGTATATTTCCCATTAGGTTGGTTGTATAAAAGTGTATCACAGGATGGACACTTACTGACCTCTAAATTTTTCCATGCTATATTAAGTACTTGTATGTTATTTTGATCCATTCCAGCTGAGTTACACTTTGTCAATCAAGCTTTATAACTCATATAATTATGGGATGTAGAGCTATAGTGAGCACTATATGACTAGTCCTAATGTCACTAGAAGTCACACACCATGTGAATTAATCATGCTGAATTTGCACATAAGCAAATTTTGTGTATTTTCACAAAATAATCCTCCAGAAAACTTAACATGAAGTGTAACTTTGCATCAGCATTTTTCAGCATATAATAAATTAAGTGTGATACCTCAATCGTCACTTTTTTTCTACATGTTGATAATAACTGAGCTCAAGTTTGTTAAAATGAATTATTTAACATAATTAAAATGAATTATTTTCCACTGAACTTAAGTTTATTAAAATGAATATATTTCAGTGAATTCAAGTTTATTAAAGTAAATTATTTTCAGCTTCGTTTCAGATTTAGACAAAGTATATTCTTTAAACTGACTGAAATTATGTGATAAAATATTGATGCTTCTTTCTATGCCAGAACAACTTTAGCTTAATGATAATACGGGAGGCATGTTTTCTTTCTCACTTTACATATTCATATCTATCTACATTATGTGTCTACACATACTGAGACACAGACACACACACACATACACTTGGATTACACAAATTGAACTATTTATCAATCATTAAGTTTTTCATCTCAGTAATTTAACATATGCATGTTAAAGCAAGAGTAGTTGATGTTAGTGCATTATTTTCCTTTAAATAAAATTGAATAAAGTTTAATCGCACATTTTTAAACACTTATTATACAGTTATATTTCTGTTAAAATACATTTTTTTCAAGTTGACAAGGATTTCTGGACAGTATAACAGGTAAAGTCATAATAGACACCATAACTCCCTGTCTGTCAATGGTTGTCACAGTGTACCCATAATCATCTGTAGCTTATTCACCAGGCAGAATGTAGTACTTGATGTAGCTCTATTGGTGTAATATGCATTGTTGGAAGTAGTGAAGCTGCATTATACTTTTATTTTGGGCTGTGAGTGCATTAGTTATCCATTAGGGTTATCAAGTTTTGCTGTAGCTTTCCAAAAGGATTAAGTTTTATTCCAATTAATTCAATTACATTGTCTTTTTTTTTTTTACCTTTACTTTCATAGTCCGGAAGAGCTTATGGGATGGACTGTTGATTGTTGTATGTCATCCATTGTCCATCATCTAATGTCTATCTTCCAATGTCCGTCAGAGCAATTTTATTATTGCTACTCAACCTAAACTTCCAGGAGAATGTGCCAATATGATATCCAGTATGGCAACCATAGTATGGTCATCTTAAAAAATCTTATTGCTATTCTTCCTAGATGGAAACTTATATTAGTGTTTGGTTTTCACTTCTTGTGATGCCTAGTAGTTACTTAATTAGTATAGTATCAGTCTGACAGTCAGTATGGTCTCCATGGCAGCCATTTCTTCTGAATGGAAAGTAATGTGAACATGACGTTTTCATCAGAAGATAAATTATGAAATCTGGTCATTCAAGAATAAAAATGTTGCTGATGTGATTTAAATATAGCTTCTACCTTGAACATATTTAAAATCTTTATACTAATTCTCTTAAATGGATGGTCATATTTGTTTGAGGTTTTTTACCAGAAGTCTTTTAATGATGTCTGTGTCAAATAAACTGGTGCCCAATCTTGCATCCATTATGGTAGCCACAGTGCTTAGTATAACTCTAGATTATCAGAGCTGGCTTCATCACTTAACAGTAAAAAAAAAAGAAGCAGTGGTCCTCATAAAGCATGCACAAGGACCCCTAGTGTTATAAACCAAGTTAGGTGTCTTGATTGTGATGATACTTTTAAACATTGTTAATTGATCTTTGATGGACCCCTACATCCATTGTAATTGCAGCTTCACATGTGACAGATACAGCACATGGTGTTCAGAATGCAGCCATATGTGCATGCAAAATAATATGGTTCAAAAGGATCTAAATTATTTCATGTTTATGGGATCATCAAAAGACTGTCTTCTGTCTGACAAATGACATCTGTTAGCATAGGTTTATTATTAATATACATCCTAAACCATTTAGAAGTTTGCAGTGAAACTTTAAAAAAACACACTTCCATTCCAATGTCTAATTGGTCCCAGTATGGTCATAACATTGGAATCATCTACTTCAGAATGGATGATCATAAAAGACTTTTCGTGATGTTTAGTTGGTCCTAAATTAAAATGGTGCAGATGTGACATTCAGTATGGCCACCAAGAAAGCAATCTTGAATAGATTGCTACTCCACCAGGATGGATGGTCATATCAATATGTTTGTTTTTGCCAAAAGACATCTCGTGTCTTATTGGCTCTAAATGAAAACAGTGCCTATCAGAATCCATTATGGCCACAAGGTAACCATTTTGAACATCATAATGTTTCTCCTCATAATTGGTAAGTCATATTGACACAGGATTTTACTGGAAGAAGAATTTTTCTGGTGTCTTGATTTTGTTGGTCCTACATGCAAATGATGCTGATCTGGAATCTCATATGGACACTATGTTGGATGTCTTGATAACTTTTGTTAACGCTGTTTCTCCTGAATTGATGATCAGATGAAAATGTAATGAACATAGTGTCAGTCATGCATCCAACATTGCTAATGTGATAGCCATCATAAAACAATCTTGTGATCTGTACTGCTACAGAATGGATGGTCATTCTGACATGACTTTTTGACCAAAAGATTTCGAGCTTGTCCAAAATGATAAGGGTATGTATTTTGTGTCCTGGCCAGCATTATGGCCATCTTGTTTTATCACCTGCTAAGGTCAGAAATGGTTTTAACACTCAGCAGTTAAAGAGATGAAATGATCTATCTTGGATTGCTGAAAATTATTTTCAGCCAGTATGGCATCAGTGCCTCAGAGAGACTCTTGTTAAAGGTAGGCCTTTCATCTTATATGGGTCTAACTGATGTGTTTGAAAAGCCTATCTTTAAAACAAAGAACTCGAGTCTAGTTTATGAATCATCAGCTCCACTCACCTATCACTCAATTGTTACACATTTCAGCCATTGCTGGTTAGGGTTTAAGTGTTATATAATAACAACAATGTTAAAAACTTGTTACCAGACACTTTTGTTATTGCTACCATGTAATATTATACAAGTTCAGATTGTTATAACTATAAAATTTTGAATGTATACTGAGACATTTAATGGAAACTTTTCTTTAATGAAGACTGATTTTTACTGAAGCTACTAAGCAAAATGAGAAATAGGAGCTATCTCTGCTCTGCCAATAGGGAAGTAATGTCCTATTGATGTAGTTGCTGTAAGCAATGTAAGTGCACTCACAGCCATTTAATACCTTTCAATGTGTACAAGTCCCTTTTAACACGTTTTCTGTATGGTTGTCATCACAATGCATGATAATTGTTGTCAGATACCTCATTGTCATGTACCTTTGCATTTTGAAGTTATGTTTGGAATGATGAGCCTATGTTTAGTACATTTTTGCAGCCAGTGGATTTAATAGCAGAATTTTTTCTCAATCCTTTTACATTCATTGTTTTAAGCAGTTTTTAGCTTTGAAATCAAGGAGAATTAAGTGACATTTTTGGATTGATAGTGCAAAGTTACTGTGTTATATACTTGTGTATATTTGCTTCCAACTGCAAATAACATAGATCTGATCTTCTGTTGCATATTGTGCCAGTAGATCAGGGTAAGTCCCTTTGAAGGACTCTTGTTTGAATTTTTGATGGAAGAAGGGGTATATTGTAAAGATATTGAATAGCTCAAGCTTTTGTGTGAAATATACAGTAGTCCCCCTCTTATACGGCCACCCCTTCTGCACCGGGAAAGTGGCCTTATAAGGCGGGTGGCCTTTCCAGAGAGTGACTAAATTTTTTGTGAGAAGTATATCTACGTATTAAGAAAGCTTCATTTTTCAAAGCATTTAATATCTTCGTTTAAAAGCAACATTAAATATTGAATGGTTCTTGTGCTATAATAGTTGACTTATTTCAACTAAATATGAATTAATAGTTCTTATTCTTGGCGTAAGCGTGATATGCGAGCGGGTGTTGTCATGCACATTGCAGAACCATTCAAAAATGTCCTTTGAATCTTGGTACATATGCAATTCTCTTTCCATTTGCTCCATTTTCCCACTGCTGCTAAATAACTTATCAGTTACGATGTTATTTATTCGAGTCTTATCAACATAAAATTGTTTTATTCGAGTCTTTTCTACCTAAATTTGTTTGACCAGTCCCCCTCCCCACCTCTCCCAATATCGTAGACTATAATAACCGACGTTTTCTGAAATAATCATCTTCGTTTACTTGATGACATGTTAATGTTTGGTAATGAGTTATTCCGATGTTGCTAACTGTACGCGATTTAATTATGCAGACGACACATTTGTTGAGCGGACGAAATTCTTTCTTTGTAAAGAAGCGACAAGTTGTGTTGTCACGTGATTTTTCGGTCTTTGTCTAGTACTCTGTTTCTCTTTTTAGCCATTGCTGACCGTGTGATCTTGACATTACGTCCAATTATAATCATCAATGTTGCAACTACAAGACTGATAAAACAATTTTTTTTGCATTAAAACAGATGCCGTATATTTTTTAAAGGCAGTGATTGTCATGTGATTCATTAATTGCAGTCTGGTACCCTATTGTTTTTATATTTATTTTTTTTTTTTACTCTAAGGGCGAAAAACGGCTTGGATAAGTACACTGATTTGATCTGAACAATAGCACATCGCGGCCATTAAACTTTACAATTGTGGAGTAATAGCCATTAATTATATAAGTTCAACATCTTGCAAAGGGAAGCCGTAAAGGCTATCAAACCATTTTCGGCGCAGACTTTGGTCTTGTCCCTCAATATTGCCACTTCTCCGATGTTACTACTATTACTAAGTGTAATCTTAACAATTATCAGTGGATAAACCAGACATCTTATGATAACACGAAGTAAGGATATACAGATTACCTTTATGTAAGGAATAAAATAGGAGTCTTTCTCGGCTTTAAGGAATAAATGTGGCTTCTCGTGAGGTGTAAAGGTTATAATATTAACCGTAGTGGTACATGTAGAACACTTTTTTGAAGAATGAAAATCTCACCTTGGGAAACTGAAATCGGATTACTTAACACAATTAAAAAAAAAAATTGTTCTAGATACTTATTACAAAATAAAATGCGGCCGATTGTAAGGGGTAAATTTTATGTTTTTGCAAAAATATGCTGGCCACTGGTTGCGTTAGCCGGATGGACTTTTGTGAGGGGTAATTTTGAACACAAATTCATCGGTGCCTTCAGATTCTGGCTGTAAAGAGTGGCCGCTGGTGAGGGGGGCCGTTCAAGAGGGGGACTACTGTACTAGGTTGCTGATTACATTGTCATAATTAGGTTATTTTAATCATTTGATAAAATCTTGAACCAATCTCTTCCAATGTCTATACTTGATGTCTTTTAGGATAGGACATCACCTGAATTGTTTTCTTAAAATCAGTTTTGTTAGTAATTAAATTTGTTTATGTTTTGTTTTTAAGTCTAAAATTTAATAGATCGATGGTCCCATTATCTTCAGCAAGTTTTATGAATTATATTTTAAAAGGTGCTTGAATTTCTTATGTCGGTGCATTAGTTAATTCCGAGGATTTTATGCTAGGACACCAAGATATTTCTTGGAAAAATTGTCTTTGAAACTTGCATAATGTGACACTTGTTGTGTCCAGTGCACCTCTATATATTGTATTTCTTGCTGAAGATAATCATTTTGCATAAGAGACTGACCATTTAATTTTTGGAGGGGGTGTGAACCTGTTGTTTTCATCCAACCAAGAATTTTTTATACTGTATAATCAACATGCTTGGTGAGAGCAAGAATATTTCTTTCAAGTTATGCAATGGCTGGAAATTTTGTTAAAATATATCACAGCCTTCTCTGAATGAAATTGTAAGTCTGTAAAGAAATTGTTTGCTTGTGCTTTGTATTGACCAAGTTTGTTGTTGTTGTTGGGCTTAACGCCATTTTTCAGCACACGATAGGCTATTCATGGTGGCCAGTATTAATGGTGGAGGAAGAAACCGGGAAATCACCGGAAAGAACCACCGACCCATGAGAAGCTACTGGCAAGCTTTCTCACATATCCACATTCACCGAATCCCAGACTCAAACACACCACACACACACAGAGGTGAGATGGCAGTGATCCGTAACAGACAGTGCTTAAGACCACTCGGCCGACCAAGTTTGTACCGAGTAAATTTGGAATTCAAAAGTTCCTTTCACTGCAACTTCCTTAATGTTCAGTTGCTGTCATAGACCTCACATACATTTCTTATTTATTAAGTTCAGTGCTGAGTAAAAATGAAACCTGTTTGATTTTCATTGGCTTGAATATCTTTGCCATACCTGCTTTAGTGTGATGCACATTCAATGTAAAAGGGTCAACTTAGATCTGTATTGCATGATAGGCTGTCTGATCCAGCTGCATAACTCCTTGAGAGCACTCTAGAGTCAAATTTTGTATAGCATGCAATAAACTAACTGAAATGCAAGATGTTACAGAGTAGCAATTCACTTATAGATCCAGCTGTCTGTTAAACATAAATAGCTTCTTTTGCAGCAATTTCACAAATATTCAAATTGTACCAAAAGCGGTTATAAGTTTCAAACAACATTCAAGTTCAAAAGTTTTGTGGATACAGGAACAAGAAAGTCAAGAGCAAAACCCCAAAGATAAATCTCCCAAAGATCAAGGCCCCAAAGATAAATCTCCAAAAGATCAAGACCCCAAAGATAAATCTCCAAAAGATCAAGACCCCAAAGATAAATCTCCCAAAGATCAAGACCCCAAAGATAAAAAACCAGAGAAGATAAGTAAAACCAAAGATCAAAACCTGAAAGATCAAAAGCCTCTAAACAGATTTGACACACAGAGCATGACTATGTACTTGAAAGTAAAAATATTGTGAAAGCTTTAAGCTGCTTATTTGTTCTAAACACAGTTATACAGCCTAATGAAAGCTTACTGATTCAAACTTCATTCTAAACACAGTTACACAGCATAATGAAAGCTTACTAATTCTAACTTCATTCTTAACACAGTTACACAGCATGATTCCCGCTTGATTCTAAAGACAATTATACGAGAATCTGCAGACTTTGAGCTTGATTTTCATGTTCAGAAACTTGTCAGAATATAAGTCTATAGTAATTACATGAAATCCTAAGTGCAATAAGCATCATTGACCATGATCAAACTGTGCATTATGTGAATAGAATATTAAAGAATTTTGAAAATGTGTTATCTTAAGAAGCTCAATATGGATATTACACCTCATGCTTTTGCTGTGTGCTGGCATCTATGCTAGCTAGCCAAGGTTTCAATATGATAATCCTATCTACAACTTGGCAACAAATAAAACAGATATTGGTGCTTTATTTTAGCGACATTTATTGTTTTTCATTTAAGTATGTAAGGCCAACTAATGTTGTGCATTGTACCTTAGCTGAAAACGGTGGTGGTGGGGGCAATTGACCTAAAAAGGATACTTTGGAAGTATAACTTGGAAAGTATGATTATGTACCAGAGGGAAACCATTATAGGTGTATTTGAATGAAACATTTGTGCAAACACCGACAGGCACTCAAAAATTGATTATTTTTATCAGTCCATTCAAGTTTTGTGATCCCCTTATCTTGATCATGTAGAAACAGTGTTCAAATTTGATTTAATTTTGATTGGATGCAGTGGCTTGCTGCTGCATTCAGTGAAATTCATAGACATAGACCTGAAGCACAAAATTATCTGCTCGATATGCCAAGGTGTAGATCGGGTTATCACATCATAATTTTGGCTAGCGAAGATGGTATGCTTGCTGCATGAACTGATTCAAACTTATTTTAATGATTCCTCAAAATATTAATAAATTCATGATTTGATGTTGTGCATATCATATACAATGGATATGAACGTATCACATTTCATGCTGAGCTCGGGTAATGACTTAAAAACATGTTAAATGTTTAATAAATTAGTGATTTTTTTTTGTTAGAAGGAAAGGTGTTCAATTTATGTTGCAGGTTAGTAAGAGATTCTTTGTAAATAATCCTTTTCTGTGAAACACACAACTAGAATCTTTGGCACTGACTTTGGTAAGACTGTACTTAGGGACACTCAAAGGGTTACTTTTTATGAGATCATTCTTTGTAAACAAACTTTAATAAAAGTGAAAGATAAAGTGCATCAGTTAATGGTGCATGCTTTTTCCTGTCTGATATAGCACTTATTTAGCAAACTTTGATGCACCCAGCAGCAAGAGATGAATGATTGACAGAATAGTAATTATCCACAAACTGTAAATATAATCAGCAGTTAAAGTATTTAAAGTTCACCATTATATGAGTGTGTATATGAATGGTAGGCATAGATGAAATCAAGAGAACATGATTTGTATGAGAATGTTGGAGAATTTTTTTAGCCATTTGTCTTGATAAAATGTAGCAGCTACTGATGTAATTTAGAAATGTCTATGTAATAAGCTGTTGGAGAGTGGTTGAATTTGTAACTGAAATTACGAAAATTGGAAATCTTACCATGGGTTGGTTGACATACCACAAGGGATGGGTGTGTGAGATTTGACTGTTGTGGGCGGTTGCAATCTATATTTAATGTTTAAAATCATGTATACAAGTTTTATGCAGATTTTTTTATCATCATGTTCATCATCAATGTCTCTGATGATAATCACAACTCCTAAATTTTAGGATGGAAATTCACAAAATTGTGTGGTTAGTATAGTTGCCTCTGGCAAGCATCTATGAGAGAGGCATAATCCTTAACTCCTGACCCTAGGTTTTTTTAGATAGGGTGAAAGATCAGGTGTGCATTCATTTCTAATACAGTGACATTTTCAAATATTTTCTGACCAATATTTTTATGTGCAGTTCTAACAGGAAGATTTGATGTACATGTGAATTTTGCATTATGACCCCAGGGTATTTAACTGATGGAGGGGTGGTTTGGAATATGCAATACTAAGCACTGGAATATTTGGCTCCAAACCATTGCATTTGCCCTATTTTGTATTTTAGTCTTGATAGATATTATTCAGTGAATGTGTATAATTGAATAGCCATCATTTTCTTTATAAGACTGTAGGAATATCTTTATGTGTCAGAGTTAACAATATTTATTTTCTTGTAAGACTGTAGGAATATCTTCATGTGTCAGAGTTAACAATATTTATTTTCTTGTAAGACTGTAGGAATATCTTTATGTGTCAGAGTTAACAATATTTATTTTCTTGTAAGACTGTAGGAATATCTTTATGTGTCAGAGTTAACAATATTTATTTTCTTGTAAGACTGTAGGAATATCTTTATGTGTCAGAGTTAACAATATTTATTTTCTTGTAAGACTGTAGGAATATTTTTTATGTGTCAGAGTTAACAATATTTATTTTCTTGTAAGACTGTAGGAATATCTTCATGTGTCAGAGTTAACAATATTTATTTTCTTGTAAGACTGTAGGAATATCTTCATGTGTCAGAGTTAACAATATTTATTTTCTTGTAAGACTGTAGGAATATCTTCATGTGTCAGATTTAACAATATTTATTTTCTTGTAAGACTGTAGGAATATCTTCATGTGTCAGATTTAACAATATTTATTTTCTTGTAAGACTGTAGGAATATCTTTATGTGTCAGATTTAACAATATTTATTTTCTTGTTAGACTGTATGAATATCTTCATGTGTCAGATTTAACAATATTTATTTTCTTGTTAGACTGTAGGAATATCTTCATGTGTCAGATTTAACAATATTTATTTTCTTGTAAGACTGTAGGAATATCTTCATGTGTCAGATTTAACAATATTTATTTTCTTGTAAGACTGTAGGAATATCTTTATGTGTCAGATTTAACAATATTTATTTTCTTGTTAGACTGTATGAATATCTTCATGTGTCAGATTTAACAATATTTATTTTCTTGTTAGACTGTATGAATATCTTCATGTGTCAGATTTAACAATATTTATTTTCTTGTTAGACTGTATGAATATCTTCATGTGTCAGATTTAACAATATTTATTTTCTTGTAAGACTGTAGGAATATCTTCATGTGTCAGATTTAACAATATTTATTTTCTTGTAAGACTGTAGGAATATCTTCATGTGTCAGATTTAACAATATTTATTTTCTTGTAAGACTGTAGGAATATCTTCATGTGTCAGATTTAACAATATTTATTTTCTTGTAAGACTGTAGGAATATCTTCATGCGTCAGATTTAACAATATTTATTTTCTTGTAAGACTGTAGGAATATCTTCATGCGTCAGATTTAACAATATTTATTTTCTTGTAAGACTGTAGGAATATCTTCATGCATCAGATTTAACAATATTTATTTTCTTGTAAGACTGTAGGAATATCTTCATGTGTCAGATTTAACAATATTTATTTTCTTGTAAGACTGTAGGAATATCTTCATGCGTCAGATTTAACAATATTTATTTTCTTGTAAGACTGTAGGAATATCTTCATGCAACATTGTTAAAATCAGATGAAATCTTTTTTTGATATTGAATTCTTGCAGATGATTTAATTTAATTTATAATTGATTTGATGATCATGATTAATAATTTTTTGACCAATAAGTAATCATTCTTAATTTAATGAAATTGCTAATTTAAAATTGAATCTTTTTCATTTACTATATTGGACATCTACAGTGTGGATTTTCTTTTTCCTTATTACCATTTCAAAGAAATCTTCATTTATTTACATGTTTATGATACCTATCCTGTTAATATATAATTAAATGTGTGTATGCATGGATTTTTAATGTAGTTTTTAACAGTTTGAGTCATTTAACTACAATGTCTGCAGTGTGGCAGCTTATAGTGACATCTAGCAATGTGATATCATGTTGCAGACATGTGGCATCATGTCCCACCCAGTCACATTATCCTGACACATTCCAGCCAGTCCTAACACTAACCTCTTAATGCTGAATGCCAAGTGAGGTAGCTTCTAGTACCATTTGTTTATAAGTCTTTGGTATGTTTTGGCCAGGGTTTGAACCCACAACCTTCCACATCTGAGTTGGACACTCAAACCATGTAGGCCATTGGAGCGGTCATCTCAAAGTCTAGTTGGTCCTTAATGAAAGTGGTGCAGATGTGACATCCAGTCTCACCACCATAGTGACCATCATGAAAATTTTGTTTTATCACTGCTTGTACTGGGCATATGGTATTAACATCTAGTTTTGTCATGATTGGTGCAATCAGGGAAAACTTATTGATACCTTGTATGAATTTATACAAGAGTTTTTAACACAATGTCTTATTTAGTCTTGTTGGTCCCACATGGAAATGAAGATTATCTGACTTCTAGTCTTAAAAAATTTTCTGACTCTTCCTTAATGTAAGGTCTTATAAACTTGGAGTTTGACGAAAAGACTTCTGATGACTAGTTGATCCTAAATGAAAACAGTGCTGATCTGACTTGCAACATGGTAACACATTGAGGCAATCTCAGAATCTTGTTATTGATGTTTCTATCCAATGAATGGTCTTAATGACTCGTGCCTTTCACTAAGAATTTTTTGTGACAATATCTGGTTAGTCCTAACTAAAAATGGTGGCTATCTTGAATATTTTCTATAACTACTCTTCCTTATCAGATGGTTATTCAGCATCAGGTTTTCACTGTAAGATTTGTGACATCTAGTTGGTCCTAAATGAAAATGATGTCATTCTGATTTGTCAACCACAGCAGTTAACACTGAAGAATGTCAGAGATGGTCTCAACACTCACAAGTTGAAAGGCAGAGATTTTTTTGAATTCGTTTATATTCTTGTAATCCAGTTGAGTATTAGTCCCTTCTAGAGACTCTTGTTATAAGAGTTTTTTTATTTAACTATAACTGACTCAGGGCAATATGTGATAAAACCCTCTGAGTGCAATAGACTCTGTGAAACAGTAAATATTATGGTCTTCGTCAGGTGATAATGCAGTAATTCTGTTATCAGCTTTCCAGGTGAGTTATGACTCATCTCTATGATGGAGGTTGAGGTCGGATGCAGTAGTATATTTATATAAACATGTAGTAGTATATGTGAAAATTGCTCATTAGTCCTCTTATTAGAGTCATTTAATACATCAGCTTTTAATTAACTATTTTCTTTGGTTGCAAAACATTATAAGACAAAGTCACTATAATTTTCAGCAGATTCAAATGTGTGATTATTTGTAGAAGTTTGATAAGACTAAAGAATTCAGTACTCAAACTTAAGTGACAAAAAATAAATATGAATTGTTTGATTGATGAAAAAAATTAGAGTTTATGTGATCTAAACTGGGAAAATAATATTAACAACTAATTTTAACATTCCAAATTGAAGTATATTTTATAATATGGTATGTTTCAGATTGACCTGGTTAATATAATTTGATTTAAAACAGGTTTCAAAACCTGATGTTATTTTCATTTTGTTCAAAATTGTGTTCATTTTTGTTTTAATTCATTCTTTCTAGATTCGAGTAATCCATCTGGTATGAAGAAACAAAAGACAGAAGCTTCATGTGTAGGATCATCACCCTTATTTTCATCATCTTCCTCTTCTCCACAATCATCATTGTCAACCCTAGCAACATCCATATCATTTGAACTTCCATCATCCCCTATCCACAAGTACGCTGCAAACGGAAACCTGGAGTCCCTACGGAAACTAATTTTGGAACTCGATGCTGATGTAAACCTGCCAATGAAGGATGGAACCACACCTATCCACTGTGCTGCAGAGGCTGGCCAAGAGAGTAGGTTTGATAATGTAAATCATGAAACTTATTTAGTTATGCATTGTGATACATTATTTTTGTCAGTTCACCTGGCGATAAAATCAGATTAGTATGGTCATTTATGCATCCATGCATTATTTGCCATCTGTCAAAACTTTGATTTTTTTCTTCTCCAAAACTACTTGTAAGAATTAAAATGAAATATATAAATGGCATCCATGTTTGAATCTCTCTCACATTTGAAAAAATGATTTTGTTCTGGCTTACAATAAAAATTAAGTTGTTCAAATTTTGAACACTGTGTTCCTACTTCATCAAGACAATGGGAGCACATACTTTGAATATACTCGTAAATAAAATACACCTGTAATGGCTTCTCTCAGGTACGTAGTAATTCTTTTGATGTTAAGCTTAGAGAAAATCCTTTTTAAGTCAATTGCCTCTGCCATTTTTGGCTGATATAAAATGCACTGCTGTTATACAATTGGTTATTGGAATTACATACTAAGGGGGGGGACAACTCATAAAATTCAATAGATGTCACTAGGACAAAGCACTAAAATATCTGTTTGATTCTGCCATGGTGCAGATAGAGTTAATATATTGAAACCTGGCTAGCAAAGTTTACCTCTCATACACTGTAGACTGCTTTTTACAGAAAGCTCTCAAATGAAACCACTGTTTTCATTGCTAAAAATTGAAGGTTCATTTAGGTGGTGCTCCACAGTTCATATTTAGCATAGGGTTAGAATTTTAAAGAAAAAGAATTTCCCTGGGTTTCCTCTCTAGTTATACTGGCTATTTAAAAAAGACTGTGTATATAAAAGGTATTGTTCAAAGAACCATTAATTCCCTTTATTTTGGTATATCATTGATGGGTTTAAAAGGGGTTATAGAGTATACAGCTTGGCCTTTATTTAGATGTGCACCTTTCAAAAACGAGCTGATAACTTTTTTTACATTTTATGTATTTGGTAATTCATTCATTGCACTTTCAGAAGCTGGTATTGTCTATTCTGGCAAAATTCATTTTACCTATTTTAATAGCTGCCAAGGATAGTGTACTTTAGACAAATTCAGGTTGATTTTTGAAGCACAAGGGAGCAGTCATTTTAGTTAGCAGTGTCAGTGTGTTAACATCATTTACAATTTCCAAAAGTACAATGTCCAAAGAAATGTCAGCCACATTACATGAAATTAGTATAGAGTTGTGCCAACATGCTTTCTACTGTGAATGTTTTAAATGCAAACAGCTTCACATTATATACATCACTCTCTCAAAACTACATAATAATTTGAGAGCACCACCTTAAATGCTTAACACCAAATTTGATAGAAGGGATCCTTGTCATGAAGTCCTTTCAGTCTTACAAATGGTGCTGATCTGCCATCAGATGTGATCATCATTACCAAAAATAGAAACATCTCAAAACTACATCTCAAAAACTATAATCTAACCATATCTGACAACATTCTAATAATAATGCTTTGGAATCTATATAAATGATGTCAATCCACCAAAAAATATGCTTGCCATTGATACAAATAGGAAAATCTTTAATTGACTTCCCAAAAACTGCTCAAAAGAATTACATAGAGTTTCCTGTCATGAAGGTCTTTCTGACTTTTTTGCCATTTATGTCAAACTGATCAAATATCACCACCTTTAAAATGACTCTCTACAAAACTACCTGACCATATAAAACAAAATTTGATTGGTGGCATCCAAAAATTGAAAACCTTTCACATTCATATGAAAGATATCAATACAGTATCTAATTCAGCTGAAGTTATTCAGACTTAAAATACATTTAAAAATTTTGTTAATAACACCATCTTTAACTAAATTATACTGTGGTTCAACCCATGTTTCATGCCTTACTACCACTTCCTTTAGCTTTTACACCTATGCATACCAGGTGAGCAATGTCAGGCTCTTATTGTATAACTGCACAGTATACTTTTCACTCAGCAGTATAGCGTATGCGATTTTTCATATTTCTACATGTTGCAGTGGAGGGGGGATGAAGCAGTAGGAAGGATTTAGAAAAAGTCATTCCACCACCTTCCAGCATGTTCTGACAGACTTGCTGTAGTTCCTCAAAAAATAGCTCTGTATCATGTTTTCTTGTGGAGTCACATTTGATGATCGCTTTAGTGGATGTGTTGTCGGTAAAGTGGTTATGATTTACTGTTTATTAGCCTAGCAAGCATGTGCTGTAAAGTTTCATTGGAGACAGACAGACAAAGAGGGAGCACGGTAGGTCATTTAGTAATCTTTGTTGCTGCCCTTATAAATTGTGTTTTACATGTTTTCGTTTCCAAGTTTCTAAAAGTTCAGAAAAAGCTGGTGAAGCCCAAGCTTGCTAGTGATAAAAAAATCTTCAGTGTATAATGATGGAAGCCTGATGAAATAATAGTTAATTGTATAATAAGTATTATGATAAAAAAGAATGTGTTACATGCACAGAAGAAAGAGATGAGTGGTGGGAGTATAGGTTTAGTGGTTTGCAAAAGCTGATTAAAAGGAGTAAAATTGAGTTATCTCCCTGCTTCTCAACATCATGGGAAGAAAGTGATTATCTTGAACTTGCAATTTTGTTATCATTGCCCAATGATAATACAATGTATGAAATTATTGAATTCTTTTGGAGTGAAGCAATGTGCTGATGACTGTTGAAAACGTGTAAATCTGTATTCATATTTTCACAACACATACATCTTTTACCTCCTAAAGATCTATATAATCAATGCCATATATTGGATTAGGAAATTAACATATGCAGCCACTATTTTACAAACCCACCCATCCAATAACTGCATGATCAAAATGGTAACTTTTCTTCACAAGTATGTCTGTCTGAAACTGAAGCATCAACATTAAATTCCCATTGATGCTGAAGATATTTTTAACTACCCATATGTGAATGTATTTACACTAATATCAATTAAAAGCCAAAATTAATATAGGCAAAGTTCACAACAGATAGAATCGGTTGTGTATGGTCATCAAAAAAATGCACTGCATTAAATCTAGAAGTGAATGTAATTTTTTTAAAGTAACCATAATTAAGAAAAATGGGAAATTCAGCTATAATGAAACAAAGGGTTATAGAGTTAGGGACAAAGAAGTCAATGTGTGTTGTCTCAGTATCACAAAAATGAATATTAGCAACTCAGTTTTGTTATTGTCTTAAAGTTAATTGAAAATACCATTTACCAAATCCTTACATTTCTTGACAGAGATAGAGATCCATATGCAGTATCACTGAAGGCAGATCACTATATGACTCATTTTGACTAACACAGTAATACATGATTTCAAGACAAATCCATACTTTTTATACCCACCCACCCCATCAAATTCACAGACATTTTTATGTGCTAAGACAGTTGGAGATGGTTGACACAATTGCCTACTATGGTATGTCCCAGCACAAGGCCCTACATATATTTCTTTGCATGAAAAAAATGACAAAAAAATTCAAATTGTGAGGTCAACACTGATCCACAGTAAATTGGCTAATATGGCTTCACATTTTTTTCTGATAATAAGTAAATGAAATAAACCAGATTTTGACTTAACATGACTGCAAGATTTTTGGGGAATATGTAGTAGTCTTGAATGTCATGTAATTTATGCTATGCCAAAGCAAGCAAACTGTAATTTATGGTGCTAGGTTATTCGCCTCTGTTTAAGGCTGTTAGATTTATTTTAAAATTCTATCATGTACCCATCAATTCTAATGATCGGTTACCTGATTAGCTGATCAAAAGGAAATTGTTTTAATTATTTACAGACCTAAACTGCTTTGTTGTTGTTTGATACTGGCATGAATGGCATGCAGAAATGCATTTTATTGGTGCTCAAATTGTGAAGAAAAGAACTGTTGACTTTGTATTTATTCGTATATAAAATGATGAAGTAAAAAAAATGAACAAATGGTTTATGAAACTGTCATCTAGTACTGTAGATCATTGTGGCCTAGTCATGAATATTATGTCTCACTTTCCAGATGTTTAAATAGAGACAGAGCTTGGGCTTTGTAAGTAACACTTTGATCGTACAATTTGTGAAATCTCTATTGAAGGTTGCAACTAAACAAATGTCAGTTGTGTGTCAAGATCAAATAACCACCATCTTTTATCTGAGCCAATATCACAGTTGTGACTCAAAAGGTGGTTGTGTAGGAAAACAAGCTTAGGAATTATGGCCAAATATTTACATTTACTGGAAGTTGCAGAGCTCTACTTGGCACTGAACAAGTACATGTATTATAATTGCAGCTCAATCAAAGTATTGTCAAGTTGGAAACAAAGTGAGTCTGCTTTGACAAAGCCAAGAGATTAGGGAAGGCCATCATCACTGACAGTAAACTTGTTATGAAATATACCCCCTTTCTGCCCCCAAAAATGACCCTCAAGACAGGTGGTCTCTTATAGCAGGTTTGTACAAAAAGACCAGTTTCAAAGGTTCAGTTTCAGAACAGTTTTAAAAAATGACTACAATCACTGTACATATATTCTATTCTTTCGTAATAGTTCTTGCTAAAATATTGTATGCTTTCATCTAAAAACATAATTATATAGCAATAAAGATATACTTCTATCATTAAACATGAAATCACATTTACATTTGAAGATCACATATATTAGCATATGAAATTGTTTCTAATTTACTCCTTTTCCTTTATAAAAATCTAAATTTGTTTTACTGACTTTTAGACCACTTTTTTGCAACTGGTTTGTTTTTTCTCTCACTTTTTCATTTTTTTATAATTTTTTTCTCCAGCCTTAAAATTTGTCTTTTTATAGCTGGATTAGGTTAACATTACCATTATTAACATTGTTAGTACTGAATTGTAATATCGAACGTAAAGACAGTTTTGACTGGCTTTGGGAAAATATGGAAAATCTGTACATGTGCATTGCATATCTAATAATTATTGAAATAAAAAGAAACAATTATTTCACCCAGAAACAGAATCATTTACTCAGTGAGACAAAAGTGAACAGCTTCATTCAAAGAAAACATGCAGGGATTAACACTATAAACAAAGTGGGTAACCTGGTTGCACCAACTTGAACAGAGGACAGCTTTGTGACTGGGATGTAATCATTTAACCTTGGTGGAAAAAAAAAAACAAACATCACATCACACTATTAATCAAATTCTGCAAACAATTCTGGTTTAACATACAACCACCATATTCTCCCAGGCAATATGGATTAACTGTAAAGGCAAACAATATATGGGACCACTAGGTCAATTTCTGCACTACAATGGCAATTTGACAGGTATATTATTAGCCTGGTTAACAGACTGTAGTATTTATCACTGATAGCCATAATCCTTTTTTTTTTAATTATTCTTTTTATGTTTGACTTTTATCAGAACATTCATTGCTAATCAAGCTGTCATTGTAACAATTGACTACATATAGGTCAGTGGTGTTTTCATTTTTGTGATATGGTTGTTCAATTTCATAGGGATTCTAGTTCCTACTCACCCATACAATCTATGATAAGGCCATTAAGCAGGCTAAGTGTGGGAATAATTAATCTGGTTCACTGATTCATAATGCTTCCTGCATTTCTCTCCCCTATATGAATAGCAGCATAAAACAGAAACTATAAAACTCTATAATCATAACTAAAAAAATGTCAGATATCTGTAGCCAGCCTTTTTTTGTTATGAGTAAACATTGTTAAAGGGATTAAATAAAGGTCGGTGGAGTTTATCCTCATTTTTGTGATGTTGTCATTCATAGCAAGGTCAAAATGCATATTTTGCCAAGACTTCATGGTTACTAGTCACGCTTAGCAGGTGGTCACTCATGACAGAGCATTAATGTAATAAAATTAATCAGTGCATTACAATTGTGGTTGGAAATGATAGTTGGTCACTTATAGCAGAGGTCGATCATAACAGTTTTTACTATATATAGTAACCAGGTACCCAATATCTACCTTGATTACCTAGGTTATTATCAATTTGCAGTTACCTGAGTACCAGAAGATATCCTTTGGGAAGCCTACCTTTATCGAGAAAAAAAAATGATCAATCGATCGATCCAGAGATTAGTCCTGCTATCACATCATTGTTTATTTAAGCAAAAATTTAATTAGTTTATTTGGGGACAGTTAACAAATTTTCACTATCAAAAATTGCTGAGGGATAATTTGAATACAATTCTTCAAATCAGATTGCTTTGTGTAATATAAATGAAATTTGTCCCTAGCTGAAATTAACATCCATGTTTGATACTAATTTTTGTCAATATTTATAATAATTTTAACAATGACTACAGCTTTGTTTTCTGTAGAACTGAAGTCAAGTATCTCTTAGGGACAGAGCATTTAATTTTCCAAGGATGGGTGAGACTGGGGTTCATTCTAAACAGCTTTACAACAATTGTCTTGCTCAAATTTGTTGAAAACAGATCTTGTTCTATATCTGATTTTAATTGTTGTTGTTGTGGACTTAATGCCATATATTATCACATGATACATGGCAACCAGTGTAACTGGTGGAGGAAGAACCCCCAAAACTGTAAGGAGAAAACATCAACCCACAGGAAACTACTGGCATGCTTTCTTACATTCCTACATAGACTGAGCCAGAGAAAAGTCCATGTGGACAGAGGTGAGATGGCAGTGACTCTTGAAGATGAATTCTTTTAACTAATCGACCATTTAGAGCCCTGATTTTTTTTTTTTCTTATGTTGAAGAAAAAGTTCCCTTGGGAAAGAAAATCCTATCCCTGCATCCCTCCCCAATTAAATGGTCTTTTTTTTTGCTGTGCACATGCATTATAAGTCACATTGCATGAAAATATAGCTGGTTCAGAGTATGTATGTATATTTAATATTCAATCTCATGAACACATGCTGCTGTGTTGTACTACTATTGATTGAGGGCTAAGTGCATGAGTCACATTTCACAGTAAATTCAGTATTTTCTGTTCTTTTCTTTAGATTAAAATTGCTTGTAAGTTAAGTAGGAGCCAAACAGCAAAAGGTGCATCATCAAGTCTGTGCATGTGTTTGTTCTAATTTCTTTGAAGAAAGTTAAATTATAAAATTACTAGAAGTTTCAGCGTTAAATAGCGATACAAAATTTGTTAAATTCTTTATCAAGTTCTGAATTTATAGCTCTCACTGGTGTAGTTCTTGGATGTGTAATTGCCTTTTACTTCATGATATTAGCACAATGACTAGCTGAGCAAACATGTATATTTTAAAGTTTGCTTACATTAAACCAAACTACCAATGAGTTTTTACGGTATTAAAGTTATTTTGAAAGCATTATTTCAATAACTTCTTGATCTTATTTTCGACATGTTAAAGTTTAGCAAAATGGTACGTATGATTTGAAACCATGGAATGTACTTCATCCAGCTGAAACACCTCTACAATTGTATTCATTGTTTTTGCAATGCTGACAATGTAAAGTGGTATGCATTGTAGGATAAATGGTATGACTTGGGTATGATGGTGCTTTGTTTGTTAAATTGCAAAGCAATGATTAAAGGTCAGTTACATGAAGATTTTCCATCCCATGTTTACTTTCTCAGATCAGTGGTTTCAGAATTATTGATTTTTTATTTGTGAAGTTTAATGTAAGAGATAGAATTATATTCATAACTAATAATGTCTTACAGGCATATTTTGCAATTGGCCAAAATATCATTACTATTTGACATATCAGGCATATAGAATTTACAAGGGTTTACATAATACTTGTTTAAAAAGACTTTTTTTTATGGATTTCTGCTTAATTACTTTATGATTACTAAACTTTTTTTTACTTTGTTTCAGAATGCCTCAATCTGCTTTTATCAAATGGAGGCAATTCAAATTCTTTGCGAGATGATCAGTATAGTCCAGTTCATGCTGCTGCTAGAATGGGGCATTATGGGTCAGTATTGGATTACATGTTTCTACTAGAAAGGGGGATTATGGGTCAGTATTGGACTACATGTATCTGCTAAAATGGGGCATTATGGGTCAGTATTAGACTATATGTATCTGCTAGAATGGGGCATTATGGGTCAGTATTGGACTATATGTATCTGCTAGAATGGAGCATTATGGGTCAGTATTAGACTATGTATCTGCTAGAATGGGGCATTATGGGTCAGTATTGGACTATAATATGTATCTGCTAGAATGGGGCATTATGGGTCAGTATTGGACTATATGTATCTGCTAGAATGGAGCATTATGGGTCAGTATTAGACTATGTATCTGCTAGAATGGGGCATTATGGGTCAGTATTGGACTATAATATGTATCTGCTAGAATGGGGCATTATGGGTCAGTATTGGACTATATGTATCTGCTAGAATGGAGCATTATGGGTCAGTATTAGACTATGTATCTGCTAGAATGGGGCATTATGGGTCAGTATTGGACTACATGTTTCTACTAGAAAGGGGGATTATGGGTCAGTATTGGACTACATGTATCTGCTAAAATGGGGCATTATGGGTCAGTATTAGACTATATGTATCTGCTAGAATGGGGCATTATGGGTCAGTATTGGACTATATGTATCTGCTAAAATGGGGCATTATGGGCCAGTATTGGACTACATGTTTTTACTAGAAAGGGGCATTATGGGTCAGTATTGGACTACATGTATCTGCTAAAATGGGGCATTATGGGTCAGTATTAGACTATATGTATCTGCTAGAATGGGGCATTATGGGTCAGTATTGGACTATATGTATCTGCTAGAATGGAGCATTATGGGTCAGTATTAGACTATGTATCTGCTAGAATGGGGCATTATGGGTCAGTATTGGACTATAATATGTATCTGCTAGAATGGGGCATTATGGGTCAGTATTGGACTATATGTATCTGCTAGAATGGGGCATTATGGGTCAGTATTAGACTATATGTATCTGCTAGAATGGGTCAGTATTGGACTATATGTATCTGCTAAAATGGGGCATTATGGGCCAGTATTGGACTACATGTTTTTACTAGAAAGGGGCATTATGGGTCAGTATTGGACTATATGTATCTGCTAGAATGGGGCATTATGGGTCAGTATTAGACTATATGTATCTGCTAGAATGGGGCATTATGGGTCAGTATTGGACCACATGTATCTGCTAGAATGGGGCATTATGGGTCAGTATTGGACCACATGTTTCTACTAGAAAGGGGCAATATGGGTCAGTATTGGACTACTTGTATCTGCTAGAATGGGGCATTATGGGTCAGTATAGGACCACATGTTTCTACTAGAAAGGGGCATTATGGGTCAGTATTGGACTACATGTATCTGCTAGAATGGGGCATTATGGGTCAGTATTGGATTACATGTATCTGCTAGAATGGGGCATTATGGGTCAGTATTGGACTGCATGTATCTGCTAGAATGGGGCAATATGGGTCAGTATAGGACCACATGTTTCTACTAGAAAGGGGCATTATGGGTCAGTATTGGACTACATGTATCTGCTAGAATGGGGCATTATGCGTTAGTATTAGACTATATGTATCTACTAGAATGGGGCATTATGGGTCAGTATTGGACTACATGTATCTGCTAGAATGGGGCAATATGGGTCAGTATTGGACTACATGTATCTGCTAGAATGGGGCATTATGGGTCAGTATTGGACTACATGTATCTGCTAGAATGGGGCATTATGGGTCACTATTGAACTGCATGTATTTGCTAGAATGGGGCATTATGGGTCAGTATTGGACTATATGTATCTGCTAGAATGGGGCATTATGGGTCAGTATTGGACTACTTGTATCTGCTAGAATGGGGCATTATGCGTCAGTATTAGACTATATGTATCTGCTAGAATGGGGCATTATGGGTCAGTATTGGACTACATGTATCTGCTAGAATGGGGTATATGGGTCAGTATTGGACTACATGTATCTACTAGAATGGGGCATTATGGGTCAGTATTGGACAATGTGTATTTGTTAGAATGGAGTATAATGGGTCAGTATTGGACTATATATCTGCTAGAATGGAGCATTATGGGTCAGTATTGGACTACATGTATCTGCTAGAATGGGGCATTATGGGTCAGTATTGGACAATGTGTATTTGCTAGAATGGAGTATAATGGGTCAGTATTGGACTATATATATCTGCTAGAATGGAGCATTATGGGTCAGTATTGGACTACATGTATCTGCTAGAATGGGGCATTATGGGTCAGTATTGGACAATGTGTATTTGCTAGAATGGAGTAGTATGGGTCAGTGTTGGACTATATATATCTGCTAGAATGGAGCATTATGGGTCAGTATTGGACTACATCTATCTGCTAGAATGGGGCATTATGCGTCAGTATTAGACTATATGTATCTACTAGAATGGGGCATTATGGGTCAGTATTGGACTACATGTATCTGCTAGAATGGGGCATTATGGGTCAGTATTGGACTACATGTATCTGCTAGAATTTGGCATTATGGGTCAGTATTGGACTACATGTATCTGCTAGAATGGGGCAATATGGGTCAGTATTGGACTACATGTATCTGCTAGAATGGGGCATTATGGGTCAGTATTGGACAATGTGTATTTGCTAGAATGGAGCATTATGGGTCAGTATTGGACTACATCTATTTGCTAGAATTTGGCATTATAGGTAGTATTGAATTACATATATCTGCTGGAATGGGGCAATATGGGTCAGTAGTGGACAACATGCATTTGCTGGAATGGGGAATTATGGGTCAGTAGTGGACATTATGCATTTGCTGGAATGGGGCATTATGGGTCAGTAGTGGACAACATGCATTTGCTGGAATGGGGCATTATGGGTCAGTAGTGAACAACATGCATTTGCTGGAATGGGGCATTATGGGTCAGTAGTGGACATCATGCATTTGCTGAAATGGGGCATTATGGGTCAGTAGTGGACATCATGCATTTGCTGGAATGGGGCATTATGGGTCAGTAGTGAACAACATGTATTTGCTGGAATGGGGCATTATGGGTCAGTAGTGGACATCATGCATTTGCTGGAATGGGGCATTATGGGTCAGTATTGGACAACATGCATTTGCTGGAATGGGGCATTATGGGTCAGTATTGGACTATATGTATCTGCTAGAATGGGGCATTATGGGTCAGTAGTGGACAACATGCATTTGCTGGAATGGGGCATTATGGGTCAGTATTGGAATATATGTATCTGCTAAAATGGGGCATTATGGGTCAGTAGTGGACAACATGCATTTGCTGGAATGGGGCATTATGGGTCAGTAGTGGACAACATGCATTTGCTGGAATGGGGCATTATGGGTCAGTATTGGACTATATGTATCTGCTAGAATGGGGCATTATGGGTCAGTAGTGGACAACATGCATTTGCTGGAATGGGGCATTATGGGTCAGTAGTGGACAACATGCATTTGCTGGAATGGGGCATTATGGGTCAGTATTGGACTATATGTATCTGCTAGAATGGGGCATTATGGGTCAGTAGTGGACAACATGCATTTGCTGGAATGTGGCATTATGGGTCAGTATTGCTTGATGAGTAGGATTTCTGGCAATTTTGTCAAATGCAAGACATAGATCCCTTAAGTTTTGGCAATTTAACTTATCTTTACATTTTTAGAATTTAAATTTTAATTGGTTTATGTATTTATTATGAATCACATGCTGTAAAACCCAATACTTAATGTACATTTTTTCCAGAATTTGTGATGTGTCATGTGTAATTTTAGCAATGATATTGTGAACAGTTCTGTTTAATTGACACATTGATAGGTATTAATTTGCAGTAAAGATTGCCATCAGAGCAAAGGTGTTCCACTGAATTCTACCCCATATTCTTGGAACACTGTTTTTGTGAAAACTTTGAAAAGTGACAATTACTGTAGCAAAGAGGTTTTAAATTTTGCTACAATACTAAGATTTTAATACAGATATTATTTTGTACAAAGAATTAACATTTTTGCTGATAATACTTTAAAAATGTATTTGAGTTATTTTTTAGTCATTAGTTATTATTTATAGCATAAAAATCTATAGTCTGTCCAATCCATAATAAAGAACAACTGACATGGAATGATCTACCTCAGGGCTTTGAAGGACCACGACTCTGAGTATCATTTTTCTAGTGTAAGTCATAAACCTTTAGACAGCATTCAGCTTTAGAGAATTAGCAATGTATCTATTTTATGATAAAGTGTTATGCTTGTTAAAATTTTCTGATAATATATACACAATATATGATGAAAAGTTCAAAAAACTTTGAACCAGTCATAAATAATAGCAGCCACCATTTCAGATGTAATGTCATATAAAACCTATGAAAATATGGATTTGTGGGCATTTAAAGAAGTATTTTATATGTAACTTTATTTTACTATTTTTTTATATAAACTCATTTTTGAATAAAATTGCAACACATCATTTCATATTTCTTGACACAGCATAATATACAAGCACATATATTTTTATTTACATAAGATAGAGCTAAAACCATAACTTGACATATGGCCATTGTCATGCCTGTCAACTTTTCTAATGCCAAGTAGGGAGATAAAATATTTTGTTTTCTTTCACTGCATTTTTAAGCCTTATTTTCACTTGAATGATCTTCCTGGTCCAATATGTATGAAATTCTCCAAGGACACACAGTTCCTCCATGTTATTTCCCCCAGGTCATGCCATATTTTTCATATTCTGGTCAGCTGTGGCCAAATTGCACAATAGTTAAAGGTTAGTCTTCAGTAAATAAGCAAGACAGCCACTGACTAATTAACAGTTGATCCTTCTTACTGCCGTTGTCTTATAAAAAGGACTGGCACTCCAACACAAGTCAAAGAAACCATGTTCTACAATGTGTGTTTTGTCAGCACCAGTATTTGATTGACAAATAAGTGATGCCATATTTTGTTGTAACTAGCAGTGCCTAAATATGCTATCTCAAGCTACAGTACATGTAGCAAATATTTTTTCTGTTTTATATCTCAGCTTATTTCCTTATCTCAACCCAAATGCATTTAACATTATTTACTAAGTAATATATTTATTCTGAATTAGTTTTTATGGGCACATAATCGCATTCTTCATTAATGTTTCTGGTACAGTAATCCAAGATGTTCGCTATAAGTTTCTTTGGTAAGAATGGAGATGCTACAGCATTTACAGTAGTTGTTTATTGGTATTAAAATTAATTGCTGACGATTATATTGTTGTGGTTTATTTCTTGTTGTGGTTTATTTTCTGATTCTTGTATTGCTATAGGTAGTGTTGTTCCGATTATCGATTATAATCAAAGATCAGTTGGTTGAGTGAACCAATAAGATAATCATGAAACTATAATCAATTGAGTGAAAAGGGAGACTACTTTTCAGATGCATGCAAAATGCTAAGATTAGTAAAAATCCTGGACAAATGGTAAGCTGTATAGAACTTCGAATCTACTATCATCAAACTAAATTATTTATTCCCTTCACTACTTATAAATATAAAACATACCATTACTTGGTAGGTGCAAACTTAATTAAGAACATATAGCATGATAACTTGATTTTGCTGTTAAATTGTAGAGTTAATTGTTTTAAAAATATGATTATTTGTTTCAGTTTAAATGTAAAATCCTTTTGTAGTATTTGTAAATAATGACAAACAAGAAAAACATGTCCTTTTCTTTAAATGATAGACACATCATATGTAGAAATTAAAGGGTTTGAGGGTATTGGGGTTGGGGATTTCAACAGTTTTTCAGTTACATAGAACTGATAAGCTATAAGAAGCAGCTTTCATTTAACAAATTTGTAGAACAAAAATAACATTAGAAGAAAGTGTAATATTTTTATTAGATTAAAGTATAAATGTTATTACAAGTGATTACTCCAGTACATATTCCATATATGCAGCATACATGAAATGAGGTCACAGAGACCATTTAGTGTTTTCTTGGTTGTTTTTTTTTTAGTTTTGTCAGATATCAAAAGGATTAAAGTATAAATGTTATTACAAGTGATTACTCCATATGTGCAGCATACATGAAATGAGGTCACAGAGACCATTTGATGTTTTCTTTGTTGTTTTTTTTTTTTAGTTTTGTCAGATATCAAAAGGTATTTTCTGTCAGACATCTGAAAGTATTTTCTGATACAACAGAATATATAACATTAATTTTTTTAATTACTATTTTGCTAGTAACATGGAATTTTGATCTCATTGATGCTGATGATCCTTCATTAAACATTGCAGGTGTTTGCAGTTGCTCTTGAGTAATGGTGGAAATGTCAATATGATTGACCAGTCCAACTGGACACCTCTCCACTGGGCAACTAGTAATGGACACACCAACTGCTGCCATCTGCTACTAGAGCATGGTGCCAAGCTCAATGCATTTTCAAGTGTAAGATTGAATTTGTTTAGCACTGTAATTGGAAATTTAACTTTATTCAGTGTCAGTTTTATTGCAAGTTTATGATAATACAAAAGGTACAACAGATTTATTCAGTGTGTTAGGCCACAACCCCATTATGTAATTAATGTAATTTTCCCAGTAAATTTTTACACATTATCTATCCATGAAAATCATAATTAATTCAGTCTTTCATCTACATTGTGACCTAGAACTTCATATTAGTCATCAAATACTTTAAATTTCTGTACATAAAAGTTAGATTGAGATTTACATGTGCAAGAAACCCTGTTAAAAATATAACCAATTTTTTACTGAAATTAATAAGAGATTAAGTTAATATACAGTTAACGCATTTTTGAGAAATTGTTTTAAAAATGTGGTATTTTGCTGTTATATATTTAAATCAAAAAAAGAATTTCACATTTCAAACAGCTTTGACAAAATACCAATATACGATTAAATATGACATCAAATTTTGTTGTTTGCTATGTTTCTGTTTGATTAAATCTCACGAAAAACAAAAATATTTCTCTAACTTTAGTAAGTATTTAATAGAGAGACAACATATGCCACATATTTTTTTTTCTTCACATTACCATGTTATAATTCTTGCAACCTGTTTGTTGTCATCATTGTTCTTTTCATTGTCAGAGCTGGTTTGATTCATCAGGGCATCAGCATCACATTATTTTCTCTGGTGATATGATAGTGTATCATGACTGAAACTAACAATGCAGGATGACTGTCAAATGAACTAAATGATATAAACTGTATGTAATTGGACATTTTCTGGACTTCATTCTGTCCCTCACAGTAAGCAACAAGTTTGCTGTTACCTTGAATAAAACTAAATGACCCATTTATGTGACCCAATTAATTCTGTCTTAGTGTACCAGCGATATCAGCCTAAGTATCAGCAACATACAGAAGCTTAAACTTTCACCTTACAGTGAGTATTAGTCTTTCATGAGATTTGCTCTGGTGGCCAAGTGGTTAGAGCATATGCCTCAGATGCAGAAGGTTACAGGTTCAAACACTGGTTGCATCATACCAAAGACTTATAAAAATGGTACTAACAGCTGCCTTGTTAGGTGCTCAGCATTAAGAAGTTATTGTTAGGACTGGTCAGCCTGGTGTCAGGATAATGTGACTGGGTGGGACATGATGCTACATGTCTGCAGCATGATGCCCCACTGCCAGACATCACTATAAACTG
Source organism: Potamilus streckersoni (assembly GCA_016746295.1). Lineage (NCBI taxonomy): Eukaryota > Metazoa > Mollusca > Bivalvia > Unionida > Unionidae > Potamilus > Potamilus streckersoni. The sequence goes on along the minus strand of JAEAOA010001785.1, from coordinate 825,081 downwards.
CCACACTGAAGACATCGTAGCAATATGACTGAAAAATTGTTAAAGCTACTTTATAATTTCAAATCACACACACACTCACAGTCTTTTATAAAATAGCAATTAATATAACAAATGTGTATTTGATTCATCCTAGTAAATATTTTTCTGCATTACAATTTCTTGAATATGTAAATTTCTAAATGGATCTATTAATTAATTTAACTGCTCTAAAAGTGTATACAAATGTTAGAATATTTTTCAATAATTTTAGCATATGTGGACATGTACAATAAAGATAAAAGGAAAAGTAAAGAACTATTTTACAAGTATAGAACTATTTTTTATTCATCCAGTACTTCTTTTTTGCAATAGATTTGATGAATGATTTAAGCTATGTTTGTTTTGTACAGTTGTGTATGAGAAGCTTCTAGGTTATTCCTTGAAATCAACAAATTGGAATTGTTTTGTTTCTGTCTTTCTTCAAATCTGATGTTTGGAAATGATAACCTTCCTACCTTAATGACACAAAAAAGTTTATTTGTTTGAAATGCAAAACTCTCATAAAATACTGTGGTAACACTAAAGCTGTCAAAACTTTCAAAAACTTTTACTGGGTACCAGTCAGTCCTAATGATTAGTTACCCAGGTACCTGATCAAAGGGAAATTGTATTAAATAAGTACAAACTTGAAGTTAAGCCTGCATTTTTTAAAATACACAGTATCTGATATACTTCACTACCTACTGTCATCTCTTTATATTATTACAACATGTATGAAAAAGATATACCTTTAGTTTTGATTGCAGCTATTTACAATTCTTGTCAGAAATGGTGAATTCCATATGGATTAGAACCAGAATTCAAACACAAACATACTGAAAAATTATTTATGTTCACTACTCACTTTAATCTAGTCGATTTGTGTAACTTTCACAGAATGATTATGACCTGTTATTCTGCAATGAGCATGAACCCATGCTCAAAGTACTGTATTACATTACTCTCATATTTTTCTGTTAAATTTTGCACAGCAGTTGTTCTCTTTTTTGATTTGACATGTTTTAAAGTTTGAAAAAAAATCAATTTTTTTATAACACTTCTCGTCATATGACATCCAACACCTGGTGCCATTTTCTTTAAAAGTGTTGACTGTTCTACTAATTATAACAAACATATTAATGTAATGAATCTGTGAGGCAGAGTTCATATTTGAAAAAACCTGTTTGTTTTCTTGGAAATTGGTCATTTGCAATTGCTATAAATAGCAAACAAAGAAATTAGACTTAATTCTTATTCTTATGCAGTCATCTTATTAAGAATATTACCAAATGTATTTGAGTGGAAATAAAGAGATGATAAACAAAAAAAGCAACTTTCTTTTATTTAAAAAACATTTAATGAACCAAAAATGTATAATCCATTACATTACAATAATAAGATAATCAATGAACAGATTGCTATGTATGCATTTTAGCCTTTTTAATTAGATTATTGCACCTGCCATTGGCTGTAACATCTCTGTTCTCCAATAGACTGGTTTCGACTGGATTTGGTAGTAGAAAGAAAATATAACAATAGTTGGGTTTTTTTATTAAAGAAATGTTAAAAGTAACATTATTTTTCAAAAGCAATAGAATTCATGTATGAAATGGTATTTGTGGAGTGCCTTTTAAGAGGTATTATTGTCCTAGTTCTGGTAGAATCACATGTATGAATGTTAAATTGAAGACAGTATTTTTGAGTAGTAAAACGGATGCAAATACATATGCACCAGTACTAACTAGATGGTTTCTTGGCATTGAGTTCAGAAACCTTTTTATTCAGTGATGATCAGATAAAGTATGGCTTAAAATCTCCCATTTTTTGCAAGGAATAAACATTAGTTGCTTGTTTTCAGTTTCAAAAACTGTAATCATTGTATATATTGACGACATCAGGTTTGATAATTTTCTCAATTTTATAGAAACAAAACAATGTAAGTAAAAGTGAAATGTTTTTATATGTCTATTTCTGCGGTGTATTTATATGTAATGTAGAAAACATGTCCTGTACAAAAGTATTTACCGTTGCAGATATGCATTCTTGCGACTTACTAATTGATTGTTAGTTTTAGTTAAAATTAATCTGATACAGTAACTCACATTAACATCTGAAAATTCTAAAATGCAAATTTGTTGTCCCCAAAGTAATATGAAGCCAAAATCAGCCTCATGTTTTAAATAAAATTTATTTGTTAGCTTGAAGCTGGATTAGACAAATTGTGTTTGCTCTTGTTTGGTGTGAATAATTCTTTATACTTTACAATGCTAAACTATTGCATGATTGTTTATTTTGCTGTGGTGGATATAATTTACACATGATCATCATAATTATTGTTAGAGATATTGTGAAATTGAACGAATATACCATATATTAATGTAGTACAATATTTAAGACGAATGGTAAACCACATTAAAGATGATGCAATTATGCCAGATCCATTTAGTTATGGAAGATAATGTATTCTGACTTATAACGGTATTATTTTATGTGCATATTTTAATGTTCTGTAGGGATTTAGGCTAGGCTAAAATGAAATAAAAATTTTAATGTTATCCTTGTTGGTACTAGAAAATATTTCAATAGTTAAGTATAGTACATGTACATTTGATGGCTTCTACCTCATAGACTGACTAGTTAGGCTTAACTTTATGCTTCAACTATTGGTTCCATGGCCACTTTGGATAAAGAATATAAAAATTGTATGCTTTATTTTTCATAATGTTCATGAAATGGAATATCTGGAAGTCTTATAAAATTAAGTGATATGTGTACTTTTTTGGCTGTAAAATTATATTTCATTTGGGTAAAAATTAAGGATTTAATTTTTTATGTTTGAATTTTTTACATTAAGGGGCCAAAAAATGTTGATATATGAGAAATGTGCTTGGATTTTTTTTGTTGGTTTTTTGTACAAAAGTTCCAGATCCTTAAAAATTGGTAAATATTAGTTAACATTAAAAATACAAATTGTGCATTACATTATCATTCCTTCCTTTTTTTAAAATTAATTCTATAGTTTAAATGAATTTTCTGTAAAATGGTACATGACTATTATTGTCAGGCAAAAGCTCAAGTTTGTCATGCTCTGTTCTTGCCAGAATTTAGGGAACACAAACAAATGTCAAAATGAAAGAACAAAACAATGTGCACAATGAATAAAACATACTAATTTTAACAATAAAAACATGTTTTATTTGTGCTATTAGTCCAACTGGAGCCCTGTTCACAATGCAGTGCATGGAGGTCACTTGGACTGTTTGAAATTGATGTTGACCTTCAGAAAAAGCCAATCAGATGTGAATGACATACAGGAAGTACTTCAGATGATTGACAAAGATGGCTGGACCATCACACATTTAGCTGCTCTTAGAGAATCTCCTGTAAGTAATCATTTACACACCATTTTCATGCTATTAACAAAGCTGTTAACCCTCATAATTTTGACATAAATTTTTACAGTGATTCATGAATTCATGCCACATGCAAAAAAAATCATGAATTCCCAATTATAGGTTATTTTAAATTTTCCCGTTAAGTGCTAGTCATGATATCGACAGTTGCTGAAATGGTCAGGCACTACTAGTCACAATATTAGTAAAACTAATAGTGAATTCGTTCAGTTTGCCTGGTAGCTAGCATTTTAGCATATTTTAATCTATATATATATATATATATATATATATATATATGAGTAGTTTTACAAATGCTTTTAAAAGAAATTGGGGTCAAACTGGAATTTTTCTCCGCATATACTAAAAATTGGCAGCCATAAAATACCAATATACTTCATGCTTTTTGCACACAGTGTGACACAAATTTTAGCATTGGGCATGGTGGCAGGGGTGATGTGAGGAAGCACATTGGTTGCAAGAAGCACATAGAGTTTGGGAAACTAGACAAAGACAGCTTTTTCAAGTGTTGGAATTTTTGAGATTGAAAGATTAGCATATATCGTAATTTGCTTGAGTTCAGTTTTCTATGCATGTGCCAACACAAATAATCATTTACCATTTTACATTTCATCTTCTGATTTAATACCATTTCGTAATTAAGCTACACTGCAGTTAAACTGTTCACCTCAAAGAAAGAGATTTATATTCCACAAAAGCGAAGTATATATTGGGGTAGCATTCAGCCATCAAACAATCAATGTACACCGCTTTTCGAACAATAGTGAGCCACAAATTTTATAGTTGGGAATAAGCACAATGGCTGGTATCATTGCTTATAATTTACCTGTCATACATGTACCATGTAGTAATATCGTATAGTACATGTATGACATGAAATTGTAAGCAACAATATGAGCTTCTGTGGGTATGTGGCAGAAAGAGGTGAAAAAGCACACTGCTATAGCACCCCAGCAGATTTCAGTTTTGGAGTACTTTAAGCCACCTACTCAAGTCCTGCATGCTACCAATGCTGAAGCATTGTTTCTTGTTGAACATAATCTGTCTTTCTCAGTTGGAGATAGCAACAGTGACAGTGAAATATTATTTCTTATTGTGAGGAAAATAAGACAAACTTTAGTGCTTTCTTAGGTGCTAAACATTTGCAACATTTTCAGTCACCAAGAATAAACTGCCAGCATGTGCCTAAACTGTTTTGAAAACAAATTTACCATGGCCTGATTGAGTAAGTTGAAGACTGCCACAGCATCATATCATGACAAATAGCATTAGGTTTGTGTTTATCAGTAAATTTAGCTACAAATAAAGTAGTATATGTAATCAGTGTAAATAATATGTTTTGATTTTATTTTTGGATTTTCTTACATTGCAGTACTGACCATTGAAGTGGATGGAGTTAGTGTCATAATATAATTTTTCAATAATTGTGTTCAAAATTCACTAATTTTAATCCCACTTAAGACTTTTCACTAATTGTGAGTCTGGAGGGTTGGCAGCTCAGTATCAGTGGAAATTTATAAGTCTCCCATAATATTTAAAAGCTTAATGCAGTGTGACCCTGCTATAGCGTGCTCTGTTATAACATGAATTCTGATTTAAACATAGTCTTGGCATGGCTCTGGAAATTTCATATACTTAAAAGTACGAAAAGTAACATATAATAAGTTTATTATCTTTTGGGGAAGAGATCATGTACGAATTCTAATATGAGACATTTGTGGCATGGCTCCTACAATTTCATATACATATATTTATCTCATACATGGAAACATTTTTTCTTCATAAAAGTTCAAAAAATAAAATGTAAAAGGTTTATTGAGGGTTCTGTCTGGTCTTCACCAATGTCACAAATTGTGAACTATTTTCGTTACTGGCAACAAAATATACTATCTGGCAATCTTTTTTTTGTGCAAGTAAAATTTCTCTTCTTTTCACTCATAGAATTAAATCTTTCAGAATACTCACATTTTCTGTAGTCATCCCTGTCAGAGCAGAACACCTGTGTATTCATTGTCTGTTGGCCTTTTTAAAACATGTCTGATGTATGTATGGAGGGCAGCATAACTCTGCTACCAGAAATGAAAAAACAAAAAGAAAAAAAAACATTTACTTGTTGATATCCAGTAGTCATGCTATTGAGACTAGCTACATTCAGTTAACTTCTGAAAAAAGGAATATTAACTCAACAAAATGACTGCTAATTCATTTTAATGTTTTTCAATGTACCCAGAAAAAATACTTTTTCTGAAACTTTAAAGATAACCGACTACCTTTGAAGCACCAATTATTCTGTATAAATTCTAAACAAATGAAGAAATAAAATAAGTCTCAATCAGTGTTCTACAATTATTTGATGTTTGTTGCCACAATAAAAAATGGACATTTGTTTGGTTCTCCAAAGCTGTCCTTTAGTTGCAACATAAATAACACATACACACTTCATCAGAGAAAGGAATCTGATGAATTGTTTTCAAAGTGACTGGTACATATTTATTGTACCATGAAAGTTTCATTTTTGCAGGAAAAAATGTATGTCTACGGTTGCTACCAATGACAGCATAAAGTGCAAATTAAATTTCCAATCTTTTCAAACCATAAATACATGGCCATCAAGTTAAATGAAGATGGGGTATCTTGCAAAGATGTTTGTTAAACTTTTTAATTTGTTCACATTTTCTTTTGTCTATGAATAGCCTCATACCCCAGGTAGCCTGAGCAAGATGATAGCTGTTTCCAGCTGACCAAAAATCTGTGCTGTTTAAGTACATGTACCTGTAGCATGTAGCAACTATAGTCACATGCTACTTCCAACAATTGTTATGAATTGTTTAGTAACAATTGGATATAGATAAAAACGAGAATTATCAATTTTTATATACATATATATGTTATTTGTGTTTTATAATGGGAAGTGAGTCATATTTAAAGTTTATGACATGAGATCTAAGATCGAATTCACAGATTTATTATATACATGTAGAGTCCTTAATGGATTATGGAAACAAACATAAGTTATCAATATGCAAGTGTTTTTTTAAACTAGTTTGTTTTCATTTATCTAAAAGCATGTATTTTCACACCTGCTTTTATTACCCCAAGCCTGGCCATATTTTACATAAATGCAGCATTTTTTTCATCTAACTGACTTGGTTTGCTATTTCACAGTTTGGTCTAAATATGGTTGGGTTCTGAGGACCCCAACCACAATGTTATAGCAGAGTCACACCATATATACAATTAATAATCTCACCTCTTGATGAACAGCAAACTGAACACAAAAGGAAGGCTTGAAATTTAATTTTTTTACTGCCCACATTTATTTTCCAGTTGAGAAAAAGAAACGTTCAAAACTATTTCATCTGGCAGTTTTTAGCTTGTACTGGTCATAAACAAGGAGAGCTTATTGGATGGGCTGTTGTCTATTGTCCATCCATCCATTAGCACAAGTTTGCTACTGCCACTTCTCTGAAACTACTTGGAGGATTGCCGTGAAATTTTATGCACACATTCATCCCAAGTTCTAGATGGTATTAAATGAAATCAGTACAGCTTAAGCCTCCATTATGGCATCATAGCAGCCATCTTGAAAAACTTGTTATTGCTACTTTTTTATGAATGGATGGTCATATCAACATTTGGTTTGCACCAAAAGACTTTTTTTGATGTCTAGTTGGTTATAAATAACAATGGTATTGATTTGATCTACATCATGTCCTAAATGACAGCCATCTTGAAATTCTTGCTATTGCTACTTCTCTAGAATGGAGAGTTCTATCAACATGAGAGTACCAGAAGAAGGCTTTTTATATTGATTATTAGCTTTTATGCCCAAAACATGCTTTTTGCCATTATGATATCAGATTTTCACTAAAACACATCTAATGTTGTTGTTGTTGTTGTTGTTCTAGGGCTTAACATCGTTTGTCAGCACACAATATACATGTCAGCCAGTATTAACGGTGGAGAAAGAAACTGAGATATCCATGGAAAGAACCACCGACTTGCGAAAAGCTACTGGCAAACTTTCTCATATATCCACATTCGCTGAATCTTAGACTCGAACCCACGCAGACAGAGGTGAGATGGTAGTGATCCGTAATGGAGAATGCTTTAGACCACTCGGGGCCACTTGGGGCTCTTTTAATTATGTGCACTTTGTCTTAAGTGAAATGGTGCCAAGCTGAGATCCAATGTGTATGTACCTCACTAAAAAATCAGAAGATCATTTATCTGCAATAGCTGACTAACTGCAGTTGCATGCTTGAGGACATCAAGCATTAAGCATCCATGTTCATCTGCATGTTTTGAAGTCCCCAGGACCTACTACAAATGGAAAAATGTTGGTTTAAAGTCTATATAAATCTCATTTACAGCCCTTCTTTCAATGGCTACCCATCTGAATGACTATGTCAGAGTAAATAAGATTTTCTGCAGATTTGTATGCCTTTGAGGACTGAAGGAATAAAATTTTTATGATCTTTTGATTGTCAGTTTAAACTGACCAAGGTAAGGAAATTTCTTGTCAGCTCTAGTTTATGTGCTACATACACAGTGTTATAATGACAAGATGATCAGCAGTGTATGAAAGCCTATTGCCAACACCATTTTTTGCTCCCATGTTTATACTTGTGCCATCCATGTTGATACAAACAAGGTGAGGGCTATAATGTATGTTATCAGAATGCATTCAAATGTATGTTAAAGTTAAAAAGTCCCTTCTTAATTATAGTTCGGACCCAATCAGAATCTGAACTTTCAAGATGTTCAACACTAGCAAGTAATATGACTGGACTTTTATGTTCTACAAATCTAACAAGAATGCATTCTTGGTTTATAACTGATGAATCAGTACTAGCATCTGAAAGGATGGATATGAATTATGCTCTAGATATGTTATACTTGACATTTTTCAGTAGGAGGTCAGATATACTGTCGATAAAATCTATGCATGCAGTTCTCTTGATGTGATCATTTCCAAGTTCAACTCCATATTATATTTGAACCTTACAAAAAAATTTGTGGTCCGAAAAAGATTTTTCTCTGCTTTACTATGGCATCAGCCATGTTAAATAGCTTCTTGTAATGCTTGGTTTGGCTCACATTGTATTTATTGATCACTCTATTTAAATCACCAACTGCTTCTTTTTTCTCAGATTTGGCCTTTTCATTAACAAATTTAGTCGACATATTGTGCTTTGCACTTTTTTAGTGTGTTTTTCCTTGTGATAACCTGTTCTGCAAACAATCCACTGGATTTGTCTGCATTTGAGGGGTATCTCTTACATTTATTGCAAGATGCAATCATTCAATCTTTGTTGAACTTGAGCCAACTAAACTCCTGTAGTCAAGAATCTGTGAACTCCTGTTTTCTTTTTTTATTGAACTCCCTTTCATAGTCGAGTTTAGTTTAGCCAATTTTGTTGGCTTTTCATTCAACTTTTCAATATTTGGACTAAGCTTTATAAGAAAATCCAGATGAGTTCCTGATAAAATTCACTTTAGTCATTCATAATGGTTGCATGGAGTCCAGTGAATGCATCAAAACAACAGATTAATCCTAGAAGCCTTATCCAATGGCCAAAGAAATTCATTCTGATGTAATCATCAAAAGGCATTGCTTAAACCAGTATTTTCAGCTTCCATTACTTGTAACCACTGAAGTTGTCCGGTTTCAGTCCTAATTGATAAATTTCTGCATACACTATGCAAATATATATAGCGCACCTATGTATGGTACTTGCAAGGTAGTGTGAATTCAATAAGGCAAGTGTAAACATTGCTTAAACAAAATATGAATTACTGCCCTTTCAAGTTACAAACCACAGTGTACTTGTCCATGGACAAGTAACATTGCAAAAGCTGCTCATCCATAAGAACAAATTTCTGACTTGTACAATATGTATACTGGATTTCTTCACCCCTAGTTGTGAATGAAAATGGTTAGATGCCAAATTCCAATGGAAAATAGAATGGTTTTGAACAAATTCAAAGAGGTGTTTCTCACTGTTGGGTTACAAGCATAACAACATATCTAAGGGTAGAGGAATCAATTGCAAAACAAACCTCATTTAATGTTTTTGAATTATAATTTTAAGAAGATTTTTTTTAGATTTCTTTTATATCATTGAAAATTATTAGCACTCACAAAAATGTGCTAAATTATAAATCTATATTTTGCAGAATTAATTTCCATTTTGCAAATATGCATGCTTTAAATTTGAGCCCTGAGTAATTAGGGAGTAGATGATAAGTAAATTGTTTGTGTCTAAAATAGTAGTAGTAGTATTAGTAGTAGTAGTAGTAGTAGTAGTAGTAGTAGTAGTAGTAATAACTTTATTTAAAAAAGATGATACTATTAAAGATATGATAATCATTAAAATTTCATGATAAGTCTTACTAAAATTATGCTTAAATAATGACTATATATACTAAAAGCAGAAGATATGACAATGCAATCATTGTGGTATATACTGTATATTGACTTGTCTGGTTTGAGTTCTATTTTGGGGTTTTCATATTAGATTTAGTGAAATTGGTCATAGAATCAGACAAACTTGATTGGAGTAATTTAGATGCTTTAATCTGCTCAGTTTTTTTTTTTCATGCAAAACACTTGTTTCATTAGGTTTTTGCTTTTACATCACAGCATTGTCTGGCAAAGTCAACAAACAAGTGAAAACATTTTGAAAGTGAAATCAGCTTCTTAACAGTTTAACCAAGCAATACAGTAGTATCCAAAGAAACATTCAACTACTTGGTTGTGCTTGGAATGAATAGCAAGAGAAGCAACAATAGTACCTTTGGGAAATCATTTGTTGATTTCATATTGCTCTGATGGAAAGACAATCACTGCTGCCATGTGAAATTGAGCATGGCTAGTGGAAATTTACTGCAATTGAATTTGCAACTTAAGTTTCTGAAAAGGAACTAGAGTGCATTAAGGTCTTAAGTGTACTTTATGAACTTTTTATATGAATATAATGTAACCTTCTCTGCATCAGACCTTATTAATGAATGTTTAAAATGCATATTTTTCAAGTTTACACATGCAGTGCATAATATTTCATAACATCTTACTGAAAACTGGTTGAACTTGTGGAAAAATACTGACAGCCTGCCTTAAAGTTAAGGTCTGGTTAGGGTCAGGAGGTCAGTAGAACAATTACCCATTCTCCAAATAGCTGTCCACAAGTAACTTTATACTTGTTTTAGTTTCTTTAGTATTGCTGTCTTGCAAGGAAATGCTACATGTGGATAAATTTGATTGTATGGCTATGTGATATCAGGATGGAGCCAGTTCAGGTTTTAATTCATGATTGATTTCACTGAACTTTTATCCCATCTATGGGTTTTAAACTATAGTTTTGACCTGATAAAACATAAGGCAAGAGGAATTATTGTACATTTTGTTGTATATCTATGTCAGATATTAGTGGAATGTATTTTTACTTCATGTTTACTTTATCAAAATTATTTATTGTCCATTGTAGAGATATTTACCTTAAAAAAAATTGCATCTTATGTTTCAGGATTGTTTGTCTGTGATAATTGAAAACTGTGACTTTGATTTGAAGATGAAGGACAGATGGGGTCGATCCGTTATTGATGTCTCCTCAGCCAAATGTTGGGAATACTTATCACAAAGAGATGCTGGTACTATATATTGTTTAATATGACAAAGGTCAAGGCAACTGACTGTATAGTGACATTATTTCTATATCACATACCTCAATCAAACCTTTTTGATGCTTGGGGTAAGGAAGAAGCTTAATGGTCAGAATGTCCAGGTTGGAGGTCACTGTAACTGAATAACAGTTTTTGCACAATAATATTAGTTTCATATAGTTTCCAGGACCAAATATAGTAGATGGCTTTCATTTTGTGTAAAGAAGAAGCCTATATGTTTTTGAGTCAAATGGACATTGATCAAAGTCACTGTGAGAGAAAACAGAAAAAGAAGTTTATGTGCAGAAAACTTGTTTAATCTTCATAGAAGCCTCTTAAGCTTAGAGTGAGCAAATAATGTGCCATTTATGGTACTTTAATTCATTATGGACTGGAATAACAGCAAAATCATTTGGATAATTATACTGGCAAAATGCAGTACAGCTTTGAAAACTTGCAATGCTGCAGGCATATCTGTTTTTCAAATTATTGTTTGAAATGCAGACCATAGAAAATGTTTGTAGTCTGAGCAAGTCACTGTAGTTGTTTCTTAGCAACCAATAGATCTGACTTCATCAAAGACTATATTAAAAGTTTTCTGTTTTTAATAACAGAATGTTTCTGATACCATATTTGATTACTATCTTCACAAACAATATTAATTTCATGCTCTCATGTTTATTTTAGGTGTTTCCACTTCTCAAGGCAGGTCCTTTTATAACTTTAAAAACAATTCTAAGAAGATTTTCGAAATCTGATAGTACATCATGTGTGTCATGCAAGAAATGTAATGTTTCAAGAGCCTATTCCCCTTTAACCTTTTGATCTACTAATAAGCATCTAAGCATCACCTGTAAATCCTGAACCCCACTGACGCATATATGCAGTATCCATAAGCCTTGTTTACAACCCCAGTGTCGCTTATGTGCGCATAGTTCTGCAGTACTCAAAATTCCAGTGTCATATCTATGTAGACATAACTGATATGTTAACTAAATATTGATTAGTTGAAAGTACTGATATTTACTTATTTTTCATTATCATAACCAATGTGAAGACTGGTTACTAAACATTTTGATACAAGTTTGAAAGCTGAGAGGTTAAATGTAGACATTAGGGAAGGGATTTCTTGAATTGTACAAAACGTGTAGTTGAGATAAACAAAAATGGATTCCTAGTCAGATATGCGCAACTTTGAAGGGTTCAGTTCAAGCAATATCAAAGAGTTTAATGGATCATTCTTAGTAAATGGATCAGATAATGATGTTAGTCCCATTTCAACATTAGATGTATATGATTTTGAATCAGATAACAAGGATTTGTATTATGCAATTCAAAACAATTTACGTGACTGGGAATTCTTGTATGATTCGATGTAGGAGTAAATAAAGTGGAAATATATGAATAACAGACACTATACAAGGTAAGCTGCTCTTTATTTCACTGAAATCCAGCAAAAACTAATGAAATAATGAATATAAATGTAACCATGTTTTTATTGTCAGTTTCCATAGTCAGCCATGATGATGCTCTAGTATTCAGCCTAGCAAACAGCCTCAGTAGTCTCAGTAACTGATATAATACTCGGCAGTAGTGAAATTGCACAACAGCTGTAGTAGCTAAAGGGTTAAGATATCATATAATGTTTAAAGATGTTCATATCATGATACCTTTTTATTGTGTCTCATGATAAGCTTACCAATATCAAGATAACACTTTTCCATTGAGAAACAGTATGAATGTTAAGATGATTCTTTGTTCATTTGTGTAACATTTCTTGAAGGTTAGATACATTGGCAGTAACCCATATTATTGGTTGCAGGCAAGGATCTGCATTCTGTTAAACCCCTGTATTATCAGCATGTTTTTCTCTTACTTCTAGCTCAGGTTGAACAGTTGAATGGGAATGTTGCCTCAGTTTCAGTTGAGCTTAAATGCTCAGGATCTGCATATGAACGTATGAATGGGTACCTGATAGGCTGTGTACAAATTGGATCAAATTCAGACTGGCAGCAGATAGAGAAGTCTGTATTAGGAGTTTTAAATGATTACTACAAGCAGTTGAACATGGGTCTGAGAACTAAGAAGACAAGTCGTTTGGATCCTGAATCTTCCCCAGATGCTCATGACCAGTATGTGCTGGGATTGACAGTCGATAGCGTATGGAATCTTTCTCTTGGTGAGCAAACAAGATCTGTAGATTTCATAGTTCTATACAAGCATTTGCAGAACGATATATGAACTTTGTATTTGTATTAGTGAATGGGAACATATCTTCTTTTACACAATTTAATAGACTTTGAGACATGTTTTATGATTGGCTGTTGGTTGTTGAGTCTGTCAGCATACAAAATAATGATACTTTAAATCCATAATAGTTAGAATTATATGGATATGGATGAATATGAATTGAAAATATCTCTCAGAGCAGTAAATCAGTTTAAATGACTAAGTTATGTGAGTATGGGAAGGTTGACTTCTATATTTTCTCTATTCAAGATAAAAAAAAAATCAAGTATAAATATATATATATATCTGTTGCAGGTTCATGTGTTTGGACAGTGGGAAATTACCCAGTAGTCAATCCCCAAGAAATCATGTGCAATAATTACATACAGAAGATAACAGTTACCCTGAGAGGTCAGTACAGCTGTTGAATTCAATAAGGCATGTATATAGTAGTCTATTAATATGATAGATGACTTGAAGATACATAGCCAGTCACTTTTTATGAGACATAAGCCAATCACTCTTTATGAGACATAAGCCAATCACTCTTCATAAGACATAAGCCAATCACTCTTTATGAGACATAAGCCAATCACTCTTTATGAGACATAAGCCAATCACTCTTCATAAGACATAAGCCAATCACTCTTCATGAGACATAAAATATAGCCTGGAGTGCTGTGGTGTCCTGGGTTTTTAAAAGTAGCAATCAGTGAACAAGTAAATAAAGACACATGCCTTCAAGATACTATATATGTTGTTCCTTGCTATTTATTAAATTACATTTAATTTCCAGCTAAAATCAGATGATTGCAGGAAATGGTTGATAAACAGACACCATGTAGATTCTGTGTTCATGCAATTGGAGTTACTCTGATATTGTGGTAATATAGAAATATATATGTGTGATGGCATATCCTAATGTTGGGAACTTGATGTATGTATTGCATCAAGTGTAAATGAACTTGAAAAGCAGACACTACTTTCATTGCCCTCATTCTGCCACATGTGCCTTCCACCAACAGAAACTTATCTGAGAGAATTAAATCAATGCATTGTTAACCACCTGTGACAGGGAAGTGGCACAGTGATTGTCATTGAGAATGGGTATATCAACATAAAAGTACATGTCAGCAGCAGACTATTTAAACACTTCCAGGGTGTTCCAAAAAAAAGAAATGAACCATGTACAAGAAAGTTTTAAGTCAATATCTATCAATTGTGAAAGCCACCAGAAAACAACAGTTTTTACATACTTCAAATTTTGACTCTTTATGTGATACCATAGATTCGATTTCTTGCTTCTTTGCAAATATGGTGATCATGTGATCTGACTCTTACATAACATCATTGGTCATTATCAGATGACAAACTGGTTAACCAATTTGTTTTAGTCATATAAATTTTAAGAAGATATAGATTATATTTGAGAAAATCAGACATGTTTGGAAAGAGTGATGTTCATGAGTGCATTATTAAAATACTATACTCACCATAGATCCCAATATTTTTCCACAATCAACTAATAACTTATGGTCATCCATTGTATAAACACATAATAGGTGGCATTATGCAGAAAAATGCAGAAAACCTAGAATACTGTGATACCATAGACCTTTATTTTGTATGAAGCTACTTTACATGTTTTTTTGTACCAAAATTAAAAATATGTTCAGTATAGAAGGGCATCACAGCATTTTTTTTGCATATGGTGTAGTTTTTTTCAGGCTGCTTACTAGGTCAATATAGCACTCTCTTTTTAGTTTTATTGCGATAACTCAGAATATCCTTATATGTAGATTAATATTTCAAAACCTTAAAATATCACTTAGGATATGTCATGCATCATGCCAAAAAAGTTGTTTTGTGCTTAACACAGGCTAATTGTGGTGGTCAGTAAAATTTGTTGGAGGAATAACCCAGGAAGACCAGTAAGAATCACCGACACAAGAGAAGCTACTAGCAGCTTTCTCACATACCCACATTGGTCAAAGCTGAGACTCAAACCCATGCTGACCAGGTGAAATGGCAGTGATCAGTAAAGGTGAACACTTGAGACCACTTGCCCTCCAAAAAATTATTTTTGGATTTTGTAGCATTATGTAGAGATCATATAGAGTGATAGGCGATGGTGATGGTGATGCTTACAAGAAATAATCAGAGGGACCAACATCTTTTCTCCACTTTTCAAAGCATATTTTGAGGATATTGTGATCCCCTTTATCTGTCCTTCTGTTTGTTAATTTTGTATCCATCTGAAGTCATTGATAGTCTGGAAAACTGCTGCATGATGTAAAGTGCCACAACATACATTTGGTTTCCCATTTGACCACATGCCCCCACCATCCACCCTGCCTTTTTCTTTGGACCCCTTGAAATCATGTATTTGCTGTCATTGTATATTTGAATGAATGTGCTGTAACGGATTTATCCAAAAAAGCCCAAAGTGTGGATGTTGGTCAAAAGATGCAACCTACAGATTTATGTTTCACAGACTTCTGGTTGGAATCATCAGTTTCAGGTTGTAAATTACATAATTTATGTAGACAGTGGGAATTCACAATTACAAATAAATATTGCAGGACTGAGTTTATAATTTCTTTCATTATGATGGAGACACACACACACACACACACACACACACACACACACACACACAAACACACACATAAAACACACTTGGCTGTATGCATCATGGATTTTGCAAATATGCTTACAGAGCTTATAATTGCAATTTTCTAAAAATGATACATTTGAAATCTTCATTTTATTTTGCAGATGCTCCTCAGAGTTGTGATTCCATTGCCTATGATCTGCTCTTTCCAGTCACAGTGTTACAAAACTACCTCAGGCTGGTAGGATACAGTGTTAAATTACAGTATTGTTTAGTTTTTGTACATTTTTGTGATTGACAAGTTCAAAAACTTTAATGAATCCAAATGTTACAAAGTGAAAAATGCCACATCTGTAATACATTAGTTATTTCTTCAACATTGTTTTTAGATAATTATATCATAGCACTATAATTATAATACAGCTTGAGACAATCAATTTATCATGAAGAATTGAAAGATGTCACATTAATTAACCAGATAAGAGCTGTTTAAAAACAATTTTGCTCAGATAACTACCATATAAACTTACTTATAAGTCAGATCCAACTGCAATTAACACAAACCCTGATCTTCTGTTGCACAATGCACCAGCAGATCAAATTCTCTTATTTGTTCTACTTATTGCTTCTAACAAACTATAGAGAGTCAGGTGCAGTTGTGCATAAATCGAGTCTAACTGCCAACAACATAGACTCTGATCTGCTATCATGTAATGTACAGACAAATCAGGGTCTATGTTCTATTGATCACTCTAAACAAATGCATAGACCTAGATCTGCCAGTGCATTATGTGATGTCAGAC
This sequence comes from Potamilus streckersoni, assembly GCA_016746295.1. NCBI lineage: Eukaryota > Metazoa > Mollusca > Bivalvia > Unionida > Unionidae > Potamilus > Potamilus streckersoni. The sequence goes on along the minus strand of JAEAOA010001785.1, from coordinate 808,339 downwards.
CTGGGACAATTTAGTCTGCAGTTGGACCCAACTTTGAAGAGTGTATGTAAAGTACACTTGCTAAACAATATTTGCCTAAGATAACCTTTGTCATTCGATATGTATATATCATTCAGGTATGGCATAAATTTAATTAGTTGTCATTGGTATCCCTTTGTACAGTTAAATCATCTTCTTTGATTTGGGCTTTTTTTTCCACTTATATGGTTAAAAATTGTGTGGCTTTTAAAAACTTTTTAATATGAGATGAACTGTGACATGTGCAAAACACAGCAAATGTTTGTAAATAAAAAAAACGATGGTTTTTAAGTTATATACAGTGTGCATATATTTTTCCAGGTGGTTACAAGATTCTGATATGTTTTAAATCTTTCTTTGATTATAATTTGAAAAATGTATTCTTGTAGAAACAATATAATGCTTCCCACAAATAATTTTTAAAAAGTGTTTGTTGTACAACTAATTCTTGTAGCTAAGGATTTGCTTTCAGGTTATTTAGATAATAAACATTTTTATGCATTTCTTGTATTTCTTATGCATAAATAACTTTTGTTATGGTTATAATTACTTCTTCAGATACATTACCCAATCATAATACATTTGGAATACAGCAGATCCAGTCCTCCCAAGCTAATTATTAGCAGCAAACATCACCCAGGTGACAGTTAGTCAAAAGTGTTCTCTTCATTGGTGGAAGGGTTGTTACCAAAATTTCATCCATACATGTTATTTATGTTTGCTCTTACCTTCAGTCCTACCCATTTATTTTTATATCATCAGACTTTGAGTAATGTCAACATATGCAGATGTCAAAAAAAGTGGTGTCGGTTGATATGAGAAAATCTTTCTGTGACCCTCTTAAAAGTGAAATTCATCTTTATGAGGTGATATGTCATCAGTAAATAGGCATCATTGACAACTTAAAATGTTCCTGCATCTGTCAGTCTGTTGACAAAGAAAGACTAATTGATATTCAAACAAGTTACGTTCCTGGTTCATTCCTCAGTATTCAACTTCTGCTAAATTGATAGGAGGGAAATTTTTCCACAAGCTGCCTGCAGGCATATCTAGATCATAACCCAATGAAGTATATCTCAGCAGACATAAAACTTAAAGCTGCTTCATGTACATTGGGGACCAGATGTTTGGCCTTCTCTGGGGTAAAGGCTACTCTGGGAGCCTAAGTGCTTAGAGAATCTGCCTCAGTTAAGGAGGTCATGTGTTTGAACCCCAGCTGAATTATACCAGAGATTTATAAAAATGGTACTAGCAGTTACCTTACTAGCCACTGAGCATTAATAAGTTAATGTTAGGACTGGTCAGCCTTGTGTCAGGATAATGTGACTGGGTGGGAACATGATACCACATGTCTGCGGCATGATGCCCCTGTGCTTGACATCACTATAAACTGCCATGCTGCAGACTTTGTAGCGATATGTCTCAAATTGTTAAATCTATGTTAAAAATGCAGACACATACAACACACACTTCTCTGGGGTAAGAGGATGTAATTCCCTCCTTCTGTTACATATTAGAATTTTTTCATTAAAACATGCAGTGGGCCTAGGGAAGGCACTCTTAAAGTGGGGTACTCACCCATATATGCAATTTCAAACTTTCTTGTCATTTTAATATGTTCTCTGTGAAATCAAAGTACCATGGTATATATTTTTTAAAAACTGCCTTCCCTGGCTACCATGTATGTTTAAATAGAACAGCTGTTATCTTGTATTATGACTGAGTAATGCACTTGAAGATAAGATCAATTTTTAAATCAAAGTATGCTATTTGATAACACATACCTGCTGATAATATGGCCACACCCTCCTTCATGATGACATTAAAACCTGACAAAGCTTGCACATTAATTCCAGTAGTATCTGACATTTGGATTATGGATGGAATATGTGCTGATCCAAAGAAGGAGAGTTCACTCATCTTACTTCCACCTAGGTGAGCACTTGACTTTTATCACTTTTGTTGCATAGAATAAGGTTGGGAGGACTGGATTAGCATGGTAGTGATTGTACTCCTGATGTGTTATGATTAGGTAAATTGTACTGAAGAAATTTATTTTACTTCCAAAATTTGTTTCTTCATTTTCAGCTTGATCAGTATAAAAGTGTAATATTTTATGGTCCAAAGGGTACAAGAAAGACAGAACTTATAAAGAGATTGGCACAGCACATTGCGGTAAGTACTTGTAGAGATTTTCTTTTCTTTTTTCTTTTTTGCAATCTAGTTTAATTTAAGGTGATACAAGTCATTTATCAAAAGGGATTATAATTTGCTTGATATCTCAAGAATAAGGTGAAATAGAAGTTATATTATGTCTTGGCACATACTTTGCAAATTTCCAGTGTGCATTCTCTCTCTTTATAACTGTTGCTTAAGACATTAATTCCATTTTACTGTACAGCTACCATGCATGATGAAAACAGCTTAATTTCTTCATATCATGGTCTTCCAAGTTTTAACATGGCTGTTTGGAACAGGATGTTTTAAAAAGTTTAATCATCCATATAAAGGTAAGCTTAAAGATTTGACATTTATAGGAAGTCAGTTTCTTGAAATATTGTGGGAGTCTGAATTCATGCTATTACATACTGTATCCTGATTGCATTCATGCTATTACATACTGTATCCTGATTGCATTCATGCTATTACATACTGTATCCTGATTGCATTCATGCTATTACATACTGTATCCTGATTGCATTCATGCTATTACATACTGTATCCTGATTGCATTCATGCTATTACATACTGTATCCTGATTGCATTCATGCTATTACATACTATATCCAGGGGCCCCGAGTGGCCGAGTGGTCTAAAGCGCTGTCCGTTTCGGATCACTGCCATCTCACCTCTGTCTGCGTGTGTTCGAGTCTAGGAGTCGGCGAATGTAAATATGTGAGAAAGCTTGCCAGTAGCTTCTAGTGGGTTGGTGGTACTTTCCGGTGATTTTCCGGTTTCTTCCTCCACCATTAATACTGGCCACCATGAATAGCCTATCATGTGCTGAAAAATGGCATTAAGCCCAACAACAACAACAACATACTGTATCCTGATTGCATTCATGCTATTACATACTGTATCCTGAATGCATTCATGCTATTACATTCTGTATCCTGATTGCATTCATGCTATTACATACTGTATACTGATTGCATTCTTACTATTACATACTGTATCCTGATTGCATTCATGCTACTACATACTGTATCCTGATTGCATTCATGCAATTACATACTTTTTCCTGATTGCATTGATCCTATTACATACTGTATAATGATTGCATTCATGCTATTACATACTGTATCCTGATTGCATTCATGCTATTACATACTGTATCCTGATTGCATTCATGCTATTACATCCTGTATCCTGATTGCATTCATGCTATTACATCCTGTATCCTGATTGCATTCATGCTATTACATACTGTATCCTGACATGGTTCTTGCCCAGTACAAATTTAATATGAATAATTTTATATTGTTGTGCAAAACACATTTAGTATGAATAATTTTATATCTTTGCCCATCACATATTTAATATGAATAATTTTATATAGTTGCCCAGTACATATTTGATATGAATAATTTTATATACTTGCTTAGCACACATTTACTATAATTTTTGTTCTTGCCCAGCATATATATAATGTGAATAATTTTATGAAGTTGCCCAGCACACACTTAATATGAATAATTTTATGTTGTTGCCCAGCACACATTTAATATGAATAATTTTATGTTGTTGCCCAGCACATATTTAATATGAATAATTTTGTCACTGAATATACTCTATTAAACTTCAGGAGAGAGAAACAAACTCAGGAAAAGAAGTCAAAGTTATCCATGTTCATTTGCATAAAGATTTCTCTCACAAGGACTTAGTCAGAATGCTGAAACAACAAGGTAGGGAGTGTCAACATTACCAAGCATTAAGTAAATCATTGCTTTAAGCATCTTGTAAAAGAAATGCTGAACAGAATATGATCAAATTCAACTAAAGTCACTCTGGCATTAAGACCTTTAATTTTTTTAATAAATTGTGGTGATCCTTGTTATGAAAAATACACAAATATTTAAACTACTTTTTTCCAAAACCACTCAAATAATATCACCAACATTGACAGAAAACATTTTGGCATGAAGACCTGACATATTTATCCAGATGATGCTGATCCACTATCAAATATGGCAAGCACTGCTTAAAACAAGAAATTTTAACCACTTATCAGAATTGTTTTGTTTTGTTATGACCACATTTGATGGAAATAATTCTGGCATTGAGGATTGTAAGATTTATACAAGTGATGCCAATTTACCATCAGATATGGCCAATACTAAAAATGGAATGTCTTTTAAATGAGTTCACAAAAAGCACTAGAATTTGACCAGATTTTACAGAAAGTGTTCTGGCTTGAAAACTATTCAGATGTGTACAAATCACACCATTCTGCCATCAGATATTATTGCCATTTTTAAAAGTTGAAAAACATACACATTGTAATCTCCAAATGAGCTCTGAACAACATATGACCAGCTTTTGATAAAAATACCTTGACTTGCTATTAAGGCAAATGTCATCTTGGTGAGATGTCTCAGGTCTGTTACTGCAGAAATTACAACCATTTTAACGTTTTCCTTATATCATTGCAAGATGTTTTTATTTATTTCTAATAGTCTGTCTTCCACAATTGTCATCTTGAAAATCTTGTTTTCAGTACTTCTCCTGAATGGATGGACATGTTGGCAAGGAGTTTTCACTAAAAGTCATCATTCGGCATCTAGTTGATTTTAATTGAAAATGACAATGGTGATTTGGTGTCCAATATGGAAATATTGTTATCACTTCTCCTTCTGAAGGAAAGATCATATTGTCATGTTGTTGTTTTTTTTTTTCAAGAAGACATCTTATAAAATATGGTTTGGTTAAATGAAAAAAGTGGCAAGTTGAAGACTTATATGATTGCTACAACAACCATGAAAAAGAATGAACAAAATGTCTTGTTATCACCACTCCTCCTGACTGGTCATTTTAACATGGGATTTCACAAGATTTCTGATGAGGTCTAGTTGGTTCTAAAGAAAAGTGGTTCCAGCCTGGCACTTCTTTTTATGACTGGCTGATCTTATCATCTAGGGCTTTTTACTAAAAGATTTGTTATGATAGTTTGTCCTAATTGAAAATAGTGCAGCTCAGACATGCAGTGTGGCCATCACAGAGACTCCCTTGAAAATGAATGGCCATATCAGCATGGGGTTTCCACTGAAAGACTTATTGTGATGTCCAGTTGGTCAATAATGTAGACATTGCATATCTAAGATCCAATATGACCATCTTTGTTATTACTATTTCTTTTATATTTCTGGTAAGATTGAGATTGTGCTTTCAAACGGAATCTTGCCAATGTGATATTTAATATGGCCTTCATGGCAGCCATCTTTACAATCTTGTTATTATCATTCTCCAAAATTTAGCCTATGGCTTCCACCAGAAGACTTTTTAAGATGTCTTCTTGGTCCTAAATTAAAACGGCTATTCAGGTGTCCAACATGCCACAATGGTGAAACTCTTGTCACTACTCCTCTTATTGGAAAGTAATTTTGAAATGGGTTGCATCTGATGGGAAATTATGAAAACTAAATTTCAATATTTTCACCATGGTGGTCATCTTAAAAATATTATCTCTACTTATCCAAGATGAATAGCTGTATCAACATGAGGCTTTCACAATGGCCATATCAACATTGGGTTTTCACAATGGCCATATCAACATGATGCTTTCACAATGGCCATATCAACATGGGGTTTTCACAATGGCCATATCAACATGAGGCTTTCATAATGGCCATATCAACATGGGGTTTTCACAATGGCCATATCAACATGAGGCTTTCACAATGGCCATATCAACATGGGGTTTTCACAATGGCCATACCAACATGAGGCTTTCACAATGGCCATATCAACATGAGGCTTTCACTATGGCCATATCAACATGGGGTTTTCACAATGGCCATATCAACATGAGGCTTTCACAATGGCCATATCAACATGAGGCTTTCACAATGGCCGTATCAACATGAGGCTTTCACAATGGCCATATCAACATGAGGCTTTCACAATGGCCATATCAACATGGGGTTTTCACAATGGCCATATCAACATGAGGCTTTCACAATGGCCATATCAACATGGGGCTTTCACAATGGCCATATCAACATGAGGCTTTCACAATGGCCATATCAACATGAGGCTTTCACAATGGCCATATCAACATGAGGCTTTCACAATGGCCATATCAACATGAGGATTTCACAATGGTCATATCAACATGAGGCTTTCACAATGGTCATATCAACATGAGGCTTTCACAATGGCCATATCAACATGAGGCTTTCACAATGGCCATATCAACATGGGGCTTTCACAATGGCCATATCAACATGGGGTTTTCACAATGGCCATATCAACATAAGGCTTTCACAATGGCCATATCAACATGGGGCTTTCACAATGGCAGTATCAACATGAGGCTTTCACAATGGCCATATCAACATGAGGCTTTCACAATGGCCATATCAACATGAGGCTTTCACAATGGCTATATCAACATGAGGCTTTCACAATGGCCATATCAACATGGGGCTTTCACAATGGCCATATCAACATGAGGCTATCACAATGGCCATATCAACATGAGGCTTTCACAATGGCCATATCAACATGAGGCTTTCACAATGGCCATATCAACATGAGGCTTTCACAATGGCCATATCAACATGGGGCTTTCACAATGGCCATATCAACATGGGGTTTTCACAATGGCCATATCAACATGAGGCTTTCACAATGGCCATATCAACATGGGGTTTTCACAATGGCCATATCAACATGGGGTTTTCACAATGGCCATATCAACATGGGGTTTTCACAATGGCCATATCAACATGAAGTTTTCACAATAGCCATATCAACATGAGGCTTTCACAATGGCCATATCAACATGGGGTTTTCACAATGGCCATATCAACATGGAGTTTTCACAATGGCCATATCAACATGGGGTTTTCACAATGGCCATATCAACATGGGGCTTTCACAATGGCCATATCAACATGAGGCTTTCACTAAGGCTATATCAACATGGGGTTTTCACAATGGCCATATCAACATGAGGCTTTCACAATGGCCATATCAACATGGGGCTTTCACAATGGCAGTATCAACATGAGGCTTTCACAATGGCCATATCAACATGAGGCTTTCACAATGGCCATATCAACATGGGGTTTTCACAATGGCCATATCAACATGAGGCTTTCACAATGGCCATATCAACATGGGGTTTTCACAATGGCCATATCAACATGAGGCTTTCATAATGGCCATATCAACATGGGGCTTTCACAATGGCCATATCAACATGAGGCTTTCACAATGGCCATATCAACATGATGCTTTCACAATGGCCATATCAACATGAGGCTATCACAATGTCCATATCAACATGAGGCTTTCACAATGGCCATATCAACATGAGGATTTCGCAATGGCCATATCAACATGGGGTTTTCACAATGGCCATATCAAGATGAGGCTTTCACAATGGCCATATCAACATGAGGTTTTCACAATGGCCATATCAACATGGGGTTTTCACAATGGCCATATCAACATGAGGCTTTCACAATGGCCATATCAACATGGGGTTTTCACAATGGCCATATCAACATGAGGCTTTCACAATGGCCATATCAACATGGGGTTTTCACAATGGCCATATCAACATGAGGCTTTCACAATGGCCATATCAACATGGGGTTTTCACAATGGCCATATCAACATGAGGCTTTCACAATGGCCATATCAACATGAGGCTTTCACAATGGCCATATCAACATGAGGTTTTCACAATGGCCATATCAACATGAGGCTTTCACAATGGCCATATCAACATGAGGTTTTCACAATGGCCATATCAACATGAGGCTTTCACAATGGCCATATCAACATGAGGCTTTCACAATGGCCATATCAACATGAGGCTTTCACAATGGCCATATCAACATGGGGTTTTCACAATGGCCATATCAACATGGGGTTTTCACAATGACCATATCAAGATGAGGCTTTCACAATGGCCATATCAACATGAGGTTTTCACAATGGCCATATCAATATGAGGCTTTCACAATGGCCATATCAACATGAGGCTTTCACAATGGCCATATCAACATGGGGTTTTCACAATGGCCATATCAACATGAGGCTTTCACAATGGCCATATCAACATGAGGTTTTCACAATGGCCATATCAACATGAGGCTTTCACAATGGCCATATCAACATGGGGTTTTCACAATGGCCATATCAACATGAGGCTTTCACAATGGCCATATCAACATGGGGTTTTCACAATGGCCATATCAACAAGAGGCTTTCACAATGGCCATATCAACATGGGGTTTTCACAATGGCCATATCAACATGAGGCTTTCACAATAGCCATATCAACATGGGGTTTTCACAATGGCCATATCAACATGGGGTTTTCACAATGGCCATATCAACATGAGGCTTTCACAATGGCCATATCAACATGGGGTTTTCACAATGGCCATATCAACAAGAGGCTTTCACAATGGCCATATCAACATGGGGTTTTCACAATGGCCATATCAACATGAGGCTTTCACAATGGCCATATCAACATGGGGTTTTCACAATGGCCATATCAACATGAGGCTTTCACAATGGCTATATCAACATGGGGTTTTCACAGATAGACTTCAAATTATATCTAGTTGTCCTGAAATGAAAATGGTGCCTGCTGTATATCCATCATGGCTGCAATAATGTCAAGCTTGAAAATCTTGTCACTTGTCCCACTAAATCTATGGTCCTATTGACATAGGGTTTTTACCAAAAGATTTCTCATCATGTCTACTTGATGTCTTCATTCAAAAAGTTGCCAATCTTGCATCCAATATGACCATCACAGCAGCTAAATTTGAATACTGTTCTTGTCAATTTTTACCTTTACATTTTATTTTTACATACCTTTAATTGGCAATATATAGCCAGGGTTATACTTATGTATCATTCAACCATAAACATTGTTAAGACTTTATGGTCTAAGTAACAGAACAAAGCAAAATTTTGACAATATAATTGTCATTATTGACAATTCAGGTTTCTGTCACAGATTTTTACCTAGTGGTAAATTCTCATGATACTTGGCATGAAGCATTCTGAAGTTAAGACATGCATGCTTGTTCCTTTGATGTTGGGGTCAAGGCCACAGTTCTAGAAAAATTGTGTAATGGTTTTGGGTAAAGTATTAGCATTTGCATATATTCTCTAGGCCTTTCAATGGACTCCATTCATAATTGACATGAATCATTATTAAGATAAGACAGTTGTGTAATGTGATTAAGAATGCCTTTAAGCCAATTAGTTTCTATAAATAACTGAGTTACAGCAAATAAATAAAGTCATTCTCATTATTAGTAGTACATGTATTAGTATTTGTATTATTTAATGACTCCCCTATTTAACCATAGGGTCATCCAAATTTGCATTTAGCATTTGGTTACACTTTTTCATTTGTTTTGATATTTCCCAAACAATCATGAGGGGCTTTATTCATATTTTGGATGAACCATTATGAAACTTAGTCAAATCTGTTTGTGACATGCTTGTTTATCCATTCAACCTTGTGGTCAAGGTCATAATTTATACAGCATTGCTTTTCCCAGGCCTTATTGTTATTACACTTAGTTTCATATTGAGCCTTCAAATAAATAGAAACTAAATGGAAGCAATCATTAATATCAACAGTTTTGTTTTGATCTTTGGCAGGCTGCATGGTACCAATCAAGTCTGATCAGGCTGGCAGCCATTTTCCCATCCTGGTCCTGTACAGTCTAGAGCAAGTCCAGATGTCAGAGTTCCTTGGGGTTCTTTTGAGTCACATAGAACATAGAGGACACCAGCATGCCTTCTCTTATCATGGTAAGTTATGTTAATGTCACATGTTTTCACAACATATGTAAATTTGACAATTCAGATGTTTGCACAGTGTGGTCAGTGAGATAGATCCATGCAATGGTTAGAATTTTACAGAAAAATTTTTTTTTGCCAGGTTTCCTCACTAATTATACTAGCTATTTAAAAAAGACTTTGTATATCTTAGGTATTGTTCAAAGAAATCCTTTTATTTTGGTGTGTGATAGATGGGTGTAATATGGGTTAGAGAGTATACAGCTTGGCCTTACTCCAGATGTGCACCATTAAAAAAGAGTGCTTGCTCCACTTGCTCATTTTCACTTTCCAAAATTCAGAGATATATTGTAAAAAAAAAGAGCCTATAACTTTTTGTTACATTTTATAGATTTGGTAATTCATTCATTGCACTTTCAGAAGCTGGTATTGTCTAGTCTGGCAAATTCATTTTCCCAATTTTAATAGCTGCCAAGGAGTACTTTAGACAAATTCCGGTTTATTTTTGGAGCACAAGGGAGAAGTAATTTTAGTTAGCAGTGTGCTAAAATCATTTCCAGGTTCCAAAAGTACAATATCCAAAGAAATGTCAGCCACATTACATGAAATTAGCATAGAGCTATGCCAACATTCTCTCCAATGTGCATGTTTTAAATGCAAGCAACTTCATCTTACATACATAACTCTCTAATAACTGGTAAATGCCAGCAATAATAAGGTCCTTGGAAGTCAGTGGAACAGATGCATGCTGTTGCATCATGCTCTTCCATATATTTGAAATCTGTGAGCTTTCAGAAAAGCCAATAATGTTGGTAACATATTGTCATTCACAACATCTGAGGGTGTGATTGTTTTTATTATAGTAGAAACAAAGCCACAGTATACCTTGAGCAAAACGTGTCTTTGTAGTATACATTGATTACTTAGGACAACATTGCATTCTATTGAGGGCAAGTCAAGATTCTCATTCAGTCAAGGAAAATCAGGAGGAACAAATCAGATGACAAGATTATGTCATTTAATTAACACATCAATCTAACTCTATGTAAATGAAATTATTGGTACAATTGTACTTTCCCTGATGGATTCAAGAGATTTGTTCTCCCATAAAATTTTGCAAATAAGATATAAATGCAACCCCCCTCCCCAATTTGCAGTGTAGATTAGTTGCCCTGTAATACAGTTTTATTGAATGTACATTTTTGAACACATGCCCCATGTTCAAACAGAGCACCCCACCACCTCCAATTAATTTCACTGCTTGGACATGTGCACCCACCCCTCTTAAGATCGTTGGAAATCTGAAGAAGAATTTTTGTCAACAAAGAAATTAATATCTAAATGAATTATATATTTCAATGCTTGTACAAGACATCAGCATTGTGTTAGATCCAGAATTAGTTGCAGGCATTAGCTTTTCAGTCTTATCTATAATTTTCTGGGTTGGTCATTTTCACCAAAAGGCTTTATATGATGTCTACTGGGTCGTAAATGGAAGTGGTGTAAATCTGATATGGCTACGATGATGGTCATCTTGGAAATCCTTCAGAATGGAAAGTCATATCAGCATGGGATTTTCACCAGAAAGATTTCTTATAACTTACATTAGTACCAATCTGCTACTCCTCTTACATGGAAAGTCATTAAGTCAGCATCAGAAGAATTTGTATCATGTCTTGTTGGTCGTAAATTAAAATGGTGCAGATTGACGCTCAGCATGGTCACCATGATGGTCATCTTGAAAATACACCACTCCCTCGATAACTCGCGCCTGGATAACTTGCAAACCCGCTTATAACGCGGTGTCTGGCATGGCTCCCGATTTTTTTTCAAAGAAAATATATTTTAAAATGTGTTGAACGTGAAAAATGTGGTGATAAGAAATGGTAAATTGGTAAATTAAACCTTGATATATAACTCTTTTTTTATCATCGAAAATATTGATATTGCCCGTAAAGATAGAATCCATATTGTGAAATTTGCAATTTCTAAAAAGATATCACATATTGTTGTTTTTTTAAATAGAGAAATAGTTGTTAATACTCAGTAAATTGTAAATAAACAGTGCTCAATGAAAAATTCGGTTAAATGCTAACATGCAGCCACAGAGAATGAAATAGACACTAATTAAATGTCTGGCTAGGTTAAATTCACATTATAATCCTTTAATTTTGTCTCAACTCTATAATTGCAAAGTACCTATTCCCTTAGATGAAAGCATGAAAAGAGTCAGTCAACCGTCACATCGAAACCCGCCCGAGAGTACTTCCGTGAGAACCTAATTACATGCAGGCTTTGTTTTGATCAACGTTGTGGAAAGTGTTTGTACAATAAAAGAATAATTTAAAAGAGACTGGTGTTGTTTTATCACTTTGAATATGTATTTTGCATCAAATCAAATAAGGTAAGTACAATAAAAGAAAGTTCAAAGGCATGCCAATAGGAGCATACGTTCTCGTATTCATTACCGCTAATAAATTTAATTTTACTTCACCAATCGAAAATGTTTGCACATTTTATGTATTAAGATCATTAAAGTATATAATATCAGTAATGTATCTAGGGCTGTCATCGGGTAAACCGGTATAGAAAAACCCAGATATCAAACGTAAACGCGGGTACCTGTAAAAAAAAAAAATAAATAAAAAAATTTTAAAAAATCGACACATTCGCCAACCACTTCAAACAGGTGTGACAGCTATGGCTATAATTAGAAACCAGATCTCTGCTTAATATAAATAAACAATATGTCAGACCGTCTGTTTGGATTAATAAAATTCATTGGCGTTGTGCAACCGGACCAACCGTTATCCCTCCCCGAGGCATTATATACCTAGGTTAAAACATAGGTTCTACAGGTAATAAACCTCTTGGTAGACGATAACTATTGAATGTGGGTGCTAAATGATCGGTACATTGCGTGCTCTTTTTAATGAAATCCAGAGGGATACCTTTGATTTCCGAACAAACATGTTAAAGAAATCCCACTATGTATATTATGAACATTCATCACCTAGACACCTTGAAATCTTTGTAATGCAAAGTGATCTTTGCTCGTTGTTTTTCTAGTCGACTAGCTCTGCGAATTTCGAAAGTTAGCCATCGTACATGTACCGATATTTCTATTTGCGATACTACTATGTTTTTACCAATAACTATCTTAAGAATAATAATTCCAAAATAATAACCTTTATGCGACTGCATGGTCACGTGGTATAACTGGGGCACGCATGCATGGGTGATTTAAATCTGCGGTCAAAACATTAAGTAGTACATGTGCTAAGCGAATGAAAACCACGTGGAATAATGTTTTGATGATCATTATACTGCAAGTTATCATGAAATTAATGTTACTCTGAGGAAAAAAAATAATCTATACTGTTATGAAGAGATATTTATTCACTGTTAATCTTAGCACGTTTATTAATTGAGTATTCAACACTGTAACATGCCAAGCCAATCCCACCCCCTTTTGCCAATACGTCGATCCCTTTGTTAGTTTTGTTGTTTGTTATAGGTCCCTCGATAACTCGCGCCCTCGCTTATATCGCGGTCGATGTTTTTGGACACCGATGTCCGCGAGTTATCGAGGAAGTGGTGTACTGGTATCTCCACTTTTCCTTATTACCATGGCAGTTTCATCAGTAGGTAGTGGTTGAGAATTAAAATGGTGCCAGTTATTCATTCAGATGTTTGCCATGATGGCCATCTTGGAAATCTTATTGTCAGTGCTTATGTTGTCATGGGGACTTAACAGACATGCTTTTAATGATATGCATATTGTCCTGTAAATGGTGTCAATCTGACATCCAGTATCTCCACCTGGTAATTTAAAAATATTCTTATTGCTGAAGAATATCATAGATGGTTTAAACACCCAACAATTAAAAGCAAGAAATGACCTTATCTTGATTTACTGGAAATTCTTTTCAGCCATTAGAACTTTAATCCTTTTAAAAGACTTATTGGCTTGAAGGGATTTCATCCAGTGTATTTACTCTCAGTAAGGATTAATATGTATTTCAAATAATAAGGCTTTTCATATATGTATAATAGACATAACTCATATTCTAAGCCAATATAGGAAATGATTAGTGACAACCTTCCTTGATATTATTTGCTAGCTTAAATATAGTGTTTGAAATGATACAAAATAAATTTTTCTCAAAATATTTTTTTTAATTGTTATCCTTTCTAATGGTTTTAATGTTTTCTTTTAATAGACAAGGAGATGAAAATACTTAAAACATTTATAAATATGATTAGATGTATTTAGAGTAATAATGGTATTTTGTTTATGGTCATAAAAAAGTAACATGATTACCAGTATCTCCAAACTTCTTTATTCCTTTAATCCTGTTTACTACAGTATTACATGGACCCACCTGTATTCTCAATTCTTTGATTTCAGAGATGGGAGATGTATGGGAAACATACTTCTTTTCTGAGAACTTCTACCTCTTAGCTGCAATGAATAAAACAAGGTTTGTTGTATTTGATTATATCTATTTGCCTTAGACCTTTAGAAATTAATGTCTCTTTCCATTTCATGCTTAAAAAGATTTGGATCATTCTCTTTAAATTAGTTTTTTTTTAAAAAAATCATTTTTCCTCATTTTCTTACCAAAAATGAACTATTTTTGCATAACCTAATTTGATTCCTTTAAGAAAAGACCTTGTCAGTAAAACTTAACATGATCTTCTACAACAGATAGATGTGCACTCTCTGTTTAATTACTTTTAAATTAATGATTTGCATTTGTCTGTAGCTTGCTGTAAATTTAAGCAGACAGGAAACTGCAAACTGCAATTATTGCATCATGCTTTCTATTCTATGTCCAGTAGATGCTTAAAATTTTTTTGGAGGAATAGTATGCATCTTGATAAGCATGATGTTTAATACTGTTACTTATAAATAAAATGAATACGAACTGCTCGAAACATTAAAATAATCTGGAATTATTTATTATTTTTTTACTGCATGGTTGGAAACTATGATAATCACCAGACATAAAAAGGGTTGATCTGGGAACTGAAAACATAGTTTGGTGGGGGGGGTGTCTGTGAATATATTTATTTCAAATGTTCTTTATCTGTACATTTTTAGAGCAAAAGTTTTAATTGGGACTGTTTAGCTGATATTGTGCTGATGTGCTATTAAACCCTGTACATACATACATTCATGCACACACACACACACAACACAACACACACACACACACACATACATTAGTGTCAGTGATCAAATTCAAAGTGGAAAGATAGTGTTTCGCAGAACTCAGTAATAATAATAATAATAATAATAATAATAATAATAATAATAATAAAAATAATAATAATGATGACTTTATTTAGTGAGGGAATGATTTCTCCAGATCCATTAAGACAACACACAATAGCATATTTGAGCTTTTGTTTTGATATAGAATTGCAATGGATGGACTTTTCTTTAGTTAAAATTTAATGATTTCTTTTTCCACAGGTCCACAGGTCTTGACTTGTCTATACAGCAGCGGTTTCGATGGGTGCATTTCCGTATTGATATAGAACCTATGAGAAATTTTCTTGCCAGATGGTTGCTTCGACAGTTAATTCACATAAATGGAGGCTGTGTTCCTGAACCTGATAGTCAGTTATTTAAGGTGAGATATACATTTCTTAATGGATGCGAAATTGTTAGCTAAAATGCAAGAGATGCCAACAGTTCCAATTTTGGCAGAATCATTCCTATATTTGATGTCACATGATTCCATTTCATTTGTGTCATACTCTTATTTTCTGGAATTATAAAGCTGTATGTAGGTGAACCACAACACTGACAGTACTATATCTTGGTCAGTAAAATACTAGTAGAATCTAAATGTAATTATTTTATTAAAGCAATTAAGCATTTATATCACTAAAGCACCTCAGCAAAAATGTGCTACAGTAATTCTCAACAAATATGCAAAACATTGATCATGCATTGCCAGATTAAAAGAAAAATAATATGGACCAGCAAAGGCAAAAAGTTACTGTAGAATCAAAAGAGATATAACAACTACTCATCATATTCAATGATCAATATGGGTGCCATGTTCTTTTAACCATGTATAGCCTATCTTGTGCTGAAAAGTGGCAATAAATCTTACAACCATAACAACAACAACATGTAGCAATAAATTTATTAAGTCTGTTTTCAGCTGTATACTTTAAGTCTGTTAAATCTTTTAAGTCTGTTTACAGCTGTATGCTATATGACTATTTGTTGCAGGCAGTGGAATGGTTAGTATGTATATGGCAGAGACTGAATGATGGATTGACCAAACTAGGACTGCCAGATGTTGTTTTCGGTCCAGAAATTTTCCTCTCATGTCCCATAGATGCTAAAAGATCTGTGGCTATTTATAAGTAAGTTCAGTAGGAGTGAGAAAAGGAGTGATTAAAGCCTTGATAGTTCCATTATGTATTAATCTGTCTCAGTATGGGAGGGAGAGAAATGGTGTGATTAAAGCCTTGGTAGTTCCATTATGTATTAATCTGTCTCAGTATGGGAGGGAGAGAAATGGTGTGATTAAAGCCTTGATAGTTCCATTATGTATTAATCTGTCTCAGTATGGGAGAGAGATAAATGGTGTGATTAAAGCCTTGATAGTTCCATTATGTATTAATCTGTCTCAGTATGGGAGTGAGAGAAATGGTGTGATTAAAGCCTTGATAGTTCCATTATGTATTAATCTGTCTCAGTATGGGAGGGAGAGAAATGGTGATTAAAGCCTTGATAGTTCCATTATGTATTATTCTGTCTAAGTATGGGAGTGAGAGAAATGGTGTGATTAAAGCCTTGATAGTTCCATTATGTATTAATCTGTCTCAGTATGGGAGTGAGAGAAATGGTGTGATTAAAGCCTTGATAGTTCCATTATGTATTAATCTGTCTCAGTATGGGAGGGAGAGAAATGGTGTGATTAAAACCTTGATAGTTCCATTATGTATTAATCTGTCTTAGTATGGGAGGGAGAGAAATGGTGATTAAAGCCTTGATAGTTCCATTATGTATTATTCTGTCTCAGTATGGGAGGGAGAGAAATGGTGTGATTAAAGCCTTGATAGTTCCATTATGTATTAATCTGTCTCAGTATGGGAGTGAGAGAAATGGTGTGATTAAAGCCTTGATAGTTCCATTATGTATTAATCTGTCTCAGTATGGGAGGGAGAGAAATGGTGTGATTAAAGCCTTGATAGTTCCATTATGTATTAATCTGTCTCAGTATGGGAGGGAGAGAAATGGTGTGATTAAAGCCTTGATAGTTCCATTATGTATTAATCTGTCTCAGTATGGGAGGGAGAGAAATGGTGATTAAAGCCTTGATAGTTCCATTATGTATTAATCTGTCTCAGTTTGGGAGGGAGAGAAATGGTGATAAAGCCTTGATAGTTCCATTATGTATTATTCTGTCGAAGTATGGGAGTGAGAGAAATGGTTTGATTAAAGCCTTGATAGTTCCATTATGTATTAATCTGTCTCAGTATGGGAGGGAGAGAAATGGTGTGATTAAAGCCTTGATAGTTCCATTATGTATTAATCTGTCTCAGTATGGGAGAGAGAGAAATGGTATGTGTGATTAAAGCCTTGATAGTTCCATTATGTATTAATCTGTCTCAGTATGGGAGGGAGAGAAATGGTGTGATTAAAGCCTTGATAGTTCCATTATGTATTAATCTGTCTCAGTATGGGAGGGAGAGAAATGGTGTGATTAAAGCCTTGATAGTTCCATTATGTATTAATCTGTCTCAGTATGGGAGAGAGAGAAATGGTATGTGTGATTAAAGCCTTGATAGTTCCATTATTTATTAATCTGTCTCAGTATGGGAGTGAGAGAAATGGTGTGATTAAAGCCTTGATAGTTCCATTATGTATTATTCTGTCTCAGTATGGGAGGGAGAGAAATGGTGTGATTAAAGCCTTGGATATCTCTATGTGCATACTAATTTTTATTTGTATTTGAGTAAGAGAGAAGGTATGATAGATTCCTTGTTAGTTCTAGCAAGCCCTGCATTATATAGTTAATACACAAGTAACTCCACAGAACTGGTAAATGAGTGCATTAGACTGATGCATATATCTCTCTGTTAGGGAATGCTAAGTTCAAGTTAATAGTTATACTTTGAACAGTTGTGATGTATATTTAAATCTGATTTTTTTTTGTTGTACTGTTGCTAACTAATTTTTCATGGTTTTTTTTAAGTTGACAATGTTTACTTATGACCAGTTTTATTCACATCATTGCATTACTGTAGTTTTAGGTAATTGTCCTATCACTATAACAGACTACAATCAACTTGTAAGCATATAACATCATATAAAAACAATATATTTGATGTTGACACTTACCCAGTGGAAATTAGTTTTAGTGCTTATAGAAAATTTTAGGAAAACTGGTTGAAAAATTTATAACATATTATATTTTAAATTTTGCACATGCTATAAGTTGAGTAACAAATGGCAATAAACTAATTAAAATAATTTGCAAGTGTTGACCTTTGTTGTGGAGAATAATAAACACTTTATAAACCTTTTAACCATAACCTTATATTAACCATTGTCAAGTAGTGTTCATTATATTTTATATTCACTAAATCAAAGGTCTGATTTATAACATGATTTAATGCAAAATTTTGAATATCACCTGTTGTGTCATCCATTGGAAAAGCATTTGTCATGGGAATCAGGCAATAATGACTGGTATGTGTTTATATCTGTGTATATATATATATTGATTATTTGCATAATTGTGTAGAGGACCCAATACAATATTGTACCCAATGGGGTTTCTTTTTTGTGTTTCTTAGCCTATAAATTCTCTACAATAAATTCTAAACCCCAGTTGGACATTAAAGTACTAGATAGGTAATTAAAATGGTCAGTTTGTATGTTACTTGCAGATTCAGAAATGTATCTCTGTCTATGGTATGTTTAGATTCAGATATGAGACACATTACTGTAGTAAATTTATTTCAGTTGGCTGAAGGAACTGTGGAATGAGACAATTGCCCATGTGGTGAAGGCTGCTGTACTCAAGGGTACTGGTAGGGAACCAACAGCAGATGGCCAAGAGAAGGTTGCTGACACTGCTCTTTATATCCTGATGCAAAGGGCAATCATTCCAGGGTGTCCCATGTCAAATGAAGGTACTTCAATGAAGAAACCTTGTGATTAATTAAGTTCTAATTAAAATTTTATTTTACACACATAACCTGGAACTTGATTAAGATATCTTTATATTTAGGACTGGTTTTATTTGTTACCTTTACATAAAAAAGCAATCCTTGAATGTTTATTAGCACTTTTATTTGATCAAACAATTCTCTGCAGTAAACAAACTTTGATTCATAGCCTTAGATCATAAATTTACATGGAAACGAGGTCATTGCCAAATATTGGTTTTTTTTGTGAATACTTTTACAATCTTTTTATTGGTTAGGGAAAAAGCTAATTATCTAAACTTGAAAAATTTAACATTTTTAGTTGTTGCATCATCTATTGCCTATAAAGCATTATTTATTTATCCACTTGTATTCAGATTTATGGATAGTTATGAAACTTTACAGAGTCTTTGATCTTAAATTCTGCATGGGTTTAACTGATAAATTAAATTGATGTGACTCTCATTGAGATGATGTACCATCTTAACTATGCTGCATGATTTTAACATAAGTATTCTGTCAAGTTACCTATGTGATCCTATTTACATAGAAAAACTAAAATTCCCCTTTAAAAGAAAATAGGTTTTATGTTGAATTGTGGCAAATCTAATATCAAACATGGATGCAGTGGTAGCACTTTTGAATCTTGAGGAAGTCAACAGAGCTCTTTCATAAACTCACATATTTAACAACATGTGTCTGTTTCATAACTTGACTGAGGTATGTTGAATATGAACATGGGTTTTCGGATTGTATCATTTCTTGCGAATTTTGTCAAGCCTGCATCTTGCATTTTGTTTTTGTTGTTAGGTTTTTGCATGTGAGTACATAACACAGTTTGCAAGTAAGCAACTACATTCTATGGAGCCCTTGTTATTTCTAGCAAAATAAGTGTAAACCTAGGGCAGTTATTACAATACAACCTGCTATGAGCAGCCATCTGTCATTTGCAACCACAATTGTAATGCACAAATTGATGTTATTACCTAAATGCACTGTCATTAGTGACCACCTGCTGAACACAACCAGCAACCATGATGCCGTTACACAATGTGCATTTCAACACTGCTATGATGACTGCATCACAAAAACAGATAAATATTGACCTTTATTTAATCCTTGGTAATAATGACTGCTTCTAAAAATATTAAAAAAAAAACAGGCTGGCTACTGATTTCTAAAGTTGTACTGGTCCTACTTGTTGTGTCATATGTTAATAATTGTAAACCAGACTAAAGTACATGCAGATTGTTCAAAAGATATGACCATATCATGAAAACAGACAAACACCACTGACCTTTATTTAATCCTTTTTTATCATGACCACTTGAAAAAAATAAAAACTATTTTTGGACTATAAACCAGGCTAAAGTACAGGTCACAGACAGCCTTTGCAGTGCCAAAGTCAAGGTAGTGGTCAGGTAAATTGTTTGGAGTTAATCTATAATGCCTTGGGGTGAATGAAGTCTTTGTCTATTAAACAAGCCAGTGAGAATTGTTTCCTGGATTTAATTGTTATTTTCAGAGGATTATTTTGTTGTTTTTATTTTCAATTTTACAGTAATTACATCCCACACACCAAACCATTGTCTATTCAGACTGGTGCAACCATTACTTAGAGTTAATATATATCTTTTTTTGCAATATCTGTTTTCAGATGCATGCAATATTTGAATAAGAACTATGAATAAAGACTAGAATATATATGTTTAGTGATTGTGGTTATTTTTCCTTCCTAAATAGTGCTGAAATTCAACTATGAAAACTGCCTTTTTTATGCAAACCTGTCATGAGAGGCCATATGTCTTGAGGGACCATTTTGGATGGGAGGCAGAAGGGGCTGTCTCACATTGAGAGGATTTACTGTATTGTCTATTTCTGTTTACCTACAGTGACTTGCTAAAATTGCCAATTTGTACAGGAATTTCCACCTCAACTATCATCTGCTAAAACTTATATTTTTAGCTGAAATAAACATTTAATGGCTCAGACTATGCTGAAATGGACTCTATGTACTAGTAGGTCATTAGTGAGTCACTGCACTTTTGTGCTCACATTTTATGAAATTTGCATAATATATGAAAGTTAGATATGCTAATAGAGAGATACAGTGTTTTAAGAATTATAGGTAGATGATCATGCACGGTCTCATTCTGCCCATAGAAAGTGCAGATTATTATTGTTTGAAATGAAGATGTACATTTGTCATCTTATAGCATCAGTTACTGTTTGCACTCATCACAAAATATTTGTCTATATATTCAATATCTTATATCTTGTCAGTAAGGAAAGAAAGAAATGAAATTCTAAATTAGATTTTTAGTTAAGCCTGTACAAGTAAGTGTATTGTTTGTAGAAATGTTGTGATGATCTAATTTTGTTCTGTCCCACAGAGAGGGACAAGTTTGTGTCTAGTTTGGCTGGAGGTAATGAGCTGGCTTTACCAATAAAGACAGATAAATCCAGACCAGGAATGGTAGTGCAGGCTAATCGTAAAGCACAGAACAGCAGTACCAACCCAGGGAAACACAGGTATTTCTATTTCTTTCAGGAAATCTCTATATTAATGTGGTGGGGTAGTCAAAGCTTGGATTGCCAAATATTAGTCCCAGAAAACAAAACTAAATAGGTAATTGGTGATAATAGAATATTGGCTATGGGGTGTTATTTGGTGGCATATTTCTTTCTCTCAATCTTAATTGTATTTGGAAAATACTTTTTCTATCCATCCCATTAACAAGCAGAATAGTTAAAGTGCCAGTCATTTGTTACACTGATTCTTGTGTCTTGTGATATGTAATCTGTGTTAAGTTATCTGTTAGTAGGTAAATCCCAGGGATGTTAACTTTCTTCAATTCTTTAAGCCAGATTCTTTGCCATCATTGCTGTGAGAAAAATGAAATTATAAGAGAACAGATATAGACTAAATAGCATTGCACCTTTTTATTTTGAGTAAGTCCTTATGACCCACTTAATTCATAAATTGAATGAAATGTTTCGGAATCGTGTTAATGGTGTTTACTCAGAAAACATGAAACTTATGTATATATACTTAACTGTCCAGTAATTAAGACATCTTTATCTAGGTAGTTTAAGTATTTTCATTGTAGGGTCTTGATGACACAGCATGAACTTTGTCTCTGTGTGGTCCAAGGTTCAGTACTCAGAGCAGATTTAGTAG
The DNA here is from genome assembly GCA_016746295.1 of Potamilus streckersoni. NCBI lineage: Eukaryota > Metazoa > Mollusca > Bivalvia > Unionida > Unionidae > Potamilus > Potamilus streckersoni. Next base: position 785,952 of record JAEAOA010001785.1, on the reverse strand, counting down.
TATGTGGTCACCCATGCAAAATTAGTGATGTCCTCAGGATTTATCTGTTTCCTCCATTTCAGAGACAAGTTTACATTGTTATCTGAATAGGTAACTACAAAAATCTGCTGGAAGATCCACATGACAACAGTGAGCTATTTTTGTCTATTACAAGTGTTCTAGCAGACACTGTTTCTATCAGCTAATATCATATGTCACATTATATCATGTGAAATATTAAATTTACTACCTTTTCTGAGAACTGTTTTACCATAGTGATGTCTCTGGGGTAATACTGCCAGAACCTTTGGCTCAAGTCCTTTGAAGGAGAAGAGTTCTGAAGGAGAAGGTAGTAATGGATGACTAGAACTTTAGAATTAATTGTATAATACAACTCACCCATTCCTCTCTACATGATGTGGTCTCTGTTGAACATGGTTTTGCTAAAATTTCTGAAAGGGAACCAAAAGGTTGATAATACACTTCAACCATCTGGAGGCATACGTTATTTACCATGTATACTGGGACACCATAAATTAATTTTAAAAGTAAGTTTTTGTGCACTGTATGTTCTGGGACACCATTTTTTTTAGTTGTAAATTGACACTTTTTAAATCATTACGTTGGAAAATGCTCTCCAATTGAAAGTTTATTTTAAAAAATATAAAATTTTGTACTTGAGATAAAACTTTTTAATCCATGGCACAGCATCTCATCAACACACCCTTCCCCTGCAGATGTACAAACCATTCTTTTGGTGCATGAATATTATATTTAGCTTTCTCATACCATGCAATGATGTCTGTGGGTAAATAGTAATGATACTTCTGTAACCTGTGCTGGTGAAAAGATTATCACTTGCACTCAAGTGAATATATTTTCAAATAATGATTTTTATTTGCGAGATACTGACATACAGTAGACCTGGATATAATTCAGTCTTGATTTTTTTGCACCTAACACCATTTCATACATGAATGACAGTTGCTTTTAGGATATCAGTTGATTATTTCCCTCTTCGTGATTTTGTTGGATCCGGTTTTCAGTCAGATAACACATTCAAACCTTTGAGCACAACCAAACACAATTCACTACTCAATGTTCATGTCAATGAACAACATTGCGCATGTTATCGGATATAAGCGATACATGCTACAGTATGATAGCCTACGCTAAATATAAGGATTTAGTGGAAATATATTTATTCTTTAATGCTCATGTTGAAAGATAATGAATAAAGGATAACAATAAAAGGTTGGTTTCTTTCTTTTTATTATCAAATCAGCATTTTGTTTATGTTTTATTGCAACATGCATGGGGGGAGCACAAATGCAATACAGACTTATTTCGTTTTTTAAATCTTGGGATATATGACCTAGGTGGAAACAAAAGTTTCACCATAAGTTCTGGGACAGAAAAAAAGTTGTTTATCAATATATATGGTAAATACAGTAATATGTGGGTTAGTTCCATTGAATTGAATTGTACTAAGTTTAAGCATTCATTGTGTGATAAATGGTTCTATTTTTAAAGTTAGTTTATTGTAGGGATGAATGGGTATCAGGTCCAGACATCCAGACCCAGCCATGTTTGCACGACCTAGTTAAAACTGATTTTAAAAAAACAAGCAGAGCTCTATTTTGCTTTAATATTTTTATAATTAGAAATTTTTAGTGCATTAAAATTATGCATATTGTTTTAATTTTATTAATTAATTAAAAAAAAGTAGTCAGTAGTCAGTCAGAAGCAAGTTTCATGGTGGCACATTTGATTAATATAGATCCTGCAGTTGGGACAAGTTTCAGATATACATACACCATACAACTCAAACCAGTCAGTTGTTACTGCATCCAATTGTAGTCCCAAGGAGAATTATTATTTTTTTTTTCCTTTTTCCAGTGAAAAATTTTACTTTAATTTGGTTGAAAGCAACATGACAGCAGAAACAGAAAATAAAACAGTTATTGAGTTAAAGCCTTTTTGTCTTTTTGGGGGATGACAGATCAAACAGTTGTAATTCTGCCATTTCTGGAAAGGTCACATGCTTTAAAATTACAGTAATTTCATTCAGCTGCAACAGTTTGCAGAAAATGCAACATACCTTGCCCTGATTTTTGGGATAGATTGTGCCCAGGTCAGTGCAGAATAAAAGATAGTCTTTGTGTATCTTAACTTATAAGTAATGCACTGGACTTCATTTTAACAAAGGTAGAAAAATTAAAGAAATATACAAGAAGATTAATTAGTACAGTCTTTGACTGTGCTTTCTTTTTTAAATACTACAGAAGTCTACCTAGTGAAATTGTCAGCTGTTGAGGTATGTAAGGCAGGTGAACAATATCAGGCCAACTCAGCCTCTTGTTTAGATGTAAATTTGTGACAACTTAGACTACTGCCTCAATAAGCACTCTTTATATATAAACCTGTGCCTACCTTTGAGTCAGATATATCCAATTAGATATATCATTTCATTATCTAGGTGAGGGGCCTGCAATTTTTTAAAAGAAATTTCTTTGGAAAGACCTAATTCTATCCATCATATTTGTTGTAAAATAATGTTTTTTTTCAGATAACAAACATCATGGTTGGAAAGAGAATCTTATCTTACCCCACCCCTTCCCAGCCAAGATTGCATTATCAGCCCCTAAATGAACTGGTTAAAGATAGGGAAGTTCACTTTCTTTATCTGTATGAAACATAACCTCCCTAGTGCCATGCCATATGGTCATTTACAATTCTATTCAAAATTGATATAAAATGATATCAGAACATGCTGAATGACATTTTTCTATTTGTCTCAAGTTGCATAAATCAACTGAAAAGGTGTTCATAAAGCATATGTACCCATATGTGCACTTAGAGGCAACAAGATATTTTATTTGTTGGGGTCTTATAAAGAAACACCCTTCTCACCAATTATAACATGACACTTGTGTGCCACACTGACAAATTCAATGTATTTTGTGGTATATTCTTGATTTTTTAAGAATATGGCAATAATCATTGTTAAGTCATCTTTAATTTAGAAAAATGTATATTATCTTGTCTTCATGGCTTAACATGTCACTGTACTAATTGTATCAGTCATCTGTTAGTGCATCATATATATTATTTGCATTCATTTGAAAACCACAGTAAAATCCTAAACAAAAAATAAAAAGTTTATTTATTGGATTTCACCTCTTGACTTTTGATCATGGAGCAGTCAGGTTTGTTTCTATCAATTGTCTAGCACTATGAATTCCCATCATTTCATTCAAAAGCAACTATTTTCAGAAAATGCAACATCATTTATACTTGTTTTTGGATGTGTCATATCCTGTTTAGAACCTGATTTAAGAACTTGATTTGTATTGTGATACCTTTATTCATCTTTATGCACTTAGTGTTCTTTTTCTTAAGGAATTCTTCAAGTCCTGAGGAGCATTCAAGATTAAACAATATCAGTAGCTTTAAGAGGAGGAGCATGTCAGAATTTAAGGAGGAGATTCAACCTGCGCCTAGAAATCGCCCCAATTCAGACTCAGCCCTAGAACTGCAGGCCAAAGTTCCAAAGCTTGAGATTCGATCCCCTATTTTAAGTCTTGCTTCACCATTGTCAGTGTCTTTTTTCTCACCCAAAATTGCTAGAGAAACTGGTAAAGAGTGTGATTTGCAAGAGGGAAATTCAAATTCATCTGGAAGGACCAGGACATTGTTTACTTTCAGTAGTAAAATGCCACAAGCATCAGTGTCCTCCAAAAGGTCAAGATCATCAGAAAATCTAAGTGACACAAATGGATCATTTGGTTCAAATAATAACAATCGTTACAGATCAATGAGTCCTTTTTCATTTTCACTCACAACTCCTACCTCTACGTTGAATTCTTTCAAATATTATGAAGTAAAGTCTGCAATGTCAGATAAGAGTGGGATCCAGGTTTCAAAGAGTGTGCAGCTGCAGGTCAAAAGAGAAGAAAACTCAAGTGATACATCTACAAAAACTGATATTCAGGCAACTAAAAGAGCAGAAATACAGATTTGATAAGTAGTTCTTATCTAATACGTACAATACTTTATTGTCAACTGTTTCTTGGATCTGCTTGATTGTAAATAACAACTGCAGTGACTAATTACTTAGAACAGTAAATATGTTAGCTGTAGAAGTAAGTTACAAATTTCAACACATACATTGCAGAATTACAATGTGGACTTTCATTTATTTTTTTTTTATAATGGGAAATTTGTTTTAATGATGTTTGTTAGATGAGTATCATTATGTCTTTTCATGGTAATCAACAGAAATTCACATGTATGTTTGCCTTCAACTGGATGGATGCTTCAAGCAGCTTATATGATACAAGTTGAAGAGGTCATGTTATAATGACACGTTATGTAGGGAAATTGCAATCAATTGTTGTTATGCCTAGTCATTAGGGAGACATGGCTTTGCTGAGATAGTAGGAAGACCATTCTGGTAGTATTTGTGATCTTCATCACAGAGACTCATAGTTCATTTTTTAGGAAAGACCTAATTTGCTGCAAAATCCTTATCTTTTGTTGAAGTCTTTGCAAAGGACAGAGGACTGCCAATAAATGAGTGGTTCCTCTTTGGTTGTATTATTAGTAAACATAAATGGTAGAGGTGTAAAAATGGAAACCCAAAACTCCATTGTAATTTTTTTTTCTTTTTGCATGAACAAATTATTTGCAAAGTTTTTTTTTATACAGCACTTTTTAATTTGTCAACATGATCAAATGTTATTGCTTTTTTTTACAACAAACTCATAGATTGTCTCCTTTCATAAACAAATTATTTGCCAATAATTTATACAGGTTTATTTAATTTACCCAAAGGATCAATGTTATAATTTTTCATTTAAAAATAAGCTTTGATTATTTTGTCTTGATTAAAGCTGTCAACAGGTACCTGACCATAGTGAAAAACCCAGGCATTGAAAATTAAGGATGAGTACCCATTCACAAAAATAATTTGTTGACAACACTATGAAAATATCATATATCATCAGCAATATGCTGGTCTGACTCATTGACATTAGTGGAATTAGTCAGGGAACCAGACTACCTTTACAGCAGCACCTCAGACACTTTAAAATGCCCCTTTTTGTTCATGCAAAGCATCTGCATGATCAAATTGTTGATTATAGAATTTTTTAAAAATGGTGTCCAGCAAGAGATGCATGTTTAAGATGAAAGGGAAAATAAGTCATTCATTTTGTGACCCTGTAACAATCGAGGTTAGTGAAAATTTGACAGTGGGGTAACTAGGTTTGTACATACCTTTCATGTTCTAATGAGTACCCTGTTACCCCTTAAATGGCACAGCAGGTACCCAGGTGAATTTTTCATTGTTTTTGGTGAACAGCAGCTATACATTCTTCTTTGCAATCAATAACAGTTCAACCATTACAAGTATGTTGCTTTTCTACAAGTCCACCTTTTCGCAGAGCATTTTTTGCTATGGCTCTGTTTGCCTGTGTAGCCATCTGTCTCTTTGTCTATCCATTAACTCTCCATGCTCTTCACAGTAACTTCAGTTCTCCGTCATCTGTCAGTTACTAAACATGGCTTGCTCTTGGGTTAAGGAAGACTTTATTGATTTTGGAGTAAAAAGGTAAGTGTGAAGGTCACTGTCTTGAAGAAGGAAAATGGTTTCCTCATAATAACAGTTCTGTACATAAACATTTGTGGATAGCTTGCATGTTGTGTAAAAAAGCATACTAATGTTGAGGTCAAAGGTTATGGTCACTTTAAAAGAAGAAAAATGTTTTTTTTTGCTTAATAACCTTAGTTCTAAACCACATTCATGAACAAAGCTTGAGGAGGGGTGACACTTAGAGCAAAGAAGTTTTTTTTTTATTTGGGTTAAAAGGTCAAAGAACAAGGTCATTGATCTCAAAGAAAAATGGGTCTTGTAGACTAACATTTACTCTAGAACAAGTTTATCAGCCAAACTTTCAATGGCTTAGATTTGGGTAATATAGAAATTTTTGGATATGGGGTCAAGAGGTCAGATGTCATGTCTAAATTAAATAGTGGTTTCTGTGCAATGCTTATGTTGAGGATCACAGAATGTGGGAGTAAAGTTCCCGCTGAAATCTACTGGTCAATAATTTTGACCAGTCACAGGACTGCTGTGTATTGTTATAATGAGGCATTCATGGTACTTATTCTTTTGAGGAATTATGCATTATCGTTCTGACCCTGCAGTCTTGAAACTTTCTGAGCAAGATACTCAGGATTAATCCAAAATCAGATATGCTTGAGGTGAAACTGTTAACAAAAGTTGGCAGTTAACTGATATTTAAAAACATCTGAAAATTCTGTGATTTTAGCTTTGTTTTAATTAAAGTTAGATTTATCAGAGTTTGGGATTTTGAGGTCAGACTGGTTTCTTGCTCAAAATGTTACAAGACTACAAGTCCTGGTCTCTTATGTAAAGAAATTGCTTTTGTTTTTTGTTATTATTTTATGACCATTGTTATTATATTTGCATAAGGATAATAGCCATGATCATCTGTTTTGAATACTGTGAAGTCCGAGGTTTCAATAAACATTGTAATTTACTTATGTAGCCCTCCCCCACCAAAAACAAGATCCTACAGTAAACTTAGTACTCTGCAAAGACCTCTGTATTGCATAGAGATTACTTTTTGATTAGATAAACAAAAAAGGTTGTCACATTTCAAATGGTGAATTGGTTTAATTTACTCAACCGTACTGAAAAATTCTGAAGCATATGGGGTAAAAAATGGAAATAAAAGTGAATATTTTTTTATTAAGAAAATTAAGATTACAGTAGAGTGAGAGATCTCTTTTACCAGCAGAAAGTGACCTCTGATTAGAGAACATTGAAAAAAATTTATCCACATTATTTACAATGGATGACTTTAAAAACTTTACATTACAAGGACTAGCTAGAAAACTTTAACAATGTTTTGTCACATGTCAATCACAAAAACTAGCCAACTGTATGCTGTTGTAATTTCTTGCCATTGTCAGATTAATATTTGGATACTGATAATCTCATTTATTCATGGTAGTCTACATTTGTCATGTATATACAAGGTCTATGTTAAGTCAAGAAAAAATTTCTATGATCATATTATTAAGAACTTATTCCAACAAACTAGGGACCCCAAGTGGCCGAGTGGTCTAAAGCGATGTCCGTTATGGATCACTGCCATCTCACCTCTGTCTGCATGAGTTCGAATCTAGGATTCGTCTCGAATGTGGATATGTGAGAAAGCTTGCCAGTATCTTCTCGTGGGTCGGTGGTTCTTTCCACCATTAATACTGGCCGCCATGAATAGCCTATTGTGTGCTGAAAAATGGCGTTAAGCCCAACAACAACAACAACAACCAACAAACTTATTTGATTGGCTTTTGTTGCTATGAACACCCAATTAGCACAACTTGAATTGTTTCCTTAATTGAGTTTTACTTTCCCATTTTTCTGTCTTTTCTTTCCTTTGAAATAAAACCACAATCGTATTGATGGTTATAGCAATGCTGAACTGTAGTGGAGATTCTGTTTTATTGTTTGACAGCATGCATGGGGATATTGAGGTACATCAGTGTATCATAACTGGCTTAGTTTATGGAAGCTTTAAAGGATTGAGGGCACTTGTGACCATACTTTGAGGCAGTTTGATGCTAGTCATACGAAAGTGTGCCATTCCATGCTTGTTTTGTGAAATAAGGAGTTTAAAAGTTTTATTTTTTTATAAAGTAAAAGATAATGATTTTTTGTTCATAACAACAAATGTCCAACAGAAGTATTTTATAGTTGGTCAAAATCTCAATACCATCGGACATTTGTGGTATATTTAAAGGGCTTCTGGGCAGGAGCATAAAATAATAGGCATTCCCATCTATCTTTTATGTAGATATGTACTGAAATGTAGCCAATATCTTTACATGTGATCAGTCCTGTGTATGCAACTAATCTCAGAAAACAGCAGACATTACTGATATCAATGTGGTTCTTTGGTCATGCTCTGATGCATTATAAGTTATATTTACATGCTATGTCACATCATTATGCAGCTTTTGGTATTAATGTATCTGTTGGTAATAATGTATCTGTTGGTAATAATGTATCTTTTGGTATTAATGTATCTTTTGGTATTAATGTATCTTTTTTGCATGGTTAAATTTTGTCTGTGCAACTAGTCCCAAAGCATTTTATAAATTGCCTTGAAAAATGACAAACATTGACACAAATGAATATGTATATATTATTATATTGTCACACTTTGATGCATTTTTCCAGGGGTATATAAACTTTCTGGTGTTGAATGTATGTACTAGTACCATGTGTGATATTTTTTGGTATAACTAGTCCAACTGCTTTTAATGAACTGACCTGAAATTTGGCAGATATTACTGATATTAGGTAAGCATGTCTGCCCATCACACTCGGTTTTGTTCCAGCTCACATTAGTGAGGAAATGCGACACCGATTTTTCAGCTTGTGACTAAAATTTTTATTTGCATATTTTTCCTAAAGATCTGGATAGATTCTTGTTGTTTTTGTCATGCATTGTATTTAAACTACAAGAAGTCGATCAGCAATGCACTTGCTTTCCCCTTTTACCTGCCAATCCATGTCACAGTCATTGAAAATTTGCATTGTAGTTTAATTTTTTCATTTCCTAACCTCCCTGATGAATTTTGTTAAAAGTTAAGATGAAGGTACATGCTTGATAGCAAAGATTATATTGTGCTTGACATTCAGGCCCCTAGGTCTTCTTGTTTGAAGGTTGTGAAACCTTTCTTGTTCAGCCCATTAGAATTTTTTTTTTCATGCTTATCCATACATTCTAAGTTATTGCTCATACCCACTTGCATCACTCATTCAGATAGAAGTGGTGGTCAGTGTTCATTTTTAGTTCATTTTGTAATATATTATAGGCACATGCTGGCAGAAGCTTTAAGCAATCATTTTGGTGTCCATGTGCATGTCCGTCCATTCACACCCTATGTTCACCTCAAAATTATTACTTTTTAAAAAAAAAAATGTTTCTTTTATCCAAACTTTGTGGTAAGCTATACATTTAAGCCATGGTCGGCATCTTGTTTTATGTTTTATCCAAAAGTAAAGTTTTTGCTTGAATAAACAATACTCGCATAATATAGTTTTAAATTTGTATAACTTGGTTCCGTAAATGGGGTTGTAAGTAATTAACTTTTGAACATTTGCTTTATTTACTCCATATTATGAGCAGCTACATGCATATATTATTTGGGTTGTATTGATGTTTTTTATGTAATTTGTTGCTCTCCTCACATTCCACAGGTTTTTGTTCATGTCTTTTTATTGTTGATTAATATTTTTGTTTCTTGATCTTAATTTAAAAAGATCAGGTTGTGATTTGCTTTTTTATTATGTTGTATCTTTGATAGCCTCTCTCATTCAGATAGGTGCAAATATTATTTTCCAAACTGTTCCTTTGGGAAAAAGTGACATCAATACAATTTTATTCTGAAGGAAATGAACAAACCATTTTCAAAGGCTTTGCTCATACTTTTTGACTCGTGAATTGCAAAGAGCATGTTTTTCTTTGAAAATTCATCCTTGTAACCTGCACACTTTGAAAAGTATCATGTCAACTTAAACAAATACTGAACACTGCAACAGCTATGTATTGACTAGTCTTAAAACTGTATCATCTTTAGCAATAGGTATTTATTTGCTATTATATTACTTTGATATGTTGTAGATTAGTTATAAAGTTGAACCATGTGTAGTTATTTAGTGTATTTAGCTTTGTGTTCATTTAATGTATTATTGACATTATACATACATATGAATCTGGATACTGGTATCCTTATAAAAGGCATTTTGGCAGAACTGAAAAGGTCATAGCCACTGTTACCAAGAATTAAAGGAAATGAACTGCATTAGACAAACCGATTTTATTAAATATGAAATCTGTAGAAAGTAAGGTATTTACCCAAATTTTGCATTTTAGCAAATTTTGTATGGCATAATATATCAATTTCTTTTTGGCAGATGATGATATACCAATGCACAGGATGTTGCCATATTGTAAACTCTTCACCTATGAAAGCAGTAATTGTCTGTACCTGTGACACTGTTTACTCCATTCTGTGTATGTGACAAGATAACCGATAGTTGAAAGTGACTCCAATTTGATTTCTTACAAGTTTCCTTGAATCATGATAGTCATCTTTCAATAGTGAAAAAGTAGTATGTTCTTGGAGTAGGTTGCAGAAATAAATCTGTTGTAGAAAACTTCTAGCTCATTTTATCTCCATAAGCAAAACATTAAGGCAACTGTGAATTATTGACTAATGTATTTGGGGATATATTTGATACTGCTTTTGACAATTCAGTTGTATCCATCATGGATGATTTTTGTAACCCAGAATATTGATGCAAACAATTTATATTAATAAGACACATTAAAAACTGCTCTGTGGATTTTAGTAAAAAATGTGGCATATATTCATGTTCATTAAGGCAGTTCCATTAAAACATGCATGGGATGCAGGGCCAGGGAAGGCAGTTTTAAAGTGTGGTACTCACCCATCAATACAATTTAGAAGTTTCTTAAGATGATCTCTGTGAAATTAAAATACCCTGGTATACATTTTTTTAAAACTGGCTTCCCTGGGTACCATGTGTGTTTATATAGAGTATCCCTTAGAATATTCATTAAAGATATGTATGAAAACAAGAGTTCATTTTCCTTTAAATAATAAAATGAGCTTGTAATGTAACACTAGGAAATATGTAATATTTAATGGATGTTAAAATGATGTCATGAATATGTTATCCAAATTTATTTATTTCCTTAATCAGTAATATAAAATTTTAACTGATTCATAATAATTTCCACCATGTTTAATGTAATAGTTTCTATGTGTCTGTACAAAATACACGGGGAAAAAAATAGCTATACAAAATCAGTTTGTAACAAATTAGTTTAATCTTTTTTTGAACTGGTTAGTAGGAAATTTTTTGTAATACTTTAAATTGTAAAAACCCAACCACAAAATAAGTTTACAAATGAGGGTCTATGATTTTTACTTAAAAATTTGTTCCACCTTTTAAATGCATTGAATATTGCCTCTGTCAGTGCCATTTTTATTACAAGTCATGTGATATTTTGAGTTTATGCAGTAATTACATGTACTTACTTACCTAATCCACCTTTGCATAGTTTTCAGATTGTTATTAAAGAATCAGTTTTATCAAAATCTTGTGTCCTTATTCTTTTGTGTCAGTATGAAAGATAAAATTGGCATTATTAATGACACCCTGTATTGTCTAATACAACACTGACAGACATAACTGGACTCTTTGGGCAGTGTAGTTATAGACCAACAGCAAATGTGTTTAATTATTGATGTCATTGCTTCTTGTAAGCAAGAAGAATGATAATCTTCTGTACAAGATCTGCATCAAAGTTGTAGAAATTACAGAACAAGATGAGTAAGACTGATTTTAAAACAAAGTTTCTATGGAACATTATGTCTGCCCCACAGTTATTTATTACATATCCATTATTGTTGCTTGGTTATTGTGGCATCCATTCAGATTTGCACTACATAATGCCACATCATACACACCTAGATAATGCATTTTCACTAATACACATATTCTTATTATATACCAATTTAATGCTACATGAATGATCTGGTATTTAATATGGATGTTTAATCATTCACACGCACCCAGAGAGGAAACTATTCATTGTTTTCAATGAAATCTACATGTTGATATGCTTTGATACATTGAATCAAACTTTTATTTATAAATCCCATTTTTGACTTGCATTCTCACTGTAAAGCTAAAATAAATTTAGAAAGCATGTAAGAGTGGTCATGCAATAAATACAAATAGTAGTATTTTGTTCCAGGTTGTACATGTTACTTTAACATAGAATCTTAAGTCTGTTGACACAACTGTTGCTGCCAAATGATACACTCATAACATTCATGTACCTAAAAACAATCAATCAAAACTAATTATTATTAATTATTCAACTGCCCATATCATTATCAACAGTTATTAGTCTTTTTGCCTATATACCAACATTTTGAACAAAATTTGTCAATCTATGTGTTTAAAAATGTGCTATACTAATATTATAAATATTTTTGTTTGGGCATGATGCAGAAGAAAAGTTTAGAAATAAAAGACAGAAACTAGAACTAAAATTATTTATGCACATTTTAAATTGCAAAGACCAATTTTGTGCGTTTTGACATCACTGTGGAATTTACTATAAATAAAAAAAACACAAGTATATTCACCAATACAACAGTCTCAAGTGGCTACTGTAGAGAGATAGCAAGCTTCACCCACTTAAAGATTTTTTCAATCTGTATCATTTGAACTTTTTATTCATTTTTAAATTTTTTATTTAAACTTGTGTTTGGCACTATATAGCCTGTATTAATATTATTCCAACTTATTGCATATCTACCCACTGACTTGGACAGGAGGTAAAATATGAAATGGAAGAGTCTTTATTTGCATATCAAAGTAGAGGTAAGAAGTTGACAATAAACAGATTCATGCTATTATTTTTTTAAAATAATTTTCATATAATCTGCTTGAAAGACTATCATCAAGATTCATTGCCCACCACTAGAAGTCAGATACATAAACAGAATGCAGTCCACTCACCTAATTACTATACTCTTTCACATGTATAATACACAGCTCACCTGCTGAGGTAAAACAATATATAATATATAGTCATTTAATATAGAAAGTTTACAACTGAAAAAACATTTATTCCTACTTCCAATGGCTCTCTGAGTAGGGTTGTTGTTGTTGGGCTTAACGCCATTTTTCAGCACACAATAGGCTATTCATGGCGGCCAGTATTAATGGTGGAGGAAGAAACCAAGAAATCACCGGAAAGAACCACCGACTTACGACTTACAAGCTACTGGCAAGCTTTCTCACATATCCAGGCAGACAGAGGTGAGATGGCAGTGATCCGTAACGGACATCGCTTTAGACCACTCATGGCCTCTCTCTGAGTAGGGTATCATGTATATAGGTCATGAATGAATGAGGCAATGTGATCATTAACACACATTTATTCCTACTTCCAATGGCTATCTGAGTAGGGTATCATGTATATAGGTCATGAATGAATGAGGCAATGTGATCATTAACACCCATTTATTCCTACTTCCAATGGCTATCTGAGTAGGGTATCATGTATATAGGTCATGAATGGATGAGGCAATGTGATCATTAACACACATTTATTCCTACTTCCAATGGCTATCTGAGTAGGGTATCATGTATATAGGTCATGAATGGATGAGGCAATGTGATCATTAACACAAATACTTCTCATTTACTGAAGCATAAAATGTATGTCACACAATGACCTGTGGTTTTAAGAGCAAGTAGTAACAAAGATGTGTCAAATTATCAAGTTTCATGCTGGTACATAAACAGCACCTAAGGAACCTTTTACAATATCTGAACAAAGTCAATGAGCATGAAATAAAGGTCATATGTTTCTTTTTACTCTGCATAGAAATAGTATCCATACAACATGCACAAAATTTGTGAAATCCTGAACTAAATACAAAAAACTTATCACAAACCTGTAAAAATGAAATATGGGTCACAATGTGCCTGTATTAAGACATGCATATCATCATATTCACAAATTCAGTATAAAACAATCCAGAGAAATGAACATTGTTATCGTTGTTGTTGTTGGGCATAACACCATTTTTCAGCACATGATAGGCTATTCATGGCGGCCAGTATTAATGGTGGAGGAAGAAACCAGGAAATCAACGGAAAGAACCACCGACCCACGAGAAGCTACTGGCAAGCTTTCTCACATATCCACATTCGACGAATCTTAGACTCGAACCCACGAAGACAGAGGTGAGATGGCAGTGATCAGTAATGGACAGTGCTTTAGACCACTCAGCCACTCGGGGCCCCTTTATCGTTGTTGTAGGATTTAATGCCATTTTTCAGCACAAGATAGGCTATACATGGTGGTCAGTATAACTAGTGGAGAAAGAACCCTAAAAAACCCCATGAAGAACAACTGACACGTGAGAAGAAATGAACATCGAACCCAAGCAAGACATGACATATTAGCCACAGTGATCTACTTTTGTGCTGAGAGCCATTAAGAAACATTCCTTTGCACAGTTTCATAAATCTAGGTATAAATGTATATACAAGGGTGCTAAAACCTATTTGGTCATATCTAAACACAAAACTAAACTTAACAGTGACATTTGGTAGTAAGGGTATGTTGCTGAAAGAGATGCATATAATCATATAGTTTGGCGATTCTAGTGTGAACAGAGCTTGAAAACTAAACACAAAACATAATTTTAGTCAGTGAAGCAAGAAATGTACATCAGTGAACTACATTTGAGATTAACACTCGTGCAGATGCATCTCCTCACCAACTTTCAAGAATCAAGATGTAATAGCATCCCTGAATATACAGGGTGTTTAAAGCCTATTTGGTCACAAGCTAAATACAAAAATTTTACCTAAAGAATATGTGAAATGTAGGTCACAGTGACCTTCCTTTGCAGTAAGGATGTGGTACTAATAGAGATACAATCATAAAATTTGATTATTCCCCTCATCAAATTTCATGACACCAGAGAAAACAGGATTTATACAGTGTACAAACACCTTGAAGTACAAGCACAAACTGTATTAAGAGTACCAATTTAGCCCACTACACTGGGGTATGGATTATGAAATTCACTTAAAATGGCTGCCTTGGACCTAGGAAGGAAGGATTGACACTTATGTACATCATGGAATATCAACCCTTTTTTCTTGATTGAATATATTGAGAGGTAATACAATAGCTTACATCTAGCTCAATGAGGTGAGATAGAAACAGAATACCTTCCCATCTATTTTTATAGAAATGCAGCTTTCTCACAACTGTTACGGCTTAAGGAAAATTTCAGAATTTTCACCAACATCAATGTTGACTGAAAAACACCCTCTTAGATTTATGGACTGGTATTTGTATCAACATCAATGAAAATAACTACTTTTCATGAGCTTTCTCTTTTTCATTTACTTGTTATATAAAAGTTTTAGTTATTTTCACTCCTGTTATTCATGGTGCACAAGTCCAACACATAACTGACAAAAATTTGACGTGGGAAACAACTATTAATTCTCAACCATCCTGGATAACAATATCACTATAGCCCGTTAAAGGGACACTTTTTCTCACTATTGGGGATGCTCCATATTATTTTGGACAAGCTATGTGTTGGCTCATTTTCTTTTTCTTGGTTGGGGTTGGGGAAGGGTAGAAGAAGACAAATAATGTTAAGAATAAAACAACTGTATAATCAATTTTTACTTGAAATGATGTTGTATGGCAATTATAAAATGCATTCTTTTAAAATTTTTAAGTAAATGCACTGTAGCATTTGTCCAGCAACAACATTTATTGAGTAACCTTGAAATAAAAGTCTATGTGGCTACTACAAGCATACTATACAGGTACTTAAAGCCCATAGTCCTAGCATCACACATACATGCACACTTGCAAGTACAGGTACTCAAAGCCCCCAGTCCTAGCATCATACATACATGCACAGTGGCTAGTATACTGTACAGGTACTCCAAGCCCCCAGTCCTAGCATCACACATACATGTACACTGGCAAGTATACTGTAAAGGTACCTTATGCCCCTATCCTAGCATCAAACATACATGCACACTCACTGGCAAGTAAACTGTACAAGTACTCCAAGCCCCAAGTCATAGCATCACACATACATGTACACTGGCAAGTAAACTACAGGTATTCCAAGCCCCCCAGTCCTAGCATCACACATACATGCACACTGGCAAGCATACTGTACAGGTACCTAATGCCCTCATTTTAGCATCACACATACATGCACACTGGCAAGTAAACTGTACAAGTACTCCAAGCCCCAAGTCCTAGCATCACACATACATGCACACTGGCAAGTAAACTGTACTCCAAGCCACCAGTCCTAGCATTACACATACATTCACTGTGGGAAGCATACTGTACAGATACTTCAAGCCTTTAGTCCTAGTATCACACAATGGCAAAAAGTTTTAAACCCATCAAGTTACTTACCTTAACAAAGTTTTTCTTTCTTTTCATTAAAATGTCTAATATATCGTAAAATATAAAGATGTATTCTTAGCTCTACTAATTCATGTTAGAATATACACAAGAAACATCAATATTTTTATTGCAAATTGTCGACATAACTTTTGTTGACAAACCCCATTTGTGTGTTAGTGTTTACCATGCAAAAAATTGTTTACTGCTAGCCATATATAGACATGATTGACCATATACTGAATCTCTTAATAGTTCAGTGTATAATACTTGTTCAAAGATGTTGGTTTTACCTGCATAAAAGCTGCTTATACCTAAAAGTGCCACTCTGGCAGATCCTATATACCTACAAGCCTAATTACTGCAGCATGCAAATCCACTAAAAGTGCCACTTGCTTCCATGATTACGTATCATATTATTGTAGGTAAGCCATTTAAGATTAGGTTTATCAGCTTATTATCTAATTGTGATTGCTATTCTTTTGTGTACAAAATCAATAAAGTAGTTTTTGTTTAATTAAATATCGGGGCTTTACTGACCTGGAATTTAGTCTTGTTTCTGATGCTTTACTGATACAGACAGACTCAACAGCATTCTAAAAATCTAATTTATTCAAATGACTTAAGAATTCTGAACAGTGTATTTATACATTATGGTGCATTGTTCTTACTTCTAATGGTCTTATCATAAATATACAAAAGCATCTTATTCCTCAATTGTCTTGTATGAAGAGGGATGTATTTCTATTTGGAACAACTGTTTTTTATTTGTTTAACAGGATCTGATATTTGGAAGAAATGTACGTGGTTCAGCTAATTATTCATTAAATCCATGTAAAAATAAACTCACAGCTTTCTTCATTTTGTTCACTCTTTACACAGACAAACAAACGTGTTCTGTCATAATTATATTCTATCTCTCTCCTTATGCAAGCACTTAGAAAAAGACATTTTTTCAAATCTGTGAACAACTCAGTAAACCATACACCTCTCAAAACCAAAGTTTTTGCCTTTTGCTCCCAAAGTGTTTAAGTTTTGAGAAGCTCACCAAACAAGGATAATCACTGATCTCCTTGCAAAACTGAACAAATTATTTATACTCACTTATGAGTCCAACTGCAAACTGCACAGACCTAGATTGTGTAGTTTGTTAGGGGTAATCAACAGAACAAACAAAACAGACCATGATCTGCATGAGCATAATGCCACTATAGATCAGGATCTTACAAGCAAGCATATATGGTAGGTACTAATGGTCAAATTTCTGCTCTGACCTAATGAGTAATTATTGAGAATGCAATCAAGTATTGTTTTAAGACAAGGAAAAATGAAGATAGCTTGAAGAGGCAACAGTGTTGATTAGGTTCTCCTCATTAATTTCTATTTTAAAAAAAAGCTGTAAGAATAATCAGCATTTCTTAGTAAAACATAAAAGAAAATGAACTGCTGGTGACAAATTCTTTTATTAATCACAACATGTAAAGAAAATTTGGTATTTACCAAAGTTGAGTTTTTTTAAAACATTCATATGTGATAATTTCTCACTTTCTTATCTGCAATTAATGACTTTATACCATGCTAGATTGTTCTATTTAAACATTCTTGTTCAATATATACAAAAATTTTAATCACCTAATATTCACCTGAAGTAAACATGGCATCCATATATCAACTCTGCAGTCTAAATAACATTTATTTTTATGTAAATTACATTTCAAAATCCTATAACCTTACATTGGTCCTGCAGTACAACAAATTTCTATGAAAAAGGTTCCATTTTGACTATAAAAAGCTCCATTTTTATTCTCAAATCAATCTGTTGGGACAAATATCATTCCTTGCTCAGAAAATCAAACTTTAAATAGTACTTTCATTATCAATACAGGTATAAGGGATGAAGAAAATGCCTAAATTCATTCATCAACTAAACACATTTTCTCTCGGTCTTAATATCAGTAACTACCTTATAGGACATGTAATTCATCCTGTCAACAGACAAAAACTGTTTGACACACAACTTACAAGGAAAACTTGTCTGTGGCAAGTCAATGAATATATACTCTCCAATAAAACAACAAATCTTGAAAATTCAAACCAAAATTTCCTAACCCCATGCATGTATCTGATTAAAACTACACCTTTTGATATAGACCCATCAAATTCAAAAACTTCATCTGTTTTCTTCTCTTCCTTTCTCCCTCTCTCTCTCTTTCTCTCTTTCACACTCTTAAGGCATTAACCTTTCCAACCACCAAAAAAAAAGGAATTGCACATGGCATTACATATGCTTATGCTATAAATACATCTCCCTCTATTGCTTAATACATGTAAACAACATGAATGGCTACACAAATATTATAATTATTAAAAAAGAACATGTACATAAAAAACAATAAATGCATCTCCCTCTGTTGCCTCATATATGTAAACAATATGAATGGCTACACAAATATAATTATTAAAAAAGAATAAGAAAAAAATGAATATCAAGAAAAACAACAAATACATCTTGTACATGTTTGCACATGAAAAACTGAAACTGTTTAAGATATTGCACAATATAAGTATGCGATTAAGATAAATTTTCACATCAAACAATAAACCATCACATGAATATGCATATTCACATATGTATAAAATGCTGACATACAGGTAATCTAATCTTACATTAATCCTTTGAAAGTAAACCTTTTTTGAATGAATTATAAAACAGACTAACAATTAAGTTCAAACATACAAGATACACAAAACTTTTAGTTGTATTTAAAGATGTTAAAATACTGGAAATGATTATTTAAATGTTACTCCTGGATTTAACAAAACTTAAATTTTAGATTTTTGTTCACTCTGAATTGTTGTTTTATTACAAAACAATGCAATGGAGGTTATTTAGTGTAGTGTTGAGTCAATTTAAGTTGTCATTTTTAAGAACCATGACTGAGCAGCCAACATATTTTGAATATCCAATAACCCAGGAGATTAAAGTCTCAACTATCATGCAAATACCTAGTGAAGCCAACTTCTACCAACAGAAATATGAATGCTACATTGATAAATTTTAACCTAAAAACCTGTTGTTTTTTTTAATCATTTAACCATACTGATTCAAAGTGCTATTCAAAACATACTTTATACAGTCCTCTTTTCTGCCACATTCATCACTAAGCCCATCAAATTTTTTCTACCACATTCATAACTGAAGTCCATCAAATAAAGACTGCAAGGGCATGCTATCTGTCCATTGCTGATGCCTTGTATATTCTGTTTTGAATTTCTGCAGTCCATTTTTTCATCAAGGTATCTAACCCTCAATTCTCATGCTAGGTTGCATAATCTTTCTCAAGTGAATAAGAACACTGAGCGGATTTTTGATGGATTAATGTTCATATTATTTTTAACAATCTGTCATTACATGTGTTTAAGTGATCTATGCCTGTTTTTAAACTGTGGCTCACCTATAGTGATCATAACGGTGTGAAATGATGTTACATATAGGAATTATTCTGCCAAATCAGAAAGGTTAGCACCTTTTCATATGGAGAAATAAATCTATACAGCTATCAAAAAAACATTGCCTGTTCAATAACCTGCATTCATTTTATTCTTACATTCTGTCCAAAGTGAAAATATAACATGTGCTATATATAGCATGCATGAGAACACACCGAGTCATTTGGAGACAGTAATATAAACTCTTAGACCATAAGACATTGAAATAAAGGACTGTCATAAAATGATGTTGATCAGAAGTTAAAGTAATGCATAGCAGTTATCTGTATGGAATCTTCTGCATGATCACTTTTCAAAATGGCTGATATCCTGATTGAACGATCTGCAACTGTCTTGAACCTACAAGATTTTAAAACAAAAGTCTGAATTCTTTCAAAAACACATCCACAATCACATCAGTATATAGAATTTATTAAAGTGGAAATTTATTATCATCAAATACAGGAATAATTCAAACACAATTTCACAATTTAGAAGGCTGCAGATCATGCCTACAGAAAACTGCTGTGAGTTTCTACCTGGTCAAATATATCAATGTTCTACTAATCACAAGAAAATTAGAGTCTGACATAATTCTATCATGGAAACACAAAGCCAATTATAAATTTTAAAAAGAGCTAGCAAACAAAAGAGCTAGCAGTAAAAGTGGTTGATAAAGCTAGTAAGAAAACCATATATTTACATACATGAGAATTAAAATCAATGGCACATTTGTGGAAAGAAAATAAAATATTTCGAAACATGGAGTCTACAATTCTTATGTGGCGTTATCTGCTCAAAGACCCCATCTTAATCTGATTACAAGAGACTCACTTGACATATTTTCTAATACATGAAAATGATAATGAAGACATTAACTTAAAGAATTCCAATATCAGCAAAACGTTCAATCTTTCAGTTAATTAAAACCCACCCTTCATTTACATCAAATTTTGCTTTAAAGGTACCATAAACAGTATAGTAATATGTCAAATTATTTTCTAGAAACCATTTTTCTTATTTTAGTCTCAGTTACCATGACCAAGGATACTTCTGTTTCAAGTACAAAATTTAGGAATGGATGGTGGCATCTGCCCCTGACCTTTCTGGTTTCAACCCCATAATGAACAGATGTTTCCTTGTTTTAAATGCAAGGCCTACAGTGTTTTAGTCAAACCATATAGTGCAAACTTGAACAGTTCTGTGAAAATAACTTCCTTCTTTCAGTTCATGATCTTGACTTTTTAACCCCAAATTCAACAGGTTCTTCATGTCATAAATGGACCGGTCCAATGACCTAGTGGTTAGAGTGTCTGCCTCAGATGTGGGAGGTTGTGGATTCAGTCCCAGGCAGAGTCATACCAATGACTACCAAAAAATGGTACTAACAGCTGCCATGCTTGGTGCTCAGCATTAAGAGGTTAGTGTTAGGACTGGTTGGTCTGGTGTAAGGACAATGTGACTGGGTGGAAAATCATGCTACATATCTGTGGCATGATGTCCCAGTGTTAGACATCACTAAAAACTGCCATACTGCACACATTGTAGTGATCATTATAATCCACTAATGCTGACATCTGGCCTATGTACTATATGCTATGATACCTACAATTGACCGACTTGTGAAAAACGTGAACGGAAACTGCTATAAGTAATTGATTGATGGCTACTCCTTCCCCGTTTTTTAAAAATATATCAATAAATAGTTTTGTTGACAGTTGTGAGCAAATTGATTACCTTTGAAGTACCGATTGCTGTGTATAAATACAAAGCAAATGTAAAAACATCTCTATCAGAATTATATACTGTCAGCAGTGCAACATTATCATGGGTAAATGCAAGTTAGACATTGCATGTTCATCTCAGCCTAAGAGTACATTAACAAAATTCTCAGCATTTGGATTTAATGCAAATTCATCGGACAACACAGATGTTGATCCTGATGTTATTCCTGGCCGTCCTGCTCATTGATCTTTTACTTTTGCCATCAATCCTGTTACGTCTGCAGAGACTTAAACTATGCAACAAGAAATATCAACACAAGCAAGTTTTGCACAATTAAATAATTTATTTCTCAAAATGATCGAGTCTGAAAATATGCGTATTGGAACCTGCCATCGGGAAGTTTTTATATTTAAGCATCGTTTTCACTAATATTCTCCATTTTACAGGTCCAATACACGTGAAATTTTCAAAAACGACATGCCATTTCTCCCTGTGGAGTGCGTTATTTGCATTTCCCTCTAAACATGCCCCCTATTGCATATTTTATACAACAGCTAAAGGTTAGACTTGAGCCTCTGTGACATACTTAAAGGCACTGCCTGTTACAGTGAGTAAAGCCTAGTAAATGACTGACAAATAACCCCTTTTCTGTGATAACTAATAATGCCTAAAAGGGTTATGCATTTGTTTTTTCAAATTTTGTCTCAAGCTACCATACATATAACTATCTTCCACATTTTATTTCCCACCATAATGCCTTATTGTTAAAGTGAAAAAGCCAGCCAGTAGCTTCTCGTGGGTCGGTGGTTCTTCCCAGGATTTACCACGGTTCTTTCTCCACCATTAATACTGGCCGCCATGTATAGCCTATCTTGTGCTGAAAATGGCGTTAAACCATAAAACAACAACTTATTGTTAACTAGTGGCTCTGAAACAAATGTGCACAGACAAAAGCTTGCCAACATATGAGCGCAATGCTAAACAACCTCAACAAAAGCGTGTGCGACAAAACCGTGCAGGTATAAATTAAGTTAAAGTAAACAGTGTGATATTAAAAAATCCAAAGCCAAGACCGTTATTCTCATTCTAATTCATTCTAATTCTAAATAACTGTAACCTGCGATCAAAATAATTTACTTTCATGTTTTCAGATGAAATAATTATAATTAACTTTAAATGACTGCCAATTATTTTCCAAAGACAACGGGATCACATACAACATTAGCATTTAGAGTAATTAATCAGTAATGGTTAGTTGAACCATTTGAACATGTTAAAATTACAACTATTATTTTTTATTATTTGTAATATTTGGTCTTACATAGAAGAACTATAGGCTAAGTACTCAGAAAACTATTTTAAAAATGATGTTTTTTGTTATTTACATCTTTTGCAGAGTGCATGTTGACGCGCTATTGTCCTAACATGCTTTTGTCGGGTCACCTTAACTAGTATATGAATATAACAATGTTGACTCGGTCAATAACATTTTTTCCCCCAAATTGATTTGATAGTCACTAATGCCTATATATATGGTACAGTTATGCCAGTTGTTGACTCTTGTAATTTTCATTGGTGGGAATGGATATCCAAGTTTGTGTCAAGAAAAACTATAGCAATCACTGTGATGTACTTTGTGAAGCTAGCTATACAATTGGGGAGGGGGATTTAATTAAAAAATGAGCTAGTTGCTGTAGATGTCAGCAAAGTTGATATTTTTACCTTTGATAATACTTTTTTTTCATATGTAAAATAGTCATCATGATGTAATGATTTATTTTATAATATTATAACTGTACTGATTGTTGTCAATAAAGTAATAACTATCCCATGTTTTTCAATTTTCAATTTTCATAGCCTATTACATTAACAAACTTGGAAAAATATTCACTATTTATTCTGGCAACACCTTTTGAAAATTGGAGATAAAATATTGCAGTTGACAATTTATTTTGGTGACAACTTTTTAAAAGCCAGGACCATCCCTGCTATACTATGCCATTTACAATGTTTGATAATGGTATCTGGTATCGATTTAAGTTATACCATGTGGAAACAATTGCCCTTCTTCCAGTCAATGTGACTTTCACCATATGCATTTGTGGAGTCAATAATTGATTTAATTACAGTTGATAGTGTAGAACTAATTTCAATGTGTGGAAATGAAATATGGAATAAATGGTAAGACAGAAAGAGATCATAACATGAAATGCTCTATCATTTGTATGTAATATTCTCAATCCTTCTTCAGCAGTATAAACAATGCTCTACTTGGAAATTCTTAAGACATTATTGGTAAATAATGTAGCACTTTGCCATTATGATATACATGTACATTGTTATGACAGGATATCTGGTTCTTGTCCCAATCCTTCAAGTATTATTCCCATTGGAGTCTTTTTCAACCCCACTACCTCCAATTTATTGGTCACTTTGTTCTTTATGTTCCTCATTCGCAGGGAAGCATGAATCAAAATCACTGAAAAGAAACAATATACTATCAATTGAGGATACAAGAGAAATGGATTATAGAATTATATCTGAACTAACATTTTTGGAGCATAACATTTAAAATCTGCAAAAAATAAAGAGTTTTTAGCATTGTATGAATCATGCTGTCTTACAGTGCATTCTATTGCCGCAAGAGTGAAACTGGCCCTGTGCAGGTACAAACATATTTTTTGCTTTCTTTTCACATATCTTCAATTCTCATTCAAAAAAATAAAATACATGCATTTTTAATTGTTCTATTTTGCAATTACTTCCCATATTTACCCTCAGTGATATTATCATGCCTCAAATGCCCTCATTTAATGAAAGGACAGCATCATTTTTGTCTCTAAATTAAACTGTGATGAAAGTGCTCTAGTCATGGTAATGCTTTACCCTTTGATTAATATGTCTTTTTTAAATCTCTACCTGTTCAAATAAAATAGGAATCATAAATGCAAGATATTGTCATCATAATGGAAAAGTACTGTGACAGCAATGCATAAGTAAAATATAAGTAAAAAGATCCCTTGAACAAACATGTTTTAATCTTTTATTGGATAAATCTTTTATCAGATGATGCAGCAACAATGGAATTTTGATGACAACAGTTGAAAATGTCATTTATTAAAGCCAAAACAATATCATTCAACAATTCTGAGTATACACTGTACAGAAGGAAACCGTGATCTAGTTTAGATGTACAACACTTCTTCATCCTCAGGCTGCCCTTCCCCCAATGAAAGCTTGGTCTCAGTAGATAAAACAAAATAGAGTTACAGCCCACATGGGAAGGAAAGATAGAAACATGGATGCACAGAAAAAGTGGGCAAAGATAATTTTTACTAATACCAGCTTCTTAAAATAATGGAAAGAAAAGAGGTTCAATAGGATTAGTATATGAAGAAAATCAAAACATGTCACATGTACCATGCAACTCTGGATAATACTCACAAAGCATTGGAAAGGCAATACCAAACAGAAAGACCAGTACTGCTCCAAACATGTACACCAGCAAGTAGCCAGTCAGCAGAATAATAAGCACACTGATAACTGGGTGATTCTGCTTAAACTGACGAGCCTTCCACTGAGTATTAGTGCAGTATACAAAACCTCCAAATGCCACTGAAATCGCCACAAACCCACACATCATTTGGACTGGATGCATTATCCTGAAAGGATGGTCAAAATATATCAATGTATTTAATGACATTTTTTTTTAAAATTGTTTTATTATCCATAGTATTTTTTTAAAAAGCATCTGGTACAGAGATCCCCTCCATCTATCATACATCTCCTTCTAAACCAGTCTGCAGAAATTCATTAGATAATAGTTACATGTTGCTAATGTGGTTTGATGTCACATATGGTAACAATCTGTCAATTGGGAGTCAACTTTGTCTCTTGCCCTTGGGTCCCTTTAATGTAAAAAACTTAAATTACAATGACATTTTTACATAATTTCTAACTAAACTTTATATATATATATATATATATATATATATATATATATATATAATTAGTTCTAAAGTATCTAAATGAACAAATACATAAAACAAAATAAATTAAATTACATATCTTCCTGGATGATCTTTATGAGATTAAAATTTAGGCATCAGTAGTACAGCTCAAATGTTTTACTGATGAATACATAAACAGCTAACTAAAACAAATGTTTTTTCTCAAAACAGGTGAATATGTTTAAAAAAAAAACATTTAGCCAAATAATGACCTCAGTAGGTGAACAACAAAATTAGGAAGTAGTGATCTGTTACAAAAATAGTTTTCAATCAATTTAATATGCCAATTAGATGACTGGTGTTGAAACAAGAACTTTAAAACCACAAACCTCCTTTTTGTGTAAATGAACTGACTGAAAAGAAATGTCTGTTTAATATGAAAAAATATATTTGAAAAAATAAATTTTCGCAATGACTCACATAAATCTGAAAATGTTTATTCCTTCTTTCTTACATAATTTGAACATCTTTTCTTGAATATCACTATTTCCATCACTCTGTTTCAATAACTTTTGTCCTGTCTAATGAAGAATCAAAGAAATATTTTAAGGCACAGCAGTAGGACAAACCAGCCAAGAAAAATTGTGGTATAATCCAAAAGGTATGTCCATCTCAAATCTATATATTTTTTCTTCTTCTTCAAAGCAAATTTCCAGAAGCTTCTCTGAAGCTACTCATTGCAGTTTGAGTTGATCTGACAATCCATCATCTTGAAGATTCTTATATCAGTTGCTTTAAATGGATCATCTACCATGGTAGCATGGGAATTTCATAATAGAATTTTCGGACATCAATTAGAAAAAAAAATCAACATGCAGGAAAAAAATGTAGTGGCTGCCCTAGTTCATACATCTTTGTTTAGTGAATACTGTTCCTTTGCTATTCCAAGTGAACTACCCTGACTACACCAAGAAATTCCACTCACATGATCTTAAATTGATCATATGACAAGCAGTCAGTTTCTAAATTTAGGTATTTGACCATGCTGTTAAGTTTGCTAAAAGATGCTGGATAAATAAAATCAAGCAGGATAATTTCATCTTCAATGAGCCACTGTGGCAAGGATCTTTATCCTTTAACCCTGTCTGGTATTTTAAATTTCTTATATTCCTTGCTTGACATTTAAACTAGAATTAAACTAGATTGTAAAGCATACATTCCCAATGCAGATAAGAGAAGTCCAGAATCAACCTTAAAATTGTCAGTTATTTATTTTTTTCTAAAAAGCCATCAATATTTCTTTTATTCAGCCTGCCCCCCTTCACTAACACCATATGTTGTAGCTTGTGTAAATGTTGTTGGTGATTGTACTATGTCCAACATTTTCTATAATTTGAATTATATCTGTCCACACTAAAATCTAGAGCTTCCAATGTGTTTTTTTTTACTGGACATCTAATTGATGAACTAAAATAACTGGAATCTTAATCAGCATTTTGAGCACCAAATTCCAAAAGTTCCTAATTATATAAACATTTTGTCATATGACAGAGCAGGTATGAAAGTCCATCTCCTGACTTCTAAAAATCATACAACACAATGAGTTTTCAAAGTAAACTTTATCAACTCTAGTCCTAACATCAGTCCTTCACAGCATGTGATCTGCAGCAATGTGTGAATGCATATAACAATATACAAATAGTCTATGCCCTAACTAGAAACCACACAAAAGATAGAAGCAACAAAACTAACAGATATTATCAACCAAAAAAGAACATTTTGAAAGTTAGTTTGCCATCATATTCAACCATATATATATACACTAAGTGTAACATATATTCAGGGCTCAACACCTCCTAACAAATGATAAATTTCCTTTTAAAAGTAGTGGTCACAGTTAGAATGAACTGTCTATAATTTGCCAATATGGGTTGCAATAGAAGATAAATAATCAAAATAATGGAAAGTGAACAAATAATGGTAATCATTTACAATGCTAAAATAACAACACAAATTAAAAAATTTTAAAATCTTTTTCACAATGTATGAATTGTTACTCTCCTCTGTTTAATTCATTTTGATTTTTTCCATTTATTTACTTCAGTGCATAATTGTAGATAAATACCACACAAACATGAACTTGTGTCTTGGTTAGCAAAGTGGCTTACTAGTCTGCATGTGCTTGTGTTAGAGCAATTAAATTTCAACTAATGTCAATATACAAGTTTTTCTGTTTTAAGGGTCAGCTGCTGTTGTGACATAGAAGTTGGTTCAAGTGTGTAAGAGTCATGAAGTCACCTAGATAACATTTCAAATTGTTTATGCTTGTACAATGAAAGTCTTGCATTAGCACTATTGAATGTACTTAGTATTACTGACCAATCTGTGATGAATTACTTCTAATGAACATAAAAGTATTGCAATACAAGTCTCTGCCACATGATGGCAATCAGCTTTGATTTTATGTCATGAAAAGTAAGTCAGCTGAACCATCACTATGAACTTTGCCTATTTTTTCATTTCATATTATATATTATTTGAAGTTTCAGTTTTAAAGTTTTTCAAGCACAATTCCTGGTACTACTTCATTGTATAAAAAAGTGAATTAGTGTTTCAATGATGTTAAGCTCGTAATAAATATAAATCCAATGAAAATAAAATTCAAGTTCACTGCCCATTTGCCAAGTGGTTGTCACACTGCTATTGTTTTAATGACAGTCATGGCAACCATATTCTATGTTGCATTACTTACTGGAATTAAATGGACATGAAGTCATTTCAACTTGGCACTTTCTACAAAAATGTTACAAGTTACAGAACCACTGATGTTAGTAGTAGCATTAGTATTTTGGATATATTGAGTAGGGATATAATGGAGCATCCATCTTACAAACATTGATATGAAAAAAGTTGGCACAATTTTTTCTTCTTACCCATATGAATGCCTGTTTCTTCAGAATGGTATGAGTATTTTCAATTTCTGCCAATCCACTCTATGACATACATTGTGAATATATACCACTAACTGGCACCAAATTAATCCTACAATGTAAGATGCCTTCCCTCATATTTGTGTTTTTTTGTGTCCCAGCTTATTTCCCAAAAGAAACAGCATTGTGCAGCATGTTCCAAGGTCAACTAACACTGGAATGAGAAGTCAAATTTTCAGGAATATCTCACATACTTAACAGTCCATATTGATGCTTTTCTACAAATTAAAGTCACATTGCTTTAGACAGACTTTACTTACTGTTTTTTCCTAATAAATTCAAATTCTCAAACAAGCATATGGGCATATTTTCAAGTTCCAATAACCTAAATTTAATCTGTCTAGAATGCAATGGTAACCAGGAAGGATGAGTGAGTGTGATTGAGATTTTTTTAATCATATTTTTAACAATTTTTCAGTCATATCACCAGGATGGATGAAATCAGTTGAAAGGATGAAGTGTATCTTAAACAAAACAAAACTATCTAAACACTTTCTTCAATATTTGTATACTTCAACTGAACCCAAGTTTGGAACTCCTGGGTTCCATCGCATTAATGCCAACTAAAATTTTGGTTAACAGAACTTGAAAACATGTCCATTTGCTTGTATGATAATGTAAAGTCCATCTAGAGCAAAAGACTTTTATTTGTGTAAAAGCGTTGATATGGCCTGCCAAGCATGCAAGATATTCTTGAAAATAAGACTTCTCTTTCTGATGTTAGTCAACCTTGGAACATTCTACATAGCACTGTTATTTAGGCAATAAGATGGCAACCTAGAAAATACAAATATCAGGCAAATCATTTACAATGTAGGATTAACACCATATGTGATCTTTTACAATGGGCAAAACCACAGGGACTCGTATCATTGCTTACAATCTACCTGTCATACATGTACTATATAACAACTACAAGGTAGAACAATTCTTTCTCATGTGACTTATTTAAGAATAAACGCTAATATTTCAAACTTCATTTTGCATTGTGTAATAAATTTGGTACTGATGCTTAGCTCTGGCATTTGACTTTATATGTGTATCTGAAGTTTTGCATGATCATGCCCGATTAATATGCAAAAGAAATCCTGCTGAATGGAATACTGTCCTCTCATTGGTTAAAAGAAAATGATGTTTATTTTCAGGACCAATGAGAAGGGAGTATTCCATTCAGAGCGTTGTTCTTGCATATTAAGCGGGCGGAATTATGGCCATGTCAAGGAGCAGCATGGCAAAATGATCTGGCATTCCTTAAAGGTATGATAGTAGGCCAAACTTCGGATATGCAAAGTCAAAGGCCTCAGCTAAAGATCACCACTAAATTTGTTATGCTATGCAAAATGTAGCTTGAAATATCAGCATTTATTATTAAATAGGTCGTGCAAGAGAGGAGAGAAGTATCCTCTCTTGTAGTTATTATATAGTACATGTATGACAGGTAAATTGTAAGTAATAATATGAGCCCCTGTAGGCAAATTCATGGGAGTCTGACGTTTTATCGATAAAGTACTATAAAATCTCTGACCACAACCCTCCACTCGATTTGACTTTTCTCATGCATCTTTTAAATCTTCAGAATCACAAGAAAACTGAAAAACTACTTACATCTGTTCAAAAGACATTAGTCTCGGACAACCATCACATAAATCCAATCCAACGAATTAACCTTTATTTTCACCATTATGGTCACAAACACTTTCTAGCAGAATCCAGTTCTCTTTGTGTTAATTGATAATACTGATAAGGTAATTTCATGTTGTCAGAGATTTTGTTATGCTTTATTGATAAAACGTCAGACTCCTATGACACAAACAATATTTATGAGGGGTGACTATAAACTCCTAAATACATTGAAAAACCAAAATACACATCATTACATGTTCTCTGTGAATATATCGGTGTACAAACAGAAATTATGATTTGTTTTTGTTTGAATATTATTACAGAGCAAAATAAAATATGATTCAAGTGATTCTGATATGATTTGCTTTTTTCCTCATTATTGCTAATTTCATGCAATGACGTCACTAGGTAGTACTTGATTTGATAGAAGCGATCAACTGATAATCGCAGTAATACATACACAGAATTAAAGTGAATAGAATCAAAAGTACTCTCTGACATAAGATTATATATGTACTTTAACTTTAGTGATAAAATTTGTGAAAAATAAATAGCATTTGATTAAATTGTTGTTTCAAAGGTTTCCCAATTATTAGCAAAAATGCTACATACTTATTTGCTACTTCTGTTAATTTGATAGTTGATTGTAAAGGTGTTAAAAAGTATCAGGAATTGATGAATTCATTTAATGCCCTAAGACATGAAAATAAGTAAACTGGTTTTGAAGTTGAATGTTGGATTAACTATACCAAATGTTATATTCCCAAAAGAATATGATGCATACAAGGTGCATTTTATGAGAAAGGGCTTGGGAGGGGTGTATGACTTATTTGCCAATAATAAGAGTTTGTACGATAAATAATAAGTCAAAAGTCTGACATTAAGCATGTTCGTTTTTGCTAATATATTGCAAGAAATCCAACTGATAAATATCATCTGCCTGATTCACATTAAAAATACCACAGCATGTTTATGATAAAATATCTACAGAAGTATTTTCGATGAACAGGTTTGGATCTTTTAGCAGTCTTTATCACAGCTCATAATCTTTCAGTTCAAATGTAATTGCGCAAATAATAATAAAAAGCAAAATAAAATTTGACTCAAATTTATATGAATTTTTTACTCTTTATGTGATTGGTTAGGTATAATAAACGTCGAATCAAATTTACTATGCAGAATGAAAGTGAAAAGTAACAAAGTACCAAAATTATTAAAGAGAGTATTGGCAAAATGTAATAAGTACTTAAGGTATCAGATTTCAATGAATGAATTTGAGCACACAGAAAAATTAATTAATCCATTAGTATTCACGATTCTCTTCCTCTTGAAACTTGGTCTTCCAAGTCATGTTACACAGGGTAAAATAAACATAACAGAAAACAATAACATATAGCACATGATGAAACCTATGGTTCACGTTTAGATTTTTTTTGCATTAATTGTTACAGTACGTACATTGATGTTTCGTTTCCTTCATCCAGGTTTTTCTCCATTAGTCTATGGTGCAACAACAATTGTCTGTCCATAGATTTTATGCATTTTGTATTTACATGCATGTCAATGTGACATATAAATCGTTTGTACAAGTTTGTGGATTGTTGCTCTGTCATTTTTACCCATGTTGATTGTTTTAACTGAAATTGTTGATGATTGTCATAAATTTGTTTAAGTCCTTTTAACTGAGGCAGTTTTGATTGGGACAGTTCATCATATTTCGAAGATAGTTTATTGAATATCTGACGTGGTTTCATTTTTTCAGTCATTTCTTTGATGGCATCAAAAACATAGGCATCCGCAAATATTCTGCTGCTTGTTGCGAGTTTCCATGCGGTGTTAAACCAGGAAATGTCCCTACGTCTTCAACCAGTGACAAATTACTTGAAAGTTCCCCCCTTCCCTAGCCATGTCCCCGTCTTTTTGTACATATTTTTTTTTCAAGTGAGTATAGTATTTGTGAATCAAGACAATTTGATCCTTGGCAGGTTGTGGATCCAAAAGTCTTTATTCAGTTTCCTGCTGGACTTTCTTTTTAAAGAATACTTCCCATTTTAAAATGATCAAATTCCCCTTGTCAGATAGCAAATAGCATGATTTAGGGGATACACCAGCGGACATATCCCATACACCACAGTCGTCCGAAAAAAAAACTTTTGCCATTATGCAACCTCTTTTTGAAAAAATTAATGATAATTGTAGCATATACAATACATAGTTTTGAATGAAATCGAGAAAAAAAAATTTTGATGCACTTTTTTTGCACAAGAAACAAAATTCAAATTTGTATTGCAGTTTCAAAAAGTATATACTGATGCTAATAAAGATTACAAAAACCTCTGACATTACTTGGTTTGATAAAAAATAGTGAAAAAATTAATTTTTTTGAATTTTTTGTGGTTGAAATTTGGATTTTGATCAAGTTTCATTCTGGTACTTATTGAGGAAACAAACTTTCTTATTAAACATTATCAAATGAAGGAAATCTTTCGTTAGGCTAACAGTTAATATAATTTTATCCATATAGTTTAGCATGTGTGAATAAAAAAGCATAAATAATCATTTCAAAACAAGTCTTTGTAATTTGTCTTAAATTTCAAAAGCTTTTATACCTTTTTGCAAATATTGTGTAACTTTTCTAAAATTTTGCAACATTTTGTTACTTTGTGCAAATTTTCGCTACTTGTCCCACTCTAATCAAACTATTGATCTATCTATTGAGAGAACATAGAGTTGTATTACCTTTGTAAGACTTTTACAGCATCATACACATCCCCATTAAAAGAACACTTCGTGCAAGAAACTCCAAATAATCGCGAGACCATATCTCAAGTTTTTTGCACTCATGGAAATACATTCTCTATGGACCCATTCTCTGCTTTTTGTG
Source organism: Potamilus streckersoni (assembly GCA_016746295.1). NCBI lineage: Eukaryota > Metazoa > Mollusca > Bivalvia > Unionida > Unionidae > Potamilus > Potamilus streckersoni. The sequence goes on along the minus strand of JAEAOA010001785.1, from coordinate 753,197 downwards.
TATTGCAGAGTGTCAGTTTTACATTCACTGGAACAAATAACACATTGATATGGATCCATCCTTGCTGCATATGTAATAATATTGGTAATGCATAGAGCTTTTATATCAAAACAGTTACTGTTCAGTTATGAAATGTGTGCATAATCAATAACGATTTCTTTAGGAGCACAATTAGAGAATAGTGACAATGTTGAGCAAAAGGGGTCCATTTCTTTAATGTGCACAACATACTGTTTTAGCTTGAGCAAGCGATTACCTCCATTTCGGAACGACAAGACTTTATCCCTTGAGTACGATCAACCGTTAATCAAGTACGGCCGTTTGACGAGTGCGATAAAGAAGAAAAAAGTAAATAATTCGAGTCAAAATCGCTCCAATCATATTTTTTTGCTCTCTAATACTATTCAAACAAAAACAAATAATTCCTGTATGTACAACAAAATACACACCGAGAACTTGTAATTATAAGTGTATTTCGGTTTTTCAGTGTATTCCGGTGTTTATAGTCACATATTTATGGGGAATAAATCATGTCGTCACAGCGTGTTAAAAATATCGATCGTGTATGTACAAAACATGTATAAATGATTGGAAATTTTAAAAAAAATCAGACATATGGAAGAAATAGCTTGGGTTACAACTGAGATTGTAAGCGAAAAGACAGATTTGATATCTGGCACTAAAATGAACTGCCTACCCTATTATGAGAAAGACGAGCAATGCTTTGAGAAAATAATTCGTCTGATAATACAGCAAATTGTTCAACACTCTATTTGCCCATTTTTCTGGATCATTAATATTGGGAACCTGGAATCTGGCGGATCCCATCAGAAAATCACTTAATGGGCGTAAAGGAGCTAGCTGAACGTCAGCCATCCCAGCAGCATTAACAATTTCGAAGTGTCTCAATTTTTCTCAGACAGAAATAACTGAGGTGGTCCAAATGCTTTTTTGCATGCCCTCCTACAGCAACAAAAAATAAATTGTAAAAATAAATTATGTCCACAGAGTGTCAGTGTTGTTTATATTATAATAAAATATATATCAGCTATCAGATGCAATTGATATACATATATCAGTATCAAAGATAACGGTGCAATATTTTTTGTCAGTGGTATATGCGATTTAATTTCGGTTGATTTTATCCACTGAACGGGAAAGAAAGGTATTATGGTTATGGCCTCACTTTAAATCTTTGGATGAACTTTCATTGAGCTATGTCAGAGTGCAGAAGAAATGACAATAATTCATAAAAATATACAAAATAAAAACTAACTAATGACATTTTTGTGTGTGGAAGACACGCCTGCAAAATTTTGTTTAAAATTATTTCCCTACTAGGGCAAGCAGCAAAACAACGTGATATGTCATACATTGTAGGACTGTTATTGCCTCAACCTAGTAAATTACCTGTGACACATTGACTTTTATGTTAGGGTTGCTAGTTTAAAAACTACTTTTGTACTGTTTGTTGTCATTGAGTTGAAACCAATTTAAGCGCGATATTCGTTTTAATAATATACGATATTGACATTTTGTTGCTTTAAAAGATCTGACAGTTATAAGGTTTAACGCCATTTTCAGCACTTGTTAGGCTATACATAGCGGCCAGTATTAATGATGGAGGAAGAACCTGGAAAGAACCACCGATCCACGAGAAGCTACCGGCAATTTTTCTCGCATAACCACATTGGCAGAGGCCGAGACTCAAACTCACGAAGAGGTGAGATGGCAGTAATCCGTAAATGCGAGTGCTCTAGACCACTCTGCCACTTGGAGCCCCTAGATCTGACAGTTACAGGTCAACTGAGAACAGCTACTGGCTCTCAGTCAGTTGTAACCCTATATGCCTTATGATAACATTAGCATGAGAAACTAGTGTGTCTGTTTTCTCAGTTTTAGTCATTTGTAATCTGGTCATCAATATTAGACCAAACAATTGTTTTGTGTTATTTAGCAAAACATAACAACATTGAACATGTTCAAACATTACTGTACATATGCATCAGTTTACTGTCAAGTATCATCTTGCATAATTTCAGCACTTTTGTTTGTATTATTCAGAACGAATTCCCAATTTTTGGGCTAAGCAAGCTCATTATCAGGGGTAGAAACAAAAAACACTTTAAAACTATGAAAAGTTCTTAATTCATACATTTTTAAATCACTCAGGTTAATTTATAGCACAAAATATAATAATATAGAGTTGTGCTGAAATAATAGACAAGCAGGTTATTGTGTCTATCATTAAAAACAAAACCAGGCAGTGTTTTTTGACCTAATTCTAAGTTGTGAACAAAGGATGAGACAAAACGGTGTGAGAGATCAATACTAGAAATTATATCTTGTTAGAGTTATGCAGTGAGCTTTTGAAGAGAAGATGTTAAAATAACATTGTGTAGTGTGTTGGATTAATTAAAAAGAACTTTAATAATGATAATAATATTAATCCTGGTAGTGCTGAATTGTTTTCACATGACATCCACAAGATGCTGAATTGTTTGTAACTGCTTTACCTGCCTATGCTGAATTGTTTTGAGAGTTGATAGAGTTTTTACTAACGCCAGGATCACTGCTTTATAACCAGTTATATTAAACAGAATTATATGAAATTTGGTCAGATAATGCTGGGACATTTCCTGTTTCTGTACATGTATTTTTTATTAAAATATGACTTATAGTTGCCATAGCAACCAAATAATGTCAGTTTAATGTCAATTTCACCATAGCCATTGTCCTTAATGAACAGATTTAAATAGTCCAAGGGCTCTTGAAGTTGTTTAACAGGTGCTGTATACCAGATATAGATGTGAATTTTCGCTCTGTTCTTTCGGTTACATCACCAACTTCCCACTCCTCAAACATATCAATTTCTCTGTCACCAACATCATCATCTACTTCAAGAATATCGGCTTCTTCAAACCCCTCCGATTCACTCTCACTATCCTCATCACACACCAACTCATGCAAGAAATCTTTCTCATCACGGTACACAATTGTCATATTGTTTTTATTGATGTCGTCTGTTGACAAGCAAATTTCCTGGCAAATTTGTTATTATTATTCTTTTTAATGTCAGGTAAGACTCAATCATTATGTAAGCGAGATAATTATTTGACCATCTTGTTTGGTATTCTGTGTAATATTTTTAGCATGTGCTTGATGATTGGTGAACATTTAACATTTGTTTACATCATTGTATGAAACCATATTTTTATGGCTACCACAGAGTTTATATTTTTACAGTTGTTGTTAATTCAATACTAATCATCCAGCATCTAAACTGTCAAATGATTGTAAGTTATGCATGTTGGATTTTTTTTATAGCCATTACCCAACAAGTAGTATATTATACAACAAAAATTTGATTTTTTTTATTTAATTATTTAAACTGGTCATTTTCATTTAGCGAAAGTTGGACAACAGAAGCAGTTGTTTTATGCTCATCAGTAGACCAATGAGGAAGTCAGATACTAAATTGTAGGTTTTAAGTGTGTCAACCTAAAGAAGAAAGATACTACTACCAAATGTTGGTGCGTTCCCGAAAGATGAATGTTTACAAGTCTTGTTTCACTGAAGATTCACCCAGAGGGGCTGGTAGCATGGACTGTGAATATAGTTACAACTCTGGAATTCAAACTAAGTGACAGAAAAGAGCGAAAGCCAAAAAGTTTTGCCAAATTCAACAAATAATTTATTTCCAAAGACTGGACTGTGAATATTAAATGAGAAAGTGAGCAGCTAACACATGAGGATTAGTGTGGCAGCTTACTGATAACAATAACCCAATACATGTACTCAACTTCATAGTTATAGGGAGATAATTCAGGCATCTATCAGTGGTTGCCCAGAAAGTTTGCCACTTCAAAATATTTAAAATTCCAATTGTAATTTTTAACAGGATCATTTTTGGTTGTCAAATAGGCTTTCACAATGTGAAAAATGGTTGTCCAACATTTATTTTGTGTGTTCCTTGTCTTTCTAGCAATATATGTTTTCACCCCTAAGGTGTTCATTAAATGCAGGTAATTGCTGTTAGAGATTTTGCTGTTAGTGCCCTCAGTACCAAAACTGGATGCAAAACCAGTTAGTCACTATCCCTTAAACATGTACATTTAGTGTCTGCAGTTAAAGCTCTAGTTTCCAGTAGAAGAAAACATTTAGCATACTGTGAGCTTTTGCAAAGTCATTTTTTTTTGCATAATCATGAATTGATGAAATGAAGCTCGGAGAAAGAAAACAAAAAATATATATAAAATTGTTAATGATGCTTTGCATTACATGTGCTTTCTTCAAATACAAACAGTAGACCTGTGTTTTAGCTTTTTTGACCACTAAAGTTAAAGTGAGCCATATGAACAAAACTGCTAATTCATCTCTTCAGATAAAATTAATAAAGATTTACAGTTGTTTACTATCTGGGATAACATGATTTAGCTATGGATATCTTGTTTTTCAGGCAACATGGAGGATGATTGGTCAGGGCGGTGGAACCATGTTAAGAAATTTTTGGAGAGGAGTGGGCCTTTTGCTCATCCAGACTTTGAACCAAGCCCTGAGGTTTATTTGATACTAACCTGATGCTTGATATTTGTAACTAGAATTTTGCTGCATAGCTGCATATCCCTTCACTATACCCCACATATATACAGGGGTATATAATAGGGTCAGTGCACACACATGGATGTAGTAAGAGATGACAAATGGAGGTGGCCTGTTTCTTGTAGGATTGTCCAGTGATGATATTTTAATTGACATTATAAAACAATGCAGTGTAGTTTATATTGAATAATTGTGACATTCTACTTAGGAATTTTATCTTCTCTTGCCTGTATGTTTTTTTTTAAAATATCCTATTTGGGGAATGTTTTACAGATTCTTTCTCTTTTGTATTTGTCTTTTGTTGCATATTTTCTTTTGGTTAGAGCAGTTTGTTTTCTTGAGCTTTCTGCAAAGTTTTTATCATTCCCATTTTGGTTAACTATCTTTTGCTTGTAACTATATAGCTAAGATTGTGTTAATGTGCCATTAAACCCTATGTATACATTCATATTGAGAGATGGCTGGCATTTCACTGTATCTTCTGGGGGTAAAACAATTGATTTATTGATCCAATGATACATTGTGATATCAATACTTTTTTGAGACAAGAGGTGGAGAATTGATACAAAAAAATTCAAGTTACTTTAATATTCAGTACTCGTGAATAATTATTTGTTTATTTTTTAAATTGAGAATTCATTGTATATGTTGCAGGCACATTTTTCTCATTTAAAAAAGAAAAAATCTATTGACAACACCTGGTTTTCTTCAGAATAAGACAAGATGATGTGGTTCGTAATGCACCTTCCTAAATAGCTGATTTCATGCTAATTATCTTATCTCAGCTGTATGTTCAGCATAAAGGACATGTTCCCCATGCCTAAGGAAGTACTCTGCTCATGCGGTAATAAACACTTACAGTTGAAGTTAATCTAATTTGTATCTTGCCTTCTTGGGTCTAATTTGTTGGCTATAGTACCTTTGTATCACAGAGTGAAATTTGTTTCATTGAATTATGATTGGTACTTATTAGTTGTTTCAGTCCAGGGTAAACAATCAGATATTAATGTTGCTTATGTTGGCAAATCAGCAGAGAAACTTTATGCAAAAGTGTTATTAAATGATATGTAAAGTACTTAAATCATGCATGGGGAGTGAATTTTATGTTGAGATATTTAATCAGTGACATGCTGATGAGATAAAGTTAACCTTAAATCTTTAAGGAAGCAGTTTTCAAAACTGCATGAGTTTGTCATGTTGTGTAATTTTTTTAAAGAAGAATATGCATGTATTCAATTATTTTTTTGTTTTCACTAACAAAAACAAAGTTCCTGTGGCTACATCTGTATATTTGTATTTGCAGGAAGTACATTATGATAGATTTTGTTGGCATTCATCCCCACACTTGCTTTATGTGAGATTTTACTTGCATGAGGAAATTGCACTATTCCTTCAGTTTTGAAGACAATACCATTATATGTTCCATGTCTGAGTGAAGACACGAAATCAGTAATAATGTTTTTAAAGCATTCATGCTGTGCATAACAAAGGGCATGGTGGCCAAGATGACTTAAGCATCTAATCAAAAGTGGCAGAATGAAATGAGCTAAGAAGTTGAATTAAAATTACTGACAATAGCAGGTAGTCCATTTGAATGCACTTTTATTATCTTGTCACAGATTAGAATGGGGTATAAATAGATGTTAAGTCTTTGACTGTCAGTAATGTGCATAATGGAAATACAGCCAATATGTCAACACACATAAATGGCACCAACTGCCACCAACAGACATTCTAAAATTGGAAAGTTGAGATTTATATCAATGATATATCATATTATCTTAGGCTGTGTATCATGAATCACAGTACAGGTGCATCATTTCACTCTTAGTTTCTTCTGTAGTACCATCCAGTTGTTTGTCATAAGTCCATTATTATCAGAGTGAAGTAGATGAGTAGAGAAAAGACATTGACTAAGTAAACAAGGTGAGAATAAATAAACTAATATGGTAGGCAAGTTCAGATTAGACAAAATATGTATATTTATAAATTGCATGTGCACATATTTATGGGAAGTATCAAATAATTCCGTTTTAAAAATTATGCTCAGTTGAATAAGCAGTATTTAGTGTCTTGAACATATATATCATAATTAGTTTGCATTTCCTTAATTGTGAAAGACTGACATTTATTTCCCAATAGACACCTTTCAATAAACTAAAAGATAAACAAAACAGCACACCTTTTTTTCAAGACAAAAAATTTCATTCTTAATAATATACTAATATGTTCCTGATGCACATAACTAACTTTGATAAACATGTCATTAAGTTGCCATGTGTTTGATAATTGGATATGGGGAAATAAGTCCATTTTTCACATTCAGTGTATGTCTCATGCTTTTTGGTTTTTGCATTGTGTATTTAGAGGCAAAGCTTTCTTATGTTTGCAATGGGTTTTTTTTAACTTTTGGAAACACACTTTTGAAGTAAGCTTTTAGGTTTAAGTATATTTTAAAGATTCTTCTTAGTTCCCAGCACAGAAAATTTCTCATTTTGTAATTTATTGTTTTGCTTTTCAACTGATGCTGATGGTGATGTCATAGTTAAAGTCCTATATTTTTTTGTTTTAAGATTTTGCAAGCCAAATAAAAAATTTTTTTGATTGTTTCTATTATGTCATTTTTATTGATTATGTGACCTGTTATACCAATTCAATTTTCACATTTAGTATTATGTACAGATACAATAGTTGAGAGGAATATTTGGACCTGTTTCAACAGGAAATGTCAGCATGCCACTGACTTAGTATAAACATGGAGACAAGAAGTGAAATAACTGAATATATTTTTTAAACAGTTTATAAATATTGCATTTCTTTATAATATATGTTGTTTAGATTTGTTTTTATTATTATGTTTTTTTTCTTCTTAACCAAAACTATGTTTGATGATAAATGTAAATGAGTTTTAAAGTGTATTTTCTTTTTCCATTGTGGTCTTATGATTCTCAGGATTCAAAAAATGTGTTTCCTATTGTACTGTTTGAATTGAAATTAGGGTTGGTGGGTGGGCCTGGTTTAAAATTTTGACTCTTAATCTTAGTTTTGATTTGGAGATTTCAGTCAGAGAATCAGTCAATGACCCATCAGATTCAAATCTTAAGGCAAACCCTGTGGTGTTAGAAGGGTAACTGAATTAAGTTATAGAAAACATTTCACATTATGGAAAACATTTCACACATGATGAAATTGTTTATTCTGGGCAAGTAAATAATTTTAGTAATGACATGACTTGGCATGTGGATTTATTCAGATCTTTTAACTCTTGTTGAGGTATATCACAGTACAGTGTTTAAACAAAACATGACCTTCTGCATAACCTTTCTTGTAAGCTTTATCTTTTATGAACCATTTGATAACATAGAATACTGAAGTTATGAACATTTTTCTGTTTCATATATTTTTTAGTATTCATTCTTATTCTGGAGCGATATCATTTCTGGAATAACTCTTTTGAAGAAATTAAATATTTTTTTTCTTTCTATTTCAGACCTTGTTATTCATGCGAAATGTCTGTAAAATCTTAGTCATAGGAGCAGGTGGTTTAGGGTGTGAACTCCTGAAAGATCTGGTTAGTAGTTTTACCATATTTTGCTGCAGATGTTTAGCTGAGAACAGTTTGGATATTGGTAGTTGTTTGTATAAATGTACTTTGAAGCAAAATGGTAGTGTGGAACACTTGGGTCTATGCAGTTGGCAGTTAAATGAATATTACATGAAAAGATTTTTTATAATATGGTACTGATATTACAACATAAAATAGACATTACTAAATTTTATTGTGTGCTATTTGTTACTCAATTAGTTATTTGTTCTTAGTGTTTTAGTATAATTTTATATTTTTTTTCAGAGTGTTGCATTAAATGAATACAGTTTTAATGAAGATAAAATGTGCAGTTTTGCTGTCACATTTTGAAGAGCACCTCTGACACATTCTATAGTTGTATGTGCAGTTAGGAAACCAAATAGGTAAAATTAAAAATTAAAGATATTTTCTTACAACTACTATCTTGGAACAGTCTTATATGTAAATAGAATATAAGGAATGCTTATATTTCATTTCAGGCACTCATGGGTTTCAGGAACCTTGATGTAATTGATTTGGATACTATTGATTTATCTAATCTAAACAGACAGTTCTTATTTAGGTAAGTTTAAAAGTTACTTATTTAGGTAAGTTTGAAAGTTATTGTTCAGAACATGTGACATCAGTAATGTATAGCAGATAATATTTTGTAATTATTTTTAAAGTTTTAAAATTGTACTCAGGCTTTACTGTCAAAATTTAACAAACTATTTTTCAAAGAAATATACCACAATCATATTGATTTATTGCCATCATTGATTCTTAAAAATATAAATAAAATTGCACCTTAAAATTTGTTGTTTCATTCCAGAGTTAAGGATATTGGAAGACCAAAGGCAGAAGTTGCAGCAGAATTCATAAATACAAGAATCCCTGGCTGCAATGTTATACCATATCCTTTCAAAATATTTTGTTATATATAGCATTTATGGATACATTTTTTAATGTTGTGTGAACATTTATTTGTACTTCCTTTTTAAAAAACTGATTTGGTTTTTATGAGGAAACAATACAATTCTTATATAATTATAAATCTTTGTAGTCTTTTTATCAGTTGCTTTTGATATCTTTTATATAAATATTATTTTCAAATGACAAAACAGTTGCACCTAAACCACAGTTTGTCAGTAAAATTCAAAATTCAGAAGAACTGCAGTGCATTATCATGTGATTATTATACACCACTCCCTCGATAACTCGCGGATATCGGGGTCCAAAAGCATTGACTGCGATATAAGCGAGGGCGCGAGTTATCGAGGGACCTATAACAAACAACAAAACTAACAAAGGGATCGACGTATTGGCAAAAGGGGGTGGGGTTGGCTTGGCATGTTACAGTGTTGAATACTCAATTAATTAACGTGCTAAGATTAACAGTGAATAAATATCTCTTCATATCGGTATATATTATTTTTTTTCCCTCAGAGTAACATTAATTTCATGATAACTTGCAGTATATTGATCATCAAAACATTATTCCACGTGGTTTTCATTCACTTAGCACATGTACGACTTAACGTTTTGACCTCAGATTTAAATCACCCATGCATGCATGCCCCAGTTATACCATGTGACCAAGCAGTCGCATAAAGGTTATTTTTTTGGAGTTATTATTCTTAAGATAGTTATTGGTAAAAACGTAGTAGTATCGCAAATAGAAATATCGGTACATGTACGATGGCTAACTTTCGAAATTCGCAGAGCTAGTCGACTAGAAAAACAACGAGCAAAGATTACTTTGCCTTATGAAGATTTCAAGTTATCTAGGTGATGACTGTTCATAATATACATAGTGGGATTTCTTTGACATGTTTGTTCGGAAATCAAAGGTATCCCTCTGGATTTCATTAAAAGAGCACGCATTGTACCGATCATTTAGCACCCACATTCAATAGTTATCATCTACCAAGAGGTTTATTACCTGTAGAACCTATGTTTTAACCTAGGTATATAATGCCTCGGGGAGGGATAACGGTTGGTCCAGTTGCACAACGCCAATGAATTTTATTAATCCAAACAGACGGTCTGACGTATTGTTTATTTATATTAAGCAGAGATCTGGTTTCTAATTATAGCCATAGCTGTCACACCTGTTTGAAGTGGTTGGCTAATGTGGCGATTTTTTTTTATTGATTTTTTTTACAGGTACCCGCGTTTACGTTTGATATCCGGGTTTTTCTATACCGGTTTACCCGATGACAGCCCTAGATACATTACTGATATTATGATCTTAATACATAAAATGTGCAAACATTTTTGATTGGTGAAGTAAAATTAAATTTGATAACGGTAATGAATACGAGAACGTATGCTCCTATTGGCATGCCTTTGAACTTTCTTTTATTGTACTTACCTTGTTTGATTTGATGCAAAATACATATTCAAAGTGATAAAACAACACCAGTCTCTTTTTAATTTATTCTTTTATTGTACAAACACTTCCTACGCTGTTGATCAAAACAAAGCCGGCATGTAATTAGGTTCTCACGGAAGTACTCTTGGGGTTGATGTGACGGTTGACTAACTCTTTTCATGCTTTCATCAAAGGGAATAGGTACGTTGTGATTATAGAGTTGAGACAAAATTAAAGGATTATAATGTGAATTTCACCTAGCCAGACATTTAATTAGTGTCTATTTCATTCTCTGTGGCTGCATGTTAGGATTTACCCGAATTTTTCATTGAGCACTGTTTATTTACAATTTACTGAGTATTAACAACTATTTCTCTATTAAAAAAACAACAATATGTGATATCTTTTTAGAAATTGCAAATTTCACAATATGGATTCTATCTTTACGGGCAATATCAATATTTTCGATGATAAAAAAGAGTTATATATCAAGGTTTAATTTACCAATTTACCATTTCTTATCACCACATTTTTCACGTTCAACACATTTTAAAATATATTTTCTTTGAAAAAAATCGGGAGCCATGCCGGACACCACGTTATAAGCGGGTTCGTGAGTTATCCGGGCGCGAGTTATCGAGGGAGTGGTGTATGTGGATAAATGTCATTGTGCAGTATCAGGTACAGATTCAATATTCCAGTCTTCCATCAGTTGCAGTGACCATCAAATATCCTTGACCTTTGTACTCATTATGCCAAAATTCAAATATCCTTGACTTTTGAACTCATTATGCCAAAATTCAAGATTATGATGAATCCTTCTACAGAGGTAAGTTGAACCTATGTAAACAACATCATGAAGAGATTATACTTAAATCTTTTGTTGCTTAATATCTGCCTTTCCATCTCATAATGAAAGGCAAACTTTAAACATCATTTTCATGGATATTCCAATGTTATTTCATACACATAACACTTTAAGATCTTACTATATAAAGTCATGGGGCTATACACTTGAATTTGCCCAATTTGCTATATAAGATCATGGGGCTATACAACTTTGCTTGTCCAGTTTAATATTTAAGGTCATAAGGCTATACACTTTAGCTTGTTCAGTTTACCATGAAAGACCATTGAGCTTTACAATTTAGCTTGCCTAGTGATCAGAAATAAATTCAGCTCTCCCTCATTGGAAAAAACAAGTTGGATTATTAATGGTCTATCATCACAATATCTACCAAACGTCTATACAATATAACACAAAGTTTATAAATGAATATGTACATATGTTCTGTGCATGGAAGTCATGGAGATGGTGGGGTGATATGCTTTTAAATTTAATCCATATATCTGTATTTAATGTATTCATAGCTCTGAATGATAATTATAAAAAAATGTGGCACCTGATTTTAATAAATACCTGTCTGTGCTTATTCATAATCTTATTTTGGCACTAGTTAGCCTGTGTGGTTGATATTCATTCACAAAGCATCACTTATAATGTCATCACTTTCCTTCTATCTGAAGTACTTATACTGTAGAATATACATGCAGGAACCACATGTATTTTCATATTGTATGATATCAGCTTGTGATTTAATAATATTTAAACATTCTGCATATGTACAAGTGCCCAAGAACGTGTACTGCAGATAACTGCCCTGAGTTGATTTGATTAGCCCTCTAAGGTTTTCCTTCACTTTTGTGAGGCAGAGTTTGTATTACATTTTGGTTGTAAAGACGATTTACTGGCAATGCACACGTTGGCTTCCAGATATCAATGCTACTGAAACGGCATCACATGTAATGGTGGGGCTATACTTTAGAGTTCAAATCACTTGTCCTTATAGACATGTCAAATTGGGAATTGCTGGGGGAGATATACAAAATCACTATATTATCACAAACTATGTTGTTAATTATTGCAGGAATCAAAATACTAATGTGCTAAGTGTGATAAAGATGAAAAACTCAGCTAACAGGCCATAGGCTTTGTGCTTACTACAGTTTAAGGTTACCTTTGACCTTTTAGCGAATACATTAGCTGACAGTTGTTGAATTAAGTAATGATCTAATATAGATGAATGTTAATTACCAACTTTAATGAGATGGTTTTATATAAATCATTAAGTTCATGAAATCGGAAATCATTTTTCATTCAAATTCTGCAAATGGTGAACATGACATGAATGCAATATACCCCTAACTGCATTATAATGAAGGATGTTTTATGTACATTTACCAGGACAAAAGAGATTTAAATAAAAAGGGCATATGGGTTGGAAATACTTCATTTAAATTTGCTATGGTAATCCTGTTGTCTTGGAAAAATATCTCTGCATTATGAGCACATTTATTTGCTATTTTAAACTGGACAAGAGAATATAATTATCATATATACTTCTGTGTAGTCAAGTGACCGAGTGGTCTAAATCGATGTCCGTTACGGATCAATGCCATCTCACCTCTGTCTAGGATGTGGATATGTGAGAAAGCTTGCCAGTAGCTTCTCGTGGGTCAGTAGTTCTTTCCGGTAATTTCTCAGTTTCTTCTTCCACTGTTAATACTGGCCGCCATGAATAGCCTATCGTGTGCTGAAAAATGGCGTTAAGCCCAACAACAACAACAAGAAGATAAGATAGTCCAATGTGCTGGTAGAACAGGGTCTGTGTTGTTTATTCTGATGATTATGAAACTGCATAGGCCCAGGTCTTTCAACACATTATGCATTGCAGATCTGGGTCTGTTTAGTTTGCAGTGGGACATGGCTTGTAAGCAAGAATATACTGTAAATTTGTCAAGTTATTTAATTTCTACAATTTCTGTATTATGTCAACTGAAAGAAACAAAAAAAATGGTATAGAATTTGCATATTATTTTAAAATATTCCAGTTGCATTAAACTTTATCTAAAGTTGCTTTTAAAACTCACAGTGCATTAAACATGTTTATGTACATAAAGTATGTAATTAAATGTCCATGCCATTTGAATCTAGGCCAATGATGTTTAGAATACATGTTTATATGCATATATTTAGAATATATGTTTATCTGCATATATTTAGAATATATGTTTATATGCATATATTTAGAATATGTTTATATGCATATATTTAAAATATATGTTTATATGCATATATTTAGGTTGTTTTTTTTGCATATATTTAGAATAGATGTTAATGTTATGTTTAGAATACATGCTGATGTGAATCTTATTAAACTATTTATATGCATATGATTAGAATATATATTTATGCGCATACGTTTAGAATATTTATTTTTTCACATATGTTTAGAATATATATTTATGTGCACAAGTTTAGAGTAAATTTCATGTGCATATGGTGATGACATGTTTAAACTTTTTGCCATTCAAATAATTTTTGTTAACTTTTTTAACTTCTGTATTGATTTTCTCTTCAAAAAGATAGTCTGTTGATATCCATTTTTTGATTGTTACAAAAAAATAATGCACACAGTAGTACAATTCTTATTTTCTTAAATGCATTTGATTGTATTACAGCACCAGTAATGATATAATTTTGTTTCCATACAGAGTTTCATATCATAGTTTGTGGGTTGGACTCAATAGTAGCAAGGAGATGGATCAATGGAATGCTTGTAAGTACATCACTGTTTTACATTTTTTTTTACATTTTGTTCATAATGACAGACATTATTTTGTTACAATTATCTACTTTTAATTCTTTTTTTTTCTACATAGGGTACACTCATACTTCTATAGGGGTTGGCATATATGGTTACCATTGGATACAGTCACAGTACAGGTTCTGTTCTTAGGTATCAGTTTTTCTTCCGAGATGCTTGTGCACAGAAAATGATGCCATGCTCATGCTTGCTGCCCTTTTCTGACATATAGTTGGGAAAAAGACATTTTATCAAGGCATAGAATATTTTCTGTCCCAATGACCTTTGGATCTTGTTAATCTTCTCTGGGCTTCAGATGATGTTCCTTGACCATCCTCTGCTGTAGGAAGCAAACATTTTACTTACTAAAAAGGGCATTAGAGATCATTTACTATATAGACTCAAAGAGATTGTTACTGTAATTTGTCCTTGTTCCCAATGCTAATGATAGGCTTCAACCAGTCATAGGTCATGTTCTCTTATTGAACACATCTTGATACCCTGTTTCAAAATGGAGATCCTGTGATTGTTCACAGAGCCAGTCAGGAAGGAACTTTTTTAGTCGGCCTCGACTCCAAGATGTGTACTTTCATATATCCCATTCTTAGCTCTATGAAGAAATTTCCTGAGGTTTGATTTCAGGGAGATTGTCTACCAGTTCAGGATTCTCCCTTTCAGACTGAACCCCATTCCATGTGTCAACAACACATCATCACTTTTTTTTTCTCACTTTAAAACCACCTCAGCCTCCATGGTTACAAAAAGAACAAAATGAATAATCTTTTGTGCCAAGTCATGAAATCCTTTGTTTATCTCCTGCTTTGCCTCAGATTCATTGTCAACAGAGGAAACTCTAATCTGATTCCATCCCAGCACTTTATTTGTTTTGGGAAAGAGTTGAAAACCTCTTTGAGTCAAGTTTGTCTCCCATGTGAGTGTGTGTATGTGTCTTAGAGTTTTGATTTAACTCGAACAATTTTAGGAACAATTTTAGTTGTAACACTGTGGTGTGGCATTTTTTAGTGATGTCTCATACTTTGACATCATACCGCAGACATGTAGCATCATGTCCCACCCAGTCATTTTATCCTGACACCGGGCCGATCAGTCCAAATACTAACCTCTTAATGCTGAGTGCCAAGTGATGCAGCTGCAAGTACCATTTTTAGAATTCAGCTGGGATTCTAACCAGTTCATCTCCCATGAAAATGTTTTTTGAACATCATCTTATTGGTATCATCCATCCACTTGGAGAGTCCAGTTTCAGCCCAAAACTTATTTTGTCTTTTCAATGCAGCTGCTGATTTCTCCTTTTTGAGCTGCTTGTATATGAGATGAAACCTCAGCAGTCCATTATTCCTCCAACACAGTGGCAGCTAAAACTTTATCCACTGGACCAAGTCTATATGAGGTCCTATCTCATTGTATGGGAGAACCTCTCATTTGGCCTATAAATAGTATTCCTCTGCAGGATCGGCTGCCAGTGATCATAATCAGCACAATGCTAGCATGACTGGCTGGAATGCGTATCTTCTTCCCACCTTTTGCCTAAGGTTTGGAAAATCTAAAGTACATTCAGCCTCCTAAACCATAAAAACAAATGACTTTCAGTTGGACATCTCTGGTGGCTTTAGTGGTTAGGGTGTGGAGATTGTGGGTTTGAAACCCCAGCCAAGTCAAATCATAGACTTATAAAAATGGTACTATCAGCTGCCTTGTTTGGCACTCAGTGTTAAGATGTTAGTGTTAGGATTGGTATTTTCTTCCAATACCTGATCACAATATTAATTCTTCTGATTTTCCAACAGATGACAATTTTTGTATAAAAAGGGAAAGAAATTTGTGAATATCCTAGTTGATATTTAAAGTGCACTCAGTTTTATTTATTATGATATCAGAATGATAGTGGCTGATGTGGGCTTTAAGGGTAAACAGCAAGGTGTTCATTCTGATGTACACATCATGGAAGACCTAGCTTACAGTGTGCATCTCACAGAAGATCACTGGCCTTTTTATGGCTATTGTAATTTTCAAAGTTTGTGATACTTGATATATCTATGCATTTTGATGAGTATTATCAAATGTAGGTTATGTTGACCTATATTTTATATGTATGAGATTATGTACACCTTTGATTTTGGATGGCTTTATTGTATGTACCATGGTGCTTGTACAATCACTATTATGGAGATGAGAAAACATCACGAAAAGTAATGCATTACCATATCAAAGAAATCACATCAACCACATGGTTTGTCTTCATTATGATTCAGTATTGATCATCTAAAGTATTGACAAATACAAAACATTTTTTCTGAATAAATCTGAGCATGCAAGTCTTTCGGTCTTCTGACTGATCAGTTTCTTATAGAGATGGAGGGGAATATTCACCCAGAATTTTTACTTACAAAGTAGATTGTGACAGTGACCATGCTGGAGAGATAAGGATACGTACTTAATGAGTTACATCCTTTCACAAAGGAATTTAAAAATTTATTTTGACTACAACTGTAAATTATTAGTTTAGCAAGTGTAAACAAAGCTGCTGAAGTGTGAAACATAGGTTAGATAAACTTGTTGATGTGGTGGAAGTATCGTAGTCAGTAATGTCTTGCAATTTTCATTACCTGTAGCACTGATCTTAATGTGGTTTTGAACATGAAGTTCAACATCATTTTGCTGAAATACACATCAACAACCTAAAGTAATAATACCTTAGTGCAACACTGACTGTGGACTTAATAAATATGCCATCATTTTAGAGTACATATATAATTTTGTGATATTGCAGATAGGCATGCTGAAATATGAAAATGAGGAGCTGGACCAAAGTTCAGTTATTCCCATGGTGGATGGGGGCACTGAGGGATTTAAAGGCAATACACGAGTTATCCTTCCTGGAATTACAGCTTGCATAGAGTGTACTCTTGATCTGTATCCACCCCAAGTAAGTCCACAGTTTTAATACAGAGCATATTTGTCTTTATCAGGCATTTGATTTTTTCAGATATTCATGACTCAGGGATCAAAGTGGAAACTTTTTTGTTATTGCAAATCTGATGCAAAATTGGGAGTCTGGTAATGACATTAGAGATCATGTAAACGAGATCATGTTGTAATCCAGTGTTCATCTTCAGTTGCTTGTCAGATGCTAGATAGCATTTTATTATAACATTATTTCCTCTTGGAGAGCAAAATTGCACACAAAATCACCTTTTTGTCATAACCGGGATGGGGTTTGCCAGATTGAGGTAATAAATAAATCTTAAGGTCAGATTTTAAAATAAGGGAGTAACTGATGAATAAATGAGTGCAAAGGGGAGTGTTGTAATATCAAATCACTGTAAAGTTTTGCCTAATAGGATTAAAAATGGGATTGAAAGAGTAATCATCATCAGTCATTGATATACTCTTGATAATAATGGTGGAGTAACAGTTCTTATTTGTCATGAATTATGCCACATATCCCATTTTTATGCAGTTTTATTTTTTCAATACTGTCATTGGTTAAGTGAAAGCATTTAGTATGAATCTTGCAGGGAATCTTAGACCATAAGCTTCATTTGCCTTGTACTTGATAATCCCATTAGCAAGAAACATAAGCCCTAGGGCAATCACCATTTCCATTCGTTGTTCATTCCATCTCTCTCTAGTCTTTCCTTTGCACTAATTGTAACCTTTAAACTTAATTGGATACTATTTGGCAGGAGAATTGCCAGTGGTATATAAATATGCCTTTTAGAGGATTTGTTTTTTCTCCCATTTTTATGGGGATATTTACCTTTTTAAATCAGATTTGCATCTCCTCTTTAGTGCATCCTTGTAACAAGCATATCTTAGAAACCATTAAACTTGTTCCTGTGCAGTTTTGGTGTGTGCATTGTCTTGTAGACTTAAAAGTATTATTTATGGTTGTTTCATTTCCATGTTTGGGCCTTGACACTTACTTTCATATCTTTACATGGGATGAACATAAATCATTCAGAATATTCAGATGCAATTTGGTATAAACATTGTCTCATAGACGTAGATTTTTCTTTTATAGGGTTTGTTTTGGTCATGCCATTTCTTAACAACAGTTATAACCCTTGACAATTGACGTCACCTCTTGACACAGGGCATCGCTTGTAACTGGCACAGCCCAAGAACCATTCAGCACATTCCAATGCAATCTGGCATAATTATTTTGTCATAGACAATTAAAGAAATAGAAAAACTCATGTTGAAATAAATTTCTATGTGAATGCCAGTGGTTAAAATTCACATTTGAAATAGGTGTTCAAAATATGTCAAAACGCATAATGAATTTGCTTGGGGAAAATAGAAAGTCACAGCAATTGCTTCTATCAATACTCATAGTTTTCCTTTTTTTTGATTACAACCTTTAATGCATTAAAAATTAAAATTTTATTCAGACATGTTTTAATTCAGGAGCTTAAGACCAAGTGAGCATATGGTATAAAATGCCTACATCCATTATGTGTCATTCATTGGCCAGCAACAGAAGCTATCATCAACTTCATCTCCAAACCACAGGATCAATGTCAAGCAGACCCACTTGGGCTTCTTATTTTGGGTTGTTTATTTTGTGGTAGGGGTGTTTGCAGTTTTGTCTTTGTTGACTACAGCAAAGTGAGTTTCTTTGGGGATGAAGTGAAAATAAATTGCATGTATTATACATATTGTGGATAAATTTGTTCTGTGTAGCTGTTTTACCATCTAGACACAAATTGACATACATTTTTCTTTTACCAGTTATATTTATACATAGTTTTCTCTGCAGTGTGACTCATTCTGTCTACAAAAAAATATGCTTTGACTTTCTCCTGATTTTCCAAATTTTAAACGTGTCATGTTTTCAGATAAACTTCCCTCTGTGCACCATAGCTCACACTCCCCGATTGCCAGAACATTGCATAGAGTTTGTAAGGGTCCTGTTATGGCCAAAGGAAAAACCATTTGGAGGTACTATTCACTTAATTTTATTATCGTCTTATTTTTTTTAAAAATACATTTAAATAGATTTCTTATGTTTTAAAATAATTGTGTAAATTTTGGGTGATAGCTACACACCACAGTAGCTGATCCCAGCTGGTCCAAAGGTAGGACTTTTACCCATACTCACAAGTCCAGCAAACTAACCACTGAACCACCACGATTTCTTGAGGCCTGGTAATAATATCAAAATACAGTTTGATATATTGTTTAGTATTTAGGGCTGTTCCAGTAAAACATATCCCCTCTGGGAATGGCACTTAAAAAAAACTTCTATAGGAGGTTGTGTTTCAAACTATTTTGATTCTGACTGTGGGTTGGGTTAACAAAATGAGAAATCACTGGTGGGGTTGTCAGAAAAAACGAATATATGTTTAAAATCGCATCTAACCCTCTACTAGCGGTCTAACATGATTAAAAAGGTGGTTCAAAAAATGATGTCAGTACACGCGAGTACACCTAATTTGTATGAATTTGTGTACTTTTCAAGCAGTAACAGCCCTTATATGTTTGTATGAAGAAATATTTCAAACAGTACATATCAGTTCATGAATGTGCTAATTTAATACCTTTCATTGCATATGGTAAAAATAATTTCATTTTAAAATTATGTGAATATTGGAATAGGGCTTAACATTGTGAATTCAGCTCATTACTTGCCTGTAATCATCAATTAAGTCCAGTTTTGAACTTGACAAGTTTAGCTTTGCCCGTTCAGAGCTTGAAAAACAATTCCTTGAGCGGTAGCAAGGCACAAGCTAAAAATTTGGCTGGGCATGCTAAATTGAAAGGTTACATGTTGAGAATATTGTTTGAGACATGTTGAGAATATTGTTCGAGACATGAATAAGAAGTTTATTATCTATGCAGTGTCATATACATCTCAATTTTGAATAAGAAGAAAATGTGTGGCTGATCCAGTCCAAAGAAAAAAAATGCCATGACTGTAAATATTTGACATTATAGTGTGGCCAGTGAAATGTGTTTTCAGATGGTGTTGCCATTGATGGAGATGACCCTCACCATCTGAAGTGGATTTTCGAGAAGTCTAATGAGAGAGCTAATCAGTACAACATCACAGGAGTGTCATACAGATTAACACAAGGTGGGTCTTAAAAATTCAATAAGGATCTTAACATAGCTGTTCAGGCCCTGTGAAAATATGTAAATAGAATTTCATGATTTCTATTTCCTGCACAACTTGGCAAGTAAATATTGAAAACTTCCTCATTCATAAATTTCTCTTGAAATGAGCACACATAAAATTCTATTGCTTCTTCACAAAATATACTAATATTTCATTTAAGAAACTACCTTTTTGGGGATAACT
The DNA here is from genome assembly GCA_016746295.1 of Potamilus streckersoni. Taxonomy (NCBI): domain Eukaryota; kingdom Metazoa; phylum Mollusca; class Bivalvia; order Unionida; family Unionidae; genus Potamilus; species Potamilus streckersoni. The sequence goes on along the minus strand of JAEAOA010001785.1, from coordinate 732,684 downwards.
TTAAAACAGTTCAAATTGCATAAAAAAGGTTCAGACCATCCTAAAGAAAATTTCCTTCAAGTCAATATTATAAAACATTTGATATATTCATTTTCTCAGGAGTTTTGGTAGTTAAATACTCAGAAGTAACATTCATTTTCCAAAATCTTTGTTGCAGATTAACCCACTTCCTCAGTTTTTTCACACCTTGTATGTATGACTTCATAAGATAATCTACCTGTATATGGAGTGAGAAAGCTTGCCAGTAGCTTCTCGTGGGTCGGTGGTTCTTTCCGGTGATTTCCCGGTTTCTTCCTCCACCATTAATACTGGCCGCCATGAATAGCTTATCGTGTGCTGAAAAATGGCGTTAAGCCCAACAACAAACAAACAAACCTGTATATGGTTTTATTGTATATTGCCTCATAGACATAACATTTGAGGTACAAAACAAATATTTTCCTGTATGCATCGTCATAAAGCAGTTTATGTTACCAATAAGAACACATGACATGATATTGTGTCATAGTTTTTTATATTGTGTAGTCATTCACCTGGCACAGTATATAAATGCATATTGTAAATGTAATTACATGACTGAAATTTAGTAAAGAGCATGTTTATTTTAATATGTTTTGCTAATTTGTTTCCAAATAGTAAGATAAAGAAACATGGTGATTGATGCCATTTATAAAATAGACTATGCAATTAAACCGGAGATATCAGTCAGTACACATACAGTAACCCATAAGTACACCATTTTCTTTAAAGAGAATATATTATCTTTCATTGAGAAAAAAATACTAATAGTTTGCAAATGTTTTATTTACAATTACTGACATAGTCAGAGGTGTTATGTAAATCAGATGATTATAAAATTCCTTTGTCTATGATTTGGAAAAGTTTGATCAAACTGTTGATAACACAAATGATTTCTCTTTCTCCAGGTGTAGTGAAAAGAATAATTCCAGCAGTTGCATCCACAAATGCCGTTATTGCAGGTGTGTAAGATACTGCTCATTTTAAAGCTGTCATTTTCATCTTTATACTACACAAACTGGAGTACAATTTAAAAATAACCTAACTGACTTTAAATCTTCTATAGAGTTTTGTTCTGGTAAATAATGCTTGAGATTCATAGAAGACCTTTTCTTTAAGTGTAATTTGGATTTTTGTATTATTTTCATATGAACTCTTTGAGTAATCAAAGTACCCAGCATTTATTTAAAACAAAACTGCCTTTCCTGGGTATATTTAAATGAAACAGCCCTGATTTGGTATTATATATGAATTTTTATTTTGTTTGTTCTGCACACATTATAAAGAAAGTTGTTAATGCATCTAACATCAGTGTTAGTGTTTGCATCATATTTTTCAAGCCCATGTAAGCAGAAAAGCAACACAATGTTCACTTTTCCAATGGCAGCAGAAGCGGTATTACATGTTTGAATTCTTTATCCAAACTTAGTTATATTTCTCAAACACTTTATTGGATTCTATTCATGTTTTGGGGTAAATAATTTTAAGCACTGAAAGAGCAAGCTGCCCAAGACCTTGGGGCAAGGTCACAAGATTTACTTCAGTGCTTTTCACCCTGTAAGTCCTGTAAGCCTTCAAGTATTTTATTATTAAAGATTTAGAATACATTTCTGTTGTTGAAGATGCTGTGTCTTAATGCATAGGACAATTCTTGGATAAATTGTAAATTGCCTAAGAAAAGAAAGTTTGTTTGCATTACTATGTCCTAATATGTTGAGCAATATAAGGAAAACACATCTGCATCATGGAGGTTCTCTCATCATTATCATTTCTATTACTAAGAAGTTAGAATGTGTAGGTGTAAATGGTTTCTATTAAGATTGTTTTTTGGTGAATTTCAGCTGCATGTGCAACAGAGGTATTCAAGATAGCTACAAGGTAATAAGCAAGACATTATTCCACATAATTCTTTCATAAAACCAATTCCCTTGAAATCCCAAAATATACTGTATATTTAATTTTTTTTTTTTCCATCTTACCAATTAACACAATTAGCATAATTTTTAATGAATTAACCCTTTACTGCATATCAGTCTGGAGGTTGAACTGCCTGATTTGCACAAGATTTATCTGTCAATTCAATAATTTAGTTCCATTTTGAGTTTAAAAAGAATGTTCTTTATAGTGGAAATTTGTTGTGAACACTGGATGGGTATCAAGTATGCTTTTTTTCAAATTGCAGGGATGCAGTGAATGTTTTCTTTGGCATCCAAATCAAGCCTAGAATATATTAAAAAAAAAAACAAAATTATAGGTGCATGGTATTACCAGAATACTAGTTTCCTGTGGTACTTTTATCTGGTCATACATATGATAGTACATTTTCACCATACCGGTACCTCTGTGGTTTCTGTCAATCAGGAATAAATGGAAATTCTGAGTAATATTGTTAGAGATTGAATGATATTAACAGCATTATTTCATTTTTTCAAACAATTTAAAAATAACCAAACTGAATTTAAATCTTCTATGGAGATTTGTTCTGGTAAATAATACTTGGGATTCATAGAAGACCTTTTCCTGAAGTGTAATTTGGAATTTTGTATTATTTTCATTGGTCTCCAAAAATTACAAATGGTTTTTGTAAAAATTGTATTTGTGACAAACTGATTTAGAATATTTCAAATATACTTACAGTTATGAACATTTAATCCACTCTTTTGACACATTTCATGTAAATCAACGTGGTGGTAGGTGCAGTAGGTGTTTTGTTTTCAGTTAAGTGTCAAGATTCAGCGCTTAAAGTCAGGAAAGTTTTGTGTTTATATTTTTCTTTAATGTATTCACATAGTTTTGAACATTTCAAATGTAAAAAAAATGTATTTTGGTCTAACATTGAATTTGTTAAAATTATACCAGGTAGCTTGATTAATATGGTAACAATAAAAAATGCAGATATAATATTAAGATTTTATCTTTTTTCATTCCATATCACCAAAATATAACTGCCTGTGTTCAAGTTCAAAAGAAGTCAAAAGAACACCAAACATTTCATAAAAGGCTTGAAGATAAAAATAGTATAATCAGTCTTATGTGTATTTGTTCTCATAATATATACATAAGCATGTACATAGATACTGCACTATGTTAATCTAGACACAAGGAAAATACCATGATGACCACTTGAGATGAACAAAGCTCTTATATCCAACGATTAGAATTTTATCAAGAAAAACTAAGAACATCAACTTTAAATCTTACAATATTTTCTTGTTAATACTGGCCACCATGTATAGCCTATTTTGTACTGAAAATGGCATTAAATCCTATAACAATAACAATCTTGTAGCAATTTAATTTGGATCTGTAAGGTAAGAAAGCAGTATTGCTAAAGTTTTGTTCCTATTACCAATAGTTGTTATTAACAGAGCATTCAAGTGCATTCATTGATGAATTTTAAAGTGATGTTAATTTAAAGTTCAAAATAAAAATTATTTTAAAAATCCCACCATCCTACCCTCTCATTATTGATGCTGAAACAACTGAAGAAGTGCAAATGCTTCCAATAAAAATAATGGTTAAAATAGATCTATACAAATTGGGGACAATTAAGCAGGCAATCAGTATTGATCTGCAATATTTAGTATATTTAATGATTTGAATGGTTTTCAAAATGATGAGTTTGCAGTTCACTCATTGAGAACTCAATATCATGCATCAACTTTCTTTTAAAATTCAACAAAGTAAGAACTATATGATTTAAATATGACATGTAAGATGAAATAAATATTTAAAAGTATTGAAATACATTTCGCAGTGTGCAAATCCTACAATTTTTTTGCATCAACTTTCACTCTTCATTAGTGGAGTTAAGTGGAATTTGCAGTGTCGTGTAACAAATGTTTTTTCCTTGTCTCTAAAATTAGACAAATATCCAGTGGCTTCATTTGTATGTTTTATGTTCTGATTACTGTTACAAGTAGCATGTAAATGTGTTTTTAAATATCGAAAATCCATATTTTGACCTTTTGCTGAAATGACAGGTATGAACTTAAGAACTGTAAACATAGCAGTAACTTATTTTTAGCATATAAATTCATTCCAGAGCTGGAAGTTTCCTCTAATAATCCTCTTTTTTGGTTAAACATTGATTTCAATAAACCAGACTAGTTCAATTAAACGCATAATCCAGTATATATTATAAAAAAATGTCAACTGTACAATTCAAAATTTCAAATGATTTCATGTTGCAACTGCAAGATGGAAAGCATATGATTACTAATTAATAGACACTGTTACATGCAATGTACTCTTAAACTGCAATGTTGCTTTAATCCTGTGAATAAACTAATGATTTGTTTCATATTTATTTTCTGGCTATCTTGATCATAATTGAGTCTTCACATATCAATGATTCCTAGAAGTCTTCAAGTATCATTAAAATCACATATCACTGATGCCTAGAAGTTTTCACATATCATTGAATCCTAGGAGTCTTAACATATTATTGATTCCTAGAAGTCTTCACATTGATCTAAATATGACAATGCAGCACAAAAATTAATTTTCTGTGTCTCTATCATTTGTAAACATATGCTCTGCATCTTGTAGTTGCAATATAATTTGCATTGGTTTTTTTTTTAGATTTCATATGATGCAGTTTAATAAAATGATGATTCTTTTTAATATATCTGAATTATTACTTGCTTACATTAAAACCTTAATTATCTAGCAGTTGTTTCATTGGATGTCTTTAGTCATACAGAGTAAATCAGTTTCCCTTTGTTACAAAATTTATTCTTTATAAATTTATCATGTGTAAAAAATATCAACTATCTGGACAAAATCTATGCATTTATAAGCATGAATAATTTAAGTTTCATTGTTACTAATGTGAATATTACTATATTGCTATTTTCTTATATTCTATTTCCAGCTGTTACTTACCTCTTAGTAATTATATGAACTTTAATGATACCGAGGGAATATACACTTATGCTTTTGAAGCAGAGAAAAAGGTAAAGCATACATTATTTAGATTAAAACTGTTTCATAAAGCAAACTTTTTAAAAAATAATAATTGACACATATATGCATGTGTATATCTGATATACAGTAACCTGCAAATAATTAATTTACACGATTTGTGAAAGAAAATTCAAACATTATTTTATATTTTTGCCCCAACACTGCATGCCCAAGGGAATTTCAGTTTGGTCCAGTCTGTCTATAGGTCCATTCTAATAGGCATATTTGTAGGATTACACTGCATTCCCATGGGAATTTCAGATTTTGTCCAGTCTGTCTATAGGTCCATTCTAATAGGCATATTAACTAGGATTGCTCTGCATGCACAGGGGAAATTCAGTTTGGTACAGTCTGTCTATAGGTCCATTCTAATAGACATGTTGGATTACAGAAAAGCTACTTGGTGCTGAGTAATGGAATTTTAAAGTATTTTTTTTTTAGATGACATGGTTAAATTTTCATGTACTCAAGAAAATGGCATAAATTTTTCATCTCTTCAGACTTTACAATTTTGGGGTAAATATCTTGCTAATTCTGTTGTGCAATACAACCCTGCTTGACATAGACAAAAAAGATTTTTTTGTCTCTTTGAACACTTTTTTTGAAGACCTTTTTCACATGGCTGCACAGAAACCACTGGGCATAGCTGAAGAAATATGTTAGACATGGTTATATGCATGCATGTATTTAGATGAACTGAACTGATTTTCAGTTCATGAAATTAATTTTATTTCTTTTTTGAATATTTTCCCAGATCAATTAAAGTTAGCAGAAACTGTGCTATCTCTTGAATTCACAACAATCATAAAAATGACAGTGTTCCTTTTTCCCATAATGCTTATAGATAACCACTAGACCTCTGGAGCAGTCCTCAGTTTAATGAGTATAATAAGAATATCCTGTGCCTCTCAAATCTAAGAAATATGCCAGGTTTGTATTAAAAAAGTCAGTATTGTAAAGTGTAAAGGTATTAAATACATGTTGGAATCCTTATTTTTTTTATTTGCTGACAATTACGTCAATTGTTTTCACTATTGTGGACCTGTTTTGCCTGGTTCATTGTTTTTTTTGTTGCAAATTAAAAGACATGCATTGCCTATTTACATATGTGAACAATTTTGGATTGTTATGGTGGTACTCACCAGTTATTATGTATTTTTGAGAGAGTGATGTATATAAGGTGAAGTTGTTTGCATTTTATACATGCATAGTGGAGAGAATGTTGGCATACCTATATACTACTTTCATTTAATGTGGCTGAAATTTCTTTGGATATTGTACTTTTGGAAATTTTAAATAATCTTAGGACACTGCTAACTAAAATGACTGCTCCCTTGTGCTCCAAAAATCAACCGGAATTTGTCTAAAGTACACTATTATTGGCAGCTATTAAAATCTGGAAAATGAATTTTGCCAGATTAGACAATACCAGCTTCTGAAAGTGCAATGAATGAATTACCAAATACATAAAATGTAAAAAAAAGTTATCAGCTCTATTTTTTACAATTTACCTCTGAAGTTCGAGAAGTGAAAATGAGCAAGTAGAGCTAGCACTTTTTTGAAAAAAGCACATCTGGAGTAAGGCCAAGCTGTATACTCTTTAACACATATTACACCCATCAATCATACATCAAAATAAAGGGAATTAAAGGTTCTTTGAATAATACCTAAGATATATAAAGTCTCTTTAAATAGCCAGTATAACTAGTGAGGAAAGCAGAGGAAACTCTTTTTCTTTAAAATTCTTACCCTATGCTAAATACGAAACTGTAGGATGCCACCTATTTTATGAATTTTGAGTCATTCTTGTCTTTTTAGAAGAGATAGATGATGGCAATGAAGTGTGTTAAATGGAGAAAATTTGAAGTCATAGAGTACATGCAAAAGACGTGCTTAGTATGTTGCTAGTGTTTCTTCTTCAAATACTTTACCCAATCATAATACCTTAGGAGTACTACCACTACCTCGCAGATCCAGTCCTCCCAGATACTTCTTTTAGCTGAAGGGAGTTAAAAGTTGTCTGCTGACTCAGTTGGTGGCCAGATAGAGTGTTCTCCCCTTACCTATAAGGCTAGGTGGCAGGCGGTAAGGATATACCAGTTATTAATTCCGCTCATGTGACACAGCACACTCTTTTCAGCAAGAGGCCTCGCCATCCATTTTCGCCTTGGAAGCATGCCTAAAGGTGGAAGAGTCCTTGCACTTCAAGGAAAGTATATATATATATATATATATATATATATATATATATATATATATATATATATATATCCTTATTTTTAGAGATCTTTGTTACTTGCATGGGTTGCCATTATTTGGATAGGTCCTGGCTGCATTAATTATGTGTGCAAATCTCTCATACTTTCAGAACCTAGTTTTTTTGTCCTTTTTTCTGGTAAATACAGATGGGCATTCTTTGCATGGCATTTATAGCACTTTGGTGCCATGCTTCCTTGTTCTCATTGTATAATTGTATAGGCCGCCTTACTACAAGTAGTATTATCTATATATCAGAAACTGTCCTGGCACCTATGTCTTGTGGAGCAACTAGGAAAGAGCTAAACCATGAGCCATACTTCCCTTTCAATATTCAGATATACAGGCAAGTTATGTGGGTCAAGCATCCCGTAATCTGTCACAACTTAATGAATTTGATGATACTCCTATACATACTGCCTATTTCAATTATGACCGTCCAAGGAATGTTCAAGTGATCAGGAGTGGCAACAACACCTTTTTTTTAGGGCTCAATCATACAACAGCCCTTATCCCAGTGCATCGAAAAAGATCTATGTCAATATACCCAGGGACCACTCCAACACTTTCTTCTTCAGGACTCCCTTCCAGCTTGATGACTTGTTTAGCTACTCAGACTTCTACAGACATCACATCACTCCCAACAGCCTGCAGCAGGAAGAGCATCTATTCTCAGTGACTGTCTGGAGATCACAGTTTCTAATTTGAGACGTACTACCTCTAAGTGCTTGTTCTCAAGCAATTTCATTGACTATGGACTTTACAATGTCACATGAAGATTCAGAGCATTCATATTCTACTTTTTACTTCCAGTATTTTTCCCACCTCCCCCTACACCAACATCAAACTGGACTAGAGTCCCAGCGTCTGTTGATCTTATGACAAAAAAGGAGAAACCTGCCTTCAAGTTACTACCATAGTCAGGGAGAGTTACAGACATTCTGAACTGTTTTCACCACCAATTGCAGGATCCCAGTATTAATAGACTTTTCTTTACCCAAAAGTACCTTCCATCTTACTTCTGGTTGCATTTATACCATTGTCGTATGCCAAGTCTTTGACTTGGAAACCCCAGCAGTTGACCTGGATATTGCTGCCTTGCAGATGTTCAAACCACACTCCATTTATATTGACTGAATGGCTTTCAACAATACTCAACAGTATGCAATATCGTTGCTGTGGGCTCTCTGCTGGACTTTGTTTCAGTGGCAGTTTTCCAACAAGCAGAACATAGCCTCTCTCCTGCATGGGAGTCTGAATCATGGCCTGTGTTTCAAGTTAGATATAACCTGGCAGGATAAATGTTTTGGCCAGTTTATTGTGGATAAGGGACCAGACCCTTCATACAGTCTGGTGTGTTCATATGTAGTATTTCAGTGAATTTGTGCATTGTAGGGTCATCCAGTGATCACAAATGTCTCACCTTCATATCATTAATTCTGTAGCCCTCTAAAGTGGGACAAGTCCTGATCTGCTTTTTTCTAACAGTAGTCATTCCCAAGGAAGTAAAGCAATCTCCCTCCAGTCTGACTTGTGTCAGGAGGATGGATGGACTACATCCTGTCTGTCAGGAGGGTTCTGTACAGAAAAGAATTAACTTTCAGTACTGAAGAGAATCTTATGAATTAGAAGGCCCTCCACCTTAAAGATATTACTGAAATCAAGTAAAAATTCTCAGTAAAAAATTGCTTTAATATGCATACTTGAGTAAGTCTTTTTTAAAATAATAACTTCATTAGCAGAATGATGCAAAAACATGACAAAGACAGTGAAATTTGGTCACTATATTGTTAAGCACATTTAGATGACCGGTTTAGATTTTATGGCCACCAAAGACATTTTTCTAGTTTGTTACAAGCTTTTGGATGAACATCGTTAGCTTGATATGACCAAAATCTCTTGACATAGACAAATTAAATTTATATGTGTATACATATTTAAATAACCTAGTTAGATTTTTGTCTCAATAAGACAATTATCGCAGTTTTTCCATAAACTGTTTAATTCATTAATTAAAAAAAATTGCTAGCAATGTAGGCAAGTGTGTTTGTAAACACAGATGTAGTTCCCACACTTTTTTGAAATGAATATAAATTAATTTTCAACATGCAATTTAAAGCAAATAGGTATCTGTAGAAATACATTGCTTCTCACATTCAATTAATTTAAAACCTGATGGAAAACCCTGTCCACTATGGGTTTTTGCATTTCTATTGTGCCTTATTTTTTTTCATTTTGCAGTAGTGCTGTACCTTAGGTGTGCTGGTTCCTCTATTTCACCAAAAACCCATAATGCACCACTAAATCTAAAGCACTAATGTGCTATTGACTGGCATGCTGCATTAAAGCATTTTAACAGCATAGATAAAGGCTTAAATTGAGTCATTTTTGCAAAGTATGTTTTGTTGAACCTTGATTAATGGAGTCAGAGCAGTCACTTTTCTAGCATTGACAGCAACATCATGTTAAGGTTTTGGATAAAGTTTTTCGTTTGTGTATGTTTCCTAAACCGGTTGATAGAATCTCATAAGTCTGGTATGAATTATTATAAAATTTAGAAAATTCATTCAGCAGCATGCTTTCTTGTACCTTTTACCTTAGAATTAACGTTTTTTTTGTAATTTGGATGAATGACTATGCAACAAAAAAATATTCTGTGATACATGCTTGCCTTTTGACCATGAAGTGATGGGCAGTCATGGAAAATTTGTATGGATAATTTGCTTTAAGTTTCCTCAGAGAACCTGGTGGGCTGAGTCTGAGGCACTTGCCTTTACAGGTCACTCACATATCACCTCTGTCAGTGTGGATTCATGTCAGCCAGCATAGGTATGTGAGGAAACTTGCCGTTAATTTCCTGTTAAGGTTTCTCCTCCTACCACTAGGGTTCTCAGCCTCCTACCACCTGTCAGGGCAGGTATTGGAGATGGAAGTAATCCAAGCATTTGATAAGGTTTTCTTCGACTTGTATCAAAAGGCTTTAGACTACAAGGACATGTCTGGAGAGATTTTCAGGGTATCTGGACCTTCTATTGCTTCTTCATTTTCTAATGTCCAGTAGCTTAGATTTAAATATTTTGGGACAAGAGCTGACCAGGCAACATATGAGCTAGTCTGTCCCCACCTCTACCAGAGCTGCCAACCCTCCAGAATAAATTAATGAAAAGTAGGAATAAAAATTAGTGAATTTTGAACATAATTAGTGAATAATTATAACACTAATTCCATCAACTTCAATGGTTAGTACTTTATTACAGTCGAACCCATTTATGTTGCCGGCCTAGGGGTTTGCCAAAAAGCATCGAGATAACCGATGATCGAGATAAACGAAAACTAATATGGCGTCAGTATAATAACATGTGCTTCAAATGATGTGCGTTAGTAAATGAGAATGTACATGTACATATTTTTGATGTAGTTTTTAAAGAACACCGTTGCCATGATCTGTTTGATGAAGCGATTATGCTATAAAAAATATACATACATGTTTGTTAACAACTAAAGGCATATGTGCACCAACTAACAACAGAGATTTACCAGTATACAATACAAACCACCATCAATTCTCGATACAAATCTTTATTATATTCCCCAACATTGCAAACACAAAGATCACTAATAAAAAAAAAAAATAATATGCAGGGTGTAGTTCATTTTTACAAAAAGCTAACCAGTGTCAAAATTAAATCTGCGAGTCATTTCACTCTGACAGCTCTGAAAAGTATCATAAACAAAATAGCTACAATAAAAATACAATACAATACAAACCACCATTGTTTCTCGATACAAACCTTTATTATATTCTCCAACATTGCAAACACAAAGATCGCTCAAAAAAATTTTAAAAAATGTGCAGGGTGTAGTTCGTTTTTACAAAAAGCTAACCAGTGTCAAAATTAAATTCGCGAGTCATTTCACTTTGACAGCTCTGAAAAGTATTGTAAACAGAATAGCTATGCATGTTATCCTTCAGACAAGATCAACTAAGTAAATAGAGTAAACTGTCATTGGAGTGAACGACCATACGGACCATCATCATGTGCTACGTGAACTCAGCACATGCACAGTTAACCAAGATGATCATTTTATTGGCAAGTCATAAGCTAGCATAAACATAACCAAGTGCAAGAAGTACATGTAAATTAAACACTCAAAAGACCATATTCTTGCAAAATAGCATCTCCATTTCCCACAAATGAAACTTACACAAGTGAACACCTGGCAATATTGGACCGTATATATTACTGTAGCATAAGTTAACACCCAATATAGGGATTCTTTCTTTCCTGTATTTTGAGAAATAAATAATTATTTTTAATTATGCAAAAGTTATTTATTTGTTGTTTTCTTGTTGAGTTTAAGTGTCTGTAACAACCAACAAACAGAAGGATTAGCCATTCCATTAATTTTATCTGTTCTATTCGCCTCTTCAGAAGTCGGTCAGTTGAAGGTTTAGTACGGTAGCATAATTGACTGTCAAAACATGCAATACTTGGCCATATGTCAGTGTAAGCCAAACTTTGGCATATATACTTTGCTTTTTGTGGAATAAAAATCTTTTTCTTTGGAGGTGAAAACATCTTAACTGCAGTGTAGCTTAATTATGATATGCTATCAATCCAGAAGATGAAATGTCGAACAGTGAAAGATTAGTACATGCACATGCTTGGAAAACTGAACTTGAGCAAATTACGATATATGCTAATCTTTCAATCTCGAAAATTCCAACACTTAAAAAAGCTGTCTTCATCTAATTTCCAAAACTCTATGTGCTTCTTGCAACCAATGTGCTTCCTCACATCACCCCTGCCACCATGCCCAATGCTAAAATTTGTGTCACATTGTGTACAAAAAGCATGATGTATATCAGTATTTAATGGCTGAATGCACATTGTTTAGTATATTCCAAACTAAACTTTATTTTTTGTGCAATACATTTCTTTTTTCTTAATGGTAAAGATGCTTTCAAGAGGTGATGCCGAATGGCAATTCAAATCGGTGTTGGCAGCACATGCGCGGAGAAAATTTCTGGTTAGGCCCCAGTTTCTTTCAAAAGCACTTGTAAATTACTCTTTTACATATAGATTAAAATACACTAAAATGTTTGCTGTACCATAGTTGTACTAATATCAAGACCAGACCATTTCAGTAATGGCTCATATTATGACTAGCACTTAACAGGAAAATGTAAAATAATTGAGAATGGAGGAATTTGTTGTTTTACTGCCTGCAGTGTGAATCTATGAATCACTGTAGAAAGTCGGGAAATTCACGCCAAAATTGTGAGGGTTGGCAGCTCTGTTCTACCTTTTCACCACTGGTCTCTGCATCCATCTATAGAGTCCACTAGCCTGAACACTGGGGCATCACAAGTGTAGATTTTGGCTGGGACCTGGGTTTGCTTCCTAGGTTAGATCTTAAGGCCCATACTCTTGTCACAGTCACCTAGTAGCCTTCATTTGTATTTTGAAGGAGAAATATTTGTCTCCAGCATCATTTTAGTGCTTGCTGGAGGCTGTAACATAGTCATAAAGGCATGTGATTTCTATGTTCATGGAGCTGATCCACTTTAATATCGACACTCTTTTAGACACGTCAGCTGTCTTGATGGACCACAGCAAGAACTTCTTAAGTCGGCTTCTCATAAGGCTGAGATTTTTTGTGGGCTTCATCTCCGCTGTGACATTTCAGGATTTTAGGGACCAATAACTTCTATATCTTCTATAGCACCAGCACAAAGTCATTTTATTCTGAGGGCCCAATTGTAATAATACAAGGAGTGACCCATCTATCTACCAGCACAATAGTTAATACTCCTGCCACAAGAGTAAATACTGGAAATTCAGCAATATATTAGTGGCAGGTAATGTATTACTGTTAATAAAATGTAGTTTGCAGGATGGGGTGGGATTCAGGAATTTTAAATATGGAATACTTAACTGCTACTAATGCAAAGATTCCCTCTCCACTCTGATGTCTTAGAGTACTTATGGATCATTTTCAAAGAAGTAGAGGCTTCCAAATGGATATATGATGTAGTGGTCAGACTGTGTTACTTATATTCAATCTGTGTGTGATTTGGATTTTAATATAGCTTTTAAGCATTTTCAAGTGTTCTAGAACATTCTATACTTATTAGGGGATGGAAATTGTTAGATTGAATGTGGGGAAGCAATACAGTAGTTGCAGGTACATATCTAATTTTTAATAAATTTTAATCTCCCAGAACTTCATGTCAAGTCAGTTGCTTATGTAAATCATTCATTTTTAAGCTGTTACAACAATAATTACATTTTATGCATATCTTAAAACATTTGCAACCTTTTTTTACTTTTAAGTTCTACATATGTACCAGTACTTAGATATGCAGAATGTCATTTAAAAAGTCATAAAATTAAAATGCATTTTGCAAGTAAAGATACACAATATAACCTGTAAGTTAGTGTACCATCTAACAAGTTACACTTTTATCTTTACATTTCAGGAGAACTGCATGGCATGTAGCAGCATTCCACAAACATTTGCCTTTTCTGAAACAGACAAGCTGAAGGATATTATAGATTACCTTATTGAAAGTCCTGCATAGTAAGATTAATTCAGTTTGAACCATCAATATGCTTCCCTCTCTCTCTCCTTCTCCACCTACCTGCCTAATTACATATCTACCTACTTACCTAACCACCTACATACTCATATATCTCTATCAAATACATTACTTGATCACATTATATTGGATAACTTCTTTGCTACTTCAGAATCCAGTCCTCCCAGAAGGACAAAGAAATGTGTATGTATATATATATATATATATATATATATATATATATATATATATATATATATATATATATATATATTATAATGTAATTTCCTGCATATATCATGTAGGTTATACCAGATTTTACAAACCCTGCAAAGGGGGTGCGGGTTATATAAGAGTGGGCTATATCACAAATTTTTTACACGTAATAATATTTCAATATATTGTTTGAAAAACATAACTACATAACTTATATATTATTCTAGTTTTGTTTTGCTAAGGTTGGACATTATAGCTACTATGGTAACTTCACATCAACTTACTGTCTCAAGACCAAATCAACATTTCGGGATAAAAACAAAATTTTGTATCCATTATGTTTTTATAATTAATATTCTCTGCTGCCATGAGTTTGGCCTTCAGTTTTATGTCAACTGTCGAGATTGGTCAGTTGTTTTCCTGGTGGGCCATGATCCACTGCCTCAGGTCAGCTTCAAGGTGAGGCCATTTTGCTTTAGGTCCGCAACAAGCATGTTTTCATGGATTCATCTTCTCTAATGCTCCTTTTTCTTTTCTCCAACACTCTCAGCAATATCATATTTTCTCTTTGCCATGTACTTAAGCATACACAATGGCAGTTAGCTTGAAGTCATCTGTGTAAGAATTTTGTTTTGGCATTTTTTAAATTTAACAGAAAGAAATTATTTAAACTCGAATCTGCACTTCACAAGAATACAAGATTATTTAGAAATGTCCATGTTTATGTAGCCTTGCATTTAAGGTACAGCTCCTATAGACAGCCTACATGCACAAGCTCTGTGTACTGAGCCTGAATAGGTAATTGACATCATGTGAGCTATATTAGAAATTGACAATTGTGGCGTTCAGCCACAGGACCTCATACCAATGCATATCCGGCTCAAAAGTACCTGGCTTCAAAATTCAAATCTGCCTGCTGCCAGCCAGAATATAGTGGAAGCAGGGTGACTAACTTGAACTGATGCAGAGGGATGAACATGGACCGGAAGCCAACTGACTTTATAGCATAAATACAAATTTGCATGTTGGGCGGGTGGGTGAAAATGTAGTTGTATCATTGACAAATTTGGTCCTTCCAAAACCAGTAATGGTAAACAATGTGAACATACACACAAAATTTCATCAGTCTTTGGTTTTGGGTTATACAATTATTTTTTACACAAAACACCAAAACCCACGGGCTATATGAGGGTGCGGATTATTTGCACCTGTGGATTATATGCAGGAAAATATGGTATATACAACAGGAAATAACTCTTACAGGTTAACTCCTTCATTATACTGGATGTACCAGTTTTTACTTTTACTGTCATGCTGTTCAAATGTGCTCCATAAAATCAGTTTAATCTTATACTTAAATTTCAAATCATCCATCTTTTGTTTTTTGTGTTTTATACAGAACATCCAACATTTCAGTAAATTGCAGATAATTTATTCAAAAGTTTACAATTTTCATACCTTTCATTATTGTCACATGTGAATTTGATTTGTAACAAGCATTTTTCATTGGAGAAAGTTTTAGGTGCTGTATTTGTCAGATTATACTTTTAAGTTGTTTCGATAATGTTGTTTATAATATTTCAATATATGTATATTTGTTGTATACATTTGTTTTTTCCACTCCTTCATTACAGAGATGACAACCTATTGCAAGAAGTAAAAAAATATTTAGATAACATGAGACATATCTGCAAATAATTGTTCATACTTTGCAACAAATATACTTGGTCCAACATTTTGAAAATGCAAATTGAGGGCCACAAAAATGAGCATGTTCCAATACATCATTGCAAGACTTCTAACATGCACCTCACATCTGAATTATTTGTTAGTCACATTGGATATGTTAAGATTCCATCTTCTCCCCAAATGCAGAATCAGAAACAGCACTAGAACATCTGTATCCATAAATACATTAGAAATATTGATTTGTCCCACAAATGATATTGAGAGGTCCTTCCGACCTCCGATGAAGATGCAGAATAGTGCAAGAATATATAAATGTATCCAGGAAAATTCGTTGATTAGTCTCATGGGTGTTGTCAACATGCCCTCTCCATCCGCATCCCACCCACCCCATGCAGATGCAGAAACAGTGTCAGAACATAATGTCTCTGAATACAGTAGAAAACACATGATTCCAGTCAGCTTTGGAATTACAAATGACCAGTATATCAGAATGACTCAAAAGGGTTTGTTGTCAGCATATCAGTAAGTAGGATATATTGAAATTCCTGTGGGATGTGCTTCAAACCATGCCAGACATAATTACCATGCCTTTGAGGCTTGCTGTATCTCACTTGTGCATAAACATTAAGAAAATAAGTGGGAGATGAAGGCAGATGGTCTGTACCAGTATGGTTCAAATGGAAAGTTTATACCAAAAAACTGGTCCTGCTGCAGACCTGACAACTTTCATGATTTGGCATGAATTTCATAACTCTATAGTGATTCACAGATTCAAACTGCATACAAAAAATCGTAAATTCCTGAATTTTCAATTTGCTTAAAACATGAATAACATAAATTTTTTCCTCTTAAGTGCAAGTAAAAATAGCAACAGTGATCACTCATACCCATAATGTTTTAGTATTACTAGTTGTAATGTTAGTAAAACTAGATTCAATTGTTATAGATTGCCCTGTTGCAAGCATTGTTAAGCATATAATTTATATTTTAGAACAGAAGATTTACAAATAATCATGAAGAAAACAGGAGCTCAACTGATTTTTTATTTTAAGTGGCACATGTACATACTCATAGTAACACATTTCTATAAAAAAAACACACCAAATGAAGACAGCTTTTTTTGAGTGTAGGAATTTTTCAGATATTGTAAGATTATCATGTAATGTAATTTGCTTAAGTTCATATTTTTCCGCACATGCGCCAACACCACTAATTGTTAATTGTTCAACATTTCATCTTGCAGTTTAATGCCATTTCATAATTAAATTACACAACAGTTAAAATATTTTCACCTCCACAGAAAAAGATATGTATTCCACAAAAAGTGAAATAATAGATTGGAGTACATCAAAAATTGGCCTTGAATTCAGCCATCAAACATTGATGTACATTGTTTTTCATCCAGTAGTATGCCATGAATTTTAGAACTGGGAATGGGCATAGAGCTTCAAATTGTTGCTTACAAGTTATCTGTCATACATGTATTATATAATAGTATTATTATATAGTACATGTGTGACGGATAAGTTGTAAGCAACAATTCGATTGGAGCCCCTTTGGGCATGTGGCAAAATGATGTGAAAAAAACACAGCTTGCAAAAAGCACATATTGAATAACTGATGGACACCCAGCTAATTTCAGGTCTGGAGTACTTTAAGCCACCTATTCATGTCTTACCATCTATCAATACTGATGCATTGTTTGTGAATTTTATTGTTGAACATAACTCTCCTTTCCCAGCAACAGTGAAAATGAATAAGTATTTCCCATTGTAAGGAAAAATAAGACCAAACTTTGATGCATCCTTAGTGATGAAAATTTGTAACAATTTTAGTGACCAAGATTAAACAGAGGGCAAGAATCCAGAACTATTTTAAAACAAATTTATCATATCACAGTAGAGGAAGTTCAAGTCTGCCACAGCAGCATTTCATAACAAATAGCATGAAGTTTGTGTATATCAGTAAATTTGGCTGCAAATAAATTTGTACTTGTAATCATTGTAAATAATGTATTTTTGTATTATTTTGGAATTTTCATGTAATGCAGTGCTAACCATCAAAGTGGATGGAGATAGTGTCATTGTTAAAAAATTTTCATTGTGTTCAAAATTCACTAATTTTTGTCCCTCTTTTCACTAATTGTGAGTCTGGAAGGTTGGCAGCTCTGTCACTGTATGAACAAGGTATAAATTGACAAGCAGGATAACCAATTGACCAGACCAACCATCTCTACGAAATTCATAATTCATTGCGAATTAGCATTACGTCATGAGCTGTCCAACAAAGCTAAACTGGTCTTGCTGGATGAGCTTTCCATAATATTTATACTACTAATAACATATTGAATAGACAAAGTGATGATGCTTGCAGGTGATACTTCATAAGTATTTCCCATTAATGAAGGTGATGAAAAGAAAACTACAGACAAGTGCAATCTGACCATGGAATGGATGGATTGTAATTCATAGTAATAATAGATGAATTGTATAGGGTTTTGTCTCTATATGAATGCCCTCCATGTTCAAATTCTCATTAATATCAAGCTACATGCCAACTCGGCTTGATAAAGTACTGCTGTGGTTACCAAAGTCTGGAGGATAATCAGGAGCCACATCTTCTGTCTATGGTGTTGTGGAATAATAGAAATCAATCTACCAACAAGTTTTGGTGATGATGACAGTCAATTATCGATAATCTTGCCATAATTGTTAAAGATTGCAAACACGACCAGACAACTTGGAGCATTCATGATGCCAGCAGTGCAAGTGCTTCTTTATAGTGAGTCATTTGCAAGCAACTTTCTCACCCCTCTGATAAAAAGTCATGTACAGTGATATTTTATACATATGTACCTTGTCGTTATGTTGATAAAGTGCACAGACATGTCTTCTATGCAACATCAGAAATTAGGAATGTTGTGTTGGCTTTGATTCTACTTTGTGCATCTTACATTTTTTTCCTCAAAAGGTCACTAATGATGATTGCTCTTTATATATGTGCTACATGCCTTTCATTTCTCCACTTTTGTTAATGCATCAGATTGAAGAAATGAGAAAATAGGAAGTGCAAGAGTTAACTTTCAGCTAAGTATCCTATCTTGACATGATTCTGTTATGGTGTGTATTAGAGTTATGACAGTTGTCAACAGAGAAGTTGCAGTGGTAGTTCTCAACAATGACATTTATTTTTATTTTGCCAAAGCAAACTACATGGTCATATACCCCAATTTGTACAGGCAGGCAGGCAGAAAGAGAAGAGAGAGAAATACAGTTTTTCCTTCCCCAGGTTTTCTGTAAATTGCCATTGATACACCATCACCTTCTGGCAACCATTCTGAGACTACTCTTCCCTTTTCATCAGATTTGGATCATCCATCTCAGAAAATGATGGGCGATCCAAACCAGGGTCTCAGGATATTATCTGAACCTCACCACTTTCATCATCTTACTTTAATGAAGGCACTCCAAAGTGATTCCATGAGGATGGGTTTGGCGGGAATTCATGTACAAGACATTCTAATGGTTATTTTTGCTTGTATTGAGCTGTGTAGATAGTGCAAAAACTGAATGCTAAATAGTATTTCTGGTTATGAGATCCATCAGCAGTTGAGACCTTTGATGTGACAAGTACATGATCAGTTTTGACCTGTATGACACATACTTCCATATACCGATTTATACAGCCCCAATCAAAGTTCTTGGGCCCTCACTAAGAGTTCAAGTCATCAACTACAGAGACAGCAACATTCCTACATGATACACAACAAAATCATTCAGTAAGTTTTGCTTCATTTCCTCATTGCGAGTTGGATAATCACTGTAGATAAATTAGAACTTGTCCCTTCTCAACTGTTCATCTAGGTAACAATAATCAACTTGGCATCTACCAAATAAAACAAAAAATTCCTGCATAAAAAATTCCTTCATACATCAGAGAAGACATCAAACAAGATGAAGTTGCATCTGGTTATTAACTTGGTAGCTTACTCACAAAATGCATCAGAAGTATTTATCACATGTACCAGAGAAAGCATCTCAAGACATTGTTGGTGAGGAAGTTTCTTACAGACCCTTGGCCTATTCAGTGTGGGTTGGACCTGTTATGTTGTCAGTTTATTACTGGACCTTCGATGATCAGTGGCATTTGGATGCTTCACATTCCTGCCTGACTCATCGACCCAGCTAACTCATTATCAAGGTAAGGCAACTACTTCTTATAGAGTTGTCCATCTGGAAACCTATTAGGTCTGTGCCCTTTGGGTTTGTCTGATGCATAACATTTCTATTTCATTTTTCCCCTACCTCAGTTGCATATCTTGTGAATGTTCTTTTAATCAGCTGGGAGACAATGTGGGCATACACCTTCCCTATATCAGATGCAGTTACGATGATAATTAGGTGAATGCTGTTGTTGTTGTGATTTGGATTTTTAATGTAGCTGTAACAATTTTTCAGTCATATCGCTACGATGTCTGCAGTGTGACAGTTTATAGTGATGTCTAGCACTGGGGCATCATGTCACAGACATGTAGCATGATGTCCCACCCAGTCACATTATACTGACACCATGCCAACCAGTCCTAACACTAACCTCTTAATGCTGAGTGCCATGCAAGGCAGCTGTTAATACCATCTTTGTAAGTCTTTAGTATGACTTGGCTAGGGATTGAACCCATGACCTCCCGCATCCATTAGGTAAATGAGGGGCACAGATGTATGGAGATGAGTCAAAGTGACTTCCACTACACTAACTTGCCAAAATCACCACTAATTCAACCAAGTCCAAAGAATCTCATTCACTCCTCATTCCTGTCAGGGATTTCCTGACCAAAAGGAGTTCAGAGCTTCAGCCATGGAGAGGGTTGCAACAGCTGAAGATCTTCCAATATAAGGACATGCAAGGGAAATCGTGTGTTGTCAGTGACTGTTATTACATCAGTGATGTCATACCACTCTCATCACCCATTGCCAAATAGCAAACTTCTTTCTCTTTCTCTTTGAAGACACTAAGTTAGCATCTATCACAGGCAAAGGATACTGTTCCATAATCTCAGACATATTCAGACCTAAAGGAAGAGATTATTCTAGCTGTACAAAGCTAATCTCCAACTTGCTGTTCAGTTCATAACATATCCAGACCTAAAGGAAGAGATTATTCTAGCTGTACAAAGCTAATCTCCAACTTGCTGTTCAGTTCATAACATATCCAGACCTAAAGGAAGAGATTATTCTAGCTGTACAAAGCTAATCTCCAACTTGCTGTTCAGTTCATAACATATCCAGACCTAAAGGAAGAGATTATTCTAGCTGTACAAAGCTAATCTCCAACTTGCTGTTCAGTTCATAACATATCCAGACCTAAAGGAAGAGATTATTCTAGCTGTACAAAGCTAATCTCCAACTTGCTGTTCAGTTCATAACATATCCAGACCTAAAGGAAGAGATTATTCTAGCTGTACAAAGCTAATCTCCAACTTGCTGTTCAGTTCATAACATATCCAGACCTAAAGGAAGAGATTATTCTAGCTGTACAAAGCTAATCTCCAACTTGCTGTTCAGTTCATAACATATCCAGACCTAAAGGAAGAGATTATTCTAGCTGTACAAAGCTAATCTCCAACTTGCTGTTCAGTTCATAACATATCCAGACCTAAAGGAAGAGATTATTCTAGCTGTACAAAGCTAATCTCCAACTTGCTGTTCAGTTCATAACATATCCAGACCTAAAGGAAGAGATTATTCTAGCTGTACAAAGCTAATCTCCAACTTGCTGTTCAGTTCATAACATATCCAGACCTAAAGGAAGAGATTATTCTAGCTGTACAAAGCTAATCTCCAACTTGCTGTTCAGTTCATAACATATCCAGACCTAAAGGAAGAGATTATTCTAGCTGTACAAAGCTAATCTCCAACTAGCTGTTCAGTTCATAACATATCCAGACCTAAAGGAAAATTATTCTAGCTGCAGAAAGCTAATCTCCAACTTGCTGTTCAGTTTAGACATATTCAGACCTAAAGGAAGAGATTATTCTAGCTGCAAAAAGCTATCTCCAACTTGCTGTTCAGTTCAGACATATCCAGGCCACACAATGAAAACTTTCTTAGGTTTTGAGTTGATGTCTCCTTCCTCACCCCCACCCCTGGCCATTTAAGTAGCTGTTATACATGATTTTAGATTAACTGACACATCTAGGTATAATGGCGACCACCTAGCATATACAAAGGGGAATTAGCCTGTAACAGTTGCTTCCCTTTCCCTTTATAATATGTAGACAAGCTGCTTTCATCTTTCTGGGAGGGCTAGATTTGGAGGTAGCAAAGTTATCCTAATGTAACTATTATCATCATAATATAATTTGCTTAAAAATATGATTTTTATATTTATATTCACTCTAGAGTCACTTGTTTAATACATATTTATTTATTTATTTCATATCATTTTCTGATGAATACTGCAAAAATGTTGGAATAATTCCAGTGAAATAATACTTCTATAATTGAATCTTCAGATGGATTTGTTTTGTAAATTGTTTTGTAAAAACATCATGCCTGAGTATTGATCTTTTAGTTACAGTTGCAAAATTAGTTGCAAGAATGCCTGAAATCTTTGCATTAGCTTAGTGAATTTTAACTTTTAAATGTTTAAATGCAAAATATTTAACAAATAATTTTACTTTTACCTGTAAAATGCTATCAACCAGATTTCTTTAAAGAAAAACAAAAGTCAATAAATGGTTTCAGAAAGACTTATAGTGGTTTGTTGAGAGATGCTGTGTAGCTGTTTCATCATACACAATTATTCTCCTTTTCAGTCAAATTAAATCTCCAGGTACAACAAGTGTGAATGGCAAGAATACATCATACACAATTATTCTCCTTTTCAGTCAAATGAAATCTCCAGGTATAACAACAAGTGTGAATGGCAAGAATAAAACTCTTTACATACAGACTGTTAAATCTATTGAGGAAAAGACAAGAGAAAATTTAAAGAAAACATTGAAAGGTAATTATTCTCAGGATCTTTTTTCTTTCATATCTTAAAAACTTCATTTGATGTATTGAAAGGGCTACCATGTTGTGGCTGAAGAATTATAGCCAGAAACATATGGATAAATTCTTCCCATCCAGCCTTTACAAATGGTGGTCTTCTGATTGTATCAGTCATTGTTAGTGCATAATATGTTTTGTTGCAAAAGTTGATGTTTGCCCCAAACCGCTTACAGAAGTTAACATTTGAATTGTTGCAGATTATATTAAATGGTTTAGAAAGTTCATTGAACACAAATTCTTTGAAATAAATTTATAAGATTTAACTGAAGAATAATTTCAAGGATTTCCAAGGAAAATCTCGAAGTTACTGTCTTATTATAAAGGAAAAGTCTATAATATGGTTTGACAACTATTTTTGCCCTATCTGTTCATTTTTACTAAATGAATTATTGTCTATAGTGTGACAATGAGAACTTTCACAAAAAGATGGATAGTTTGCTAAAAATCTTATTTCAGGATCTGAATAGTATAAATTGACTATTAGCTTTCTTGTACCAGCTTATCTTGATTTAGGTATCCATTCATTCTAATAAGGAAAAAACATATCTTCAAGAACACCAATGCTCTTCTACCCGATCTTCAGTTAGAGATTGTTATAAATACAGGTTTAAATGTAATTATTACTTAACATGTAAGATATGTGGCCTTCAGTACGTCGGAGAAGCTGAAAAGCTACACAAAAGGATAAACCTTCATAGATCTGATCGGATGCCAAAAAAGCTGTACAGAAGCCCGGTCGCAGAACACTTCTCCTCCCCTGGCCACACTTTCAGTGATATAATACTTATCGATATTGCTAACAACCACAGCTGGAGTTCCGAAACCAGGAAGGAAAAGGAATCATACTGGATACGCCGCCTTAAAACATTGAAACAAAGCGGTCTAAACCAAGAAGACTAGAAAAAGAAAACTATGCACTAGTAGAATTTAACATTTTCTAAATCTTCTTATTATCCTTCAATTTTTACTATAAGAATAACCGGTATAGAATCAAATATCCAGGATGTAATCTGCGTTACATATGTACAAAAAGTAAAAATAGATGTCGTTTTGGCTTGTAGACTTTTAGGGAATTATACGTTTTCAGTTTCTGCAACTAGTCTATAAAAGCTGGTTGTATATATCGTTTTAGCACATGTGAAGACAGCCATGTAGAGGTTCACAAACACAACGTTTTTGTGTTTATTTGTTTGTCGTATATATGTTTTGTATTTGCCTTTGAAAAAGACTCATTAAGAGTTGAAAGCGCTTAGGCTAGTTAGTTACTAGTTTCATACTGTTCATGGTCAGTTTATTGCATCTATTTTATTTAATCCCTGACACACGTGATCCCTTGAAAAGGTTGTTATTCGCCATACGATTTGTATTCTTTGTGTGTGTGTGTGTGTATATATATATATATATATATATATATATATATATATATATAAGTTTGTTTATGATAGTAGTTTTATCAGTTTGTTAGTTTCATGTTTGTTTTTAATGGTTTAAGTTTGTATCAGTTTTATGTATATCTAATAAATTGCTATTACTCAAAGACCATATAGAACTGGAAATCTTAAGTAAACATCTATTCCATATCAACTATAGTCAGTGAATAGATAATATTACAAGTGATATATTATTCAAAAAAGTCAGATAACTTTTCATTGTATTTTGAGATTTTAGCTTGAAATGCTAAGGTTTTATTGCTTGTTTTGTCTCACCATATGATATATTTTGATTTATAACACTACTATATGTTAATGTTACTCGATATATTACTGTTCCATTACTTTCAGAACTAGAACTGGTAGATGGACAAGAGCTGTATGTGGCTGACCCAACAACACCCAATTCACTTACATTTAGATTAAACCTAGGCAGTAAAATGGAGTAAATGGTAGCATTTTCATGTTAGATATTCAGTCCGATTTTGTTAAGACAGAACTTTTTGGGGGATTTTATTGTCAAACTCGAATTAGTGGAAAGCTATATGTAACAGTCACTTTTCTAAAATTGGCAACAATGGCATCTTTAAACTCCATGATAGATGCTCATCAAGCTTGGAATGAATCATCATGAAGCAAAGGCAATTCATTCTATGGCATGCTTAGCTGCACTTTTACCTTGGGATCTGAATATATGGTTGTAGAAAATTTACATTAATGATTTGATCAAGAAGTTGTTTCATTTACTTTTATTTCCATAACTCTTTAAAAAATACTCATTATACTTGAAATGATTTATTTTGAAGCTAAGACAATTCTATAAAGCATTTACTTACCCCATGACATTTTGGGCATCAAGGTCACAGTCAGAAATAATATGTGTTAAGGTTTGGGTTAAAGTTTTTTTTTTGTTTGCTTATTTGCTTATTTTTCATAAACACCTTCTTGAATTCACTTAAAACTTATGATAAATTATATTGAAGCTAGGATGATTCTTTTTATACATGGTCACACATTGTAACCAATTCTCTGAACACCAACTGGACAGGAAATTGTGTGTGTGTGTGGGGGGGGGTTTACTGGATTCAGCTGATATTTTTAGGTAACATTACTGTATATCTAATGCTTATACTATGTGAGAAGTTCCTGTCTTACCTGGGTTCAAAACTCTGTAGAGTAGGAATTAAAATTCTCCAACCTGTATGATAGTATTATATATATATATATATATATATATATATATATATATATATATATATATATATATATATATATATATATATATATATATATATATGCTTTCATAGTTATGGAAAGTGTCACATATCATATATCAGTTGATGCATTCATTATTAGCATATGAATAAAGTATATACACTGACATATTAGCATTCCTGTCAAGCCTGTTTAAGCAGAAAACATGTTTCATCATTGTACATAATAGTGATTTTGTGTTAAATTTTTTGGAGTCAGAGATCTTTGTCACCAGTTAATGGATTCAGCTGAGGTAACATTACAGTATGTCTTATGCTTATGGTATGTGAGAATTTCCTGTATTGTCAGTCCTATCTAATTAAGCGTTATTGACCATGACCTGGTGTATCCATTAATTTACATCATAGGATGTAGCTTTAATTCTGACTGTAAATTGTTCATGTATTTCAAAGCAGAGTGGATTTAGATTTATTGAAATAAAGTTTCTTGAAAATGCAGAATGAAAACTAAGAGCAAATGCATGGGATTTGGGCTCACAGAGTTTTTGGTATTGAGAGGTTTCATTATACCTTGTCATCTTTATTTTCATCAATGAAAATAGGAGGAAATAAAACTTAATCACATGTAGTAATATTTAAAGGTGAGTGCTTTTGTGCCCTAAATGATTAGAACATCAGTCTTGGATAAGAAAGGTTGCAGGCTTGAACACCTGCCAAGTTGTACCAAACACTTATAAATTATAAATATAGTACTTGCAGCTGCCTCATTTGATGCTAGCATTAAGAGATTAGTGTTAGGAGTGGTCACCGTGGTGTCAGGATCTTGTGACTGGGTAAGACATGATGTTACAAGTCTGTGGCATGATGTCCCAGTGCTGGAGATCACTATAAAATGCCACACAGCAGACATTGTAGCAGTATGACTAAAAGTGTTAAAACTACATTATGAATCCAAATGGCTGACACACTTAATATTTAAAGATAACAATAATGGAGACAGTCTGCTCGTATTGCATCCTATTAAGTTCCATTTTTTTCTGCAAGTTTGTTAATTTTGCAGTGGTATTGGCATGTTGCAGATCAGTCTTATTTTGATATTGGGAAATTTTTTCATGCCTTATGACCAACTCTAAGCATCATCACCAGTAAAAATGAAAATTTTCAGATCTGGATGGTTAGATATAAATTATGTAAAGATTGTAAATGTTGAAGTTTGTGTAGATACAGTATTGCTTGTAATGTATTGCCTAGTTGTTTGGTTTATGATTAACCTTTGTGTTCTTGAATGAATATTGCATGCAGCTTAATTTTAGGGTATTGTCGACTTTTGCAACTTTTTCAGTAGAAAAAATACAATGACTTTGTACATTACTAGAAAGATTTTCATGTAGTTATGGTAATTTTTAGCATGTCATCTGCATGCCAGTTTTGAATCTGTGTTAATAAGCTTACACAAAATACTATTAAACATTTATGTACATGTGTATCACCAATTTTTTTTTTTTAGAAATTTGTTTAAATAAGAATTATGCATTTAAATTAATTTTCATTGTTCAAAATTTACATACATGATAATTGTGGTTTGACTGAGTTGTCAGTTTGCACTCATCATTTTGATGTTGTCTAAAGAGGAACTTTAATATAGCATTTTCTTTTGATTTATATGCATGCACCCAAAAGTTATTCTATATGGAGACCTAAACATTTAATACATTTTAATACATTTTCAGAATTCATAAGGTTTTTACAGGTTAACTTGAATTCTCAAATATTTTTATTTTTCTTTTGTTTCAAGCTAAGCAGGATAGATTCTGTTTTTTGTTAATTTAGTGTCAGTTAGCAAAAGTTTGCAAGATTTAAGATCTTTCCCAAACTTTTTTATATGTACTAATCAGAATCCTAATGTGAAAACATGATTGCACTGGCATCAGCATATAATAAAAAAAATTACAAACAGTGCCTATGCTAGTTACCAAATCATTCACATAACAAAAAAAATGTAGAATAGGTCATAAAATACTACCTTGAGGTACATGATATTGTTGAATAACAATATTTGTGTTAACACTGACAATTTGTAGCCCATTTCTTAGTTACAATTAAAACATTTCAAAAGATATAACACTCAATTCTACTAATTTATTACACAATACTTCATAATTCACTGTCAGAAAGTCTTTGGAAGTCAAGCATTTTTTGGTTTAAGTTGGAAACCTTTTGACAATTGTCACTTTACACTGAGAACACTGATGGCTTAGCAGTTAGAGTGCCCACTTCAGATGCAGGAGGTCACAGGCTCAAACCCCGGCCAAGTCATACCAAAGACTTATAAAAATAGAACTGACAGATGCCTCACTAGGCACTCAGCATTAAGAAGTTAGGACTGGTTGATGTCAGGATAATGTGACTGGGTAGTTCATGATGCTACAAGTCTGTGGCATGATGCCCCAGTGCTAGACATCTCTGTCACACTGCAGACATTATGACTGAGTAATTGTTCAAGCTACATTAAAAATCCCAAAAAGAGACACATCACACACTTAATAAGGATCAAAAAAAGATGCATCATTATAGTACCTTCTCCTAAAACCTGACTGTAATTTTATTAAGTTATTCTTTTTTAAAAATGTTTCTGCTCTTTCTAGAATCTTGGAGACAATACTGAGTATACTACCATATTTCCTGGCTTATAAGTCGATACTTTTGGACCAGAAATTCTGGGCTCCGTCTTATACTCCAAAATATATAGATTATATCATTCAACTGCTTTGTTGTAGGTTGTTTAATATTTTGTATAAAAATGTTCTTCAGAAGTAAAAAGAATGTTTAAAAATAATAACCATTTTCAGGAAGAAATCATGCAGGACCCGAAATTGAGAAGAATTGTCATTATAATCAGTTTAAAATTCATGTATGTAATTGCACTAAAATTCATGTATGTAATTGCACTAAAATTCATGTATGTAATTGCACTAAAATTCATGTATGTAATTGCACTAAAATTCATGTATATAATTGCACTAAAATTCATGTATGTAATTGCACTAAAATTCATGTATGTAATTGCACTAAAGTAGCATGCACTAGTAATATATGTTGTTTAAATTCATTACAAATATGTGTATTAGAATAGACAAGTTGGAAAATGAATAACCATGATAAAGACATCCCTTTTCTTTCTGGCACCTCATGATCAAATAAAATATGCCAATATGCCCTGATGTATGTGTGTATATATATATATATATATATATATATATATATATATATATATATATATATATATATATATATATATATATATATATATATATATATATATATGAGATTCAGGATAGTTGTGATCTTACTTTTGTACCAGGGCAATACTATATTCCATTATAAATTAACACCACTGAGTAAACAATTCCTTCAGAATTTGGTTATATTATTTATACTGTCCCAAAAACCATATGACATTGCAGTGTTTTCTACATGCCAATTGAATATGCTATAGCCGTGTTCAGATCATTCCAGCAAACATGTTTGAGGGTAAGATTCAGCAAAACATATTAAATTGGTAAGGCTGCAAAATGGGTAATGTGAATACAGTTCCAGGTAATGCCAGGAAATTCCAGGTACTTTAGTAAGTTTCTCAACTAGTATGTAATCACTGACCGAGCAGTTTCAATTGATATTTTACATGAGCAAAAATCTAAACCAAATGGTGCCTGACTGCAGGAATTGTACATGCACTTACTGATAATGCATAATCTATTTGTTGGGAATGGAGAGGTTGTTGTACTTGCAAAAAAAAATTACATGGTCATTTTAGAATTGAATGTAAATGGAGTCTGTATGGATATAAATACTGTGAATATTCAAACTTTAGAGAAGTGTGGTATGTATTTTAATACTTTCTATTTACTAATCAATTTATTACTGTTTTCTCTCTTTGACAAAACTTTAACTAAACAGGGGTAGTAATGTACAAAATAGCATGAAGTACCGTAGGACTGAAATCATTTTATTTTGATCAAGAGGTTCAAGAACTGTGAGATGGAATACATATGCCTTCCTCTCTCTTCAAAACTGGTAAAAGCATTTTAGCATTAATGATGTAATTTCCCTGTTGCCAGTAATCTGAAATAACATACAGTGATACTATTAATATGAAGACAGAAGTTACAATAAGTTTTATTCCTCACATGGTCATAAATTATATCCTAGCTTTAAAGTTTCATTTTGGCCTCATTAAATATAGCTAAAATTACCTAATTCATTTAAAATATTTTGTGTTTAGCAAATTAGTTACTTTTAGCAACACTTAATGATGCTGACCTGGAAATTTACCAAGTTACAAATAGGATACAATTTGCAAAATGCTATGTTGAATAAACTATAGTAAAATGGCAAAGCCAAGGTCTTGATCTGGCCTCATTTTATACTAAGCACAGACTTATATGGATGAAGGATTGAAAATTTACAAAATATGCAAATGCATCAGCTCTATTACCCTGTTTGTACAGAGATCTGACTCTGGCTAATTTCAGTTCATCAGACATAAAAGCATTTGATACAGACAAGGTAAATATGGAAGTAATTGGAATTATGGTGAAAACATTGGCACCATGTTTTATAAAACTTGCTGGGATATTGTCAAGACTTATACTTTTACATGGATTAAGTTACTCAATTCTTTGTGGAGAAAACTCTCAGAGGTTGGAGTGGATTATTATTTAGATTTCTTAACCTGTTAATCTGTAGTAAATTTCTTGAAGGCTGTGCTAATTGCTAAGAGAATGGATGCTACATTAGTGAAGAAAGAACAATATCAGCATTTCTTTTGATTTAGAACTCTGACCAAGTGACTTTAACTGTTGCCATTGTTCTTTTTGGTTTTTATTCTCATCTACTTTGTTACAAAACTAATTACATTTTGCCAAACATCTCTTGACACAAAAGTTTCTATACACAGCAGCATTACTTGTACAATGCCTATAAATGTTGAATAACTGATCCTTATGCATGGAGTGGTCCCAAGATTTTGGAGTGGTGCTATGTTGAAGGAATAATGAGCATTTTCATTGCTACATATTGCTTAGGATTATCTAGAAAATTGCAAGACTTTCAAGATTGCCACTCCGGTTGTTATCTTTGCTACTTTTCATTTGGACCAACCAGATTATGTCAATACAATCATTCATTCAGGATGAGAGTTGTTCTTGTAGGATTTAATGCCATTTTTCAGCACAATATAGGCTGTACATTGTGATCAGAATAAATGGTGGAGGAAGAACCTGAGAAAACCCCATAAAGAACCACCTACTCACAAGAATCCACTGGCAAGCTTTCTCGTGTGCCCACATTGGCTGAGCCCATGACTTCAACCCATGCAGAGGTAAGATGGCAGAGATTTGTAATGGTAAGTGCTTTAGACCACCTGCCATTCAGGATAAGTAGTGATAAGATTTTGTGGCCCAATTGGATTTCTGAAGTCATATTTGATGATTATTTACATTTAGGATCAACTAGACATAAGAAGTCTTTTAGTGAACACTCAATATGTCAATACATTCAGAACTAATGATAATATTTTCAAGATGGTCGCAAAGCCAGTTGTCTTGAGAGTTTAAACGGCACAGTTTTCCAACTGGACATAGCAACTCTTTCGGTGAAAAACCCATGTCAATAGGACTTTCCCTTCAGGAGTACCAACAATAAGATATTGAAGATGGGCTGACATTGTGGCTGTATTTGATGTCTGAAGAGCACTATTTTCATTTTTGGCCAACTAGACCATGACAAGAATGTTTTGTAAAGTTCTGTAGCAGTCATCACAGTAGTTTATAAATAGTAAATACAAACTTGTGATACCAATCACAGGATGAAAGACCATTGCATCTAGTCTGTAATACATGTGATAATTTGTAGATGACCTGATTAGATTGGCATTTTTGACTGGCTAATTATAATGTAGTTGTGATCTTTTTCTGATTATGTTTTTTATAATATAAAAATGTGTATTTAATTTCTTCCAAACTAGTGACAAAATTGCAGCAACAGGTCATACATGTTGTGTTACACACTTGTTAGAAAAATGATTGTATTGGATTTGGTCCAAATACTGCATACACCCTTTTTGTATTTGTTAATGTTATAAAGATATGACATTGGTGTCTTAAATTCACATAGCTGAGAAAACTCTTTTTTCAACAACTTTTTATCAAAGGAACCAAAAGTAATTTTTGTAAACAAAATCAAACTCTGGATGGATAGAAGTAACATTTTGTTAGAGTACCTAATTTAATTTGTTTTCTAAAATTGTAAGGTATCTACTTCGGTATAGTATTGTGAATTTAATTGTTATAATTGTGTACTATTGCTATTTATGTATGTGCACAAAATTTAAATGACCACAGTACCAGATCTTATAATAAGGGAACATCATTTTTTCTGGTCAAAATATTTGCCAAATCCCAAGGACTCGTTGAATTTCAACCTAAAGGTTTTATCATATTCATGGAGCTTGGCAAATCTTTCTACCAGAAAATAATGTACATTATTCTAACATAAATATAAGACTCAACTTTATGTTTTTTATAACAAAATTGTCAGTCATGTATAGTGTTTTTTGTCATTTGCAGACACACATTCTCTGATCTGCTGATGTAAAAGACATTCTATCAAGTCAATGAAGACAGCACCTCATCATTTCAGCAATAACCACTTTATTTTGTCATTATCATGGTTCCCATGCTTTTCTAAAGATAAATTTCCAGGTCACTTCAGGATTTTTCTGGAATGAAATTAATTCTTTCTCGGTTCACATATGACCATTACTGAATGGAATAAAAATACATTTTAGATCATAAATTTTTCATTTTCTAATTCTAAAGATGTTTCATTTCAAGACTCTCCAAAGCATCCAAGTCAGAAAAGAGTATCATGTACAAAACCAAAAACCTATCACATGAAACAAGTTTGACTATATTCCTATACTTTTGTATGTAAAGTCATTTCAGTATTTCAAAACTTTAATTCTAAAGAACTCTATAGCAATATATATATATATATATATATATATATATATATATATATATATATATATATATATATATATACATACATGTTATACGAACTAAACAGTATCACAGTATGCAAATGCAGAGTATTAGAATCTTGTAATGACAAAAGTTTCACCTTGAAATTATATGTGCCAGTAAAATCCAAAACAATATTTTTCCAAAAACCTTCTCTACTTAAGACAATTTGATTAAAATTTTGACAAAAGACCTTCAAAATTATACAATAATTTGTAAACAAAGACTGAACTTTCTGTAAAATCAACTTGTTTTATTGTGATTTGATAAACCAGTCCCCAAAAATTTGTTTATACAAAGGCTCATATCATTTTTTAAATGTAAAACAAGGGCTGACAATTTCTCATTTCTCCAGAATTTTATTCAAGATCTGCAACAAGTGTTTCAAGCTACATCCCAATGTGTAATAGTTTCACACCAAAGTTTAGGTCAGAGATTTGACATTTTGGATTTGAAACGAATAGCAATCTGTTTTCTAATTTGGATTTCCTCTGAATATTCCACCCCATTGTTCACATTTGGACATTGTGGAATAAGAGCAATTGCATATCAAAAATTTAGAATTTGCCATCACCATTAAGTAGAAGCATATTGTAGTCACTTACCAGCAGGCCTAGCAAATTTAAACAATATTATAATGACTTGTACCTACATGAAATCAATAGAAAAATTGCTTATTTTCTCAGAAATGGTATATACTATATTCTTTATGTCTTTAATCCGCTGACAGACCAGAATCAACTACAGCATAGATGAAACCTGACCCATTCCTTGCCATTTACAAGTCACGACTTCACAAATCTCAAAAAGCTACATAGTTAGTCCAATAGTCATGTGGTTTCAAACAAGCTGCATTTTATTGCTGTTGTACAAAAATTAAATGAAAGTAAGATACCTTTTGTAAAACCCAGAACGAATATATAATTCGCATCATATTATTTCAAGAACAAGAATCCTGTCACTGTCACAGCAATCTGGCCAGTCAGATTCATCAACCAATCACATGATCACCAATCAGATTCATCAATCATGACAGAACAAAACCCTGGTAGTTGTTCACAATAAATTTAAGGAACTTTTTGTTCTTTCGTTTTTATTAAAACCAGTATACAACTTTTATTTAATGTTTTATTTTTTTCTATAACATTTTAAAATGTGGGTTGTAAGATTTGTGTACTCATGTGACTAGCAATACAAATCCAAGTACCTAGTCAAATTTCATGAATGCATACTTTTTTCTTAGTCTGTCAGCAGATGAAAGACTTAATTTCTGTCTGTGTATGTATAATTTAGATTTTTTAACATAGCTTTAACAATTTTTCGTCATATCTCTACGATGTCTGCAGTGATACTTTATAGTGATGTCTAGCAAAGGGGCATCATGCCTCAGACATGTAGCATGATGTCCCACGCAGTCACATTATCCTGACACCAGACCAACCATTACTAACACAAACCTCTTGATGCTGAGCGTCAAGTGAGGCAGCAGTTTGTACCATATTTTAGTCTTTGGCATGACTTGGACGGGGTTCAAACCCACAACCTCCTACATCCAAGGTAGATGCTTTAACCACTAGGGTACTGCAGCAGTTAAATGACAGTGTACAGATAGGAATGTTTTCAATATAAGAAACAAAAAAACAAAAATTTATTGAGTCCTACATCCATGGCATGAAGTTGTAAATTCAATTGACCATTTTACTAAGAAGGAGTAAGCAGTATTGTATGACCAAAAAACTATCCCAATTTTTATATCACTTGATTTTATGGGTTTTTACTAAACTCGTAACAAGAGACACATGTTGACCAGGTAGGACTTACATTATTGCATTACCTTACAGGTGATCATCTTAATAAGTAGGGTAATAAGGAACTGTAACACACAACCATATGGAATCTCCCAACATTTGCATTATGCTACTTTAACCTATTGTATCAGGGTCTGGTAAAATTCTTTCAAAAGCATAATTAATATGCACTGACCTTTCTCTTAATCAAACTTGTCTGATTCTGACTATATGCATAATGTAACCCTCAAAATCCACTGAGAAATAAAGTATTGAGAGTTCATAAGCTTAGCCAATTAGATGCAGGATCACCTAATGTTTTAGTTCAGACATAAAGCCCTTACTGCATTTAAGTTTTTCCTTTAGGCAACAAGTGCAATTTTCCTAATGCTGTCTGTAAAATCCAAGTTACAATGTTACTAAAGTCAACAGCCCAAGATTAAGGGTCAAAAGGATGATATATATATATATATATATATATATATATATATATATATATATATATATATAAACGAACAATACATATAACAACAGTGGAAGCAAACCTGCAACCTACTCAGAAAAATACTACAGTTTGACTAGCCATGATCATTAATGCAAAAATCATATATATACATTTGATATCACAAATCTTGAGAACTTAAATAATGCTCAATCTTGCACCATACCTGACTCTGGTTTATGCATCATGCTTCATTCTTGTCTTTAACTATTAAAAAAACAATAACATCCTAATTCTTTACCACTTGTACATTTTCTGCCACAATGTATGTAAATATTTACTTTAGTAATATCTATAAATATGTGTTGCTTTGTCATGTTCTTGCTTTTACTTGCAGCAATCAAGATAATTGTGTATATCTGTTTTTTGAAGCAAAAAAAAAATATTTTGCTATAAACATTACTATGAAGTATTCAAACCCTTTATTATCTTCAAGATGGGTACAAATGGTGAAGTACTTAATCTGCTGTTATATACAGTAGCAAAATCATTTCTTCTGACACAATACATGACTGCCCGTTTTTAGCATGACTTGGAAATCAGGATGATGAAGGGTGGCCACCATTTTTAAGAATGAAGTGGCCATATTGCAATTAAACGGTATCCTCTATCCATAATAAAGATTACACACACTGAGGTAAACTTTTCACAATATTCTCCCTTTCATTTTAAGTTTTAATTTAGCACCACACTGAGTACCAAAGACTACCTTATTTGGTGGTGATGGGACAATCATAAACACAATTTTTTTTCTCCAAATTCCCTCTCCCTCCATTGTCTTCTAATATTTTTAAGCATTATGCTTTAATAGGAACATCAATTACAGTACTCAAAGGGCTTCAGGAAAAGAATTTTGTTTGTGTTGCAAACACTTCTAACACACACACACACACATACATACATACATACATATATATATATATATATATATATATATATATATATATATATATGTATGTATGTTTGTATGTATATATATATATATATATATATATATATATATATATATATATATATATATAGTATGCTGTATTATTTATATACCACAAGAGGTATAAAATTTTCATTAAAAGTAAAGGGGGCATGCAGAGTTCCTTTGAAAAAAAATTTATGTGTGGGGTATCATTGATACAGCACTGTATATATGTATTTTATTTATATCACATGCATATATTTGCCCATTGAACAGTTAAGATTTACTAAAGGCAGCTGTGTATTGACCTAGTGAATGGACTCGCATTCCTGAGTGTGTCTGCTACAAAATGTAGTTCTATGCCTTTTGTGGTTATTCACAATCACCTTTGTATATTGACAAGTTCATTGTCTTCTTTTTGAGTTTCTAGTTTTCTTCACAATGATTAAATCAATATAATATACACTTATGATTTCAACATAAAAGATGGTTTTAATAATAAAAGTAGAAATAATGAACCAACAAGAGGTAATTAAAATATTTGAATATATTTACACTTCATCTAAGTCATTATTCTGCCTTATTAAGAGTACCACCAACCATAACTCACTCTTTCTCCAGTCAGTTTGACTTTAAAACTCTCTCTCTCATTCTTTGGTCGGTTTGACTTAACTGTTAACATCATTCATGAGTCCAGAGATATTGTGGGATGACACAAATAAAAATCCTCTATAGAGTTTTGCCCATATCTTTCTATGATGGTCCAGAGAGAGATAGAAAGAGTGCAAGAGAAAAACCTTTGAACATTTTCATCTTTACTTTATAATAATCGATTTTTATAACATTATAGTATGAATTAAGAAACAACAAAAACAGAATATTAAATACATCATAGTATGTGTACCACGTAAGCAAGGAATATACTGTATAATGTCAATATGGTTTGCAACTTCATTGATAAACACTGTAGATAAATCCCAAGGAAACTGCACACATATAGTTATGATGAACTATATTCTTGTAGGTTACTTGGTATAATTTCTATTTCATTCCACATTTCTGCATAGTTTGTCTGTTATGCATGACAGTCAAGAGGGAACAGAAATAAAAAAGGATTGTGATGTAAATGTGTACCATATTAAATTCATTTATAAAATGAGGATTAATAATCCTTTTTTCGTTGTTTTCATATGTCACTAATGATTAATGTGTGGAAATTCATCAATGATCAGAATCAACTGCAGACAGTCACTGGACTTTACATATGCATGTTATTTTTTTGCCAAGGGCAGATCACAATTTGATATACCAGTAGTATTGATATATCAAATGGCTTTATGCACACCCATTTTTACATGCATTCAGCACACACACACACAGTCCATTTCTGTATGTTAACACTGCACTACATTTTACTGAAATAAATGTGAAATGTTAAGGATTTCCCTGTATACAAACAGATTAAATTTCAGTCTCCAAAGTTCTATCCATTATATGTCACAACACTGAATAACCATTTCCAAAACCCATCTCCTGATAACAGTATATTCATGAAATTGACATTCCTACAAAAACTGGTGGCTAAATAGTGCTGTATCTAAAAGGCAAATGAATTTTCCTATATTTTGCTTGTAGCTGGGTTACTGTAACAGTGATGGAAGCATTGAATCCCAAAAGAGATCTGTAATAAACTGGCAGGCAAACTGAAACCTATCATTACATTGACCATACTAGTTCTTGTACCATAATATAAATACCTGCTTCATGTCAAGACAGATATACTTTTATTCATCATTGCTACAGCATTAAAGAATATTATGAGATTACACACATTATATGCCACCTTGTGCTTACACAAATTATATGCCACCCTGTGCTTACACACATTAGATGCCACCTTGTGCTTACACAAATTATATGCCACCCTGTGCTTACACACATTATATGCCACCTTGTGCTTACACACATTATATGCCACCCTGTGCTTATACACATTATATGCCAATCCTGTGCTTACACACATTATATGCCACCCTGTGCTTACACACATTATATGCCACCCTGTGCTTACACACATTATATGCCACCCTGTGCTTAATAATCCTCAATGAAGATCACTGATATTTGTGTGCAAAAATCAGTTTTCTTTCAATTTGTAAACATGACCTTTGCCCTTTTGACTAATGAAACTTTGTAGCTGAACGTTGTAGCAGCCACTGTAGTTTAGTATTAGAAATCACGAATGTGCTAACAGTCCGACAGACGAGAGATAAATGGGCATTGCATAAACTAATCCGGTTTAGGATAAGAAGAGCTAAAATTGGCTAGTGTATCATAAAAGTATAGATTTAAAAATACATAGTGTGTCATAAAAGTTCCATGTTATTAGAAGCAGCATAAATAGTTGAGTTTACATACACACACCAAGATTACCATTCCAGCAAAATGTCTTTTCAATTTCAAAATTGCAAGGAATTCAAAAAAAAAACATTCAGGACATGAAATAATGATGTTATTGGCATGCACTCATTGGATATATTCAAAGTTCTCACAATGGCGAACTATCACAAATTTGTAGGAATATGCAATATATTTCCCAATCATAATACTCCACCTATGCTAGACAACACATCAACATACTGGTAGATAGAGGGGAGTTTATATCACCAAGTGAGATTCTATTTGTCTCTTGAACACATCAACTTCTATCCAGGAGCATATCCTATCATTCTGGAACAAAAAGCAATTGTCGCCATGGAATACCAGTCCAATGATTTAATCTGATTTCTTTTGTTGACTGGCCTTGTACTGTTTGACCACAAACTCCCACATTTCCATCTCTGTTAAATACACAGTCAGCAGAACACCCAGTCCACATACAACACCTATGCAAATATGGACCACTCTCCAATGATAACCAAAATGACAACAGAAATAATTCTGAAATGGAAAAACGACAATCATTCATCTTCCTACAGTGAAGACACTTTCCATGCCCCTCTTTACCCATCTCCAAAGTTCAAGATATCAACAAACATGTATTATCAAATGTCTACCACACAATTATCAACATTAATACTATAATCTATTAATGAGAAACTTGATTGATGATGACATCTCTGATTATAGTCATTAACTTTATATTTTTTATGTATGTGGTGTACATCAATGTTCAATTTAAATTTCTTCATTGCATACACAGCTGAACTAAATATCCATATTTGAATATTATCACATGCACCAAACAAAATTTTTAAAAAATCTTAATGTTGAGAGTTCTATTTACACTATTGCCCAAAATATGAGAAATGGAGTTTGTAAATACAAGATCCAAATGATTAAGTTACAAGAAATATATTGTTTGATGTGAAACAAGATTGTGTTGAATCTGTCATATCAAGTTCATTTCCATCCACTTGAATAGAATGTACATCATTTAGTACATACTTCTTTTGGAAATGAATAATTTAAATTATCCATTATTTAAAAATCAGGAAAGACCTGCTGAAAAATAATAATATCTTGAAGAGATTGACAGTGTACAGTCTGACTAGGATTTGCAGGAATTAAAGACCATTTCTTCTTTATAACAGCTGAATGTTTAAAAAATCTTGGATATTCCTGAGTGACAAGATTTTCAGATTAGCTGCCTTGGCAAATATATTAGATGAAAGGTGAATATCATTTGCTATTAGGACAAACCAGGCATGGTTATAAAACTTATGTAAAAACCCAATACCAGTCTGACCATCCATTCAAGAGAATTCCATACAAGATTTTTAATATGTTCACTGTATTGGTCATAATAGATGTCTGCCATCAGGGGAAGCCCATTTGAACATGACTTGCTGTTCATCAGGAGTAATGATACTCCAATCTTTAAGATGGCAGCTAGCCATATTGGATGACAGATTGTCACCATTTTCATTTAAGACCAACTGGACAACACAAAAGTCTTTTTGAGAAAATTCCAAAATGATGTGACTATCCATTCAGGAGAAGTATCAATAACAAGATTTTCCAGATAACTGCTGGGGCAACCACAATGAAAGTCTTGTGTTGGACCATTTTTAATAAAACCCAACTATACACATGGATAATTGTGCATAAATTTTCCTTTAAGTAGTTTTGGAGCAGCAAGAAATAATAATTTTAAAAAAAGTGCTAAAAGATAGAAAAATGTTGAGAAAAGACAAAAGGCTTCCTGGCCTATCACCAGTAAAGCTTAAAACATTAGGTGTATTATGAACAAAATATGCCACCTGTGATAAATGTACAAAGGTACAGTCAGCATGTAAACCTTGAGCAATATTTATAAACTTTAGACACTGATTTGCATAGTACTGCTGATACTGAAAAATTTGTATTTTCAGGTATTAATTATTTCAAATGAAAAGGTGATATGATTATGTAGATTTAACAATTTTTCAGTCTACAGTGTGGCACTTTATAGTGATGTCTAGCACTGGAGCATCATGCTGCAGACATGTAGCATGATGTCTCACACAGTCACATTATCTGGACACCAGGCCGATCAATCCTAACACTAACCTTTTATGCTGAGCGTCAAGCGAGGCAGCTGTTAGAACCATTTTTGTAACTCTCTGGAATGACTTGACCGGGGATAGAACCCATGAACTCCTGCATCTAAGGCTGATGCTCTAACCACTCGGCCACAGGTGACAAAATTCACCCGATTCTCTAGGGGTCAAGTTAGACTTAAATTTTAGGGAGAAGTGACTTCTCTTTTTTCTCAAGACAGGGAGAAGTGGCAATTAGACAAGGATAAGTGAGAAATATATATATATATATATATATATATATATATATAGAGAGAGAGAGAGAGAGAGAGAGAGAGAGAGAGAGAGAGTGAGAGAGAGAGAGAGAAAGAGAGACACAGACAGACAAACATAAAGCTGCATTATCTTATTCATGTACTCTATTTTTCAGTATGCTTTTAACAGTTATAAGCATTGCCTTATTTTCAAGCTGAAAAATATGTATTATATATTATATGCTTATTATTAACACATGTATCATAATTATTATATTTATACCCATTCTATTCATAGTTGTATATATTTAGATTGAGGTAAATGCTGTGTGATTTGGTTGTATGACTTAAAAAGCACAGCAGTAGCTATATACTGTAATTTAACTGATAAAACAAGAGTCTTGTAATTGCAAGTTGGTAAAAATGCTTAATAAACTACCACTTAATTATTTTATTTGCTTCAAGTTTTGTGTAAAATTGCAGTCAAAAAGATTTCTCGCATTCTTTGAAACAATACATGTACATAGGAATAAATACACAAGCGACTTTCAGACATTCTTCATCCCGATTTCCTTGTTCCTGATAAATCATTGCTTTACTATTCATAGACAACACATTAAAGCACTAAAGTCACTATATAATAAACTGGAATCCCTTTTTACCCTACTGAATCATCCAAGAACACGCATTGCAGTCATGAGAGTGCATATATTTTTAGAAAGAAGGGTTTTCTTAATATACTCACTTTCATGCTTTGTTATAAAAATTCATTAATAGGACTGCATATTTATGGCTGTAGTATTTGTCTATTTACTGGTAATAACAATATGCATTGGTTAAATAGTATTTGCTTCAGTACTATATATATTTTTCATATTTTCATGAAAATTAATTATGGTATGTCAGCAAACAACCTTGACCTTGCAAAATTGTTTCAAATTCCACAACAGAGATTGTCGCAAGGCTAAATCTCATATCACCATAATATTTAAACTTGGTTTTCATTATATTATATTTTCCTGAATCTATTTGCCCATTTATTTATGATTACAGACAGTTTAATGAAGTGATATATAATCTTATACACAGTGATGTCCTCCATTACAAGTTCATTTACATTTTCAAACTGATTATAAAAAAAAAATATGCAAATATGTCCGCTAAAATTTTCATTATAAAAAAATTAGAAAAAGCTCTTCACCAATCATATTTTTTAAAAGCAAATTACTATTTGCATATTGATGTTTAAATTTTGAAATAGAATTTGGTATATTTTCATCATAGTAAGTATGCCCAGCTTCCTGAAATCAAGCAGTGATATCTTGCTCTGGAAAGGGTTAACAGTCAGTTAGCTAACTTGCATGTGAATGTGCAATAATTTCTTTGTTGCCTTCAGCTGATTGGTATCAACACAATATAAATACATTTCACTTTAGGTTACAACAGAACTTATTGGCTACAGTGAGGGGGCATCTCAAAAGTAATAATCTACAGCCATATTTTGTCTGAAAAATCAGAGAGCAAAGTTGTTTTCACTTTTCTAACAGAAGACGACAAAGTTTAAATGTTTCAGGTAACTTTTTTGCCCACTTTGCCTGGTAATATGACCCCTGTTCTCTAAGATATATGAAATTCAGACATCTCTGAAAACCATTTACTGTTAAACCAGCATGCCTATCTTGTATTACCTCTGATAAAGCAGTAATGATGAATGCCACCACTAATGAAGCAACAAAAGTTTTGGAGGGCCATACACCTTGAAAGGGTTTATATCCACTGCCTTGGAAATAGTGGACAATGTAGTAAATGCTGAAAAGAGAGAAGAAAAAAAACCATGATAATAACAACGCAATATCCTGGCCTGTTCCACACAAAATGATGGTGATTTTCTTTAGGGAAAGTGGCATTTCTCCCAACAATTTACCATTTTTCTGGTAAAAAAATTGTCCCGTGTGTATGTATACATTATAAAATACCACAGTATTTTTAAACACACTGCAATATATACAATGGTATGCCGGACTAACAATTAATGTTCTGGAACAGAAAAATGGTACCCTTTTTCTCTCATTTATATATGTCAATAGATAAAAAAAATTATCACTAGTCATTTCAAGATAAAAGAAAATGTCTCATCTAAAATGAAATCACATGAAATCAAATAGTCAATGCCTTAGAGTAGATGAATTTGCTATAAGTTTACACAAATACTGACACCCTGTGAAAGACACTGTACTGACAGAGAGCTAATTGATACAAATGGAAAGTGTAGGCACTGAAGAATACAATTTACTGGCTACATTATTAATATAACAGGCAGGAAAACTGAGTGGGATACCAACACTGTAGCATGATATTTATCATAGAGGGCCAATATACCTTACATAAACTTAACAAACAAGAAAATATATATTAGAATTTTGCCATTACAATTTCTCCTGAAAATATAGATGATTTTCAGTCTTACAATGGAATACATGGAACTATCACATTAACAGATACTAATAAAAAACTAAAAAAATATATTTTTATTTTTGTCCCATTTCAATCCAAATTTTTTAAGATGGATTGAACCCAAATATCCTTTATAAAAATTTTTTCCACCATATTTGATTAGATCACACTTGTCAAATGTATGATTAAAAGATTGAAGTAATTATATTTGCAATATTCAAATTATCTGAGAGAAATACAACTGTTTTGTAAAAAAATGATTAATGTTGGGAATTATTCTGTCAATATCATCAAATTCATTATAAGATTACTGGGGATTTATGTACATTCTTTATTGTCAGAAACAATCTAAGTATCAGTATAGATAAATATACCACAGTACAGTAAAACCTGTTTTGTTAGACCACTGCTATGAGACCAACGTTTTGAGAGACCACTATCTCCATGCAGATTTATTGATTATAG
Organism: Potamilus streckersoni; assembly: GCA_016746295.1. Taxonomy (NCBI): domain Eukaryota; kingdom Metazoa; phylum Mollusca; class Bivalvia; order Unionida; family Unionidae; genus Potamilus; species Potamilus streckersoni. Next base: position 689,281 of record JAEAOA010001785.1, on the reverse strand, counting down.
TATTATGACATGTTGTGAGGAAACACCTGTCTTGAGAGATCATTATTTATTGGCAGAAGGGGTAGCTTTTTTAAGACAGGTTATACTGTATGTGCCACCAGAAAAAAATACTGTGGTAAACAGATATACCACACACATATATAGTGTAGTGATTTAACACTTGCTATACATGATAATTTTAATAAATCACAATATTTATTGATAATCTTACATATATTAGGCAAACTTGAATTATATTCAATAACAAAAGGAATAACTATTTCTATTTTTGCTTTTATATTGTTATGATTCACGTTGCAGAATATACTTTTTGGAAAGCAATAGGAATGATGTCAATAAGGGTAATTTCTATTTAAAAAATGCTGACCTAACTCTATCAATGACGATTTAAAAACAGTGTTATCTGAAATAATTCTTCTATATCTTTTTGCTTGACTGTATGGTATCCCATTTTTACATGATTTAGGATGACAAGAAGAATATTCAACATATTGATAAATATTTATGTTTTTAACATGAACCACTGTGGCAATGTAATTTAATTTTTCACGATTTCTATGTCCAAAATTGATACTTTAGTTTTAGATACAATGAATGTAAATTTGAATGATGTAATTTGCTCAAACAGCCTTTAAAATCATAAAGGTTTTCTAATGGTTAATTCCAAATCATAAAAATGTCATCTAAAACTCTTAACCATACATCTGGTTTTAAGAGTGTTTTATCTAGAAAGTCTTTTTCTAATTTCCCAATAAATTAAGTCTGATGAAGAAATAAAGTTAAACTGGTGACACATTCTACATTGTTTATATATTTATAAATAAACACATATACAAAGCTGCTTAAAACTCACATTCAGAGAATATATAAAAAGGCACTTCCTCAATAACTGAAACTGCAAAATTTATTAAACCCCATCCTTGGACTTGCATCTTGCATGCTTTAGGGCAATCAGGAGAGAATGGACAGGATAGATATACTGCTCTGAGAACAATTTGGATGAGAATTTACCTGCCTGTATAATACAATCTTCATGTTATTTTGTTGTTGTTGGGCTTAACACCATTTTTCAGCACACAATAAGCTATTTATGGCCAGCCAGTATTAATGGTGGAGGAAATCTCCGGAAATAACTACAGACCCACGAGAAGCAACTGGCAAGCTTTCACATATTCACATTTCCCGAATTCTAGACTCGAACCCATGCAGACAGAGGTGAGATGGCAGTGATCCATAACAGACAGCGCTTTAGACCACTTGGGGCCCCCAATCTTTGTGTTATGTTCACTTTATGTTAGGTTATATCTTGGTTATATCTGTAGCTATGTCTTAATATCCATCAAAACTGTCTTTTCCAGAGAAGAAAAATATATTTACATCCTTTTTATTACAGGTAAATGCTAAATTTGTCTGTATTTATGGAGTGCTTTTGTTAATTTCTATCCAGCTGCATCCAAGGCAAATATGCATGCACAAATATTTACCTTAGGCATGAACCAGAACCACAGTAAAATGAATTTTTTGTATCATTTAAGGATAATAACTTTGTTATAGTGTACATTATAGGTGTTGAATTAACACAAAGCCCATGACCTAATGTATAGAAAGATTGTTTTCCATGTGATGTTTTTATATAAATATTAAATGAAGTACATTAACAGTTCTGTGATAGGAAGATTCTTCCCAGGACCACACGCCTTGCTGGACTATTAACTCTGATTATTGGTATTCCTAAAAATTTCTAAAAAAATCTGTGACATCCGTATAAAAGAAAGGAATGAGCTTCCCCAAAGTATGAATTAAAACTCCAGTCTGAAACCTAACCTGAATTTTTCCACCAACTCTGATGGTGGTGAAACTTGGATCCAGAGGGGATCTGAGCAGACAGGGAGACCTTGTTAGGTCTCCAGTTTGCTAGAAACAAAATCTGGTGAGGCTGCATAAACCTTCCCATGGAAATTAAGCCCACCTGTAGAGTCTTCTCATCCAGTCGTATAGTAGGATTCTGTTGGAAGGAACACAGACTGTTCTTTGATCGGTGAGAAATTATATATCCCCTCATAAACAATCACTCCTGCAAAGACTGGGACTGGACATTAGGCTCAAGGAAAATCCTCAAACTGGGACATCTCAAATCCCTGGCGAAACTACAATAACTTCCTGTAGGCTGGGATGAAGGGGATGTTATGGCATTCCTAACAGAGGTGGTCATCTCCAGCCATAGAAATATGCAGTTTAAGAAAAAGTAAAATATTCTGATTGTTCTCCAATTACTAACATGATAAGAAAATAACATCCTTGAACTAAGCAACATAACATAATGGTGAGTAATGTATTACTATTATTAAATTTAGCAAGACCATAACATTTTGTTTATACTGACATTTATATATGAATAGAACTTACACTACCACATACATGGATGTATTGAAATTTTAGCATCTGAAAAAAAGTGTTCCAAAGAGATCCATGCCTCACCTGGTCAATTGTTGATGTAGCCTCTTTTCAACTCAAAAATTTTGAAACTGACAACACAACACAGGAAATGGGACACCCAAGCCTCAATATCCTTATACAGATGAGAAAACAAAGTCATAAACTCACCTGTGTATGATCCTGCAGATCATGTTGATACAATTGGCAAAAATAAATCCTACACTCCCAAGCCAATTGGTCAGAATGAGTGAAGATGACAACAGGATGGCAGAAAATATTACCAACTTCCGGTTGTAACTGAAAAGACATGTATATGAGACCAATATATATTTCCAGTTAGAATCTATTATATTTAGCATTTTTTAATTATATCATTGAACAGTCAACATAATTTGTTTTGCAACAAGAACAGCTATAGAGTTCTAAAGTTGAAATAACCTGAATTCAAGCTCAATTTGATTCCAGCAACATAAAATGACAAAATTAGACAAGACTAATGCAAACAACAAAAATAAAATCTGTTCCAAAAGTACAGAAGATGGCTGGGGTGGTCTGAAGACACTTTGATTGTACATGACTGTTGACTGTAATCAAGGGTGTTGCAAGCCTGAATACTGTGAATTCATTGGAATTTACTTATATTCAGTGGACTTCATGGTTGCTTTAAATTTCATGACCCAATAAAATGTGTTCAACATGGTTCATACAGACCTACTGTGTTTGTTTTGAGTACATTTCGAGGATTTTTCAAAAGCTTCCAAAAGTTTCAGGGAGTATTGTTAAAAAAGAAACTGAACCTTGCCTAACTTTGTTAATTGTCAATGTTGTGTATCATTTTATCCACACAATTTTATCCAATATTTTATTCATCATTTTTGGAAAGAATCTAAAAAACAAAAACTGAATTTAACAGGTCAAATATTTTATTCAGTTTTAATGTTTTATATTCATTATAATAACTGTCATAACAAACTCAAATTTTAAAAATAAAACTAATTTTATTAAATTCAAGTTCCAAGGCAAACCATCAAAAGTGAGGATTTTTTAAGGTCATATGAACTATGGTTCAACTTTAAATCACACCACTTTATAATTTTTTTCCTCTTTGCTTTTTTTAATCTACTTTTTTGAAGTTTTATCAAGCACTATATAGCATTGTGTTTCCATGTCATTAAACCAAAGACAATTAATTTATCAGAGTATTCATTGCTCATCGTTTAAATATTGTTCATGAAATCTGCTTCAGAAGCTATTTTATAGTCAACCCCAAGAAGCTAGATTTTATTGGGTGAAAGTCACAAGCCTGAGTAACCTCTAATAAACAGAAAGTTACAGGCACAGACAAAACATGTATTACCTTGACCAGAAAACTTCAGATAAGACTTAACATTAAACTCAAATAGCCTGCAGCCCACTGGTCTAATTCCAAGATTCAGTCCCAAACACAATACACAGTTAACCTGCCACAGCATGTGATGTATAGCCAATGAATAAAGTTATTTATTCATACTTCTAACTTCTAAAGTTATGGCCATGAACTAAACACAAATAATAAACCTTAAACACAAAAAAAATATGATGTAATAATCCATGTTATTAAATCATAAATAAATAGGATGGGTGACCTTTATTTGGTTGCAAGGATACATCTAGTTGTGTTTAATGATTAAAATATAAAAAGCAATCAATAAATTAACTTTAAACACAAAATTTCAAGTTAATTAAGAATGAGATTTTGGTCACTGACAATACTTTTTGCAATGTGGTTTTAAAATCAAGAAGCATGCTGTCACTGTGTTTCACAACTCTTCTGTGGTTATGAATTAAACACAATCTAACCAAAGCCAGCAAAACTGAAACTAGTCAGCTGTAGTGTAGTAATTAAAGATATGTATCATCAGTGACTTCATTATTCATGAAGAATGTACTAGATGGAAAAAAAAAAAGAAACACAATATTTAATCAAATCACATGGATAATAATGACCTACTATTAAAATGAAAGTGTAGTTCTCATTAAGCAGGATTCCTAAAGTTTCAATATTATAGAGGTGACAATATGCACATCCTAAGAATCTACCTGATCATTAGCCAGATACAAAATCTTAAACCAGGTCGGAAAAATGTTAAATGTTTGACACAGCAGCTTTTGGTAACAAAAATCCATACAATGAACTAATTTTATCTATCAAGCATGAACAACTACAATACAAAGTCTATCAAAGTAAACTGTGAAATACAGATCACAGTTCTTTTGTGAAACAGATGTAATATTTACCAAAAAGTATACCTACCACAGGGGTCAAGCTAGACTTGAATTTTAGGGAGAAGTGGTGACTTCTCCTTTTGGACAGAACCAAGAGAAGTGAGAGCTCAACAGGGAGAAGTGGACATAAAGAAAGAAACAATATATATATATATATATATATATATATATATATATATATATATATATATATATATAATGTGGGTTCTATTATTTTAATTATGCCCTTTCTTTCCCAATATTCATATCTAAGACACAAACTGCCATATACACACTATTGTTAAAGCTTCCAAAGGCAAGTATGTATGCTTTTATCATCAAAGGATAACATGCACAAATTTAATATCAATCAGTTATCAAAACACATGTGAATGTGCAAGAGTTTATTGGTCAGTGTAATTGATATCAAAACTAGGCCTAGCTACTGATGGCTTGAAGAATACCTTTAGCTATAACAGAATACTGGAATAAACCAGCCTAAGGGGAGGGGGAATCTCAAAACATATTTATCAATGTACCTCTAAAAAGGTTTTGTGTCTGGAGGAATGTTTATCTTTTACCAATGAATAGTAAAAAAAAAAAGTGATATGCCCCTGAATGATCTTTATCATATTTTAACACAGATGGCAGATGACAAAAAAAATAAACTGTGCAATGACAGCTAGCTACAGAATTATACAAATGAGGTGAAAGTAAAAAAAAAATACCCAAGTACTCACAATTCATAAGTCAATCAATTCATGAGTAAATTTTAACATGGAAACATGTATAACAGTGATCACTAGAGAGAGTGAACTCACTGATGCCAGGGGAGATCATCAGCTGGTCAGAGCTATATGCAGAAAGTCAGTAAAATTTCAGTAAAATTTTAGATGTAGGTAAAAGTGACCCTCTTTTGTCATTAGGGTGTGGTGCTGAGAGATGCATTCAAACAAGTTTGATGATTCCAACATGAACAAAGCCTGAAAAAAATAACAGGAGATACTTTAATCACACTCAATGGAATGTTAAAATAGGTCACAATGCCCTATATTTCTATTGAGGGCATATTACTTTTTACCAAGTTTCATGATAGCTTTATACAATTTGCAAAAAAAATCAAGCTAAAAAATATGAAGAAAATACAAAGAATGTTGATATACATTTACATATAAATTAGCTTATTTAGTTCCTTCCCAATGGTGTATGTGCTATTAAAACCCATTCCAAACTGTGGCTGGTCACTTGTGAGGAAAGCACAGTTAAGATGCATTGAGGCAGAACAGGTGCATATGCTTTTATAATCACATGACTGTAGTATAATAGCTCTACTCTGTCCTAGATCTTACCTATCTACTTCTGGCCTGCCCATTGTAGCAAAACAAAAGCATTCTGTGATACCATTTATGGAGATTATTAGTACATAAACACAGTACCACCTCAGGAGAGAGGGACCTGAATAAATAACAAGAAACTACTAATTAATCAAGTTATAAAATAAAAATTCATCAAAAGGGAAGAGAGGGTTGTGATGCTAGAAAAAATGGAGTATGTATGTCTAAAATAAAGATTAAATGAGAGCGTGCCAAGTTTTGGTAAGAAACTAATGACTCAAACAAGTTCACATTACAACAAACTATACCAAATCAGTCACAGGGCTAGAGATAATAGTTATTTTCAGTTTGCATTTGAAGTATTAAAATTCTCTTTTTGCATTTAATTTGCACAGCAAATTTTTCTGATAAGCACCCATTCTGAGAATCTGTATTGACAAAGTCTGTATAACATGATACTGTTATGAATCTATGCTCTTAAAATAAGTAACAAAAATGAGTGAAAAGCAAAATACTTTGTATAATTCAATATATAATTTATTTCCCTAGAATACAAAGTGAAAATGAAAACAAAAAAAACTTAACAGCATTGCATTTTAAACCCCTAAGGAACCCTAGAATTACAGACACAAGTCCTAATACAGTTAAACCTGTCATGAGAGACCTTTGCTATGAGCAACCACCTGTCATTTCCAACCATAATCATAATGTACAGATCGATTTTATTATAAAAATGCTGTTATGAGCAACCACCTGCTGAATGTGACCAGCGCCGCAGTCTTGGCAAAATATGCATTTTGACACTGCTATGAACAACCGCATCGCAAAAATGTGGATAAACTCCACCGACCTTTATTTAATACATGTAAAAATGACCGATTATACCATTCTAAATAAAAAAAGAAAAATATTTAAAGAATTGGCTGGTTACCAATGTCTAAATATTTTATCCATTCTTATAGTGTTTTATGTTTTCTGTCATAAACCAGACTAAAGTATAGGTAGTTTATTTCCATGTCTTGTTTCCTGCTTCGTATGATCCATGTGTTGTTCTCTTCTATTGGTATAGGAGTAAGCAACGCAGGGAGCATACAAAGCAGGGAACCAGACTAATTATTCCTGCACTTATCCTGCTTCCTGGAATTAATCACAGGAACAGACATCCATGTGAATGATCATATCGTGAGAACAGACAGATACCAATGACCTATATTTAATCACTTGCTATAACGTCAGCTTGATTAGTAACAATTCTAATAAAAAACAAGCATAAAATATTAAAAAAAGATTGTTGCCACCAGTGATGGATGCTAATGACCATAAACCAGGCTAATGTCTGTCACAAATTGCTGTTATGGTGCCAAAGTTAAGGTAATGGTCGCAAATATTGTTTGTCCTTAGGGTAATAAGGGCATTGTCTATTAAACTAGCAAGAGAAAATCTTTGTGGGATTTGATTGATAGTGTTTGTTGTTTTTCCACCTGATGTTAAGTGATCACAGCCCAATCACAAAGCAGGGGCCCCGAGTGGCCGAGTGGTCTAAAGCGCTGTCTGTTACGGATCACTGCCATCTCACCTCTATCTGCGTGGGTTCGAGTCTAAGATTCGGCGAATGTGGATATGTGAGAGAGCTTGCCAGTAGCTTCTCGTGGGTCGGTGGTTCTTTCCGGTGATTTCCCGGTTTCTTCCTCCACCATTAATACTGGCCGCCATGTATAGCCTTTCCTGTGCTGACAAATGGCGTTAAACCCCACAACAACAACAACAATCACAAAGCTGTTATCTATTCAAGTTGTTGTGACCGGGTTACACGCTTAGAGTTAATTCTAGTATGTAATCTTTGAATGAAGCCGTTGACTTTTGTCTCTGCATAAATATTTTTGTTATTGGATGAGATAATTGTTTCTTTCTATTTTATTAATTGTTAGATATGCAATGCACATGTATAGACTTTTTTATATTTTCCCACAGCCCAGTCAAAATCATCTGATTGTTCAATTTAACAACTAATCACTAATAATTTTAACACCTAGAACCTGAATGACAATGGACGAACCTTCAACTAAAAAGATAAAAATTTTAAGGCTGGAGAAAATAATTATTGTAACTGAAAGAAGTGAAAAAAAGCAGACCACTCGCAAAAAAAGTGGTTTAAGTGTCAAAGTATCAGTAAAACAAATTTAGGTTGTTATAATATAAAAGAAACGATTTCATATGCTAAAATATATGATCTTCAAATATAAAATGTGATCTCATGTTTATAGACAGAAATATCTTTATTGATATATATATATATATATATATATATATATATATATATATATATATATATACACACACACATTGATTGTGGTTATTTTTCTTAAAATTGTTCTGAAACTGGACCTTCGAAACTGGTCTTTTTGTACAAGCCTGCTAGAAGAGACCACCTGTTTTGAAAGACTGTTTTTTGTTGGCAGAGGTGGCAGTCTCTCATAACAGATTTTATTGTAATTTAAAGTTTTGAATACTTTCATAGAAATCCAAACTGAGTCCAAAGCTGAAGATGTTGATGTACCTGCAGTGGTCTGTATAGTGTTGTGCTAACAGTCTTTTGTTGAAACACAGTAATATAATTCCAGGTTTGAATTCACTATAAATCCAAGTGAATGTCTGTCCAATTTTTTTTTTATAAGCACTCTGTATTTCTAGAGAAAAATCACTTGAAATGAACAATTTGAAGAAATAAATTCCAGCCAAAACTACTGGACACAATAATATAAACAGATTCTGCTAGGTTGCATGAATGAATAATCCTTCCAGTGACAAGATTATTTAGTCCTCTATTTGACCTCAGGTCACAATTTACATTTTCTAACAAGAAAATTACCTAATGGAAAATAACCTTCTAGAAAGTTCTTAATGTTTATGAAATAAAATATTAATTATTATTAGAAATCATAATCATAATATAACCTAATAATATAATCAAATCATAATATAACCTGGACAATGTCAGGTACACCAGGTAAAATGTAGAGGAATTCCAATAACTTAGATCCAGAGCAAAATATATTTACTTCTATTACTAATGATCTTTATGTTAAATCCATACACATATTTTAGCTATGTATTAGTTCTTTACTGAATAAAATCAAATAACCAATAAAATTCTGGTCAAACAGAAAATGAACTTGATTTTGGATGAGGTTATGTCCAACATACAAAGTTACATTACAACAGCATATAATGAAATTGTTTTAAAAAAAATTAAAATAACTACTAAACAATGTAACTTAAATATACAAATGATACTACAAGGAAGGCACCAAACAAAAAAAAGTATACAAAAATTTCTCCAAGTACTTCTTTGGAACATAAAATAATGCAGCTTACTGGTGTCTCCCATCAAACAGACAGCTGTTGCTACACATACACTTGGAACCAATGGCCAAAAAAAATCATTTTAAAAACAGAACTTTGTTTTAAATGATAGATAATTCAGGACATTAAAAGACAACGATTTCAATAATCCTATCAGGATTTTCATTGCAACACATTTCCTTGTGAATAGATTTCACAGTATTTGAAACCCCCTCTCATTAAAAAAAGTATGGTGGATCATGAGTTCATAATTACCATACATTACTTAATGTTGCACAAAGCAGTATTGCTGAGCAATGTTATGTAAACCTTGCAAAGAAGGTTCAAAATACCTTCATCCCAAGATGCTTCACAAAATGTGATAGCAACTGATCAAGATCCAGAGACAAGTTTAAGTAATCCTGAACAAACATGGATACAAACCATGTGTTACAGCTGGGCAGGAATGACATCACAGGGGACTAAATGATCCTCAATATTACCTCTTCCTAAATTTAAATTTTTCCTCTGGAATACAAATATTTGACACTTAGCTCTTCCAAACACTTGTGTATTTCAGATACTCTTACTAACAGACTATAAAGGTGAGCAAGTTTGAGACGTTCAACAGACAACATACCTAATCCTACAGAGAGGACTTTGCCACCATAGAGATGAAGTGTAAGGTAGGAGTAGGAATATCCAAACACCATCGTTATCAAACCTATCATCGTTACAAACTTCAACAGGTATCGAATTACCCCTGTTGCAAGTTTGACATTTTCCTGAAATAAAAGACATCTGAATATGAGCCAAAAATGTCTGAACTCATTTTAAAGTCAAGTCTAACTGCAAACAAAATAGACTCTGATCTGCTATCATATAATGTGCCAACAGATAAGGGTTTATGATATTTGTGTTATTGATTATTTCTAACAAACAACAAAGACCCAGATCTGCTGGCACATTATATGATGGCACAACTGGGTCTGTGCAGCTGAGTATATATGGAACATGCCTGTCAATCATCTGTAAAGTGTCAGAAGAATGAAATGCTAAGTTTTCTGTTAAGAACAGAACCCCTATTTGTCAAGCCTGCTTCTTGTTTAAGTAGAAAATATAAACAAAAAGACAGCACAAAACTTGTGCTTAATCTAGGATATGAAAGGACATAAAAATGGATGGTCACACACACAGATGCCAGAGGGATCAGTCTATCAAGCTTAGCTAACATCAAAGCAAGCTCTACACAAATATAAGGAAAGCCAATGAGTGGTCAGAAAGTTTATGAATACATATAAAATATGGAATTGTTATGTACAAGGCCCTGGATAATTCTATATACAAATTTTACAAGACAAATGTCCCTGCCCACATTTGAAAATCTCTATAGCATTTATTTCTCTATTAAGTTTTCTAATCTCTAATAGAAACCAATGTTTACTAATGCTTTCCTCAACCATAATACACAGGAATCCTTCCACAACTTTGCAAATTCTGCCCTCCCAAGCAAAAGAAGACATCATTTATATCTTTTTTGGATATGCACCAATACCCATCATTCATCACTTACTACTATAGTGGAAGTGCATGCACTTCAAGGGATTTCACTAAAGTAAGAGCCAGGAAGAGAGTGCCTGAATTTCAATCAAAAAATTATTATTGAAGAAACTTTACTGGAAAAGGTACTCTGTATCTACTGTATTATAAATTGTGGAACTGAGTACACTTTCTTAAAAATATGGCTATATTGGATACAGGATCAGCATCATTTGGAATAAATTACACATAAGAAATTGTTTGATTATATATTTATAACACCCTGCATTGTGTGATTGGTGAAATTCACAGCCAAGACATAACAGGCATATATTAGCTTAACATTTGATAATTAGTTTGGTTTCTGCTGACCACTTTCATCTTACTTTCCTCTTCAGCACACATTTTAACACTTTTATTGCTGAAACAGCCTAAAGTTGAGGTCACATCTTTTTTCATGAGAGGGCTGCATTTTCATGTTTGTGAATGAACTTCTCATGTATACATTATGATCAGATAATGTATATGATGCTGAACCCAATAACTTCCTTTTAAACTTGAACAAAAATCATGAACCATCAATTTAAAAAACTTACCTCCTTTTGTTTTGATACATGCTCTCCTCGTACTAGTAATTGTGAGAAAAATAAACCACCACTCTCTTCAATCGGTAGGAAGATAAACCTAACAGCCAAGGACCCAAGGTGATTAACCATTTCATATATACCTGAAATTCAAAACAAATTAAAATCTTTTACAGCACAGTGAAACAAGAGGCTCAAGTAGGTCTCAAAACAAAATCACATTTACTTGCTTAGATTTACTGCTTTGGGAAAAGGGCAGTGCGAATATATAACCACTACTGGATAATTTCAATAACTTACTAAAATTCTGATTACTGTCATTGTTGCTATCACTCTCTCTTTCTCTCTCTCCAACTAATAAGTTTTCATTATTATTTTGTCATGCTGAATATATTGCATTACTTGTGTCATGCAGGGAGAGGGCTAACTGAAGTTGTGCCCAATCCCATTGTATCCTATTGTTTCAAAAAAAATATGTTTAAAACAAAACATCACTCACATCTGCATAACCGTTAAATGCAAGAACATTTGTCCAAGAAATCTTCATGCTTATGATGCTTTCTGTTTAAATTTCTTACAAACCTGTTGATAGCATGTGTTATTAAAAGATACTTTATGGTTTCTAATGTCTTCTATCTTAACCGACTTCTGATGGCAGATCAGCATCATCTGTCTTACAAAGAAAGGTCCCTAAGCTAAGAGGAATAATGCTGATAAAGTTCTCTACCACAGTTTTAAGAGAAGAGACAAATGTTGTCTGCATCAGTGGTTGATTTGTATCACTTGTATAGATTTAAAAAGAATGCCGCAACATGATGCTCTTTCTCTCAAATTTGGAAATCAAAAGGTTTTAGGAAGAAGTCATTTAAATGTTTTCCTATTTTAGTAATAGTGGCTGTATCTGATTTATAAATGTGAAAAGTATCTTGGGATACTTTCTATTGTGATTGGTCAAATGCTACAGTGGTTTTGGAGAAAAGTTCATCTATAGATTTTTCTGTTCTTAGTAAAGTCAGCCATATTTGATGCTGCATCTGTAGCATTTGTAGAGATTTGAAAGGTTATCATGCCACAGTGCTTTTTATCAAGTTTGACAAAATCTTCTTCAATGATTTTTGAAATAGTTTTAAGTGCTTTGTTTGCAAATTTCTAGTAATGGCAGCCATTTTTGACAAAATGACTGCAAATAGTTGAAAGCCATGTATGTCATAATAACAGACCTGTTTACCCATAAATTTTCCTGTCAGTATTTTAAGCAATGCCTGTCAGTATTTTCAGACCGCAGTCAGTATTTTCAGCACACAAATAGTAGATACTATCAATATACTATAATTATCATTATGTAGTATTACACGACATAATGACTATACAATATTGTGTAAATAACTCTTAGTTTGCAAAGACGCTGGTATTCAGTTAAATCTGTGTTTCAAGGCACAAATATGCAGAAATTAAACACCACTGACTTAAACATCCTGTTCATATTATAGTGATAAAAACCACAAAAAAATACAACATAACCAAATTTATTGTTGTTTACCTCCATTACTTTCTCTAGAAATTCTGTTTTCTCAGCTTCACACATATCCATAACATTTTAATTAAAGCCAATTCTCTAATTTACATGGTTAAGGATGACTTGATATAAAACATTATGACAGACATTGTTACCACCCATCCATTTAGAAAAAAATAAGTTTATCTAGATAGGTGAAGGCAATCTTTTTTATCTGATAAAATCTAGTATCATCTTTGTCAGTATTTACTAGAATGGAAATAAGGTTAATAAATTATTTTTCATTGCTTCCGTTAACTTGTCAGCTGTACTCAATGACAAATTCATATTTGCGATCAACTCACATAGAATCGCCTCAGCACGTATTATTTGTTTTTGAAGTATGTTTTGATCACTGACTTCCTTTCCTTTCATCATTGACAAAATGTTTCTATTTCAATTCACTAATGATTTCAATTTTGTATGATTTTCCGATTCCACATGCCGTGAACAGTCATTCCTTCCACCATGTGCACAGGAAAAGTCTAAGTTGCAAACAGTGCAATGCACAAAATGTTCTCCTTTTGACGATGGTTTTAAGGCATAGCCACAGAGTAGAATAAACTGGTAGAAAATGCTGCTTTCTGTGTTAGACGTTCCATTTTCATCATTAGTTTCATGCTGAAACTTTCTTGTCGGCGGCATTTTCCTTTGTTTAAACAGCCGGATATTGAGAATGTCAAAATAAGTAATGTGGCACAAAATGCGGACGCGGATGCGGACTGAAAAGACAATACAACAAAACGAAACGGAAAAAAAAAAACGGCTTAAAAAATTAATTTTAAAAAATAATAAATAAATGCAACCTCAAATCGTATTTTCAGTTCAATGACCGTATGACCGTATAGATGGGCTTTATTCCATACAAATACGGTCAAATACGGTCAGGTAAACAGGTCGGTAATAATACACTAAAATCTAGTCAAATTCTGTTGAGCAGTTTTTGAGAAAAAGCTAGGTTTTTATATTTTATTGATTGTAGCCATATTATATGGTACAAATATGAAAAGTCAACATTCAGAATACTTTGCCAAGATTTTTCATATTCTATTCAACAGTTGGAGAAGTCCTTAAAAACATTTTATTTTATTTTTTAGTACTGGAGGCCATTTTTAACCTTTGGTCCAAAATGTGAGATCTAGATCTTAATACGAGTTATATCTGATGATGGACAAATCTGAAAGTTTTTCCATCATGATTGGTCAAATTTTATTTCATGGTCTTGGAAGTCAGTGGCTAAACATACGGATTGGAACCAAAGTGATTATTTGACAATGAAATGGTTTGTTAATGTGCCCACCACAATGTCTTTCACCCGTAATAAACAGTGACCATTATTTCACTTCATTAGTTCAGAGAAAAAAGGCATTAGTTTCTTCCAAACTGTTTTGCATCCAATGTACTGTAACAATATTATTACAAAACTTATAGCTATTGAAAGTAAAGATGAAAAATATACAGATTCAAATAAAATACATAAAAGCATTGCATAAACTTAAATGTAATCAAATTTAAGGGAACAAAGTCATACATAACTGTTGCTTAAGTACATAAACTATTTTGGTACTAAGTACTGGTTGACATCAGGTTCTGGAGAAAACTTGGCATAAAACCAAATACAGTAGTCCCTCTCTTGAATGCCCCCCCCCCACCAGCGGCCACCCGCTCCTTACGGCCAGAATCTGAAGGCACCGACGAATTTGTGTTCAAAACTACCCCTCACAAAAGGCCACCCGGCTAACGCGATCAGCAGCCAGCATATTTTTGCAAAAACATAAAATTTACCCCTCACAAGTGGCCGCATTTTGTTTTGGTAATATGTATCTAGAACAATTTTTTTTTTCTAATTGTGTTAGGTAATCCGATTTCTGTTTCCCGATATCCGGTTTTCATTCTTCAAAAAAGGGTTCTACATGTACCACTAAGGTTAATATTATATCCTTTACCCCTCACGAGAAGCCACGTTTATTCCATAAAGCCGACAAAGACTCAAATTTTAATCCATACCTAAAGGTAATTGTATATCCTTCCGGCATGTTATCATAAGAGGTCTGGTTTATCCACTGATAATTGTTAAGATTACACTTATTAATAGTTGTAACATCTGAGAAGTGGCAATATTATTTTACAATACAAAGTCTGCTCAGAAAATGGTTTGATAGCCTTTAAGGCTTCCCTTTGCAAGAGGTTGAGCTTGTTAACTTACATAATTAGTGGCTATTACCCAACAATTGTAAAGTTTATAAATCCTAATGGCCGCTATGTGCTATGGTTCAGATCAAATCTGCGTACATATCCCAGCCGTTTTTCGAGTAAAAAAAAAATATTAAAAACAATAGGGTACCAGATTGCGACTAATGAATCACGTGACAATTGCTGCCTTTAAAAATATACGGCATCTTGTTTAAATGCAGGAAAAAAAATTGTTTTATCAGTCTTGTAGTTGCAACATTGATGATTATAATTGGACATAATGTTAAGATCACATGGTCAGCATTGGCTAAAAATAGAAACAGGGTACTAGACAAAGACCAAAAAAAATCACGTGACAACACAACTTGTCGCTTTTTTTTTTTTACGAAGAAAGCATTTTGTCCGCTCAACAAACGTGTCGTCTGCATAATTAAATCACATACAGTTAGTAACATCGGAATAACTCATTACCAAACATTAACGTGTCATCACGTAAACAAAGATAATTATTTCAGAAAACGTTGGTTATTATAGTCTACTATATTGGGTGAGGTGGGGAGGGGGACTGGTCAAACAAATTTAGGTAGAAAAGACTCGAATAAAACAATTTTATGTTGAAAAGACTCAAATAAATAACATCGTAACTGATAAGTTATTTAGCAGCAGTGGGAAAAATGGAAAGAGAATTGCGTATGTACCAAAATTCAAATGACCTTTTGGAATGGTTCTGCAATGTGCATAACACCCACTTGCATATCATGCTTACGCCAAGAATAAGAACTATCAATGCATATTCAGTTGCAATAAGTCAACTATTATAGCACAAGAACCGTTCAATATTTAATGTTGCTTTTAAATGAAGATATTAAATGCTTTGAAAAATGAAGCTTTCTTACTACGTACATATACTTCTCACAAAAAATTTAGTCCCCCTCTGGAAAGGCCACCCGCCTTATAAGGCCACTTTCCCAGTGCAGAAGGGGTGGCCGTATAAGAGGGTGACTACTGTAGAATAAAAATTGTTAGAACATAATTATTGCTCAATTATAGTGCAGTTATTTTGAGAGTAAAAATAAAACAAGCCATATTATATTTATTTCTTTATTAAGTTTAATCAAAGCAAGTAATTTTTTTAAAAGCCACTTCTCATAGGCCTGTGACTAAAGAGAAAATGAGTTCCTTGAAGAAAATATAATTAAATTTCCAGGAATTAAAAATACCATCTTCTCTGAGTGCTCAAACCATATCTGATATTCTTCAGTGATAAAAAAAAGTCAAAATATCTGTTGTGGTGGACATACTGAACGTCAGCACAATTTTCATGTACAACCAAGCAGATATCTTTGCAAATATTTTCATGAAAACGCCATGTCAATATAACTATCCATTTAGGGCTTGTTGCAACAGATTGTCAAGACAGTCGTTGTGGTAGCCATATTAGATTTACCACTGGCACCATTTTTATGTAGGACAAACTAGGCATCAAAAAGAAAACCTCATTTGATATAACCATCCATACAGGAGGAGCAGCAATAACAAGATTTTCAAGACAGCTGCTGTGATAACCATATCAAAATGTCTGAGAAGCACCATTTTCATTTCGGACCACCTAGACCATGAGATGAATGTGCGTAAAGTTTCATGGCAAACCTGGTAGTTTAGGACTTGTAATAACAATTGGTTGTTAATCAATAAAACTCTGTCCCATAAGCTCTTCTGGGCTTTGACTAGAATGTGTGTAAACAACTTCTGAGCCCAGGCACACATTCAGATATATCCACATAACAAGTTCTGTGTCTGAACAGTTGACCACAGCCACCCACCTACAAATGACCATTATATCAAGCTTCTTATAAGGCATGCTCAACAACAATGAAAGGCTATATTAACTGGAAGCTGATATTCATATATTTTAGATTTCCTTGATCTGCATCAAAAGCACTCTAACATTGACCTAATCTTTGGCATGGACAGACAGATGTATAGGCATGCAAACAGATTCCAAAGTGATCTACATGCTAAGCTTCAGCCAAGGTTGGCTCAATAAAAACGAGCTAAATGCAAAGTTTAACTAAAGTCTATGGGCTGTATAATGTAGGTCACAGTGACCTAATTTTCAAAGACACCATACTGTGCATGATCCTTCTAAATATCAATTTTACGTGGTTCTAAACAAAATAGCACCCAAAAATACGACCAAACCCAAACCCAAACCCTAGAGTCAATGTCAGATGGATCAATATATGGACATAATCAATCTAAAAGCAGAAATGCATTGCAGAGTGGCCAAAAATTATGTTAAGAAACATTAATGGTGCAGCAAGTAATATCCATTTACTGAACATCATCTTCTCAAATGGAGGTTCCAGTGAGGTTTGCCACCTTCATATAAACATTAGGAACACGTGGATTAATTATTCTTGACGAGATGCACTCACACATAATTTTATAACTACAATATTTATGAGGCATGCTATTTGTGACTAATGAAACAGTTTCACATACCTTTCAGACACATTCATTGGTGGGTGGCCATATTGTGCTACTTTGAACAGCCACAACAAAAGAGCTGAAACTTTGCTTCTCAAGTGGATCAGTTATGACTGGTTGAAGTGAAATAAACCACTCTAACTCGGTAATACAGGTGACACTTACTATACACCAAATCTATTTATGTGCTTTCATTTTAATGCATTTATAATGAAGAAATAACATCAGATTTGTGGCACTTGTCTCAAAATTGCTACTTTATTTGGTACTTGGCATAAATTTAAGTCTATTATTTCCAAATTTACATATTTTTCTTACCCTGTTCAGCAAAATTTAGCACTGCAAATATTGTCATCACATATTTTTCCCCTGAAAAAAAGTATAAAACAGTTCAATTTGGGTTAAAGTGCTGACACCTAGATAAATTATACCTTTTCAAATGAGTTATGTCCCTTATACATATCTTCTTCAATAACTTGCAAATGGTGAGGCAATTCTGTGGGTGCATGATAGTGAAGGGGAAGGAAGAAGGGAGAAGGGTTGCAAGTAATATTTATTGACACATAAGAATTATAATCTCCATTGTCCATCAAAAATTTTCATCTAATGTTATTTATTATTTATGGATACAGACTTGCCAACAACCCTGATAAGTTTGTCTCAGTAAGACAGTTGATTTTTCTACATAAGATTGACCAATTTTCAATAAGGTGTAACAAAAGATCAATAACTGCTATTGTAAAGCTGGAAAATGTAAATCAAAGTTCAATGCAGCGACTATAACATACATGACAACCCCTGGCGAGGTAAAAGCGTAATCCAAGTGGACAGAAGGAGTAATCTGAGAAGAAAAAGCATAAAACACATATAACATAATAAAATTCAATGCGCATATGTACAAAACACATGTATATTTTCTGCAATTTTAGCATCATGAAGCATCTGTTTGAACAAAGGACCAAAGTTGTATTCTACCACTAGTTGTAGTCAGTTTTCTATTAAGAGCACAGTAAATAATGACCCTGCATTTATAAAATTCATTTCCACAATTTAGTTCTGCCGTAAAAAAGTTACCTTATTACTGGAGATAGTAAAATGAGCTCTTTGTTTTACACTATGACCAATATTAAAATCCTTTCCACACAGCCTGCAATGGGCATGAAGCTACCCTAGAATGGCAATCTTGTTTTATTCATGTATTCATTTCTGAATCTTTTTTTCCATTTTTGTTTCTAATCCATTTGTGAATTCATTTGAGAAACATTTTTGCTGTAAAATACACATCGACTAGAATAAATAGGACAACTTTTACCACCAAATTCCTACAGAATTCTGTACAGCACTGTATTTTTAACAAAGAATATGTGAATAAAGATTAAAAATTAGAAAACCAGTCTGTTCTGTCCTAAGCTAGACAGCTGCTATAAATAGAAACAGAGGTCTTTGGAAATATGGCAGCTGCTATAAATAGAACACTCAAGAAGGTCACCGCTGGTCTACAGACAAGTGTTTTTTATGTCATAGTTACACAGAAGCCATCTTTTTTAGAATACGCTCTGTGTGATTAGTGGGATGTTAATAAAAATGAGAAAACAAATTATTAATTTTTTTTGGGAGAGGGATATACTGAAAAAGCATAATCCAAATACATTTACGTATAAGGCGTAGTTTAGTGAAAAAAAAGCGTAATGATTATGCCAAAAGCGTAATCTTTGGCATGTATGCTATAAAAACCATAATCAACTGAAAAGTTTTTAATGTATGTGTAAACTTTATTTACCACTAGTACAGTTGCATAAACTTTAGTTCCAAACCCAAAGGCTTGTTGCGATCTCTCAACTTGACAGAATTCTTGGAAATTTCTTTTCCATTTCACATGATGACAGCATATCTCCTGCCACAAGACATACCCAAATTGGTACATGATGTCCAATAAACATAACTGTGTCCTTTCCAGCTTTTATCCACAAGAATCTGAATACTTTTATTTATTCTTCTGTGCTGATTATTAACACTTTTGTAGAAGCTTATTTTCCCTTTCGTCTTAAACCTGCATCACTTTTTGGACACTTTTAAAAAATGCTATAAATCAACAGTTCGATCATGCAGATGCTTTGCATGAACAAATAGGTGCAGTTTAAAACATCTTTGGTGCTGCTGTAAAGTTAGTCTGGTTCCCTCACTTATTTTACAAACTCTAATGTAAAACCCAGATCCATATCAAATATCAGACCCAATTATCCAGATTTTTTAAAGCACATTGATTTTTTTTGAAAGCACATAGTTTTTTTTCAACAATGATAATTTTTCCGTAGTTCTGCTTTTATGCAGTAAGTTCGTATTTTAAGGATAATTTTAAAGCAAAACTTTAAAAGTAGGCAAGTCTGTGGATATCAGATCTAAAGAAGTCAATTAAAGCTAACAACTGATGACAGACTTTCAATACAAATACAGCTAACAAGCAGTACTCACAAAATTATGAATCAGTAAAGTTGGAGCTTCTTTCTTTTTAAAATCAGAACACAAATAGAACAAACAACAACAAACAAAAGCTCCATCACTAGAATTACAATCATTACCACTGGAGACAAATCTGTCAATATATGTTTGTCAACTGCTCAAGATGGCAATTTTAAGAATCACTTCTCTGACTGCACATGCCATTGACTGTACATCCCTGTACATTTGTACTAATAAAAACCGCATACTGCAACTACAATACCCTAAATACATCATTTTTTAAAATAAAAATCATCAAAAATAAAAAGGCAAAATTGGAGTATCTTCTTATAACTTAAAATTATTTTTAAATGTACAATCGCAAACTTTCACTCATATGCATAGTTATTTTTTCAGCGACAACCCTCTCCCAACCAACACATATCTCAACATGTTGACATTATTACCTTGGGCAAGAAGATGCAATGATAAACAGTAAAAAAGTACTGTAGTTTATCAGAAGAATAGAAATAACTGACACTACATACCTTCAGTAAGAAATTGTTTTAGAACACACTGTTTGAATATACTGAACGCAAGCTTTGCCTGGCTTGTATCTATGAATGGCTGGAATATAATGGATATACATATAAAACCAACATAAATGTGAATGAATATTAAACAATATACTGACAATTTACTAGCTAAAATATGTCTTGAAATTCAAAATAAGATTTCTTTTTTTAAACTTGAGTATTTAAACCAGCTCTTTTAAAAGCAGCCACTGTTGCAGTTTTACTGGATTTAAGATCAACACAATTTTCATTAAAGACCAGCAATACAGTTTCCCAAATCTTTTTGTGAATACCACATATGATATGACCTTCTTTTCAAAAGGAGTAGCAAAGCCAAAATTTTCAAGATGGCTGCCATAGTGACCATGCTGGATATCAAAAGGATCATTTTCATTTAAAACCAAATAAACATTTCTAACCCCATGTTCATCTATCCATGAGTAGTAGTGATAAGATTTAAAGATGACCAGTGGTGGTTGTCATGGACGTACCATTTTCATTTTGAGAGCAACCAGACAAATCTTCTGGTGAAAGCCACATGTTGATATCACTTTATGTTCAGAAGAATTGAAAACAGCATGATTTTCAAGTTGTCCCTGTGGTAGCCATATTTGATGTGAAACCCGATGTTGATATAACCATGTTCAGGTGGAGCACCAATGACAAAATTTTCAAGATGATTGTTTATGAGCAATGGAACTAGAACCAATAGCGATGGAACCCATTACAATACCAATCATAAGAATCAGCACAGCAATCCAATAACAAGTTTTTTGAGCGGACTGAGGGTATCATTTTGTTACATACCAACTTGACCTTTGGCTTAATGTGTTTGTAAAGTTTCATAAAATCTTGCCCATAACTTAAGAAGCAGTGATAAGTCTTATACTACTGGACAGGCCATCATGTGCTCTTGTCTGGTGTATGACCAGTAGCGTTGGAAAAGATACATGCAACTGTTTATGGTCTTTACAATGCAATAAAATGATTCCTAGAAATATAAATTCTATTCTATATAACATATTCAACATAGCTTTTCCAGAAGTTCTCTGTTTGTCAAACAATCTTCAACTTCAAATAATCAACTTGCTTGTCTAGCCAACCCCAATGCCAGTAATTCCTGATTTAAGCATCTATTTTTTTTATTAATACATCATTTTCCCAATTTCATTAAAACATCTCTATTGTCATTTATTAATAAGATTTAACAGCACCACAAGAAACAAAATGTTCACTTAAAAATATAGTTCTTGAGCTGAAATACTGTCTTTTATGAAAACCAATGGCAGGGAATTTTTATCCCAAACTGATATAATTGAGATGTCATATTATAACAGTATTACTAGGCTTTCAGACTGGCATAAAGTTAATTTTTCATGTAAAGACTAAAGTGCATTCAGATCAGCAATCACAATATTCAGAGGAACCAATATAGAGCTGAAATATGAAATAAGACTAAGCTATGGAATTAAAACTTCAAATCATTTTTATCTGATAATCTACAATTCCATGTTAGTCTTCAGTGATTAGCTGTAGTACTGTCTATAATGTGCTAGGCAATGAGAAACTAAAGGCAAGTGTCTGAGAAAATTACCTCAATGCAAAAAGACTGATATCACCACTCGGCAAGCCTGTTTGCTTTCAGTTCGACCAAAACTATTGCAACACTAGAATTGTGCACAGCTAAAGGCACATCTGAATCACTGGTCTAATATGTAGACCAAGTTTTCATACATAAGTCTTAGATGGACTAATAGAACCAATTAAGTAATACAATCTGAACAATTAATATTTCACTAGCCGAGTTATTTTGAAAAAGACTTCATCCATTACAAGATTTCATCAATTTACAGTACTTAAGTCACATGCCACTAAAACAACAAATTTAAAAGTAGATTTTTGTTAAGAATGAGACTGACAAATTATATTCACTTTTTTAGATTTCTGTGTTGTAAAAGTAAAATATATGTATATATATGTGCAGTATACAAAGTAAACTGGACCATTACCATTCCTTCAAGTCTCCTTGGGAAAAGGTCTCTAATTTTCTTAACTGGAAAGTCACTGCTTTCATCCAGCCCTCTCATGTAATATATTATGTACCCATAATAGCAAATCACATACAGGATAGCAGATAAAACCTGAAAGCAGTAAAAAACAACCTAATTTTGATGTAGTCATCAACTTCTAGTTGAATGAGTATGTGCGTGTGTGCAAGTTTCACTGCAGTTGCAAGTGCTATGTACCTAACAAGGCTGCAACATTAACAAAATTTTAATCAAGATTTCTGAAGTTTCTATAAATAATCTCAATGTATTCAACTAGCCAAGAGGATAGAGGACTCTACAAGACTGATTGTCAAGGTACAATAATTAAGGAGGTAAACCTAATTGAAAAATCACATGAACCACATTTCAGAATGAGTTAAAAGCTGGAACATGAAAAAATATCAAATGTTCTTACTGAAAAGAAATATTAGGTGAAACAAAAAAGAAATGATTATGTGTTTGTACAAAAATATTACTCAGCTTGAGTTTCATGTAGTTTTATTTCATAAATGTCAACATGGTCCCTAATGTAGGTATCCTAAGCATTTCTGGGAAGACCTGTACATGGGAATATGAAAGATTGTCTTTTGGAAGTCTAAAATGACTTTAGAGTACTTTTCATATCCCATGAGATGAGTTTAATCAATTTGAGCTTGGTGTTATGCCTCCCACCATTTTCTAGATGAGAGCATCTATGGTGAATTGCTTAGTTTTTCCCCATATTTGGCAAGACGTCATGAATATGGTGTCCTTTTCTGCATGAAAAGGATCGATGAAGAGAGGAATTGGGCTACAATATGTGTTCTATCTCTGGTCCCTTGGAGGATTTTTATCCTGGAAATGTCTTAGTGGGGCCCTTCCAAGAATAAATGATCTACTTGACATAAAATGCAATAGACATCAAGAATAGACAATGACAAAAGAAAAGTAGTAAATTAAAATGATGTCACATATTGCAAGCCCAAAAACAGGCAACAGAGTGCAAAATGTTCCACTACAATGAGAACTGATCAGTTAGGAGAAATATATATTATCATCAGTAAGAGGTGTATGCAGATGGTATATACTTCCTTGTTGTGAAAACAAATAGACTGCTAAACCTTGTGAAAAGGCACAGAATGGAAGGTAATTGTGAACATTGTAAAGACAACATGCAGACAGATATGAGTTAACTTGCAAATGATGGCATTTGACACTAATTCTTCTGCTAATGAGGAGAACATTCTACTTTGATTTACATTCCAGCTAAAATATGCTAATAGACATGATAAACATCTTTTTTCACCAGGATGGGCTGGATTTTTGAGGTTGTGGATGTTTTAATATATTATGATTGGGTACTGTATTTGCGTGGATCTGACAGTTTTGTGACAAATGAACTTGGTCAAGGACCCATCAATATAATGATACACACTAAATCTGGTTGAAAGCAATATTATTGGAACTATCAAGCATATAAAAATATAGGACAAACACAAAGAATGAAAAGGGACAAATGGTAAGGCCCAATTTAATAAACACTATATCTGAAGAAAAAAATTGCTCAAAAGAATAGCTAAAGAAATGGAGATGAAATGAACAAGATAAAGGTTCCAAAAAAGACATTAAATTCAAATCCTGTATGATGTAAGATAGATGATCAATCAAAATAGAATTAAAAAAATGTTTAAATTTCATTTTTAATCTGTAAACTAAAAATCATATCTGACACCAGCAGAAAGAGATACCCAAGTCTTGCCTTTTCCTGGCCTTTGCAGGCAAGGCAACTAGAATGTGCTAGACTGAAAGGAAAGTAAAATGTTTCTTACCTGAGACAATGCAAAGTTTATAACACCCCAATGTGGAAAGTAAATGACAAGAATTATGTTGATCACACATCTAAACAGCTCTGAAATTCCATTTATTATAACCTACAAATGAAAGAAAAGGGCATCATTGTAATTTTATATTTCTTGCCATGTTATTTTCAAACATGCTAATGGTATCTCATTGTGATGGGAAGCTGTACAAACATTTATATCTCAGTGTGATAGCAAGATGTATAACACAATGGTTTCAAATTCAACTATTACATTTTGTATAACATTGACTCCAAACAAAAACTATTTTCCATGATAAAGAAATCTGATATGGTGTATTGAGTTGTCACAAAGGTCTGGCTACCAAACACCCTAATAATATGGTGTCTTGAGTTACCACAAAGGTCTGGCTACCAAACACTATACTAATATGGTATCTTGAGTTACCACAAAGGTCTGGCTACCAAACACTATACTAATATGGTGTCTTGAGTTACCACAAAGGTCTGGCTACCAAACACCCTATGATATGATGTAGACTGAAATTGAGATGATAACTAAACAAAGGTACCTTGAGCAGCACATTATCAACTTACTGTTTAACAGATTTCTTTAAAGATAACAAAAACATGGATAAATTTATGGATATATGTTGGTATTGCTTACTATTGTCAGTAATTGTGCATGATAATATGAAATACAAATATACCATGATATTACTTATAACTGTCAGTAACAGCATGATAATTATAGGTTACTGCATTTGTATGGGAAAATATAAATGAGTTTTTCGGATGGCTATACTGCACTCCCAAGATCATGCAGTATATCCATCTGGAAAAAAAATGATTCGGAGAATGTGGATATGTGAGAAAGCTTGCCAGTAGCTTCTCGTGGGTCGGTAGTTCTTTCCACGGATTTCCCGGTTTCTTCCTCCACCTTTAATACTGGCTGCCATGTATAGCCTATCTTGTGCTGAAAAATTGCATTAAGCCCCACAACCATTCAAATGCACTAACCTTTTTATTATATGCTCATTTTTGCTTCATTACCAAAGACTTAATAAAATTCACAACAAAATATATTTAATAAAAAAATTTATTATCTTATTATTAAAATAATAAAGTTCACAATCGTAGATTCCTTCAATACTCAATAACAGTATTCATGCAAATATAGCTTCGCCAAGTGACCTTTTAACTTCATAGCCTACTGCATGCTCACGTGGATCAAGGACAAGGAGTGCAATATGAAGGTGTTCAATGTTGGGGAATATTGATTCTGACAATGAGAAGTTAATGGAGAAAAAAAATGAGTATATAATAACATGAAATTCTGAGTAATAACATGCAATTTTGAGTAAGTCGGTATTTTTTGGCACAAATTACAGAAGTGTCTGAAGTCAGAAATTGTTTTCAATGTATGTATAGATAACAACCAATGTCAGAAAAATTC
Organism: Potamilus streckersoni; assembly: GCA_016746295.1. Taxonomy (NCBI): domain Eukaryota; kingdom Metazoa; phylum Mollusca; class Bivalvia; order Unionida; family Unionidae; genus Potamilus; species Potamilus streckersoni. The sequence goes on along the minus strand of JAEAOA010001785.1, from coordinate 663,248 downwards.
ACATGCTCAAAATAAATTTATAATCTAAAATCAGCATATATATAGACTTTAATAAGAAACAAATCACTTAAAAAAGAGACACCATGTCATGGAAAACAAGAGAAAAATATGGTTTAAAAAAATCAACTAAATTCAACAATCTGTTATAATATCTGTAACAAGTGTTCTGCAGAACCTAGTGTATCAACTATATCCATACACCTGTCTATATAACATCTCTATCTGTCTTTCATAAGTTTTCACACAAAACTTTGACATTGTTAGCAGTGATGTTTGTACATGTCAGACTGGTAGGAAAGGTATCCCTCACATAACTAAAAAAAGAAAATGCAGACTTATTGCTGACCTGCCAAAACAAAAAAAATTCATAAATGCAGTCAATTTTTTGGGTGTAAGTTATGCACATTTTCAGCAGTAAGTAACAAAATATCATGTATAGCTACTGTCAATTTGGAATACATACATTTGAAATGTTCACAAATGTAGTTTGATACAGAAGAGGCAACAGTAAGTTGAACTAAATGTTTGTAAAGTACACTTGGGCAATACTGACTTCCAGTTCAGTTAATGAATCTGTACTTCCAAATACATATTTCAATTACTTATTGCTAGACCTCTTCATTCAACATAATGTTACTGTCTACAGAAATATTATTCTAAATTTTCACTTGAATACCGCAATACTGAAGATATAGAACTTTCAAAACTTTTCACACCAAAATTTAGGACTCTTTACAACAATAAAGTACGCTCTAAAAAGGCAAAAAAGGCAGAACATAAAACTCCTGGCAGATATGAACTATAGACCTGTTGTAATATCACAAAATATCTGGTTAATGCAGCAAAAAATGTAGAAATTCTGTGACTCTCTAAACTTTTAACATAAAACTACTAATATTCTCACCAATGAACCAAGATTTCTGCTTAAATGGCTGGGACAAATAATACAGGACCTCTTAGCATATCAGTGTATAATCATCTGGCCCACAGCATTATCCTAAAGTTTCACTTGAATGCAGCCAATGAGGCAGAAGATTTATACCCTTCAAAAACTTCACCTTGACACTTATGAAAGTGAGACAAAACAGGGTCTCAGCATATCAGTGCATAAGTCTGAGACCTACAGCAATATTATCAAAAAGGTTCACCTGAATACAGCAACTGATGCAAAAAAATTCAAAATTGATGCACAATTATAACAATGTTGAGGATGCTCCTGACACCATTGCAGATTCTTCTGTAAAAATGGCTACTATAGTAGTACTCTCACAAATTGTATGCAGGTGAGACCAAAGAAGTATCCTTGAATCATTTTGTGCTACAAATAGGTGAAAATAAATCCTACTTACCCTCAGTTTGATGAACATTTGTGTATTTGCGATGACAAAAAGTTGGCGGCAAGAGCAATAAATCACAGTGGCCAAGGCAAAACCGATCACTCCATATACATAATTTGGAGTGATGGCTTGGTCAGGACGTTGAAAGATGTACACCCATGCATATCCAAGAACAAGGCTACATACTAAACTCAATGGCAATCTGAATAAACAAAGCATACAGTTTATATATTAGATATTATAGTCCTGGTTTGCAACCAAACAAAAAGATCAGAACTTATGATAGTGTATAATTACAACTTGATGAATAATTTATGAAAAGTAACTGTTTCACTTTTTCATTGAAAAACAACCTTCACTTATCTTTTCCATTCAACCTGAAAACAGAAAACAAGTCATCTAGAAATGACACATCTCCCCAGTGCCCTGTTTATGTAAAGACTGCTACAGAAAGTACAATATAGTCCTGAATGCTTGATTTTACACCACCTATAGACATTCCAATTTTTATACTACTTTGATAGTACTCTATGGTTCCAACCACCTAATTTTAAGGGGCAATACTTACAATTTATATACTATTTATGCTGCACATTTTTTCCATGGACACAAATAAAAATATTACATGCCAAAAATTCTCAGTATCAAAATGCACCTCTATACAACCTGCCTGACAAGTGTAGCAATTTGGATGAAAACCTTGAATGGAATGAAAGTTGTCCTGTAGAAACAAAGTATCATAAACTGTAGTTAGTTACACACTAATATCTTGAATACTACTGTGGAATACTTTTGTGTGACTTTTTCTCTAAAGTGTGAATGATGGCTAAAAAGATGCAATCAACAAATGAACAAAAACATTAACTTGAAACTGAATAGCAAAAGGAACTAAGTTTCATAAAGATATTTATATCAGTTTTGGAGTTCTACCCTGAAAATAAAAAGTGTGCTGGAGACTGGATTAACTCGATGAGTGAATATATGGAATAAAATGATGAAACAAGAATTTGGATTAGCAAATGTACTATATTTGAAAGAAACTCATTATAAGTCATTTTGACATGTCCAGTACCGACCAAGGGTAGGGGATATGATTCTAGGTCATAACCTGTAAACATTTACTGGGAATAATGCAATACATGCACAGGACTTGGGTCATGCCCCTGAAGCACCAGTCTTTTACCTGGGTTGACAACTTTTAAACCATCAAAACTCTAATATCAATACACTAACTGGACAGGAAGAGACAACACACTTTTACACTGACTGCAGTTTTGCCAGACTTTTTTCCCTCAAAATCTTGCCCATGTACTCCGCCCTACCCCACCCATCTCTGTTGGTGCAAGCAATAGCCAAAGTCACAAAAACTTAGAAAACTAAGATGGCAATGAATAATTATTTTGAAACAATTACCAAGAAATGAAAACATTAAATGATTTTGGTATCTGGCTGATTTGCAGTACAAAATGCTTGATGGCCATTAGTGCATTGTATTTTTTAGATCAAAGTCACTTCTACAGTGAGAAAGATCAAATTTATTTTGAGGCTGAATTAATGACAAATGAGACTAAATTTATGCAAATAACTGGTCATTTAATTAATGATCTGTTAGTTTGTAAAGAAACTTAATTTCCGAAAACAGGTATTATAAATGTTAGATAATGAGTGTACACCAATTTAATAACAGCAAGATCAAAATTCCATAGTGTGGCTCATTTTAGGCTATCCAGATATTCAAACATGTTAAGGTTTTCATGAGGTACTTGAACATAAAACATCTATTGCATTAATGCAAGTGTTCAAGAAAAATATGACAGCACAGTGCAGACTACAAAGTTATGGTGGCTAAACTCTTGAAGCAGACAATACTACCTATGTTTAAAACACTATTAGTGCATTATGTTCTATCATTTAAATTTGTCCCTGCAAAATGTTGCATGTTCCTCCAAATCTGGGGAGAGGGGAACACAGTGTCCCTTGCATGTGGTATTCTATTTGCAACATTGCAGTGCTGCAACATTGGTCACTGAATCCAGACATCCCCCAAGTAGAAAAGCATGGAAGCACAAGGATATGCAACAGTTTATCATTCGGCTAATTCAAGTTTTTGTATGTGGCCACACAGGTCTAGGAATGCTTGTTGTTGTTCTTGTAGCAATTTTTATTTTTCACATTTTTTTCAATTATGAACTTCAGCACATTTCTGCACCTTAACACATGTAAGAGCCCTAAACAAAAAAGTACAGGCATGGCATGTAAATTTCAGATTTGATTTTACTAAGATTGTATTTAAGCTCAGTGTCCCTCTGCTTCCTGATGTCTTTCAAATCATGATTTTTTTTTGCAACAATGTGTCAATGTATGCCATTTACAACTTATAAAAAAAATAATATGAACAATCCACTTACGACAGCCAAATCAAGTTGATAGCTTGTGGCCAATTTTTGTTTTCTAGCTTGCTCATACCAACACGATCAAGAGCTTCTGTTGCAATGAAAAGGCATGTGGAATACAGCAAGATCAACCTGAAAGGAAACAATAAGTTGTAGGAATAATCCTCTTATAGACACCTTTTTATTAGATTAGAACCAATTATATACAACCCTTAAAAGAACAGACACATGTATACTTGCAGTAACAGTATTCCACTTAATGTGTCAAAACTGCTACCGTAGTTTGATACATTGTACTCAAAGAAAAGACCCAAGTGATTTTGGTCTTAAAGGCAAATGCAATAATGAAAATGCTCTGGACTGGATGACATCCATATCAATAAATTTCCCAGCTATTTGGTAGAAATTTGTAGTATATGACATCTTTTTATTTTTTTATGAGTAACATTAGTTGGACTAAATGGTGCATTGGCATTTTTTGACATAAAAGATGTTCTTTCCAAAACTCCATCTATCACATTATGATGATAAGGCAGATTTGGAGATAAAGCCAAACAAAATCTTAAGGCCTTAACAGCCTATCCCAACTATTCCAGCAGATACAACTGAGAATGGATACAGGAGCTACAGACGGAAGTTTTATTCTTAGTTTGAAAGTCAGAAATGTGAGGCAGATACCACATTTTAGCAACCATATAACTATTCAGAACCCTTTTCTATGAATTTCATGCAGTCTCCTTCTTTGCATTAAGGAAAGCTGGAAGATTGTTTCAAGGATAACATTTTAGAAGGAAGCTTCATGCTACAGTTTACAGATTGGTTTAAATAATGCCCAAAGAACACAGGACAGATTCCATCTCGATAATAAGCAAGATACCAGTCTATGAACCTCAAAATATCTGATGGAGATTTCACACTATAGCCAAATACATAGCAAACTCAAGAGCCCAAATGGCATTTTTTTACAGAACATTTTTCTTTATCTACAAGAAGAAAATCTGCAACTGCAGTTAAGACAAAATCAACTCATTAAGTGCCCCAGGTGGCCAAGGAGAATATCTGATGGAGATTTCACACTATAGCCAAATTCATAGCAAACTCAAGAGCCCAAATGGCATTTTTTTACAGAACATTTTTCTTTATCTACAAGAAGAAAATCTGCAACTGCAGTTAAGACAAAATCAACTCATTAAGTGCCCCAGGTGGCCAAGGAGCTAGCCTTATTTTGAACAGTGGGAAGGCATAAGCATATAGATCAGTCCACTACAGATAACTAAAAGTATCCACCACCTAGGCCCTCTAATCTTGCACTTAAGAGATATAAAGGGAACATAATGTTTAGTCTTATAGTCAACAAGTCCACTATTTGTTCCCATCAATAAAAATGTGTATCTGCTACCAATTGGACAATACAGGCTGTATGCCACGATATTTCTCTTGCCAGGAATGTGGCAGACACTAACAGTCCCATCCGGACGGGCTGTATGCCAGGATATTTCTCTTGACAGGAATGTGGCAGACACTAACAGCAATAACCTCTGAGACTGCCCATCAGAAGAGGTTTCAGACTTTCAGACGCATAGAAGAAGCATGTGTTCATATGATGGGTAAATTCTTCCGAAGAACAAAGTCCCTGAGGATCTTCCCTCTCTGGCTGAGGGTCAGGACCAATCCTAAAGGAAATGGAAATCCATGTCTGTGAATCAGGACTTCAGTCAGAAGCAGATCCTGATTTAGCCACCAACTCACATGATATAAAGCAGATCCAGAAGGAATCCAATTCATTGTGGCAGTCATAGCAGATGTCTGTAGGATAGCATCTTTATTAAGGAATAACTTGACACCATTAGAAAGCTTCTGGTGAAGACCCTTGGTCAATAAAAAGCATCAATTCAGTAGAAGTATAAGATTTTTAGGATGACCATTGTGGCAGGCACACTGCATGTTAGATCAGCACCAATTTCATTCACCACCAGTTAAACAAAGTCTACAAGTGAAAATCCCATATCAAAACAACATTTAGAAAAATACAAGATTTCAAGATGTAAATTCGTATACAATTTGCACAATTTGTGCATTTGCACACAATCGCAACATCTTTGTTTTCATGGTGGCTATACTAAATTTCAGACTGGTAAATTTTTTATTTAATACTAACTAGACATCATTTGAATGCTTCTCGTGAAATTCTGTGTGGATACACCACTGATTAGGAGCTGTGATAAGATTTTTCAAAATGGCCACTGTGATGGCCATATTGGACATCATATAAACACAATTTTTATTTCAGTACAGCTAGACAGCAAAAAATCTTTTAGCAAAGACTTCATGATGGTACGACTTTCAGTACCAATAATATTTTCAAGATGGCTGAAGTGATGGCCATACTGACTCCTTTACATCACAAAAAGTCTTGGAGTGAGAACCACATCAAGATGTGACCATCCATTCAGATGGATTAGAGATTTTTAAGATGACCACTGTGGAGTCCATATTGGATGAATGGGTCAAAAATGGCATAGTCAGAAGATGATATTTTTCACTTTTATAAAACTAACAATTGTCTAAAAGCAAGGCAATTTTTCCTTTTATAAAACATCATAGTAGAGTCTTCAAAGATGCAACCAAATATATATGTGTGGATAATATATATATATATATATATATATATATATATATATATATATATATATATATATATATATATATATTTGTTCACAACAGCTAATCTAATTCATAGCTGCCAACCATTACTCAAAATTAGTGAAAATAGGGATAAAAATAATGTGAATTTTGACATGAATTTGTGAAACAATTTTTGAGTCCAGGAATATTTGTCAGAAAAAATGTTTAGCTTGGGATCCATCTGATAATGGTAGATTGTGAGAAAACTCACCATGTTTCAGCATTGGTAGCTTGCTAGTCTTCCATCGATGGCTTAAAATATTCATGAGCTGAAATCTGCTGGAGTTCTTAATTTTACCAACCTCTATGTTCTTTTTGCTACCAATGTGCTTCCTTACATCATCTCTGCCACCATGCACAATGCTAAAATTTGTGGCACACTGTGTGCAAAAAGCATAATGTAAATCAGTGTTTGATGGCTGAATGCACGGCCAATTTTTAATATACTCCAAACTAAACATCACTTTTTGTGCAATACATTTCTTTTTCCTTGGTGGTGAAGATATTTTCCACATCAATGCCGAACGGTAATTCAAATCAGTGTTGGTGGTGCAAGTGCAGAGCAAAATTCTGGTCAGGCCCCAGTTTCTTTCAATAGTATTTGTAACACTACTCTTTCACATATAGATTAAAATATGCTAAAGGAATATGAAATGTGCAAACATTTCAAACCCACTTGACCTTACCCTAGTCAGGATACAGTAAAATTGGCAGATACATATATTTTATGATTTTAATGAAAGAATGGATCCTGGTAATGGAAAACAATGAAAACCCAATATTGGAACTAATTTTAAATGATGTACAGAGGTCAACTGTGAACAAAGGCCAGTTTTGCCTTTTACCATAGGTGGCTGCTACAGAAATGTGTGGCTTATATATATATATATATATATATATATATATATATATATATATATATATATATATATATTCTCAAACAAATTAAATATGCATCATCAGTATTTGTGGCACTCTCCAAATGATGTAATAAATAGAGTGAGTTACAAGTAGTGTGCACAATTTACATGACAAAAGTTAATGAATACTTTTGATTACAACAATCTTGGGCAATGGCAGCAATTTACTGGGACAACTATGACTTTTCAACAAAATACACACACACACACACTCAGAGGTGAACAACAGCACACAAAACCTGATGGAACAGTATTTACCTGACATTGACAACCCCAAGCATTTCTTTGGAGATGAAACGAAGAGAAAAAGCATTCAGGCCAAATGTCATCAACCTCATTATAAGCTGAAACAAAAATATATACATTTACATAATGGATACAAGTGGATTGGCAAAATGCAAAGTCCAGCAACACAGTATAAATTGACCAGAATGAATGATAAGAATAAACCATACCCAATCTGCATAAAGTAAAACTTCTCTGCAGTTTGGTAAATCATTCTGCTACAGCATCAAAAATCATGTAGGTAATTAGTCTTGTTTTAGTATGTGTGCATAAGGTTCTAAAAGAGCTGTATTTGCTGGACATGATCAGTAAATGAGCTCAACGGTCTATCTAATAACACGACAGCTTGATAGGTCAGAAACACTGGACACAAAGTAGGCTTGAATTCTGACCATGAATTGTTTGGTTATTATACTTTCCATTGTTTAAATTCTCTACAGCTTCCATGCAAAAAAAAAAAATTGGTCTGAAAGCTTATCTCCTGGACAGACAAAGAAATGGGTCAATGTAAAAAAGAAAGAACAAATACACACCAAAGAGAATGGAAAGTACTATAACTGGATTTCTACAGAAGAATGCTTGATATCAAAATATAATTATGCACATGTGGTTAGTGATACTATTCAAGTACTTATAAGGCATATGAACCCAACAAGTTTGTTATTAATCCATTGTTTGTTTTATCCTGCTCATTAGCTAGTAAGGGTAAAATTACTAATTGATACAAGTCAAGAACGGATGCAAAACAACAATTTACCTACACAAGCTACATTAATCTTTTGCAATTGTGAATAATTATTAATTTTCTGCCTTTTTATTCTTGAAGTTGAGAATTCATCTAAGACAGATGTCACATTCACTCATTCTGTCACAAATACTGTTGACAACACTGTCTTGTCTTCTACAAACTTACACAAAGCAGTTTGAAAAATTAGTTGGAAATTCTTCACCACCATCACCACCAATTTCATGGTAATTATTTCGTCCAGTCAGCATGTTCTGCCGCTGATAACATGTCAATGTAAAGACATTCCAGACTTGATCTTCATTTACAATTTAAATACTTTACAGATCATTCAATAGCCACTTTTACACTTCTCTGTTGCTTTGTAATAGGATTGAATTTAAAGGCTACACTTCCATTGTGTCATGAGGTGAAATATGTTACAATCAATTCTAATTGGTGATTGTTGTCTGATCAAGTCTAGGTTAAAATAATAACCACCAATCAGAAATGTGATATACCTTTAGCACTGCATCAAAAACTCAATCAAAATAGATATAAAGCAACAGACGAGCTTATTAAAAACAAAAAAAAAACTGGCTACTATATGAACTGTAAAGTACTCAATTCATGCATTTAGAACAAATTTAGAATATCAACTTTTACAACCATGTCAATGGGATTTACAAATTAGCATAGAAATTGGTGACAGATCAGATTTCAGACAGTATTAGTTATTGCTACCTGGTTAATTTCTAGAAGGTGAGGGAGAGTTGTTAACAATTTGCTTTTTCACACACAGAAACAAGTGTTTGTGGTTGTTATAGTTGTTCTGCATGTGCAGTAAGTATAATATAATGGATCTGGCTTTTAGTCATTTCCTCTACCACACTCAAACTTGTTAAAAATAATTTTTTCTTGCATGAGTAAATTTCACTATTTCTTCTGTTTGAAGATAAAATTGATATATATTCCAAATTCAAGTAATGACTTAAAAAATAAAATATTTTTATAACATTCATGCAGTGCAAAATAAAAGGCATGTTGACAAACACAAGTCCTGATAAATGCCTATTTCTCACATGTGCTCTGATATTAGAACAAAATTGTTGTTGTTCTGGGGCTTAATGCCATTTTTCAGCACATGATAGGCTATACATGGCAGCAAGTATTAATGGTGGAGGAAGAAACCAGAAAATCCGCAGAAAGAACCACCAACCCATGAGAAGCTACTGGCAAGCTTTCTCACATATCCACATTCGCCAAATCTTAGACTCAAACTCACACAGACAGAGGTGAGATGGCAGTGATCCATAATGGACAGTGCTTTAGACAACTTGGCCCCAGAACAAAGAATTAACAGGTCACACCATTTCAAACTGCCAGAGCAAGTTTTTCTTTTCGTGGCATTATTTGTGAGTTTGCACAAATTCCAAACTAAGATCTGGGAGACAAAAAGTGAAAAGTAGCATTGTACATTCCTGACATGTGAAAGATGCAATGTCAGGAAGCAACTATGCACTTCTAACAACATTAGAAAAGATTGGGTACTTTCTTATTATCATTTTTGTGATCCGTCTAGCACTGAAACCTTATCAGATACAAGATAGCACAGTTCCATTATCATCTGGAGTGAAGAAACTTTTTCTGGGAAAAATGTATGGTGGATCACATTTCAAAACATCTATTTATGAAAGCCCTATTAAGCTACTTTATTTATATAAACCATATTACTTTGTAAAAAAGCATATTTTCCACAACATACTGTACCTGCAGTATCATGTTGTAGGTTGCAGCTTCTGTGGCCTTCAATAGAAGGTGACTTCCTCTAATTGTCATGGTATCAGGATATGGAATTCAACAATGCTTACTGGCTTGTTTAATCTGAAATAAAACAACACATGATGTAAGAAGATCCATAGAAATTTTATTTAATTCAATCATGTAAAAAACTTCACTAACAGAACTGTGGTGAAAATAGCTGAGGGTATTAATACATGATCACCACTTTGCCCATGTATATTTTAGTATGTAATGGCAAATGTGATCGACTACAAACTCAATGGAACCTTTCTTATCCTGTAGTTAATGATAAATATGGGGGATTATGTGATACATATGCATACTGCTTTTCCTGCATCATCTAATATTTATTTCATCAAATAAATATAGAATTGAAAACTTGTGATATAATTGGGAGATGGCCTAAAGTGTGCATTGCCTTTAGCCATTTTGAAATCGATGCATCCACTGGATAAAACCTCTGGGGTGGAAACACCAATTCAGCACGTGGAGATATACAGTAACTGCCGAAAGCTTGGAAATATAAATCCAAACTACAGCAAATGTTTCTCTTTACGCACAGTTATGCATCAGGGACGCACACTGGAGAACATTGACACACAAAACGTTTTGCTGTGCAATTTTTTTACATAAAGGATTTGCAAAATACAATCAGGATTTATTTAATATCCAATGCGTTGGATTAGGGATGGCATTGTATATACTTTGATCATAGGCATATTCTGGTTTCCCTTTTTGTATGCTCCCTGTGTTGCACTCTGCTATACTGAGCATATGAAGCAGAGAACCAGACTAGCAGAGGCAATGTTATGACAGAGCAGCTTCCCCAAATCTTGTAAGCTCTCATGCAATTCTATCGACCTCAGTATGATGTTATCCAGAAGTTTAACCTCAATGCTTGTTGCACTAAAATATAATCTGAAGATTAAAATGGCATGTCCTAAGAATCATTAGCAAAGAAGGTGAAAGAAGCAGGACATGAAAGAGCAAATATGGATCTGACTTTAATGAAAAATGGAAAATATATTCCCTTGACTGGAATACGACACATCCACTGGGATTACCGGTGTAACTTCTGATTTTGTGTTTGTGAAGACTGCACAAGTGAATAATCCTTTCGTGACAGCATTTAAGAATTTTCAAAAATCTGCCCTTGATCACCACAAGTTATTTTTTTTAACACATTATTACCTAAGACATTCTTTCAAAACAAAGAAAAAAGTAAACTTGCAGAGAAATCTATTATTTGGATAACAAATTCATTAGGTATTTGCAGATTTTGTTAACTTTGCTGCAACAAAAGAATTATCTAAAAGTTCAAGTGTAACTTGTTAAAGAGAAGATGAATCATTAGCATCTATGATTTTTTGATAGATGTGTTTTAGGACTAAGTACACAAGCGATGATAGTACGCATATTATGACAGGCAGTAAAAAGATTTATATGGATTTTTAGTTGGCTTATATGAAATGTGTTGGTCTATAATATTGCTATAAAAAAATTATAAAGAGACTTAAAAACACGACTTTAAGTGTGAAGGAAAATGAATAAAAGTATCCTTTGAATGGATAATCCATTTGTGTGTAAATTATGCATATTTTTTATTTGCAGTTTGGAGAAAATGTTGTGAAAGTTGCAATATCCTATATCATCTGCAAAAAAGTATGGATCACTATGTAAATTTGTCAGTACATTTATGACCCACATTGTTTATGTGACCCCCCCCAGTTCTAACACCAAGGTTTTTTTTTTACCCTCAGTTTTACACCCCCGGGGGATACATTGCTTTAGAATTCTAGTTTTGATAATGGGGGAAAAAAAAGATCAGAAAAATGAACGATTCTCCAAAGCAACTAGCTATTACAAATGTCAAATGAAAATAATTTATCTCAAATGACTTTGAAATGTAATGAGCTGACTGGATAAGAAGAATAAACCAAGTCAAAATATCAACTCCAATCATACTGGGGTATAAATTTCTATGCTGCATGATTAAGAAGCTCTTCATGCCATTCTAATGGAGGCAAGAAACAAGAAATGCAATCCCTTGGTGCCTGCAATCTTCACTTCAGACCAATCAGTAACCAGAATTGATTGTGAACTACCACTGCCACCAAGTGTTGTATACATTCATATTTTGATGAAAATTGTGCCCATGCAAGTGGAAATGCAATGTCAAATTGACTTTATGTTGGATCTATCAATCTCATACTCAATACGGAGTTCAAGCGTAATGCAACTGAAGCTGATAAAATATGGGTGGCATGAAACTTGTGGAAAAATTGTCACAAGGAACCCAAAATGATCACATTTAAGTTCCAGTCACCATGACTTTTGATCTCTGTGTCCAAAAACAAATAGGGAGAACATTTACCCAAGTGTAAACTACCTACAAAGCATGACAAAAATTAGACCATGAACAATTTTATTTATTGTGTGATTTATGTGATGAGTTTTAATGTAGCTTTAACAATTTTTCAGTCATATCACTACGGCATCCAGATCATCAACAAAGTCATGAAGAGACAAAAGTAATGTGATGTGATAATGATTTTTAATGTAACTCTAACAATTTTTCAGTCATATCGCTACCATGTCTGCAGTTTGGCAGTTTATAGTGATGTCTAGAACTGGGGCATCATGCTGCAGACATGTAGCATGATGTCCCACCCAGTCACATTATCCTGACACCAAGCTGACCAGTCCTAACACTAACCTCTTAATGTTGAGCATTAAATGAGAAAGCTGTTAGTACCATTTTTAAAGTCTTTTGTATTACTCAGCCTGGGTTTGAACCCATGATCTCCCACATCCGAGGCAGATGCTCTAACCACTCCTCCAGAGTGGTTTAAAGTTCTAATTAAGAGAAGAATTAAACCTGGGCACTTTCTTAAAAACTAGTGTTTCCCCTCTTTGACCAGTAGAGTTAAACACTGTTTTGGTTGCAGTGGACATAACCCGTATCCTCTCAACATCAGATCATCACGGAAATCTACTGCTAGTTTGATGATAACTAAACTTGGATATAGAAACTTTAAATGAAAAATTAAATTTGCAACATTTAGCTTTGACCTTATACTTACAATCCAAAAATTGTTTGGCTTCACCATGAACCTTTAGTCCAAATGCATTTGGTGCAATTCTTTATATTTACATTTTTAAAACTTTATAGCGCAACCATATAATCATTATTGTGCTCATAGGTCATTACTTACTAATACATAAATAATCTACCAGTGGGACAGGCAGCATAAAGACCAAACTAACATTGTGTTGTAGAAACCACCTCATCTAAGAACAGATGGACTAAACAGATACCACTATTGGTCAAAAGGTAAGGGTAGGGGAAAACAATCCAAACAAGAGTTTGAGGTATCATCCGAGACCCATTTAGAAAAATTCATGAGAAAACTATAGATTAATTCACATTCTATCCACCATATCCAGTGTTTGAAAATTCACACAAAATCCAATTTGCATAAATGTTTTAAAGAACATTTGTTTACAAATATTTTAGTTCCTTTTGAAAAGGTTATAATTCCCAGACTACTCTTTGACATATTTGACAAGTAGATAGAGGTTCTGTATGAAAATATACAACTAGAGTTCTGAAAGATTTATCAAAGGCTTTGGACTGTCTCCATGATATCATCATTTACAAAAAAAGCTTAAGTTCCAATACACTGGTTAATAGCAAACAAAATGCAAGCAAAGAGATTCATGCACTAGCTATGGATAAAACAATACTCAGCATAAAACCTGTACTTAACATACACAATGCTGTTACAAATAAACTGCTATGTATATATTTGTTGGAAAGCTTCAAGGCAATGGTTTTAAAATGTATTAGTCAAAAGTTGAAAGACTCAACAAACTGGCTATCTTATATACTTGCATCCTTTCCAATATCAACTTCTGTACCTAGCTTACCACTTCTGCAATGATAAAGCATATAAAAGCATTACTAAATGTTATGTTTACCGAGATGTATATGATGATTACACTAGCAATTACTACAAACTCTTCCTTAAGGCCAAAATTATATGGACTTAGTTCAAGGGTTCTATATACTTTTTACATTCTGAATAAGTGTATTCAACAATAAATGATTTTAACACAATAAATACAATTTCCAATATTCAAATACTTTGATGTCCCAAAAATAAAAGATCAACATGTCAATCTTTTAGATGTGCATTTATCATTCTATAGAATGTTAACAAAATTATTAGAATGAAATCAAATTTTATTTCATTTAGATCATTAAGTCTGCCATTGAATGAGAAAGACTGTAAATGTAATATATGCAAAAAACCTACTTAACTCTTCTGCCATGATGACAACAAAAATGTTACAATTTGTTTTACTTTGTCTTATATTGCACTATTATCACTTTTTTATATTACAGTACTTAATTTGCATCACAGCATGCCTTTAGTCCTACACTTGTGCTTTCCTTTCAATTTAAATACAATCTAAGCTACCTAGACATTTCATATTTTTTGGTATTTTATGTTCTCAACATCATTCAGATCCTAAACTTACTTTACTTCACTACCTGCAGTTAAAGGATGTTATATGCTTAACCTTTAACATTTTATTTCTCAATACTTTTTTCAGATCTATATTAAATATTATTGTACTTCATATTTTCATTTATCTGGAGAGCTTAGCTTTCAAATATTTGTGAAATTTATTTTTAATTTTAAACCTTACTCTACACTGTACAACGACTATGTGCAGCTGTGCCATAAAACATTACCACACACATATAATCTTTTAGTTACCAAACTACCAAATTCACATTACCGCCTTTTAAAAAAGTTTTCTTTATAGTTGTGTGCTACGTGGTTTGTTCGATTTTATTTACGAATATTATACTGTATTGATTTAATGTTTATTTTTTCACATTGGTTAACAAAAATTCATGAACTGCTTTAATCATTCCAACTATATTACATCTAAACTTTAGTACATATCTCATAGAGCATCTCTCTCTCTCTCTCTCTCTCTCTCTCTCTCTCTCTCTCTCTCTCTCTCTCTCTCTCTCTCTCTCTCTCTCTCTCTCTCTCTCTCTCTCTCTCTCTTGTTAAGTTCGAAATTTCTTAACCTCTGAACAAAAGACAGCATTTTATCCCCACAGTGCATCCCCTGATATAAATCTATCTTTTCAAAATACCTCTGAAAGTCCGATTTTGAATAAAAACGACACTTTTGTCACCACGTTGCATCAAGCATCCTCACTCAAAAACTTGGTACATGAATGAATCTACATGTAGACGATTTTTTTTTTATATTTCTCCTTTTGTACCTTAATTTCAGCCTCATACAAATAAATATTTCAAACAACTAACTTGTCGGATGTAGCTTGATGTAAAGAAAATTAAATAATATGAAGAATAAGGAGTAATTCAGTACAGTTCTAAACACACTTGTCTTCGTACTATAATAGTGGTAATCATAAACAGCACAAGGTACTTGATTAGTGGGTTGATTTGTTTGTATCACGTGAGACAGTAGCCTTACCAGATTGGCTACACAAAGCCTCCTTGAGGTGATCCCTGCATTACGTGAAGTCTATAAATAGACTTCTTCTCAAGACCTTCAATATATAGACTGATTTACGACAGAATGCTTTTTTACCACCTACAAAACTAAACACCAGCTATCCCCCCCCTTGAGACTTACTGTTGTACACCTACTCTGATAAAGTGTACTCACGACTACATGAGCAACATACAAATGCATAAATGAAAAAAGAAAAAAAAAATTATGAAGAATATTCGCTCTATATCTCCTGCGCACAAATGAAGCAGTTTATTAACATACCGAATCGGTACTGTATTTACCTACCTACTCAACGCTCGAGTACACGTTATAGATAGCGTACAGTAATGTAACGGTTGGGATCTGACTTAGGCGAACCAGTCGTCTCAAGTCACAAGTACAAAATATTACTCGTCAGAGAGTAACAAGTGCCCGTTTACGTTGGGAACCGGCTTACTGTTATGTAAACCATCCTCATAGGTTCTGCAGAAGTACGATCGGTCAGACTAAACCCTGGGTCGAACCAAATCGGAGCGGATTATACCGGATTCGGCGTCTTATCAAAAGATCGGTGTATTTCATCATATTACTAACCGTTGATAGGTTTTATCTTTCCGAGCAACGGACCTTGACAGGTAGCCTCACGAATGGAAAATGACTCGTTATTGAACTTCGACCCGAGGGACTTACAGGTGGTTGTCCTTTATGTCAACAAAAAGGGGGAAGGGATTTAAAGAAGTTTGATAATTGTTGACATGGGGGAAGTTCAAGATAAACTGACGTCAATAACGTTGTTTTTTTTTAAAATAATAAATTAATAAATCAAAAAATAGGAAATTAGCAGGTGCGTTGGTATGGCACACACTCACTGGCTCGTCAACAGCCCACCAGTTTAATCCTAAACAGGTTGAGTTCTTGTCATGGAAGTCCATAGTCTTGCCTCATCATAATTTGTTTTTATTCAATGTAGAATGTAGAGAAGATTAACATTTACCTGAAGATTAATACCATTGTAGTAGCAGGGAGAGTGAATCTCACAAAATGACTTTTCGAGCAAATTTTCTATATATCATAAAAATAAAAAAGGGTCAATAACCCTAAACCAAAGTCTCTAACTGTGTATATTTCCACACGGTTAAAAACCGGTAATATATATCGTTTAGGTTAGCTCAGTTTTTGTTATACTATTATTGACTTATTTTTTATGATTTTGTTTACCTGTAAAGCGACCCTATTATTGTCCTTCATCCTCCCTGCTGCTCGAGACTGTCAGGAGAGTAAACCAAAGATTTTATCCAGAACAATCTACGAGCGTAGGTATAAATTGATATATAGTTTCGTTTCTTAAGTCAATAATATTTCCATCCTGATTTGTAAGCTTGAAATTCATTCTCGACAATAATGGATTATGTACACGCATGTAGACTTAATTTATTGGCTCAGATACAATAAACCACCCTGTGGTTGTTTGAATACTGGACGAATATAATATATATCCCTGCTGGGCCTGATTAGACTTAAAGAGGTATACGGGGGTAGCTGCTATCAATTATATCGCATACTAAATTCCGTGCGATGGTGGATATTATATTAACAATATTAGGCGAGATATGACGACCTGACCCATATGGGTCTTTATTATATTTGAGAACTGCTGGGGGTAGAATTAATTTTTTCAGCGATTCGCATGTCCCTCTAACGTACTCATCAATAAGATCATTAACTGATTTTTTTTTTTTTTAACTCAGATGAGTCAAATCCGGGAATGATGAATGTTGGTAACTGTTGTGCATTTATCTTATAAAGTTTCATAAACAATCTCGGTGCTGTATAATTAATGAAATAATCCATAAAAGTTTTGTTAATAAGATCAAGGTCTGCTGCGACGGCGTTTAGATGATGTATCGTTTCGATTATTTGCATTATTTCACGATAATTTTCACCGAACCGATAACACAGGCCTAATTTACCTCGCATTCCAATTCCACAGCTTAGACATGGATTAAGTCCTCTAGAGCCATTCTTAAATCTGCCATTGTGATATGCGCAGTATTCTCCATGGCATGTTTTGTTGCAATACTCCAATGATCCCTGAAGTCAATATTTACACATAGTTTCTCCTTTTTTGAAGGGCATTTATACTTATACTATATACATTTTTGTTTAAAATATGATATAATATTTTTAATTAAATATATAATTTTCGCAATCATTATTATATAGGATGACAAAAAAAAACATGACGGAAAATACCATGACGAAAATCAGTGACGACGCTGCGATACAGACTCCTCAATCTGTATACAATAATAATATATTTATAAAACAAAAATATTATTTAAGTGATTTTGGTTATGGTCCTGAATATCTCGAGAAAATCAGAAAAATGAGTTATTAACATCCTCGCAAGACGAAATATACGATACTGCAAAAATTAATTACTGGTATTTGCAGGAATATAATTCTCTGCTTCTAAAATCATTCACGATGTTGTTTGGTACTCGTGTAAAAATGACGCTATTGAGAGTTTGCTTGTTGGTGCTCGTCATAAAACAGGGAATTATTAATTATCATTTTGATAAATTCTATATATTTTTATCAGATTCTGATTTTGACAGATTTGCCGAGCATTTTATAAATAATTCCTCAGTGACTGAAATAATTCCGAAATTCCGTCTTAGATATCCAATATTTGATATTGATACAAAATTTATTCTCGAAGAGGTGAAGAATTATAACGGTAATCTTGTTGGAATTCAGCCATCAAATCAGTCGATCAATATTAATGAGGTTATCGATTATTTAGCACGATTATGCAAATATGACCGTGAAGATGTATTTGTGTTTGAAACAAATAGTGGTTATCACGTACTCTGCAAATCCGAGCCGGTAACTTTCGATCAGCATCGAGATTTAATCGACACAGCTGCTGGTTATAATCCAAAATGGAAAATAGATCGTCAAGCTGGTCTATACAGTATCAAGTTGAACGGAACAAAGTCATACAAATCGGGTAAACAGACGTTATGCAAGCGTGTATTATCGAACTATGAAAATTACAGACCATCTAACTTATTGGCCTGTCCAACTTCAATACAACCCCAACACACAGAAGTATATGAAGACCTTAACAATAACCAAACGATCCTTAACGATAAAATCTATGTTAAGGATTTTGAGCGGATCACTACTACGTTAACAGGATAACCTGATCAACTGATCAATATAATTAATGTGTCACAAAACAAATTCATAATATCCAGAAAACCCGGTCATTATTGTAATATCTGTGAGCGTCGTCATGGTTATAATGAACTGCACGTCTACATCGAGGATAAATGCGATAACTGTCTCGTTTATATTAACCACGATGAACTCCTATGTCAGGTGGTGATTATTATTCTGTTTGCTGCCCAAGGTCAACGGGAAATTAGATACAATTACCAGTTAACGCAATTACTGTCGATGAGGAAATCGATAAAATAATTACGGAACTTCAAACAACGCTGAGTTAACGCAAATAGCTGAGCAGCATAAAAACAAAAACTACCTTAAATATCTGATAAACGCAAAACGTAAATATAATTATCCCAGCTATATGGGGAAAGAAATGCAAATCTTTCATATACTGAATTACCTGACCATGAGGCCGGATATCGATTATATCGACGGATCAGCATGTGGGATGGGCAAATCGGAAGCAGCATGGAAATCGTTGAAAGATAATCAATCTGTCGTAATTATATCATATAGAAAAAACATTTACCGAGAAAATTAAAACGGATTATCGGATTGAATCATACACAAACATCGATATCAGTATTGTATTTAACGAGGGTGATAAAAGACGTGTTGTTATACAATGGGAATCGTTAAACAGAATCCGTGCTTATTGTCGATGAGTGGCATGGAATTTTACGACAGCAATTTGCATCAGTCATGAATAGTAACGAACGATGGGATAAGTTCGCAGGCCTAATAACAGCATGTAAAAGATTAATCGTCCTCGATGCAGATGCTAACGACGATGACTTAATTCTGTTTCGAGATAAATTAGGCCGGTCATCGATGAAATTCATCATTAACAATTACAAAACCCGACCACGATAAAAAAAAAGTTCATCATTTAGCACTCGCATGCAAGTAATCCACATAATCTACTTGAGAGATTGAAATCCAAGGACGTCGTTGACAAAATCGCGATATTTACGCATAATAAGCAACGAACCAACTATTCTGTAGAAAGTCTTGCAAAACAACTACAACATCTTGGATATCTGGTCAGATATTATCATGCAGATACCGATCCTGCGCAACAAAAATCAGACTTTAGTAATATAAATAATGCATTCGTTGACACTGATGTTGTGATCAGTAACCACACACTCGAAGCGGGAGTTAGTATAACCGATGATCGATTCAGAGTCATGTATGTGTTTTCTGAAGAACTTGGATCAGTAGAAGCTACTAACAAGGCACTAAATAGAGTTCGTTGTGTCGATGAAATTCATTATTCTGCGACGAGAAAGCAACACGAATTCAAACTACCGATAAATCGTAAATCTATCGAGAAGGTCATCATTGACCGTGAAAGAATAATCGATGACGATACAAAACTTTACAGAATTCCTAGCGCAGGAGAGTTACAAACTGTATTTGGATTCGTGACATTTGTAGATTGTGAGATTGTAGAATCAGCATATTCATTATATATTATATGAAAAATATGCCGATTCTACAAACCATGATGGAACTCCCAATTAGCATGTAGTTAGTATTCTAACTGGCAATTATAGAGCAAATCAATGAAGAATTTCAGCGCAGAATTAAGTCTATTACTGGGAAAGAGTCGACGATAGCAATTACTGTATACGAACCAACATTATCGTCGGTGATTGAAATACATTCTCCTGACTATGCTGTAGATATTTATCCGAGTTGGATTAGATCAGTGTCAGGATGGCCTGAAGTTGCACCATCTTATCAAGGTCCCTCAGAGCCTAAAATCGAGGAGTTTAAAACGGATAACAGAGAGTTTTTAAAACAACCAGAATATTAGAAAATCGAGCGGTATCATGGTTATTTTGGAATAAAATATATCACGATAATTTATATGGAACGTCATGCAAAATTGACAGGTAAGGATATTTCTGTTCATGACGATTTCTTTAAGACATATTCGAATGATGTAAAGACCGAGTTTTCTAATAATTATAATAATTAAAGACACTTATTTTTTGGTATATGTCAGAATTATTCCGAGGACATGAAAATGCAAATAATCGAAACGATGCATCATCTAAACGCCGTCACAGCAGACCTTGATCTTGTTAACAAAATTTGGGGGGGGGGGGCGTGTGGCCCAGTGGTTTAAAGCGTTGACCGTTACGGATCACTGCCATCTCACCTCTGTCTGAGTTCGAGTCCAGATTTGGCTAACGTGGGTAAGTGAGAAAGCCTGCCAGTAGCTTCTCGTGGGTCGGTGGTTCTTTCCTGGGTTTTCCAGGGTTCTTCATCCGCCATTAATACTGGCCGCCATGTATAGCCTATCTTGTGCTGAAAAATGGTGTTAAACCTTACAACAACAACAACAACAAAACTTTTATGGATTATTTCATTAATTATGCAGCACCAAGATTATTTATGAAACATTATAAGATAAATGCACAACATCTACCAATATAGTTAAAAAAAGAATCAGTTAATGATCTTATTGATGAGTACGTTAGAGGGACATGCGAATCATGGAAAAAAATTAATTTCACTCCCAGTAGTTCTCAAATATAATAATGACCCATATGGGTCAGGTCGTCATATCTCGCCTAATATTGTTAATATAACATCCACCATCGCACGGAATTTAGTATGCGATATAATTGATAACAGCTACCCCGTAGACCTCTTTAAATCTAAGCAGGCCCAGCAGGGATGTATATTATATTCGTCCAGTATTCAAACACCCACAGGGTGGTTTATTGTATCTGAGCCAATAAATTAAGTCTACCTGCGTGTACATAATCCATTATTGTCGAGAATGAATTTCAAGCTTACAAATCAGGATGGAAATATTATTGACGTAAGAAACGAAACTCTATATATTAATTTATACCTACGCTCGTAGACTGGTCTGGATAAAATCTTTGGTTTACTCTCCTGACAGTCACGAGCAGCAGGGAGGATGAAGGACAATAATAGGGTCGCTTTACAGGTAAACAAAATAAAAAAAAATAAGTCAATAATAGTATAACAAAAACTGAGCTAACCTAAACGATTTATATTACCGGTTTTTAACCGTGCGGAAATGTACCCAGTTAGAGACTTTGGTTTAGCGTTATTGACTTTTTTCCAGCCTCTGTAGGAACCTTTATCTTTCGTAAATAATGCCTCTATTGTTTGTAGGGTTCACACTCCCTGCTGCTATTGTGGTTATTCATCTGACAGATTTTTTTGGGAAGCTGTTAAGACAGAGTGGATGGCAATTATTGCTCATGGAGAGATGTTAAGCCCAGAATGGTTAGATGATGTTGACTTGTCGGGTGTATAAGTTCCACAAACAGCCACTATGCCCATTATAACAATTGAGGAACATTTGGCCAAGAAAATGGAAGATATTTTAATTGGAAATGATACTCCCTGTTTGTGTTTTGTACCCGACAAACTTTATTTCATTGTGATAACATGCAGACGACAGAGTTCAGCTGAAATCAAATGCCCCAAATTTCAGCAATGCTATGTAAAAGTAAAATTATGATGTAAAGATTACTTATTGCCAGTGTCCTCTCAAAGTTTTCAGTCGGTGAGCAATGTCTTTATCTTCAGACATTGGTATTGTGACATGTGTTGCCCATCTGGCAACTTACCCAAAGGCAGATGGGACGCCGGATTTGATGTAATATTACAAGGAAATAGTAATCAACGCAGTACAGAAAGAATTCTTGGGAAGGAAATGGAGGCTAGTGCGTGATCCGGGGTGTCCAGGATACGGCATACGAGTGAAATTTATGGCCACTTTCAAGAAGTTTAGTCTCTCTCTCTCTCTCTCTCTCTCTCTCTCTCTCTCTCTCTCTCTCTCTCTCTCTCTCTCTCTCTCTCTCTCTCTCAAAAGCTTTAGTTTAACAGCAGCGCATTTTCATTTACGCATGAATACTAAACAAAATGTTCATACTACGTAACAATTTCAGAACTTGTTGTATGGAAACCTTAACATGAATGAACACTTGAAAATCGATTAAGAGGTACAATAATTGATGCATAATCACCAGTTTCAGTATAAATTAACCAAATTTACGTTCATTCATTGTCAAATATTTTTGTCTAATTTATATTAAAATAATATAAGGAGAAAATGTAAGATGTTTCTTTTTAATGTATATAAGCAATGTCTCTCAGCTTTTTTTTTTTTTTTTAGATAAGACTGTCCTTGAAAGGATGTAGGCAACGGAATGTGTTTGGTTTATTTATTAATTTATGTATTTATTTTGTCTGTATTACACAATACCAACAACCAGTGCCGAATTTAGATCAAACGAGGCCCGGTGCTAGTTAAGTGCCTCTTACAATGAAATATTCATCGTAATTTTTTTTCCAAGATACCCCCCCCCCCGCCAACAGGGGGCCCTGTGGTTAAGCACACCTAAGCACAATGGTAAATCCAGTACTGCCAACTACTCTTTCTGTCAGTTAGGAAATTTTAGTATATATGGTAATTTTGACACATTCATATATTTCAGTCAATTCATCAAGCCTTCTAATTATATTAGTTTCACGTACTTACATGTATTTCTTAAAATGAATATAAAACCTCTTTACTCACATCTATCTAGATCTCAGTAGCCATAGGCAATATTTCTTTACACGCTATACACAATATAGGAAGGCTATCGCCTCCAAATTTTTGGAATGAAAACAAAAATAGGTAAATTTCAAATAAGAGTGCGAAGCAATATAAAACAAGTATGCCAGCAAAAACAAAAATATTAAAGCCCAGAGTTCAATATTCACATACGAAAAAAAAATGAGGCACAGACGAAACAAACATGCGCTGTTTGATGTACTAGCAGAATTAAGCAAACCATGGTCAAGCAGATTTAAGGCGACCAGAAATGAAACTTTTTCTTTTATGAATGTAATTCTCTAAAAATTTTAATTCGCCTGTAATGTTTATAAATTAATGTTGAGCGCTAAGCGAGGCAGATGATAGTACCATTTTTGTAAGTCTTTGGTATGTCTTGGCCGGGATCAAACCCACGACCTCCCGCATCCGAGGCGGACGCTCTAACTGTCCACCGGAGCGGTCTGGGTTGCACATTCAAACTTCGAATCTGCTTCCTAGATTTGTTCATAACTATATCAGTTGAATTGTGTGATAACAATTTGTTTAAGACCTGAAAGCATAAAAGTATAACAGCAAGAAGGTGCTCAAATTACATACTTTAGAAAAAAAAATTAAAAAATTGAATTTTAAAATTTTAACATTGTGTGCCGTGAAAAAAAAAATGTGATAAAGATTAAGTGATGGTTTTCAACGTGAGCATTAGAACTTTACCACAGTGCAATAAATAAAGATAAGGCTTATTCGTATTATATGTAAATGACATTCATTACCTACCCTCAAAACGCACGAACACACCAGCTATATATTGAAAATATACATCCAACACTGAAACACTGAGAGATAATACTGAATTCAGGGCGACGAGACTAGAACGGGGGACCGACTTGTGTATGCAACAATATCCTTTACCGGGAAGGAGAGGGGGTGTAAAAGGCAATGAGAACGATTTTCATCGGTCGTAAGTTAATCATTAGTTTTTCACACACACACACACACACACACACACACACACACACACACACAAATCTGCAGAGCAGAAATCATAAGTAATTAATTTAAACATTAAACAGCTTCCTTCTTAGCATCAATTACGGTGTATTTTACAAGCAAGCAATAGTTAGCGTATTGACAAATCGGATAATGTCTGGTCTAATAATTATGTCAATGCTCAAAGAAAAATTTGTAGGAACAGGATGACTTATATAAACTCACGTGCCCTGATTGAATGCCACAAACCCAAACAGTACATACCTGACAACTCTCAAGCCTGGCGAAAAACCTCCAGATTTTGGGGGTATTTCCACACCTATACGTCCCGATCTCGTAATATCTCCCGATTTTTCGCAAAGAACTCCGGATTATTACATTATCTCTGTCAATTTTTATTCCTCAGAAAAAGAAACCAAAACCGTACATAAATAAATATAACGTATGAAATCCACGGATGCCACATTCTATTTTATCACTAGTGAATGTTGTCGTGACGAAATCAGTGCCGCATGTAGGCAAACGCTAAACAAGCTACGGCTAAGGCATAACAGTCTGAACTAAGTCTGAAATGGCCTCTCAAATTTATTTTATAGGACTCACTGTACTAATGCAGTTCCCATAGTACACCTATGACATTATCAAGTCAATAACTTAAAATTTCTGAGTGCCCATGATCAAACCTATATTTACAGTATAGATGAAACCTGGATATGAGCCGATGCAATTTATGGACCTGCGTGTGTTTGAAACGTTTGCTTCAATTCCGCACCAAAGAGTCGGGTTCTAATTTTTAGTAATGAGTGTTCCAAACTCAAGACCGTTTAAGGACTGGAAGTCCATTAATAAAAACAATGACTCTTTTTTTCACTTCAACTAGGATAAGCTCTCAAAAGATTATTTTTCCTAAAACATAATTAACATTATTTTATTAGCCTATACTGCCCAGCCAAACCCATATATAAATGTCACCCATTTCCAGGGTGGTTCTCATGTTTCCATACCATTAGTACCGTATGTCCTCTTCGGATTCCCACAGCTTAGGGCCTCGCTGTGTTTAAATCAGGCACTGGGCGAAAAAATTAATATCACATATTTTTTCTTCCGTAAATAGAATTTTAAGATTAAATATTATTCACTTAAATTCCAGATTTTTTTTTTTAAACCCACTACAACAGTACTATAGCAAAAAAAGAAAACAAAAACAAACAAAAACGTTATATCATTGTCACCAATTAGCTTTAATCCCATGAAGAATGATTGCTGTAAATGCTGTGTAATTTTCTCTGCAAACAAAATCGTATCTCCATTTTCGCCAAAGGAACTCTGTTAGCATCTGATACGCTACTACCGTATATGTAAAGTTTAATTACCATGATTAAATTAGAAGAACAAATAAAACAAATATACCATGTAGTATATGTACCCCCAAAGAACTAAATCAAAATAAATACTTCAAACCAATGGGAATAATTGGGACAAAACGTAGGGAAAACAGTTGCCACGTGTACAGTAGCTTGTGACATTTGAACTGTTAAATGAAGTAATAGGCATCGTAAGTGAACAACAAAAAAAAAAAAAAATGGCATCGTTTACTGCCAATCAATTTCTGATGCTTACATACACATACTGTTGAACCACGGAGGCTCGTATCATTGCTACAATTTACCTTAATGCATGTACTATATAATAAATCTATTATATAGTACATATATGAAAGTAAATTGTAAGCAACTATGCGTGCCCAGGTGTGTCGAACATGGTTTATATGAAGTATGCCTGAATGGCAGCCCTTTTCACAAAATAAAAGCAAGAGTAAGGATTAACTGTTTAACTAATTAGTCGCCCTTGCTTTATTGATTGTGTTCTTAGTCAAAATTTCAGCTATTTTGCAGTTAAGCCACAGATGACCTGAATATAAAAACGTGCTGGTTCTGGGGAATAATAAGGCGTATCCGAGGGAGAAATGGCGCGTCCCATATAGTCTCCTGCCCCAAGTTTCATTGATAGCCAGCTAATGTGAAACTCTTGTTTTACATAATCTGACCTCTTTTCTTTTAATCGCTGCTATTTGAACTGCCCAAGGAATCATTTTAGTCAGCTCCAATAATTGCAGACTACCGTTCATACACACTACATGAAACAAGCATAGACTAAAAGGTGCATTTTGTCAGTTTCTATTTTAATTCTGTTGAAAATTGTGCTAAGATTACTGAAAATTGTGTGTTCTCGAAACACGACTGTGTCAGAGGTTTAGAGCCTTATTTTTACCAAAGTTTCCATTTGATTAAAATCAGATCTCAGTTTCACCTGGGAGAGTGGTATTTAGATTGTGCAGTGAGGCATGAACATCAACATCTTGAAATACATTTAGTCGTCAGCGGGATCAAGGTTTTCTCAAGCAAACAATAGTTGTTTTTTTTTTCGACAAGCCCGACGGGCACCTCACTTTGAATACGGGCTGGACCCGAACTAAAATTAGATTTGCCCAGGGTGCTGGGCTATCGGATTTTTTGTTAGCACTGTGTAGATAAAGGATCAGTGAATTGATTGTTGCATTTTGTGGCCACTTGCTCAGTCGTCTGCCTATTTTCGTAACTGACACGTTTAACACTTTTTGCAGGATTTAAAATATCCAACGGGATTTCCGGAACAGTGCCAACATTTAGTCTAGGTTGAGCATTTGCATATCCTAAAGCTGATATATTTTTTTTTCACGATCCCTTTCCTTTGAGAAATGTAATGAACACAGTGCTGTATGGTATTGCATTTAAATCGACTCGCTTGCAGTAGTCTATCCATACTTTCTTTATGTCTTTATCTTTTGGAAAAGAACAAAATGTTGTCCACATCCTTTTCTTAATGTGCTATTACACACGTAAGCAATACAAAACGGCATTGTCTTTTACTCTGGCAATTGCTAGTCAGGATGCTGGAGTTGCTACTATGACGTAACATTACGAAAGTAACCGATTAGGCGCGATAATTTTGCATACGAGGTCACGGACATTCAGCTCCTTAAAGAAAAGCCAATATTTAAATATTGGCATTACAGTCACAGATGGTACTTCGGAAAAAGGTTTTCTTGTATAGTGCGTTTATTGTTCAATATTGCCATTGATTTCTGGTCTCCTTTAAGTTGTTGACAGACTCAAGCCAAATGAAACAACGTGCAATCGACATAAAAGTAAACCAAGTAGCAACAGAAGAGTTAGAGACACAAGCAATTGCTAATCACTACATTAACAAAATGAAAGAAACAAGGTAGTCTAAAAATCAATTTGATCCAAACAAATGGTGCTATGCAGCGATGGGGTTTGAGGGTGGATATTACTTTCATTGATCCAAGATATGAACATGGTAAAGTCAAACAAACAAAATGATATAAAATGACGCCGGAAGTCTCTTTATACTGAGGCAGCCGTCACCGCTTACTCTGATAACATCCATGCCAGTACGAAGATTGTCTGGAATCAGCCTACAAAATTATTGTCGTAAGTGTGATGGTGGGGTGGGGAATGGGTGATGGTGGGGTGGACATGTAGTGGTCAGCTATAAAGTTTTAATGATATAGGCCAAAGCATGTTCAGAAATGAAGGGGAGGAACAGGTTCCACACACACCCTTGCCTCTGTATACAGGCGTCCATGCCTAGAATCGAGTAGGGCAATATTATCGGTAGCGGCTACCACAAACAAAATCATCAACAAACAGTTTTTTCGAGGATTCTCCAAACTGAGTAAGATTAATTGCTTGTTTTCCATGTTATATTTAATTCAGTTTCATTCACAAATTCACAACTGAATCCCTGAAACTCGAAATTTAGTCGTCCATCATTCCTTGAGGCATACTTAA
This sequence comes from Potamilus streckersoni, assembly GCA_016746295.1. Classification (NCBI taxonomy): domain Eukaryota; kingdom Metazoa; phylum Mollusca; class Bivalvia; order Unionida; family Unionidae; genus Potamilus; species Potamilus streckersoni. The sequence goes on along the minus strand of JAEAOA010001785.1, from coordinate 634,879 downwards.
ACTATATTGATAGATGCTTCACTTACCGCTCTGTGTGTCTGTGTGTGTGTGTGTGTTATTTTCTTGTGTGTTGTAACGAATATGAGGGAATACATTGGGGGAAATGGAAGGCAATCTCCATTTTTTACCCCCTCTCTCTCTCTCTCTCTCTCTCTCTCTCTCTCTCTCTCTCTCTCTCTCTCTCTCTCTCTCTCTCTCTCTCTCTCTCTCTCTCTCTTATAATGTAAGACGCTTCCCCTGATACTTATGTTTTAATTGGTCTATAAAAACAAATATCAGGAGAAGCATCTTATGTTGTAAAACTAACCTCTCCCACACCGATTTATCTTAAAAAGTATCAAGGATACAAAAAATGCAAACATTTTAGGCATTTGATTTAGCAATATATAACTTTTAGCCAGACTGTCGCCAGGGATCACAAAGACTGTCACCTTATTTGCGTTTCGAATCAGATGTGAGTTTCTTTGGTGGTGCTTGAGAGAGTGATGTATATAAAGTGAAGTTGTTTGCATTTAAAACCAACACAGTGGAAAGAATGTTGACATACCTCTATGCTACTTTCATGTAATATGGCTGACATTTCTTTGGATATTGTACTTTTGGAAATTGTAAATGATCTTAGCACACTGCTAACTAAAATGACTGCTCCCTTGTGCTCAGAAATCAACCTGAATTTGTCTAAAGTACACTATCATTGGCAGCTATTATAATAGGGAAAATAAATTTTGCCAGACTAAATAATACATGCTTCTGAAAGTGCAACGAGCCAAACACATTAAATATATTAAAAAAGTTATCGCCTCTTTATTTACAATTTGCCTCTGAAATTCGGGAAGTGCAAATGACAGGTGGATTTAGCACTTTTTTTAATGGTGCACATCTCGAGTAAGGCCAAGCTCTATACTCTATAACCAATATTACACCCATCAATCATATACAAAAATAAAGGGAATTAAAGGTTCTTTGAACAAAACCTAAGATATACAAAGTATTGTTTAAATAGCCTGTATAACTAGTGAGAAAACTCGGGGAAATTCTTTTTATTTAAATTTCTAGCTCTGCTACATACGAAACTGTAGAGTGCCAACTTTAGTAACACAATCGTTAAATTTTCAAGGATGAGTCTTTGTTTCTAAGCAACATAAATAATGTCATTCACATTCTTTGATAATCTCAGTAATTCCACAAATGTTGGAGTTACATCTTTTTGAACAATGGTACATCCTTTTTATTTAGAAATATGAAAACTAGACGTTGCAAGTACTATATGCAGATGATACCGTTTTAAGGAAATGTACTGTTCTATAAACCTATAAACCAGAAAAGGATAGTAAGCAGTGTCTGTTTACATTAAAATATTCCAATAAGCTGACAATGTCATGGACACCACCCGGCGATAATAAAGTTAGAAATTATAAACTGATAAATGCAATTACTACGTTTTGTATGTATGTATATCCTTTGGTGTTTTTCGCTTTTAAAATATGTAGGGTGTTCGCGAATACTGCCTGCTATTTACTACTTGGATTTCAAACTCCTGTGTATGAATTTCAAAATCCTGTGTATGAATTTTAAAATCCTGTGTATGAAGTGTATGAATTTCAAAATCCTGTGTATGAATGTCAAAATCTGTGTGTCAAACCAAAAACATTTTCGGAAAGTCTGCACTTACAGGTCATAAAGATGACTGCCATCAATATTTCGGTAAGTATGATTTAGACCGATGAGATTCGAAAAACAGATCAAGATGCTATAGCCATGGCAACGATTACGTCATAAATTAGGATACTTTCGAAATCATTTTTGATTATAAAAGACATTTTTTTTGTAAGAAGGGAGCCGTTAGCAGTAGCTCACTCCGCCCATTCTGAACCACTTACAGTTTGCTTAATATAAACCTTTTAGAAAAAGTTGAAGCATGGCGATTAAGGAACAACAACAAAATATTTTAGAATACTATCTGATTTATGGTTCTTCATTTACGCCGTAAGTACTACATCGCAGCGAGCACCACTTAAGAGTTCGCTGCAGGCGAATTGTAGTTGGCCTTGTAATAGTTTGTAATTATACTAACATATTAGTACCCCTCCCTCCTTTCTAACCGACTGAGGCTACGATATCCATAGGTATATGAGGCGCCGTAATTCTGTTCCCCACCGTCTATATCAATAGGGACCAACATAGTTTAGGTCTTGACAGCTGAGAGAGAGAGAGAGAGAGAGAGAGAGAGAGAGAGAGAGAGAGAGAGAGAGAGAGAGAGAGAGAGAGAGAGAGAGAGAGATGATTTATATTATATATTGTTTAGGCCTGTAAATTTACAATACCTCTTACGCCAATTTAATTATTAAAGTAAAACTATTTCTATCAAGTAGGCAAACGCTTTCCCAAGAGCAATGTACCACGATCTTCTACCTGCCGTCTGCGCGGTAACGAACTTGTCTGGATAAGGGGTGGCGGCCAGTAGAAATGTGCTGACCTAATATCAATGAGGGCAGTTGCACAATAAAATTAAAGAATACTCGTGCCAAGAGAGGATGCGAGTAACATTACCTGAAACCGACTTAAAAGCAATGACGTAAAACAAAATTAAAAATTTCTCTTCTTTTGCGCGTATAGTTGATAAAAATGTAAAAGTTTGTTCCATGTATTCAAAAACAGACTACACGGTCTGTAAAGTCTATATTGTGACACTAGCACACGATCCAAAATCTTCGCATAGCCACTTGCGCAAGTCATTACAACTACGTCTACGTGTTATAATGCTGAAGTGACAAAGGTGGAAGAGTTTTATGCTAAACAAAGGCTTGTAAAAATGACGTATGGGATGACCGCTTTAAGATCTGGAAATGAAATAATCCTAACCAAAAATCATACAATATTTCTAAGTCTGAAAGGGTGAATATAATTGATTTTACAATGAGTGGATTAATATAACTATTTAATGGTTTGATCGGAGTAATGTATGGGTTATTTTCTTTTCATGATAAAATAAATTTTTTAAAAAAATTAAATATTCAGTAGACAAAATGACAAATAAGAAAACACTTACAGAGCATCAGATCAAGGAATTCCGTGCCTTGAGTGGAGCTGAAATTGTAAATAGGATATGCAAATGATACAGGACAGAAACTGAGATTTTATAAAAGATTTGAGATTTCCAAAACATAAAATGTGCTGAAATTATAACCACTATGTTTCATTAAATAAATACAACCAAAGAAATAGTAAAATAAGAATTTAGGTCGATAAAGAAAAATCAACAAGACTATATCAAACACATTCCGCAGGTTAGCCAAGTTCAGCTGTAGGTTCAATAAAAGGTTAAACTACCGGTAAATCCGCAGGAAAAATATCAACAACCAAACAGGTATAATGAAATGAATGGACATATACATAACTAATCAAGCTGGTGACAAATTGGTTCTCGTATGGTAAATAATAAACATATACAACAACAATGATAGATTATTCATAAGTTGATGCTACTGGAAATAAAATGCATGGCTGATTTGGAATTTCCAAGTGAGATTATAACACAAAGGTTTGATAATGTTATCAACGAGGCGCAGAAGGAGAATGTATAGAATATAAATTTTAAAAAGTTAAGTTTATGTTGGAGTATAACTTCGACAAAGTTCCATTGAATGAGTGAAGAAACTTAGTGAGGTTCTGTCGATAAATGACGCAGTAATAATGAATTAAGTTTAAATGCTACGACAACTTTAAATTTAAGACTTTACGTGCTCGTAAGTGTGTAACAACCAGATGCAATAGCGAAAAAAGATGATGTTCCTAAACGAGATGTTGAACGATGTGGCGACAATCTGCATAACTTTAACACGTCAATTTTCAAGCTAAGTTTTATAACATCAGAAGTCCATAATGATAAGCTCTTCAGATGTGTTAAAAATAATAACAAAATAAGTACTGTTTAACCCTTGCCCCGTCCCGATTGTTTAAAACTGCTAATCGCTTAATATTTGCTGTTGTCTTTACACGTATATGATGACGAAGACTTTTATAATTATCCATTTCGGAAATACCGGCATGAATTTGTCTGTAGTTACAGCCACAAATTTCACTCTTGAGAAGTATTTCAGCATTACATAAGTAAATAAATTATTCTTTGACCCCTTTAAGTGATTATCATGAAGCTAGAATGCGTTCACACACAACTCTTTAAACGATGTCGGCACGATTACGAATGTATCGCATTAATTTCCCCAGGAATAGACATCCATCTTGATATGTAAGAGCAAAACGTAACCTGATTACAATCAGATATCCACTGCATTGCGTGAAGATCTGACAGCGGGAGAGCTTAAAGGTCACGTTCTGGTCACCCAGGTCCTTACCATAATCGCTATTTTTTGTCAACCAATCACATGAGGCCTTATATATTTGGGTTTGGGAGATTGAGCAGTATGAATGAATAGCATCAATGTGTGCAGAGAGATTTGATTCTGAAAGCTGAAATCCGTTGGTTAATTCAAAGTTCACCAGAATATTATCCCTAAGCGGTTGCTGTCAGATCTTTACGTACGAAAGTGGAGATCTGATTGTAATCATACCGAAGCAAAACGAAGGCTTGTATCGTCATTATTGAAAGGCAAATACTGTATACATGCGTCGTTGGCACGACCTTCATAAGAGCAAATAACAATATACACATAGCAAGCATAGGATAGTAGGAGATCTCTGCCAGGCATCTCAAAAGACCAGGGGGGAAGGAAAGCAACTTTTGACATTAGTCTCTGTGAAGTACAGAACCCAGTATATCAAGGAATGGGAACGCTGAGTGACCAGAATGGGTGACTATAAATAAAGTTTGTAATCAAATTTCTTCTTGATTTCGTACGAAATGAATAACACCACATACATATTGGAGTGGGGTGGGGGTAACACGAACACATAAAGACTTTATAAATATCGGCAACAAAGGGAGACACTTCAAGGATTACCAGCTAACGTAGCTGAGAGCTTGCAAGGGGCCCTGCATATTAAGCTTTGGCCGTCCTTCAATGCGCTGGCGCTTTGCGGGAAACAGCAGACCAACAAGTAGGTATCTGCTTATTTTTCTTTTTCTGACAGCAGCAGAATAGGTCTCTGCTTTTTTTGTTGCTGCTTTCCACGCATGCGCCAACAATTTAAAAATAAGGTGATTTTAGATGTATACGTAAGTGTTCTGTTCTAACAGGGATTTTTTTTTACTAAGGAAGGATTTGACGCCATAGGTCAAAAGAAAGGATTTTAGTTTCCATTCGCATATCAAGGTCAGTAGAAATAAAATTTTTAATTACTAGCGAGCGTTCCATACCTGAGAACTGAAAGACTTAAAACTTTAGTGTAGACTATTGCCCGAGGCGGTTGGTCTCTACTGCTGTCAGAAGAAGAAAAAAAAAAAAAAACAGAGACCTACTCTGCTGCTGTCAGAAAAAAAGAAGCAGAGACCTACTTGTGGTCTAGCAACAGAGGTGCCAGATTGCTTGTTGCAAAGTCGTTTATGACTGAGTTAAGTGAAGGATTCTCATTCTGAACAAAAAAATGGCCCAAACAAAGCAGACAGCCCGCAAGAGCACTGAGACTTAACTACAGCCATAGCCCTTCTTTAACGACAGCGAATCATGAGCTAAAAACAAATAACTTAAACAGAAGATTTAAACTGCAACAGTTGATTTAACAAGGACATTTGTATAGCCGTTTTTATAGGATCTACAAGGATATACAGAGATAATGATCAGTGAATATAACTCGCTAGAAAAGCAAAGATCAAGAGAGAGCATGGAGGTGCACAAAGCCAACAAACAAGATACAAGGGAGTTAGAGGGATTTTTTTTTTAAGTACAAAGAATAGAAACACCAGAATGTTCTTTCATCGAATGTCTATATAGAGAAGGGACACAAGAAATGGAACTGAAAAATGTACCTAGAGATAGAACACCAGGAATTGTAGATGTAATGGTGACACTCAAGGTGTTAAACCCTGACTACACAAATCAAATATTTTCAATCAACCGGAAAGTAACTGAAAGATATTTATTGAGACCAAGAGGAACCAAACCAATACTTGCATACGGAGATATAACAATCAAAGGATTACCAGCAATTGTTACAACACCGACTCCCCACAGGAGGAAAATCAGAAAACAAACGAGAATTACATATAACCGATATTCCACTTGAAATATCGCTAGAAGCCACAAAAGAGAAATTCGAAGAGAAATTAAAAAGTAAGGTTATAACAGAACGCCTGGATACCAAACTGATGATAAGTATATACAAGGGATCAAGAATATTTGAAATTAAAAAGAGTAAGCTGGTCTAGATAAAAAGTCCTTTTACCTTTTTGGCTTTTTAACCAAATCATGGTATAATGGATGCATTTATCACAGGCCTTGCAGCAGATGCGGGAAAACGGGCCATACGCCAAATAAATGCACTAAACACCAAGAGCAACGACTAAACACCAAGAGCAACAACAAAACTCACAAACAACAAATATGAATCAGGAATTTCAACAACGAGATAATCCAAAAAGCTGCTAAAACCAAAAGACACATGAACTACAACAACAACAACAACAACCAAAACCAAAAATGCTGAATCCAACAACAAATAAGAATGAACAGAAAGCAATTCCAAGAAGTCAGAAATCTTAACAACTAGATGACTCAATAAATGCCATACCAAGAGACTTTTGGAAGAACAATGATAAAACCAAAATTACAAAAAAACCCACCTTAAATTTGGAGCAACAACAATAACAAAAAACGCTGAATCCCCAAGCACCACCAAGAAGGACACAACTAAGAGAAGTCAAATTCACAGTACAACATTAAAAATCAGGAGAATACTGAAGGCTTTAACCAAAATCTAAGTACAGCTTTAACACTAGCAACAAAATGAACAAGATAGAACGGTCAGTCAAAAGCAGGAATCCAAAGAGAGAAAAGGAAAGCGGTAAGGAGAAAGAAGAAAACGACAGAAAATATCTCCTTAAAGGACACGTATGCCTTGAATACAAAAATCCCTTATTTTTACACAATAAAGAAAAGACAAACTTTGTAATTATAGCACAACCATTACAGTAAGGCAGGAGGGCCTTCCTAAATGGTCTGAGAAGATCAACCACGGAGAGCACCCTTCAAAAAAGGCTTGTTCAGTACACTGCTGCCTATTTTAACCCATGTCAAAGGTTGTTTCTCATGGGATCTGCTAGGTAAGAATAAAATGCATCTTGTCTTACGGTTAACATACGTCCTCATTTTCTTTGACATGACCTCCATTCGGTCCTTAAATCTGTATTATGACATATTACACCCACTCTGAGTAATTATAAACTTGATGATAAAAGGGGTGGGGTGGCTATGATTATAAAGAATGATAGAGGTATAATTTGGAAAAAAGGGGGAATCTATGTCGGGGAGATTGTTACACGTAATTGTTGAAAAAAATATACTTTCTAAATGTTTATTTTCCAGCAAACAAATATAAAAAATACTTATACAACAACTTGACAAATATCTAAGTGAATTTACAATGGAAGATCTGGTAATAGGGCGAGATATAAATTGGCTAGAGGATTGAAATACATAGGAAAGGGGAATTAACTACAAATGATAAAGGGAGGAAAAGTTTTTAAATAAGCATAAATTGCATAATATCTGTAGAATGCTCAACCTTTCTAGAATTGAATACACTTATGAATACGAAAATGGTCAAGTCAGTAGATTGGATAAATTTTATGGGACTAACTTTAATATAAAAAGATACAAAGATTCTAAAATTACTAATGTGAAAATTTGAAATCATAAAATGATAGACTTAGAAATTATATTACATGAAGGAATAAATGGGTAGGGGTTATTTGGAAATTGAATAATAAAATCCTAGTAGATAAGGAATTTGAATAAGAAATTAGGAGGAAAATAAAATCATTTTTAGAAAGAGAACACATAGATATTAAAGTGATGTGGGACAGAACTAGAAATAAAATTACAATTGAATAGGGAAAATTCAAAAGAAACAGAAAATATATATTGAAAATGAAACTTCAAAAGATAATGGAATAAAAGGAAAAAGGACAGGAGATAAGAGCGGGGAAATTAAAGGAAATATCCAAGAATGCTACACAGAGCTACACAGAAGAGAGGAACTGAGGAAAGGTGGGCAAAAAACTATAGATAAAATAAGGGATAAAAACAGCAAATTCTGTTGGGAAAAGTGATATTTTAAAAAGGATAAAGGAATATTACACTGAACTTTATACAGCACAAAACAATAATTCTAATTTGATTAAAGAATATTTAGAAGAAATAAAGTGTGAGATATCATCGGTACATAAAGACTTATGTGATGATTTCATCTACACAGAGGAAATTTTAAAAACTATAAAACAATTAACGAAAGGAAAATTCCAAGGAAGAGATGGACTCACAGCGGAATTCTACCATAAATTCCAAAGTGAGTTAGCGCCAATTCTTGGGCTTTTATATAATAATATCTTTTTAGAAAACAACACAATGTCAAAAACCATGAGAGAAGGTCTGATTTCTCTAATATATAAAGGAAAGTGTGAGAGAGAAGATTTAAAAAATTGGAGGCCCATCTCCCTCCTAAAAAATGATTATAAAATGTTAAGTAAACTTCAGCAAATAGGGTAACAAAATTGTATGGAATCAATTATAAATATTAATAAAACTTGCGGGGAAAAAGGGAGAGATATACAAAATAATATTCTTAATATTAGAACAATAAAATATTATATTAAAGAAAATGGAAAAATAGGCGCCATGTTGCTTATTCATCAAGAAAAAGCTTTTGACAGAGTCGAACACAACTATATACAAGCAAACGGGGTATTAACGGATAAATTCGAAATACAAATATCAGTGAGGCAAGGTTGCCCACTATCTATGCTATTATACGTAATAGCGATAGAAATTCTAAGTAGAAAAATAAGAAACAATAAACTTATAGATGGAATAAAATTACCAAATTTTAAAGATGAAATTAAAATGCTCCATCATGCTGATGATTGCAACAACTTTATTAAGGACCCGAACTCTTTTAGACACTTAGAAAAAGAGTATGAAAATTTTGGTAAAGCATCGGGTTAAAAAATTAACCATGATAAAATAGAAATACTTAAAATAGGAAACTGGAATGGCAATCACCTTGGGTTGCCCCTCTTCCCGACTACATTAAAAAAAAAACAGACTGAAAGCATTAGGTATTTTTTATGGAAAAAAATGAAAAGAGAAAAACTATAAACAAATAATTGAAAAAGTTGTAAAAAATCTACAGATATCTGGGCACTAACACCGTTAAGCATAATGGAGCGTGCACAAGTGGCTAAAACATATTTATATTCAAATATGATTTAACTCCTTAAATCAATTGACATAGAAAATACAAATTTAGGAAAAAAAACAAAACAAAGAGATTATTAAATATATATGGGGATATAAAACCCACTATATTCAAAGGAAGACACATATAAGGCCAATAATAGGAAATGGTTAAATTTACCAAATCCAATTTAAATTAAGTACACAAATATTTTAAATAGTTTTAAAGCACTTAAATTAAAACCCAACGTATGTATGCATGCATGTATGTATGTATGTATGTATGTATGTATGTATGTATGTATGTATGTATGTATGTATGTATGTATGTATGTATGTATGTATGTATGTATGTATATATATATATATATATATATATATATATATATATATATATATATATATATATATATATATATATATATATATATATATATATATATATGATTATGAAAAATAGACAAGATATTTATTAAAAAAATAATAATAATAGTAGACTAATCGACGTACCGAGGAATTCGAGATATATAAAAAAAAATATGCTTAAATACAAGGATGATGGAGAATTATGGAAAGTCAATAAGAAGGATACATATAGAAAAATAGAAAAATAAGAGATTTACGTACTAAAAATACTAGAAGTAAAATAAAACTAGAAATATGAGGGGCAAACTGGGATATCATATGGAAAAATTGGGAAAAAATAGACTATCAAAAAATACAAAGTATAATTTTTAAATATTTACATAACACATGGTTAGCTGGAGAAGTCGACTTAAGAAGACATGATAAGGCAAATACCGAAATGTACATTATGTAAAAAATATAATTATACCAAAACAAATGTCATAACAGAATGCGAGAAAAAAAAATAGAAAGAAATGATATAATTGCGCTAATTATGAAAACAGAAGTACAGGGAAAATATGCTTTTATATTTAGATGGAAACTTTTAAAAAGGTTTATATATGAAATTTATTGAATATATCATTTTAGTAATGAAAAAAATGTGGACAGGTAATAACCATTAGAAAATGAAATTTTAGCTAGACTAACAATGTAATAATAATGTCTAACTTATATTTTTTCTCTTTATAGACAGGAATCTACACATGGAAGAAGCAAACGACAAGGACATCGTAGGGCTATATCACATGGCGATACGCGAAGTGGGCAGGCCTGCGAAATAGCCTTCGAAAATCCCATGCGTAGCAGAAAATTTTGTTTTTGGAACACCTATAATAAATATTATGAAAATTGCCAAACATGCAGGGAATAATATAATTAAATAAATGAAATGTCTACACCCTGCATTAAACAAAATAATCCCTTGAAGTATTATATACATTTAAAAGGAGAGACGACACACCACGTTCATCAGTTAAAACATTAGGTATATGTATATATATATATATATATATATATATATATATATATATATATATATATATATATATATATATATATATATATATATATATATATATATATATATATATATATATATATATATATATATATATATATATATATATATATATATATATATATATATATATATATATATATATATAATGCACCGTCCCAACCTCAAATGGTACAATTTCCAAATACCAAATTATATAAAGATTTTTAAAAATTGACTAATTATCTGCTAGAATATATACGCATATAATAATTATAAATGGAGAGAATTAAAGGAGATGTGAATTAAGTGACAAGATATGCATATAAATTTTTTTAAAATAAGAAAACTGGGAATTGAATTTGGTATAGAGGCTGTCCTAACAAATACACTATATAGCAACACACGTTATAGCACGATACCCTCGTTCAATACTTCAGCTCTCTCATTCTTGCTCAGTTATTTCAATTATTCATGTATGCTCTTCTTTCATACTTTCTTTCCCTCCCTTCACACCTTTCCTTCTCTCCTTCATTTTTTTTTTATTTATACTACTATTAATCTGTGCCTATTGGAGATTTGTCCAAGGCGATTAAGAGTTATCATAAATGGAGCTGTTTCACTTGCTGTCAATTGTTCACGGTATCAATTTTAACTGCAGCCAAATCTACAGCATGTATTGCAACACCATGGATGCTTTTATTATAGATATTAGTATTTTGTGTGAGTATGTGTGTGAGTATGGATGTGAAAACCATGCATATGATAAATTCAAGGTGATAATTACTGCATACATTCCTGTACAAGAACATGTGTATGTAAAATTCTCATGGATAATAACGTAAAAATTATATCTATGAATGTTAGAGGCCTGCAAAGTTCAGTTTTGTAACGAAAGGATATTTTTCACTGGGTAAAACAAAAGAATATACCGATAGAATGCTTGCAAGAAACTCATAGTACAAAGAACGATGAAATATATTGGGCAGCTGAATGGGGATACAAATGTAAATTTGGCCACTGCTCTAGTAATAGTGCTGGGGTTGCAATATTTTTTAGAAATACATTCGAATTTGTAATTCATAGAGAAGGATGTGACAGTCAAGGAAGGTTTATTATTTTAGATATTACAATTAACGGCAACAGAATAACCCTCGTGATTTTGTATGGTTTTAATGAAAATAATCCTAGCTTCATTAGAAAGTTAAAGGAGGAGATTTTATTTCTTGAGAACTCATCAATTATTATGTGCGGACACTGGAATACTGTTCAGGATTTAGACTTGGATACTTATAATATTTTATATGACAAACACCAACAGTCTAGAGCAGTGATCCAAGACCTAAAAAATGAATTAGAACTAATTGATCCCTGGCGAAATTTGAATCAAGACTTAAGGATGTATACCTGGAGGCAAAAATCTCCCTTGAAACAAAGCAGATTAGATTACTTTCTCGTGTCTGAAGACATTCATATGATTACGGTTGGTGCGTTTATCTTACCTGGATATAAGTCTGATTATTCAGCAATTGCTCTGAGTATGGCTTTCTCAACATGTTTAAGGGGAAAAGGGTATTGGAAAAAAATGCCCAACTGTTGAAGAGCATTGAATATACTGATTTAGTCAAAAAGTGTATAGCTGACACTGTAAATTAATATTATGTTGGGGGAAATAATGATGACTCCCTCCATGTTTCTCTTTCCTGTAATGACCAATGTTCTTTGAAATATTGAAAATGAAAATAAGATCTGAAACTATATGCTTTTCTATTAAGAAAACGAAAGAAAACGGGAAAAATTGTTTAAAAAATTGAACAAAAATATAATAGAAATTTATGGGTAACTGTTGATTAACACAGATAGGGAAACTTTAGAAAAGTTAGAGGAAAAGAAAGCAGCATTAGAGGAATCTAGAAAAAAAGTACATGGAGGGCGTTATCTTAAGATCTAAAGCCAGATGGTATGAATTTGGAGAAAAAAAGCACAAGATACTTTTAAAATCTTGAAAGATGAAATTACGTCAATAAGACAATATAGGAAATTATTTTAGACGATGGGACAAAATTATCTGATCAAATAGATATTTTAGAAGCCCAAAAACAGTTTTATATGGAATTGTACAAAAGCAGAATTGTTCAGCTTGATGACGAGGAGGACTCAAGAAACTCAAAATAGATTATCTAACCAAAATAGATTTTTAAATCACAATATTATACTCAGTCAAGAGGAAAGGGATTCGTGCGAGGGTGTGCTTACATTTAATGACTGCGGTTTGTCTCTAAAAAATATGGGAAACGGAAAAAGTCCTGGCTCAGATGGATTCATTGTAGAGTTCTACAAATTCTTCTGGAAGTTTCTTGGGGGATTCCTTTGTAGATCAATAAATTATGGATACACTGTAGGAAAACTTTCAAATTTTCAGACTCGAGGAGTCATAACATGTCTACCAAAGGAAGAAAACGATAGAAGATTCTTCCAAAATTGGAGACCTATATCACTTTTAAATATTGACTATATGATCGCTTCGGGAGCCATTGCAGCCAGGATCAAAAAGTTCCTTCACTCAGTAATCAGTGATACCCAAAAAGGATTTATGAAGGGAAGATTTATTGGAGAAAATACCAGTCTACTATACGATATCATGAATCAACTTGAAAATGAAAATAGATATGGTTTATTATTACTAATAAACTTTGAAAAAGCCATTGACTCAATTGAATGGACCTCAATTAAATGGACCTTTGTAGAAGAAGCTTTATAATCTTTCAAGTTTGGTGATTCTATTTGTAAGTGGTTTAGGCTGTTTTGTAATGAATCTAAAAGTTGTGTTATAAATAAAGGGCATATGTCATCTTTTTTTAGACCAGAAAGAGGATGTCATCAAGGAGATCCCCTTGCACCTTACTTGTTTATTATTGGGGTTGAGATTTTAGCTATAACTTTAAAGCAAAATGTGGATGTACAGGGACTGATCTTTGATGTCAATGAATATAAATTTGGTCAGTATGCCGACGACGCTTTTATTCTTCTTGATGGATCTCAAATTTCTCTTAAAGCAGCTATGAATATCTAGCAAAGTTTTTTTTTTTTATTGTCTAGACTTAAATGTAACATAACTAAAACAAAAGCCATTTGGATTGGAAACAAGAAATTTTCTAATGAAATAATATGTCCCGATATGTGCCTAATTTGGTCCTCCTCAAACTTTACACTCCTGGGCATAGATTTTTCGTCAGATCTACAACAAATGGTGGAAATTAATTATATGAAGAAACTAAGAAAGGCAAAACTAATATTGGCAAGCTGGAGTCAAAGACATTTGTCAGTTGTTGGTAAGGTATTTGTTGTAAAAACCCTTGTTCTGCCCATATTTATACATCTTTTCTCAGCACTTCCAAATCCAACAGCCAAAGTTGAAGCAGAACTAAATCGTACATTATTTAAATTTGTATGGGGTGGAAAGGTATAGAGAATTAAACGCGATATATTAGTAGCCCCAGAGAACGAGGGAGGACTCAGTATGATACATATATTCTCATTTATTAAGTATATTAATATAAGATGGGTAAAAAGATTGTTGGAAAATGAAAATGGAGCTTGGCAGAACTTAGTCAATACAATTATACTCAGAAATGAAAAGGATATTTGGAACTTAGGGAGAAGGAAATTAGAAGAATTTAGTAAGCTTATTAAAAACAGTTTTTGGAAAGATGTCATTTTGGCAGTATCTTATGGGAAAGAGGAACTCAAAGTGCAAATGAGTTCTTATCCATGAGCATTTTTAATTTTATCCCCCCAGAATGTTCTATCAATACAAATCTTTTACAGAAGCCGGTTTTGAAATTCTGGATGATCTAGTAGATGATTATGGCAATTTATTACCTTTTGAAATGATAAAACAAAAAACTAGAAATGGTGACTTATTGAAATACTTCTCCTTAATATCCAAAATTCCAAAAGCATGGAAAGAAGCCATAAAAAAACATTTAGTACATCATAATTTTGAAAGGCAGGAGGATAAAATAATGGATCTGAAAAAAATATAATTCACTCAAGTTTATATACAAAGATCTTTTAAAAAAGGCTAAAAGGCAATATACTGCTAAGCAAGAATCTTGGATGTAATTATTAAATACAAATATAAGTAGTGAGGAGTGGTCTGACATTTATAGCAGGGGAGCGAAATTTTGTACCAAGGATACCAAATTGATCTCTTTTAACTTTAGATTAATCCACAGAATAATCTCTACAAATTATTTTTTTAAAAGAATAAACATATTGGATGACAACAAATGTAAGTTTTGCAAGAGAGAGAGAGAATGAAAGTATTGAACATCTCTTCTATGATTGCAATATTACTTCACAGTTCTGGTACAGTTTTATTGATCATTTAAAACCATCTTGCCCAAATATTGTACATTTGTCATAAAATAAATACTTTTCGGAAGTCAACAACTGGACAGTTTGTGTAATTTCTTGCTTATTTGGGGAAAATATTACATTTATACTTGCAGATTCAATATGCAAAATCCATCCATGTTTTTAAGCAGAGAGTTGTAATGTATAAGAACGTTGAAAAATATACTGCTAAGATAAACAAAAAAAAAAAAGAGGACCATTTTCTTAAGAAATGAACCTCAATAGATCAATAGGTCACTTGTATCTGATTGGATGGTAAACAGGAAAAAAAACCACTATTTTCTAAAGCTTATGTCACCTACATTATGCCATATGCATGTGTGAATGAGTGTGTGCATGTTTGTGTTGTCTTTTATTTTTTCTTTCTTTTAATATAGATTACATATATATATGAACAAGGGGAACGACCCCCATAAGGTAAATGAAACCTTATCGGATGAGTGAACCTTTAGATACAATTTGAAAATCCCCCATCAAAAAATATTAAAAAAATATTTTTTTTTAAAATCAAAATTCTGTTTATAATATATACATAGCAACACATCAGGGAGAAAGCACAAACACATAACACACTTTACTGTTTCTTTTCTTCGATTAAGTAGGGTGGGGGCATCTGTCTGGTGCCCCCCCCCTCCGAAAAAAGAGACGTTTCTGCGTTCAATTTCATCTTATTCGCTTTGGTCGTTTTGAAAGCTATACTACCGTTGTGTCACACGGTGAAATATATTTCATTAAAATCTCATTGGTGGATTTTGCTTGTTTCGGTCCAGGTTAAATAATAACTACCAATTCCAAATTAATATAGTTTATTCCTGCTTGACAAACCAGAAGTACTAGCAAAACAACAAGTTTAGCTCAAAAGTCATTGATATGCAGAGCTTAAAGATGCTGTCAGGTTGTGCGATTGCCCGAATCATGCAAAATGTAGAACAGTGATGAGCGAGAACAGTGATGAGCGAACAGTGAGAGCAGTGATGAGCGAGAACTCCCGCAAATTAGTTGAAAGTCGGACATATCGCGAAGTATACAAATTTTTATTTAACCGTTCTTGTCGCGACATCTGTTTGTCTGGTAGGCTATTGTTGACACATCTGTGTACTTCAAGCATGACATGAATGGTTGTTGTTAAACTAAATTTGATTGGCACATTGTGCACTGGAATAACTATTATGGCATAGCTTGAACCTTCCATGAAGGATGTTTAACAAAAACGGTGTTTAAGATTCGGGCTACCTAGTAAACCCAAAAATGTCTTAATCCCGACGTGGTTCAATATCTTTTCCTGTGGAAAATACTAGCTGGTGATAGTGATGGTGACAACAGTTTTTCAAGTTATGAAGTATATTGGATTATTGAGCTGGTAAATGTTAATGGTAATACCAGTGAGTGATTTTGAACCTGAAAATGGTGTTACATACAAGTCAGCTGTACATGTTCGATAGGAAAAAAAAAAAGACAGGACGGTCTATTTCCCTTTCAGCGGTATTTCTAAGTTAAATGTAGAAAGGGCAGAATACTGAGCATATTTAAAATACAGACATTGTAATATCAGAATGTAATTTTCATTTTTCTTAATCATTCATCTTAGTCCTGGGAATTATATGTTGCAAAACCATATATGCATATCAGGGCTAAGATAAATTGACTAAACAAAGGATTAAAAGAAAATGAACTAAAAAAGTGAAGATATTTATTTGAATGCCTATACAGTGAAGAGTGCATTTATATATGTGCGAATTTAAACTAATTTCCCGGAGTTATTATGCATCACTGCCTTTCAAGTGAACAAATTTACACAGTATCTGCGAGATTTGTGCACGTACGTCCCCTGTCTTCTTAAATCTACTTCTTCTATTACGGTCAATTGACAGGTGATGTTGAGTTCGTCTCAAATGAAAATGGTGCAGACCTGACATCAAATATGGTGATAATGGCAGACTTATTGAAAATTCTGCTATCTCAGCTCCTTTTATGTGGATGGTAATTTTGACATTTTTATAATGGTTAACTGAAGTTTTGGACTTTCTTGATAACAATGGACCATATTGGTTTCACAAACACAGGCAGTTTTCATTCTTCACTGTTCATATAAAAGTTTTGAATGCTGTTATAATGTTATATAAGTGTTATTTTGTGTTATTAAAACAACAACGTTGTAGCAACATTCCAGAAAGTTCACCAAATCACGTTGCCGCAACGTTATATGACAACGTTGCAACAGCCTATTTTTAGCTGGCTCGTATCAACAATAAATATATTCCATAATTCTAAGTTCAAAACGTATTTGTTCTTGTAAGGCCGTAAAGTTAATTGACTTAAATAGATACTATATTGTAATAAAGATAAATATACAGACAAAGGGATTCAAAAATCCTATGCAATTATTTTTCTGGTATAAAATTTTGTATCGTTGCCCTCTTTTTCCTGTCGTATTCATACTCTGGATAATTAAACGTTTTATTTATTTTTATTTATTATCAACAATAAATATTCGATGTGATCTTTTCTTGACCAAACTGGGTACCCGAAAAAAGTCCGTGGGATGAACTATTTTGGTATGGAAGTTGTTTTTTTTTGATAACATTTAACTTATGGTGCCGAACATTAAACAACCAGGATTAGTTTGATTTGATTAAGATATATTACTATTAATATATAGACCAAGAAGTATTTAATTTAATCGGAGCATATTCGCCTGCATGACTACGTTAATGTATACTTTGATTAATTCCATTAGTAAACAGTTGACAAGCAAAACAAAAACATGCAAAGTTTTAAGGTTTTATTTAGTGACCAATAATAATAAATAATTCAATAAATCATTCGTTGGTAGGACCATAAATATGAGCATCCTACCTTAGCAGTTTTAAAGCATTTATATCTCCCTCAGAATACTCGGCCAGTCCGGTCTTTGAACCGGGTACGCGGAACTATATGTATATGTTCTTCGCGAACCTTTCTCTTTTAAAAGAATGGATTATACAAGTTAAATTGACATATAAGTGTTTAGACATAAATATTTCCTTGACAGATTGATACTAATTATCATTCAATTGATAAAATCAAGACAAAAGGTTTGAATTCGATTTGACCAAAGGCTGAATTTCAAGTAAGTCTAAAACAGTTTTCTCCACATTTTCATTTATGATTAAAAATTGAGAAAAAGATTATGTAAGCGTCACTGTGAACGAAATATGCGTATCAAAAATATATTTGAAAAAGTGCGCTTAATTTGTGTACAGTATGTTGTGTTCCAAAGTCTTCTTCCGTCTAGGGAAGAAGGGGGGGGGTGTCATCTCCCACGGCTGTTAGGAGTAGGAATTCTAAAGCTGGAATATCATTCTAGATTCACAAAATCAAACTACGAAATTTTGATACATCAGTACAATACTGCACTCATCTGACGTCATCGTCAGCCATCTCGGAACATCGTCGGGATTCGAACTTTGATTCATTTAGGACATGTAGTGATAGGACTTATATTTTTTGATTCGAGCATGAATGTTTGGACTATAATCACAAACTTTGAGTCCTTTTTCATACTTTTACTGTGTTTTCTTGGAAAATACAGTTTTCTGTTAATGTTTACAAAGTTTGTTGCCTTCACTCTTTTCTTTTGTTGTTACTTTTAAGCTGGACTAAATATAACATTATCTATATTTTATATAAATAAGTATACAATTATGTATCAGTGAAGAAATAAATATATTAATCAAATGCTATGTTACAATGACGAAAAACAGAAAAAAGATAAAATGAATTTTAATTAAAAAAGTTTGATATAATTATTATGATAAGAAAAGTCTGGCGTTGTTGTTTAGATGTTTCCTATCATAACCTTCTTCTCGTGTCTAGTTACGAGAAGGTAGAAAGTTCAGCATTCATAAGAATAAGGTGTCACTAATGATGGTGTAGATACGGTTACATCTTTTTGTGAAGAAGCTTTGGCTACGAGAAGGTACCAAGAATCTGTGAGAAATAGACATGCCACTCTTCTTGAGCCTGGAATCGCACTCTGTAAGAAATAGACATGCCACTCTTCTTGAGCCTGGAATCGCACTCTGTAAGAAATAGACATGACACTCTTCTTGAGCCTGGAATCCCACTGAGAATAACCAGTCCAGTGCCTATTTTTATATCCTGGAACTGGCAATTAACAGCGCTTCATCCGATGTCACAAGATGTCTGTCTAAAAATCACGCGTGCTTCTTGCGTGCTAGTCAAGGAGAGCTTTAACTTTATATCAAGTTTTAGGGGAGGGGGAGATAGAGTGTGAGTGTGTGGATAGTATTTTTCCGAAGTAACGACCTTGTGGATCATACATTGTCCATAACCTTCCAGTTGTAAGTGGTCATTCACATTGTGAACTTAATTAATTTAATTAATTCCCTAGGGTGATTATCAATTACTTTGTTCCCAACATCACAACGCAATTTAATAAGGTTTTATTGATTGAATGGTGAGATAGAACATTATTCGTGGCTTCTATCCGATGGTAAACTATTGAACTGGCTTATTAATTAGGCTTTTTCCATTACCAAGTGAAAGCTGAGGAAACAATAATAATGCTTAATCTAAATTCATTTCAATGTCCTATTATAGTCAGGATATGATTATTGATTGGACCACGCTTCTCCTACAATCCAAATCAATATCAAAGCACTATCTTAAATTTGGATGTTTTTGTCTTCCAATAACTAGAGATTTCAATATGTTGTACACAAATTAATATTTTCGTTTCTTTTTTTTAAAATTGATATCTTGATATAATTATATCATTGTTTTCTTAAAACCACTGAGAAACTTATATATGTTGGATATAGGTACATACATACATACATACATACATACATACATACATACATACATACATACATACATACATACATACATACATACATACATACATACATACATACATACATACATACATACATACATACATACATACATACATACATACATACATACATACATACAATGGTGGATATATATTATTATTTAAAAGAATAAATTTTGAGTTTTGAATTATTTTTATTTATATTTTGAGAGTGAGACAGTGCACTAGAAGTTATAAAAAAGACTTATTGTTTTACGTGATTTACTGGTTTTTTCCCGAGTCGTCTCTCTCTTTATATTTATGTTAAAAAAAATGATATACGCTATTATCATGACGAGGATACTTGGTTTGCGTAGTGCAGTGAGTAACATTTCCTTTATTTATTTTTGTCAACCCTTGCATTCAGGTGCATTCCAATTCCTTTAAATTTCGAAATACTGAAGACGATCCGAATAATCTCTACTTTAGAGGCTAAAAAATAAACGAAAAAATGTTTTATATTAGGTTTTGGTTAGTTGTTAGTCTGGGTCACCCATTTTAGTTGCGTTCCCTATTTCCCATATATGTGTATGTGCTACATATTTCCAGTACATGTCCATGTGCTACACACGGATTTTTCTGAACTCTTTCGCAGGCCTGTCCACTTAGCCCCTAGTCCGAGTTTCCTCTGACCCTTGACACCCCATTTTTGATAATTTTTTAAAAATGTTTATTATTTGTTTTATATAAAAACCCAGACATCAAAAATGGAGTGTCAAAGGTCAGAGGAAACTACTTAGCCCCGTGTTGTCTTTGTCTCTTACTTCTTCCATGTGTAGGTTCCATGTCCCGCAAATAGAAAAAAAAAAGAGTAATTAGATCTTATTTATTAGAGGTTAGATTTATTGGATGACCTGTTATCATATTGTTAAATATTCGATTTGCGTGTACAATTTGTTAAGTTTGATTATTGTCTCCACTTTCATTTTAAGAGTTCACTGGTGATATTTTCGCAATTATTATATGTAGACTGGCCTATTTGGCTGGTAAATTGACCCATCATATATCGTTTACTTTAAAATCAGGGTCTTTGGTATTTGGTCCTTTGAATTCATTTTTTGTTGAATTAATTTGATATTTTGTTTGACTCGCCTGGTTGTTTCTTGGATTTTTTTTAAATTGAACATCTGTCTTGTAATAATTTAACTCTATATGTCTGTGTAGACCCCAACAATGCCGTATTGACGAGTATTGTGAAAAGGGTGTTTGGTCTGTTGACTCTTGACTGCTAATGTTATAGGTAGACGGGACGTACAGAATAAACTTTTCCCGGTCACTTTGGGAATTTGACACGCACGCTGACCGCATATTGGTCAGTGTTATTAAATTGTTCAACGAGGCCATATGTTTCCAGATGATAAGCTGTGGGGGAAAAACCCGTTTGTGATTGACTAATGCACAGGTCAATCCGTAGTCCACCAGTAATTTTTTTTTCTGATAGAAGGCACCAGCAGACCCCATGGCAAAACACACATGGGAACGAAAAGTCTTGCTGCTGTCCTTGCATCAGTACTTTTCACAGCAAATATTTATACATGCTTCGTCAGATAGTCTGTGAAAACAACAACATGTTGCCCAGATCACATGGCCTTAACTGACCTAAAACCGCCTTGGCGACACGGTCAAAAAGTATCGGGAGTAACGGTACTGGCTTCTTGCCCCTGGGGGTTTCCCTGTTGGCACAAGGAATCCAATAGTCTAGTAGTTACGTCATCATGGCACCAGTGTATTACTTCCGGAATTAATAATTACAGTACTATTATTTTCTCCCAAGTGTCTGCCTTCTGCTTGACCATGTGACCATAGGTGATATAATGCATACTTTATCAGTTGGAAATTGAGAAGCATACAGACATCTAGACCAACAAGTAGGTCTCTGCTTTTTGTTTAATCTGACAACTGCACCAACCCTAACATCACTCGCATCCACATATAGTTTGAACGACTGGATGAAATCTGGAGCCGTTAAAACTATGGCACTTTCAAGTATGGCCTTCAATTTATCGAAAGACTCTTGACATTTTTCAGTCCGAAGAAACTTGTTTTTCTTTCTCATCAAGTTTGTTGGAGGTTCAACTACATTAGAAAAAAAATAGAACAAAATTTGCGATAGTATAGTACCCAGCCATACCTAAAAATCGCATCAGCTGTTTTCTATTGACAGGTACTGGAAATTCGGAAATAGCTTTTACCTTAACATCTATAGGTTTAATCTGACCGTGTCCCACAATATGTCCTAGAAATGTAACACATGCACTTTTAGATAAATTAATAGTCAAATTTGCATCCGTGAGTCTGTCGAAGAACTTCCGAATCGTGGTTAGATGTTCTTTCCAGGTGTTGTAAATGATGACATCATTAATATATGCATAACCATTGTCTATACCAGAAGTAATCATATTCATAAGGCGTTGAAAAGTACTCGGAGAACCCTTCATCCCAAAAGTCATCACTTTGTACTAGTAGAGTCCATCTGGAGTCACAAATGCCGAAATTTCTTGGTAACGTATTTGGTATTATCAATTTTGTCGATACAATCATCGATTCTTGGTAGTGAAAATGAGTCTGGGTTTTTTTTCTTCACACTCTTCACCTTCCTATAATCAGTACACATTCGGAAAGTTTTATCCGGTTTCAGAACAAGAATGCACGGTTAACTCTAATCACTCTTACTGGGATCTATAAAATTATTTTCCAGTAAATACTGAATCTCTTTTTTCATATATTTCTGTTTAAAAGGATTCATGCTGTATGGGTGCCGTTTCACGGGTTTCGAATCTTTTATTTCAACGTCGTACTTGTAGGCACGTCTGGAAACAAGTGCTTATATCCAGACAATAATTGTTTAAGTTCACTTTTATCTTGATCTTGCAAATGAGAAAGTTTCTGGTCTAGATTTTCCATAACTTCTTAATTCCGAAGACTTGTTGTTCTAAGATTAGTAGAATCCATCTGAATTCCTTTATTCAAATCTTCCTTTGGTGTGACAGGTACAACTAAATTAATTACATGATTTACTTGGTTATTTTTTAAAAAAAAATAATAGTACTTCATTATTTTACTTAGACCAGAGTACTAATATTACAATTTAACTCTTCTTTTCTTTGTAAGGGCCATAAAATCTAACTTTAAGAAAATTGCGTAGAATGAGCAAGATAGAATGGACTTGATTACAGGACACAAAAATTCTCTCTAGTACACATTGGTGAAACCATAGCTTCACTTTCGACTTGAACTGCTGAATGCCAAATTCAAGTGTAATAAGATGGAACACTCCGGACCTGAAATTTGACATTTGACCAGATTGATAAAATTTTAGAAATCCAAACTGAGTAAATTCCTTAAAGGAAATACTTCTGAAAAACTTGTTGACCAACAAATGATGGACAACATATTTTTGTTACATGACATGGTCTTCCGTACAATCTACCATGATTTTACTGGATGGTTCATCAAATACAGGAATTGGTTGCAAATGAGCTTTAGGTATCTTTTGCTTTGGTTTTCTCACAATCTGACATTCATAACAAGATCCACAAATCTTGGAAACATCACTTTTGATTTTTGGCCAATAGAATTGAGTACAGATCTTGTGATACGCGTTATTTATCCCCAAATAACAAGCCACAGAAGTTTCATGGGCCAAACAAAGTATTTTCTGTTTGTAAAGTGTCAGAACCACAATTTGATATTTTACTGACCAATCGTCATTGGCAGGTACCTCAAGAGGTCTCCATTTTCTCATAAGAGCTCCATTTTTAATGAAGTAACAGAGAGACAGATTCAGTTTCACTAACTGCCCGCTGAAACAAACAGGAGATCTCAGGATCCTTCTCCTATTCAAGAACAAGTGATTGTCGTTATCACCCTGATCAGATAAAAGAGGATGAGCATTCAAAAGACGATCACTATTATCAATACCTATCGACTGATCCAAATTAGAAGTAAAAGTGACCTCATCAAAAGCCTGACCAATACATGTGTCAGCTAAAGGGACACACTCCTTATTAAAATCCTTATCAAAGTCATTCTCAAGAGCTTTCTTTGACACAATTCTGGTAACTCCACAAGCTGGGAATAAACCAGGCATTTATTTATTCAATAGGATAAACTTTCTGATTCAAAGAAGGCTTGTCAGTTACAAGTGGATTAACCACAACCTTGTCTCAGCTAAGTCGTTGCCTAGCAACAAATGAACGCCCTCAATAGGTAAAGTATATACTACACCGACGGTCACAGGTCCTGAAACTAAGTCTGATGAATGGAAAAGAACATTAACAAAGCCACACTTTACTCCCTGAATGAGAACACTCTCATTAGAACAGGTTTTCTCAGAAGAAGGCAAAACACCTGAAACTAAAAGACTAAAAGAAGCTCCTGTATCCCTTAAAATATTAATAGAGATTTAATTGGCCAAATCACCCAAAAGTGATATAGAACCCTTCTACATGAATGGTTCAAAATTCTCCAAAACAGACTGTTTATCAAACCTAACAAATGTATTGTTTTCAATACAAGACCTTGACCTCTTAGAAAGAAGAACATTTAGGATAGATTTATTTTGATTCTGATGCCCAAATTTCAATTTAAAGCACTCAAAAATGGTGTATCCTTTTTTTTCTTACAATAGGTACACATAGATAGAGAAAAAGATTTTGAATAAAATCTCTCAGAGGCTCTATTTTTAGAACTTGTACCAGATTGAGTTTTACTAAGAGTCATATTTGATTGAGACACCTTTTTATCAGTAGACTTCTGAGTGAAAGATTTGTTTACAGCTGGAACTTTATGAGCTAAGGAATATTTAGCAGCAGCCAGGGCAGCATTTTCCAAAGTTTTGACCTCATAATTTTCAAGATGATTTTTGATATCACTAGGAATACAGTTTTTAAACTCTTCGAGTAATACCAGTTGTTCAAGTCTTTCATAATCATGTTCAATTTCTCAGATAGTCACTATCTCTTGAACAACTTTTCTTTTTCCCTATCAAATTCAATATAAGTTTGTCTAATTTCTTTTTTGTAACTTCTGAACCTTTGTTGATAAGCCTCAGGGATTAACTTGTATCTTTCATAATCTATTCCTTAACCAAATCGTAATCAGAACTTTGTTCTACTGACAGAGATAAAGAGATATTTCTGGCCTTGCCATAAAGCACACTCTGCAATAAATGAGTCCAATACTCTCTTGGCCAATTCAAATTCTCATTGACTATTTGTCTACTTCCTTTTCACTAAATGGGGGAACTAATTTGATATATCCTATAGTGTTAAAATTTAAATTTGCATGAGATGTGGAATCATGTCTGTCACTTGCCAGATCCAATTCTGTTATTTTAATTTGATACTCTTTTTCATCTTTCTTTTTGCATGTCTGTCTCTCTCCCTTTCTTTTAATTTCAATTGTTTCTTTTGTAATGCTATTTGCCTATCTTTTTCTTCTATTTGTATTTGTCTTTTTCCCTTTCTTCTATTTGTCCTTGTTTTTCCTTTTCTTCAAATTGTCCTTGTTTTTCCTTTTCTTCAAATTGTAATCTCATTTGTTCTTTTCATAATTGTATTTGTCTTTCTTTCCTGTCTCCCTTTCTCCTCCTTTACAGATTGTAGTCTCATTTGTTCTTTTTGTAATTCAAGTTGTTCTTTTTGAAACTCCAGTTTATATTTCATTTTTAGTTCAGCTATTTTAATGTCAGCATCACTTTAAGTCTTACTGACAGATGCCAAAACACTTTTGTCAAAGATATTCTTTTCTACCAAATGTTGAACTAAAATTTTCTTGATTTCTTGTTTAGTTAAGGATGTTTTTGCTTCAGATAGTTCATACTTTTTGGCAAGTTCAAGCAATTCGTCCTTCTGAAAACTATCCAACTGTTCTTGAGTTGGAGTAGAAAGAACTCTCCACTTTTGATATTCTTAAGAAAGCCTGTTGTTTTTACTAAAATTTCAACTAAAATGAACTAGTATAATTTAAATTTCAATTTTTAGCCAATTTAAAATATTCTGGATGAGCCCCTAATTTGATTATGTTATGTATTGGCTCATTCAAAGTAACACAAAAGAGTGATACATTGTAGCTATGGGACTATTCCTTCAATGAATACATGTGTAAATCTGACACTTTCTTGCTCCAGATATTCATATTGTCCTTGATTCCATAAATTTTGAAAATAGGATGCAATTGTTTTAAGGGTATTTAAAAACACAAATCTCAAATAGTTAATTAAAGTAGCATGTTTCTGTTCTGTTTGCTTGTATTGCAAATTTGTCACAAATGTGCCTTTAGTGTGCATAGCTTGACTTCCAAATGGAAAAGTTGACAAAGTTCTTAAGAATAAAACGTACAAATGAGACAGAATAGCCCCACAAAATCTATGCTTTTTACATCCTGCAATATGCCTTTTACTTCCTACAAAACATGGATCCATGTCCCCATGTGTTCTGACTTCTTGTAGCACGATAGTGCTGTTAGCAGCTAAAAGGACATAAGTTTATCTGAGGAGGAGCCTCTTCCGTTAATCAGTATTCTATTATACGCACTCTAAATGCTTTCATACCGGAAACATTTCCTATATACATTCCAGTTTTTTTTTTCTTATTATCATCACCATGTAAAAACTATGTTGAAAAGGAGAGTTATCTATCACAACATTTCAGCTATTTTACACACATGTGCGCAAAATGTGGGTGAATGCATTCTCTGAGGTAAATATCCCTATAAACAATATAATCAAAGAAATCCAAATATATTTCTCATTTTTTTTTTCCATGATCAAAAATATCCATGGGATTGCAGCCAGCCTTCTCCAAGGAGAACCAGCCTCCTGCGTGATAAAAAAAAAAGAAAAAAAGCAAACCAGTTTTTCAACAATTAATAGCATTTAGTGGACAATCCTGTCTTAAATACCTTCGTATATCAAAACCCGACCCTTAGTTGTAGCTCCATTTACCTGTACCTTTGAGTAGATATTTCTATGAAAGATTCTTATCTATTTATTAAGTTTTTGTCCAAAACCAAATTTGTCTTGAATTTTTCCAACATAGTTCTTTTCTGAATGATCAAATGCCTTTTCTTGATCTAAAATTCTTAAAGCACATTTCTCTCCTTTAATTTCAAAATATTCTATAATTGTTTGTATATTGAGTACATTATTCTGAATGTCTCTAACATTCTCCCACAACTTTTGCTATCATTTATTATATGTCCCATACA
Source organism: Potamilus streckersoni (assembly GCA_016746295.1). Classification (NCBI taxonomy): domain Eukaryota; kingdom Metazoa; phylum Mollusca; class Bivalvia; order Unionida; family Unionidae; genus Potamilus; species Potamilus streckersoni. Next base: position 607,617 of record JAEAOA010001785.1, on the reverse strand, counting down.
TCCTTTAACTTACTCACCTGAATATGACCTTATGTGAGATGATAGATTGCTCCACCTACCAAATCACGTGACCTGACCACCTGTTAACCTAAGACAAACAGTATCTGGCAAATAAAATATATTTCAGTTTAAGTGATATCTTTATTAAAAATGATTTGTATTATTTAAAAAAATTTAAAATTACAATTTGCATAAATTATACTGCAGTAGACAATAGTTTTATTGATAGTTCAAGTTTGTATAGTAATAACTTACATGTTTTATTTCAGTAAATAATAAAAATCTGTTTCATAGCTGCTCCAGAATGTATTCATATCAACAGAAATTTGCTGCAAAAAACTTCAGCCAATGAGAAAGTAAAGTCGTTAAAGTTTCTGTAAGATCGAGACGATACATTATTATTTTGGTGACAATCAAACATTAAAATGTAAATTTTCAAACTTTAAAATAATAGTCTGAGGTTTAGTTCTTCCTAGACAAGAAAAAATATATATATCAAAACCCAAAAGTTTGAGGTTCTCCACCTATATTCCAGAAATGTTTATTTGTACATATATTTTCCAAATTCAATATATTGCTTTTTTCAACCCATCACTGGGACATACTTTCTACATATGTTTATGTAAACAAACATGTTGTAATTGCTATCAATTGTTTCCATATTCAGCTGATCGTACATGCAACCACAAAAAAGGTCTTTATCCATTGAAGTTTTGTCTATGTTTTGGAAAAAGGAATAAATCTAATTTCTCCATTTAGACGATCTGGGTATTAACTGTCAGAATTACAAGGCTCCCACTTACTTCTTTTCATCCTTATTGATGAAGAAATAAATTATTGCAAAATTTGTAAATACTTATATCAATTCATTATTGCCACAAGCAACTTGTCAGAGGAAAATGGTGGATGAAAGCAATAATTGGAGGTACGTCTAATTTACGCTCATTGATTGGATAACTGACCAGCATGATTTACCAATGGTAACAGGCCAGTATAATCAACATTTAAAAGTGATATAGGCATCTGATGTTTTAGTTTCTTTAGGTTTCCCTTCCCATTATACAACAACGTTATCACCCCTCCCTCATTGTTATGGTCAATTCCCCCTTTAATTTTATATTATTGTATAATAGTTCTAAAATTGGTAGAATTTATCAAATTCTAATGTAACACCACCTAAAACCAGTGACTTTCATTTCCGTAAATTTTGTATAGCTTCCTCTATATCTAAAATACTAATCTTTGCAACCGCTCCGTTGTCTTGGTGGTTTGAGAATTACATCATATCCATGACTGATTTGCTCTTGTCTAAGACAATAGGGTATTGGCTGAAAAAATGAACACGATTGTTTAGTGACATCGCTGATATGGTGCAGAACAAAATATGCTACAAGAATGATATTTACCTTTATTTCAGAACAATGCTGTATAATTTTTTTAATATTTCAGGCCTTACATTTGTACTGCCACATGGTTAGTACTCGTCTGTAATTATGGATACATAATCTCTACAATAACCAACATGCTGTAATTGTTTGGTATGAATATAGGTGCATATGACCATAAAGTTTGATAATTTTAGCCCTAGAACTGCTGTAAAATTAAATCTGAAACACAAACTTGAACCCTGGTAAGTCAAGCAAGAAATATGACATGATTTTATGCTAAGTACTCATTAGGATGCATCCCTCACCATGTTTTGTCATTCCAGGCTTAACATAAAAAAATTATGCAGTGTGCAGAACACTTTTTATGGTCATGAGCTAAAACATAAAAATGTGGTCTAAACCAGTATAATGAGAAATGTAGTTCAAAGTTACTTTCTCATGCTGTAAGTTGTAAACTGAAAAATATGTGTGACAGTGATCTAATCTTGTAAAACGGGTGTAGTATATGTGAAGATGCATTTCCTCATTATTCCATGTATAACAGCATGTATACAGTGTACAAATACTGGAGCTAAACACATTAACTTAACCATGCAACACATGTTAAGAGAGAGATTTGTGTTGCTATTTCTTAATATCATATACAAAACTTCAATACAATTTGGCCAATTGGGGGAAGCTTGGCAGCAAGCAACAACATACATTATGAATTTATTAACACTGAAAACGCTCAAGGAACTATTTCCCAAAGTAAGGCATCACTTTTATTACTTGAACTGAGTGAAAAGTTAAAAGAAATGGCAATGAACCATATATATATATATATATATATATATATATATATATATATATATATATATATATATATATATATATATATATATGAATGATCATTATGTATATCTGAAAGTAGGTATGGATTGTGGGTATATTTAACAAAGAACCACATATAATACAAAATCATATTAAAATGTATGAATGAAGCCCTTGGGCTTGTACATAAATAGTAATGAATAATATACCACAGATTGATGGGCATGATAAAATGCTACTGTAATTTAATCAGTGGTCTCTACAATTTGTACAGTTTTTGGACAAGAGACAAGATATGTTGGTAACAAATAAGAAGACATGCCAATAGTGTTTTGTGTTGGCGAGATTACAGCATGTTTTAGCAAGCAGCATGTGTCTTGAGGTGCAAAATTTGAATTACAAGATATGAGATCATAGGCATCTATTCTTGGTACTCAGTATAGAGTTGATATTGATGCAAGATGCTAGGACCAGCATGAGAGCAAAAAGAAAATGTTCTAAGGTGCCCATTGAATGCAACAATAAAGATGTACAACATATCTTAAAATTTGCCAACTATTAGAGGAGAAAAGGCAATAATTGTGATTGTTTCCCTTTTCAGATGCTGTTTCATGTATTTAGTATCTGTTCCTGGTGAACTTATGAAATGAAGTCCATGCCATTCTCAGAATCTGTATGACTGACCAAGAAAGACTACTGTTATTGGAAACAGGTCTACACATATCCTTCCCTGTTCTTATATATTAACAGCTACATTTTATACCTCAAAAGCATGTTATTTAGTCCTGACTCTCTACACAGCACATGATCAATATTGAAGGTCATTAAATACAAATGAAAATAGATGTGAATATAAAGAAGAAATCCCAAAATATGGGCAGCAACAGGGAAACTAAATATACCATGGTAAATAGGCAAGCTGAAATCTTTAGTCACAAATAGCATATACAATGATGAAGCAAGAGATACACTGGTGACAGCAGCTGTACAAATCATAAACTCACAGAATTTAGGTCTATTAACTGAGACTTCTAATGGCTTATTTTCAACACAATTGTTTGCTAAAAGACTGGTGATTTATTTGAAGTAAATAATTTTGAGCTGGGACATTTTTTCTTTTAACTCATGATAATGTTTTTTTCTCAATATATTGCACATATAAAGTTCTTTTGAGGCTTAACTCTTAAATATGTCAATTATGATGGATAAGCACATGGCTTGACCTATAATGTGCAGGGTATAGTTCTGCTGTTCTATACTGTATAAACTGCAGTCAAGCCAGACAATTGGAATAGGAAATATCCATATGAATATCTCATTTATTGAATGTCTGATTAAAACGGGCTTTGTGGTTTTTGAGGTGTAAAGAAATGCAGTACCTGCCTAAAAATAACTTTAACCTTCTGGCAAGTTTAAGAAGGAACCTTGATGAGTGTAAAAATAGACTAACAAAAAGAGCAGTTGCTTTGGGTTATCTTATACTTAAATAATGGCAACAGCTATGTCAAACATCCACAGAAATCACTCTTTATGGAAGTAGTACATGATTTTAAGGTACATTAAAATTTGTGCCAAGAATGTTGGTGCATTTTAATTTTAGAAAGGGATATAACTCTGTTTAATGTTAATGGCATATTATAGAAATTCAAAACATTGCTTATATCCAACTTAAAGTGTAGACTGTAAATCAGAACAAAGCATTAGTCCAGAAGAATGTCTTGATGCAAATCAGGTTTTTGCGGCTGCAACTAACTTCCACCATCTAGGTTGGTCTTAAGCTATGCTCCACCCAAGAAAGTCCCAGCTCTTCAGCTCAGTCATCACTGTCCTTATCCAATTTGTACCTGTTCATCTAATTGATGATTTGTGCCATTTTGATGTTTCAAACATGGTATGGACACTCCATGCAACAATAGATTTGGGTCCTAAAAACTCATAGTCAAGCCCCTAACAATTCAGAACTGGCTTTCATCAGAAGCTGTCATGACACCTAATAGTAGATTGGAGTTCTTGACCTCTTGTTGTTGTTAGAGTTAAAGTTGCTGCAGTATCTGTAATGGTTTTGTTTTTGTGGGGTGAAGTTGTTCGCATTTACCTAATCACTAAGCTGGATGACTGAGTTTTGTCATCCCCCCGGTTTGAACTTGCCAAGGTTCAAGATCCATGCCAGTTTAGCTTTCAGGATCTTTGGGACATGTAAGTCTCTCTACAAAGTACACGGGGAGGTTAATGGATAGCCTGCCATATAAAATTGAATCAAAATTCATTTAAAATATGATGTCTAGAGATTTAAAAAACAAATATTGATGTCTACCCAACTGTCCGTGATGGACAACAACAGCCAAGTTGCAATTTGCCTTGCTCAATATCAGACACTTATTGAAAATAAAACATAAAAGTACCTTAAAAATATGTTTAAGGAAATGCTTAGGATGATTCACTGCATATCAGATTAAATGGTCAATAAAAGAAAACTACACAATATGTAAATTTAACTTTATTGAATGTACACAGTCAACATTAAATGATCTGAAGGAAAAAATTCTTCATCCATTGCTAAATAAACGAGGCTGATTATCTGTGAGAGAGATGACTTAGTATAAAAATAGAAAATAACACTCATTGTGACAGCAAGCAAAAGCTGGAAATAAGGAGGTAAATTAAATATTGGCCACAGTTTGCATAATTTGAAGAACTTGTTCCTTCTTTTCTGGTTAAAAACTCCGCTGAAAAATAATTTGGGGTTCATAAGACAGCAATTGCATCCCAGTATAGTATACACAGAATCGCCATAGGATCCTGCTCCAATTATCAAAATAAATATCACAGATATAAATAAGTGGAGTATGATAATCAAAAATATCACAATAAGGAATAAAATGTTATGGAAAGTTTCCGCACTGCATTCATCACATTCCGGTATATTACAGTTCTTTTGATTACCTCCCTTGACACAGACTCCACAGCGACAAGACCCATGGGGTCCACAATCCTGTAAACAGGGATATCCAAAGTATCCCATATATGAAAGAAAGGCTGACTCAATAATTATAACGAATCGATGGTAATGAATAGTGCCTTGGAAATGTTGTCTGTAATAGGATCCATTACCAGAAAGCACTGCATCCAAAACCTGGAAATTACTGCTGATGAGAATTCTGTCAGGTCGACTTTCATATCCTGGTGTTGGCTGCAAATAAAGAAAAGATGTGAAATGCATTAATTACTATGAGAACCTGATATAATTCTGCATCATTCAAGATATATATATAAAAAATGCTGTAAATAACACTTTACAACCAAAAAAGTCACAACTTTTTCAAAAAAATATTAACTTGATAAATGGTATTCACTATTTTGGTTTTGTCACAAATAAGCTGCAGCTACTGAAAGTACAAATACCATATTCACTAGCTTAGAACTCGAATCCAGCTGCAAAGTGTACAGACCCAGATCTGCAATAGCATAATGCACAGCAGATCTATAGTCTGTTGCAAATAATTAGCAGAATGAACAACACAAACCCTGATCTGCTGGAACATTATTTGACACCAGAACATGATATATGAAGTTTGCAGTTGGACTGAACTTATTTAGCAACTTTATACAGTAATAGTTCGAAATATTATGGTGTACAAAAACTTCAATTTTTGTGTAGTAAATATTTTTCCCCTGGATACTATGTTTTTTTTAATAAAACACACACACTGAGCTCCCTTAGAGAGCTACATATAAATATAACGAACATTTTCAAGTTATATTATTATTATTATTATTATTATTATTATTATTATTATTATTATTATTATTATTAATGCTACTCAGTGGTCAAAAAAATATTTTTTGACATAGGCCCAGGGCTGGTGAATTTAAAAACAATAACAAGCCCTGACTCAAATTTCCACGACCCCAAATTGCCCCCTTTTTAAATATTATTTGGGGGCCCCGAGTGGCCGAGTGGTCTAAAGCAATGTCCGTTACGGATCACTGCCATCTCACCTCTGTCTGCATGTGTTTCGAGTCTAGGATTCAGCGAATGTGGATATGTGAGAAAGCTTGCCAGTAGCTTCTCGTGGGTCGGTGGTTCTTTCCGGTGATTTCCCGGTTTCTTCCTCCACCATTAATACTGGCCGCCATGAATAGCCTATCGTGTGCTGAAAAATGGCGTTAAGCAAAACAACAACAACAACAACAAATATTATTTGCCACACAATGTTGCAATTGCTACTCTTCAAATATCAAAAGATAAAAACAAAATTATATTCAAATGACCTGTGTGTTAATTTGAATCTCAAGATATTTAAAAAATCACATGTATTCCTCCAGGTCCTGAGGTCAGCCATTGTCTAATTGCAACAACAATGTCCTTCTTCCTCAGTGGATTAACAATGTTTATGTTCATTAGCATCTGTAGTATGTCTTGATTTATTATCTTTACACATATGATAGTGTTAATAGGTGTTGCTTATTCCAAAGCATGTCTAGCTACGATGTCATTGCATTTACAACGCAGGGATATTTAAATTAACACTAAACGTGTCTTGATTTCTCTTTACACTTGTGATGGTGTTCATAGGTGTTGCTTAATCTGTTTAACCAGTGTTGTGTTACACAAGTTTTAATGTGAGCAAGGGACAGCTTGATTAATATTAAGTTTTAACCTGAAACATATTGAAAAATGCAATAGCAATTAAACAAGACCATTAAAAAAAATCAAAATACATACACAAGAGTTTTTCCAAAATCAATTTTAGTCAGATATCTATGTTGCCTCAACTCTGCCAAAGAATGGCTGATTTTTAATCAAATACTCAAAATCGAACACAGCAACATCTGATCCCATTGTTACAAGTAATTTTAATACCTCAAAAAACAACAAAGTAACCAATTAAAAGGTTGTTGTGTATACATGCTAGCCATCATCCCATTGTGCAGCCATGCATCATTGCACTGATTGCTGGAACAGATCCAATGCCAACTAAGCTGGTTTAATTATGGCACATAAAAATTCATAACAGTATTTTGTTATACCTTCAGTAGAATTACATGTATGTTAAAGCCATGTGAGTGCTAGTTACAGGTAACATAGGCAATTTGTTCTCCATTCAAAGGTCCCGTTTTGCTTTGTACACAAAGTTTACAGCTTTTGAGAGAAGTATGAAAATTACAAGACCTTCATAAGGGTTAAGTGCAAACATGGGAGTAAATATTAATAATCTACTGGTCTTTCATCATTTTGAAAATAAATTTCCATATCTCATCAATCTGATTGAAGTTTACTCAAGCAAATTATATTTTTTCAGTGTGTGTGTGTGTGTGTATGTGTGTATGTGTGTGTATGATCTGGGTTTGTAACTAAGCTTTAACACTTTTTCTGCAGTGTAGCAGTTTATAGTTTAGCACAAGGGCATCATGCCAAAGAGAAGTGGTATCATGTAACAACCACTCACATTATCCTGACATCAGGTCAAACAGTCCTAACACAAACTTCTAAATGCTTTGTGACAAGCAATGCAGCTGCTTGTACTATTTTTATAATCTTTGGCATGAATCAGCTGGGGTTCCAACCTGTGACCTCCCACATCAGAGGCAGAAGCTCTAAATACTTAGGCCACTGAAGCACTATTTTTTTTTTTTTACTTCTAAAAGCCTGATTGTCACCTCACTATTGAATACAGGAGAGGCCCAACCTGAAATTAGGGGGACCCTGTGCACCACATTACTAGATATTTTGAGCACTGCTACAACAACTAATACTAATAGTAGTAGGACAATTAGTACTATCATACTGGTTTTGCTGCTGTTACCATAATGTAAAAGGTCCAATGGGGCTCTTTGTCATTATCCAAGTCAAATTATTGTCTAAGTTTTATACAAACAGACCACACCTCGCACATATGAATTAAATTATTGCACACCATAATCAAAAAATAAAAAATAAAATATTTCATAAATGTATATGCTGAATTTGCACCAGCGGTGCTACATGCAATTTTCTAGTTTTATTCACCTGTCATTATTAAATTGCTGAACAATACCAAAGGCATATATAACAGGAGAGAGAGAGAGAGAGAGAGAGAGAGAGAGAGAGAGAGAGAGAGAGAGAGAGAGAGAGAGAGAGAGAGAGAGAGAGAGAGAGAGAGAGATAGAGAGAGAGGAGAGAGAGAGAGAGAGAGAGAGAGAGAGAGAGAGAGAGAGAGAGAGAGAGAGAGAGAGAGAGAGAGAGAGAGAAAATAATGAATAAAACCTGAATATTTCTTGTATTGGAACATGCAGGTACTACAGCTAGTAATTACAAACATTGCCACATTAGATAAACCACTTTACTCCCTCTTAAAGATTTATGCCTCCCATTATCACATGTATAATAAAAATGATACTCACCATATTACTGAAAGTAAATCCCACATTTCTGTCATTATGAATCTCTGTCCATGCATCTTTAAATCTGCCAATTTGAGTTGGTAATGATGGAAATAATATTCCTAACCCTTTCGAGCATGGGTTCAATTTATCTCTTGTACCTGCTTCCCCAGTTAGCATGGATACTGGCCACTCAAAATCAACATAAGTGTTGAAGTCACCAAGTATGACAAGATTATGCAACTTGTGCTCTGTAATGGAGACAAATATAGTCTATTTAAAGAAGCAATTGAATAGTACTGCTACTTTATGAAAATAAAAAAAAATGTCATGCAGAAAATACTCAAGGTCATTTTTAAAGCAGCATTTTTATTATTTATTAAATATTAAAAAGTATTCTTCAGAAACATCAACATTCTTAAGTACGAAACAATTTCTGTTCAGATTTTCATCTTATTTGAGAAAATCTATCACATGCATTAAAGAATAGAACCAACTCACTTTGAGAGCATATTTATGTCTCATTTTATCATGCAACCAAATGAGGAATATTTTCAAATGTTTTCAATCCAAGAAATTTTTTATATCTTATGTGCATTTTTATATACAGACCTGATCTAGAATGCATACATCTTTGCTATTTAAAATTTTAATTTCTGACTGAAAATTTAGGTTTTAAGGATATTTCCAATTTCCAATATGTTTTAAAGGCAAACTGAATGTTATACACTATAATGAGGAATCTTAAGTTGTTAAATATTTTTTGTACGCTATGAAGACTTGATGCATATTCACTCACTGAATTAGGAGATCTGGTTATTCAACTGCCACCATATGCAACCTCCACAGAAGCCGATTTCATCAACAACCTAATATGCTTGCATGAGCTTGTGATATCACAAAATGAACCCAAGTTTGTAACATGGATTTTGATGTCACAAAAGGAGCCCAAGTTTGTAACATGGATTTTGATGTCACAAAAGGAACCCAAGTTTGTAACATGGATTTTGATGTCACTAAATGAACCAAGTTTGTAACATGGATTTTGATGTCACAAAAGGAACCCAAGTTTGTAACACGGATTTTGGTGTTGCAAAATGAACCCAAGTTTGTAACATGGCCTCTTAATGTGACAGTCATTGATAGTACTAATATAACTTGCTTTTGTTTGGTAGTGTAATGATGTATATATTTCCATTAGGTTTGGCTATCTCAGATGACTTATTTTCATTTTCATTAAAATTAATCAATTTCTTCACAAAAAAAGACATGCAAACTATTTGTACAATAGTAAATGTTCAATACAAAAAAAAAGAATAAATTGTCTTTATATCAGTTATATATCTGGACAAAAACAGTCACTTTAAAAAGAGTCTTGTTTATTTCCTGCATGCATGTTTAGGTTTAATTCATATGACATAATGCCATCTAACCTGGAATATAGCATTTAACAGCCCCCATCTGTAGCCCCCAAATGACCTAAGAGCATAAGTGATAAATCTAGACAATTAATAATTGATAATTTCTGATTCTGTTTGAGGAAGGTATCAATTATATTAAATGAAGCCATTTGACTTGGAGCATTGTATTTAATAGGCACCATGAGAGCTCAGCAAATAACAGTGGAAGTTTGATGATTGATAATTGTCCATAAATATTGAGCTAAATGTATTGCTGAAATGAATAATAATGTGGGAAAATAGCATTATCTGGAGAGGAGACTCAAGACAGCCAGTTTGTGAATACCCTCATTTTAATCTTTTATTGTAGATGTCTGTCTTAAATAATTCTCCTCTTTTTCTTTCTGCGAGAAATATGCAGATTCAGTATACTTATCTGACTCTTACATGATATTTATAAAATTGATAGCTTCTGATATTCTTTTTTTTGTTGAGACCCTTTCAGCTTTAACTCAGTATCCTTCAATGTATTTTTCAGGGATTCTCACAATCTACCAACATTCCTTCCTTTGTGTGGCCTATGTTTTATATTTATTATTTTAATATTCATGTAAATATATTAATATATGTGTAGGTAAGAATATCTTCAATGATAATGAGACTTTAATATCAGTATGTCTACAGACATTCTAATGAAGTGAATATTTAATTAAAAGCATGCAAATGATTCGAACACTGTTTTGCTACGAAAATTTAGTCATGGATTTTTTAAAAAACAGCTGATGCTGCTAAAACTTATCATCAAATATTTTCTTGAGAATAAACTGCATGTACTGTAAAAACATGGCTACAGATTTACATGTCATCAGTAGTCTGGAGCAAAATTAATAAGCTGCATTTTCATTTGAGGTTAGCTTATAAAGAAACAGCCAGTTGATAAGAGTCTGTTCTTTTTTTAATGATAAGATATTGAACACAATTACTTCAATTGCTACAGCCACCAATAACAAACCAGGAAATAATCTAAACACTTCACACTCAATGCTGGTTAAACTAAGGTGATTCATAATGCAGAGTTCTTCCTTTGATATATCACATATTCCTGAATCACAAAAACTGCTCAAGTTGTACATGACCTACAGGGAATAGTCTCACATGTTGACATATACATTTAAATGAAATATAACCTATGAGTCCAAAATTTCAGATACTGCATAGATAATCATACTGTGCAATTTAGAGGAAGGTGGCATGAAAATATCAGGTCTACTTATAAGCCTTCAAACTATCAATTAATATTTTACTATGGCAATGCAGTGGGTGGGTATTCTCATGCTTATATCTGTATACATTTATTGTTATTAGCTCCAGAAATACATATGTTAACGTCTAAACACTAGGTACAGCCTCAAACAGTTTTATATGCATTTTGGTCAGAGTGATCATTACCGCATGATATTTAATTCATAAATCTTTTATACAAAACAAGACAAGAAAATTTGTAGAATTGAAAAGGCAATACAGGATAGGTGTCTTCTCAAGGATAGCTCTTAAAACCATGATAAGAAGGATACTGTGATTATCTTGACATGAAAAACTTTTTTTTGTAAACATGGCAATATCTGATGGCAGATCTGCATTACATGTATACAAGTTTGAAGTACCTTCATGTGAAAATATCTTAATTTAAATTTTGTTCTTAATTTAAATTCTGTTCTTAATTTAAATTCTGTTCAGCAGTTTTTGAGATTAAGCTTGATGGGATTTTATTTTAAGTACTGATGGCCAAATTTATGCCAGGATTTTTTCTGTAAAATCAGGTCATTTAATTGAGAACAGAACAAAAGGGTTTTCTATTTTAAGTATATCATGGCAATATTGGATGCCAAAATGGCATTTTTTGCACAAACTTTAAAGTTTTTTGTGCAAGAATGTTTTCTGTCAAATTTTTTAAAATTCTGTTTGACACAATTTTTTTCAAAGAAGTTATCTAAAACATTTTCAATTTTAGGTAAGAGTGCCACATTTGGTATTATTTGCATAAAATTGGATAGTCTTTGAGCAAGGATGCTTTCTGCCAAATTTAAAGTCAATTAAAAAGTTCCATATTTTTTAAAAACAATAAGTCATTTAAACATTTTTCTACATTTTTTTTAGTTCACATGCAAGTACAGATTAGCACCTTTACTAATGCCTAAACTTGAAAGATCTCTAAGTTACTAGCTTTCCGTCAAATTTTGACAAAATCTGTGTGGTGGTTTTTTTAATAAAACAACTAGAGTAAAACCTGTTTTCAAAAACCACTGCTATGAGGGACCACCTATTTCTATTTTGAGAGACATTATTATGGCAGGGTTTTAATGATTATAATGGTGACCTGTCTTGAGACACCACCTGTCTAGAGGATCAAGCTCTTTTAACTAGTAGGGATGGTATTTCAATAGCAAGTTAATTAAAATTACAACTACATTTGAATTAAACACAATGTATGTCTCGGGTGAAATAAAGAATTATGAATCATTCTCTCCCAGTAAGACCCAAAATCATATTTCAATCTCTGGTATTTGATTTTTTCTGTCATGTAAAGGGAACTAACTCTTACATATTACCTGACCATGTTTACAAATTGGTCAGTTATATCTAAGATGTAATCAATTTAAACTTTTGCTTGCATCTGTGAATGGGGCCATCAAAGGCTCCATTGTAATTTATTTAATTTTGACATCCAACATTTACGTTGTGTAGTGAGTCATACTAATAATGCAACCTGGTTTCATATTTAAAAACTGGTTACTATGGATAGACAATTAGCAGATAGCTACATTCTTTCACCTCATTTGATCTGTATGTGGACACCAGGCCAACCAGTCCTAACCTCTTAATGCTAAGGCCAAATGAGGCAGCTGTTAGTACCATAATCATAAGACAATTATGGTGTTCCATCACTCAAAGGACAGTCATGGCTTATAATAACACCAAAAAATCTGAGGTTTCATAAACAGACAAAACTACATACATATTTTGTTCTGAACAGGTGGAAAGGACAAGCCTGATCTTGCAGGAATGCTAAAGCCTGACTTGGAATAAAAAACACTTATGTGGCATTTTATGAAGACCCTCACTATGTACATGCCTATAAAAGATGCTAAGCCTACATAAACTGTGCAATTACATCATTGATCCATCTGCATTTCAAATATGGATTTACACTTTAGCTTTGAATTTTTAAACTGTTGTATGGGACGCATGAATGCATTTAATTTGCAACTGCAGACATGTGAATTTTTTTCTTTACTTTTTAATTGAAACCTATGCTTTCCACCAGTGAGTGGCCCCTTCTCTTACACTTTACTAAATATATACTCTACTTCCAAATAAATTTCAAAGCAAATTTTAATAACAGAAATTAAATGCATTCAAGTTTCTACTGAAAACCCCCCATTAATTTACAGCACATTCAAACTCTCTATTTTAATGTTTTCAATTAATACAAGCAATAATTGTTGAACTGAAATGAAAGTGATAAATTAAGAATAAAGATATCAATGATTTCTAAGATGCAGAGTAGAATTTTAATATTGGTTTGAAGTAAATTTTAAACAATATCTCAGCATTGAGATGTTTTCTTGTTATTTTTGTCTACAAGAACAGTCACGAGAATTTAAAACAAAGATACATTTCCCTTATTGTCCCCCAGTGGTTTTGCTAACACTGTATATAATAGATGTAAAGCTTCTAATTTTGGGTTGCATACAAAACAGCTGCTGCTCTGTGATATGTTTATGTAGTCCGTAGTATTATCCTTAGATTTACTAAACAAATAGGATTCATTGGTAATTTTAGCAGACAAACTTCCTCCACTTAAACTTGCTCCTTAAAAAAATATAATTCAGCAAATGATATCTTTGACACTTTGAAGCCTCAATGAATTTTAGTTACATGTGTTTGGTATATTAGATGATTTACATTGTTGAATATCTCTGGGGCAAAGTTTTGTCAAAATGGGGGTATTTCTAACCCAGCCTTGAATGCCAACATGATTCCTTGAGTCTTTACACCTGCTGCATCTGATAACTCATTGTTAAACATTCTGTCCACCTCAACAAACCATAATGTTTTGGCTATAATATCATGAAATGCACCTAAACTCCCCATTGCTACTTTTTATGTTACCAGTATCCTGTACTGAAAGTGGCCATTTTCATTAATGCATTTATCAAAATTACAAATGGTGTTGTCTTCTTTGAATAATATCAACTTAAAGTAATAAATCATTCCTATTTTTTTATAAGCAGACCATTATTAAATATATTTTAGCTTGTAAAAGTAGTTCTAGGCTGTGCATGTGATATAGAATTACAGACTGAACATCTGTATTGAACACCTGATCAGCTATGTAAGATTACACCTGTATGTAAAAAAGAAAACCATGCAAACCAAATATGATGAAATCCACTGATAATGAAATGATTTCTTATGAAATAACATTAGTCATATACATGGATTTTATACCTGTAATGTGTTTGAGAAGTTCTGCTGCATTGTTACACTGTTGCTGTCTGTCATAGGACATGTGAACTACAACAACATTGATGATAACGCTGGATGCCATCATCACAGCAGCTTGAAGAATAATTCTCCTGTTTGTATCTGGGCCATGATCATTACTCAACTGATGGGTGGTGCTCTCAAGAATAGGCTTTCGGCTTATTATGCCTATTCCTAAAAAAAACCAACACTTTTTTATATGCAAGTGTCTCTTGCAGTAACCTTGATACAGTCTCTTAAGTTTTATTGTACAACACACCATTATGTCTGTATTGTTTGTGTTTTGATTATGCTTAATAAACTACACAGACTCAAATATGCCATCTCATTATGCTTAATAAACTACACAGACTCAAATATGCCATCTCATTATGCTTAATAAACTACACAGACTCAAATATGCCATCTCATTATGCTTAATAAACTACACAGACTCAAATATGCCATCACATTATGCTTAATAAACTACACAGACTCAAATATGCCATCACATTATGCTTAATAAACTACACAGACTCAAATATGCCATCACATTATGAGAAAGTAGATCTGATCTGTGCAGTTTGCTATTGGATCTGACTCATAAGTGAGTATATATGGTAAGATTCTATTTAACTCTTGATGAGAAATATACATTTTGTTTGTTGAAACCATAGAAATGACACAGAAATACAACTGGATGCCTTGGTCATCAAGTGTTATAAAGATAAATTATAGGTATCTTATATACTCCCACCCATGAGTCATTATCTTCAGGAATGAATGTAGTTGTATTAGAAAAAAAAAGAGTACAATTATACAGGTAAACAAATACAGATAAACAAATACACTGGTAAACACATTTATTACCAGCAATCACCATATTGATATAGCTTGTTTTTATAAGCAGATTCCCCACATTAGAAAACAAAACAAATAACTAATTTGAAATGTGTGTTAGAAGTTATATCAGTGTAAGAAAAAATACATCCAAATGAGCTTCAACAGGAGATAGGGAGCCTGAGTGGTTTCATGGTAGCTCGCCAGACTCATGACTAAAAGGGAGTGAGTTCAAACCCTACAATTGAAGCATGCTGAATCAGTTATGCAGATGCATCACTAAGCAAGTCATTTTATTCCCACTTCCCTAGCACTAAATAACCTGCTGTGTTTCTGTGTCTTTGAAACACCAAGTCAATATATAACAGCTACCATGTCAGAATGATGGAGAAATTAGAGAGGACATGTTAGCTGATAATTACCTGGGGGAGGGGGAGTTTCAAAAATGATTAAAACATCTTGTTACACATTGTCAATTTTTAACTATTATAATATGCATTCCTAAAATTACCTACCCATTTTTACTTTCTTCCTTTCATTGTAAATATTGGGCTCCAAATTGGAATAGGCCATTACTCCAGAAACTGCATCCAACAACTTGGAATTCCAAATTGAGAAATTGCAAAGTCACTGGCTCCAACTTCGAAGAGCCATTTCTTGAGAAATTGTGTGCAACAATTTTGAATTCCAAATTAATTGGTAATTTTTAAAAAATTTATATATTTATTTACAATCTTTATATTGTTTAATCTTATTTTTTTCATGGCAATTTGTAAATAAATGTACTAGAAAAGTTTTCAAAATGTATTTGTATTGAAAAAAATGTTTGAAAAATTATTTATACTCAAAATATGTTTGTAAAAATATTTAATAAAATATTAAAATTAGACTAAATCAAAAAATTTTGTCTGAATTTTGTTCAGAACAGTTTGCAAAATGGATAGTCATGAGGAAACTTTTATCTGATGGTAGGGACATATTTCACAGTAATGAAAGTTACACCTACTTGTTCAACGATGTCTTGGAGAAATTTTTCTGATTTTAGTCCACGAAGAGCTTGAATGTAAGAAAGATCTAACTATACCATTGCAAATTTACACCAATATGAAACCTACTGCAAACTTTTGCCTGATGTTTTAACAAGAGTCATTTCATAAACATATATATGGATTGTATTAAAGATCTAAAGGGATTGTTACTATCCCCCAAAAGTTATATTTCACAGTCATGAAGACTTTTTTCCAAGTTGTTGCATGATGACTGCATGCCATTTATGAAATTTAATCATTTAAAGACAATTTTAAAGGTAAGACGGTAAGAAAGGTATTCAAGGGATTTAATTCAGAGAATGAATATATGGAAGATATCAAAAGGTCCAAAGAGATTTTCAAATTTGCCCTAAAGAGTTATATTTCACTGTTATGGGTGTTATTCTAAATTGTTGCATTATACTTTCAAGCCATACTAAAATATTGTCCTAAGAAGGAATATTTTTTAGGCAAGAGAGGTCTTGCATAAAATGAATATTTTGGAAGATATTAAACTTCTAAAGGTGTTTTTTATTATTAACCCACAGTTATAAGGGTTTATTATAAGTTGTTTTTAATGCATACACACTGTGATGGAAAATTTATTAATGTTAAAACCAATGTAAATGTTGGAAAGGTCTTCAAGGGAACTGTTGCAAAAAAATAATATTTTGAAGATATTAAACATCAAAGGATCTTGTTGGGGTTATTCCAAGTCGGAACGCGATGCCTGCATGCAACATTTTGGAATTTAGTCCTGGATAGATTGATTTAAAGGTAGGAAGGGTCTTGCATGGAGATCTAGCACAAAAATAATATTTGGAACATATTAAAAATCTCAATGGACTATTGCTCCATAGGGTTATGTTTCACAGACAAGGGTGTTTATTTCAAGTTGTTGCATTATGCCAGCATACCTATTTTTTTAAAAAAAATTTGGTTTTAAAAGGACTATTTTCAAGGTAGGAGAGGCCTAGATGGGAGAGGCTGTACAACATGAATAGAAGGAAGATAAGCGTCGAAAGTGAATTTATGCTAGTGCCACAAAGACTTGTATTTTACACTTATGAGGGTAATTCTAGTGGATGTTGTATGATGCATACATGCCTTTTTTTTAAAAAAAAATTATTCATGTAAAACTTTATTGTAAAGCTAGGGATATTCTTCGAAACAGTTGCTGCAAAAATGGAATATGTTCAAGATATAAAAGGTCTGTAGATGTTATATTTCTCTATCGAGATTATTCCAAGTTGCTGCATGCAATATTTTGCAATTTAGTCCTAGAAAGACTGACTTAAAAGTAGGAAAGGTCCTGAAGGAAATTTTTACATAAAATGTATATTTGGAATATATTAAACATCTTAAGGGACAGTTACTATTACCCAGCATGGTTGTATATCACAGTTATTTGGGTTATTCCTTATTGTTGCATAATGCTTGCATGCCATTTTGGGGAATTTAACCTCAGAAAGACTGATATAAATGGAGGAAAGGTCTTTAATGGAGTCTGAGATCAGTAGAGCTAATAATGTATGTGTTTTTTTTAGATATTTTTCTTATATAATTTTTCCTTGATTGGGAATTCATTCATGTAAATGTTAGTGGATCTGAGGTCATTCTGGGAAAACCATTCAGAAATCCACTAGGTAGTCCATTGAATCCATGTCTCCTTCAACTGCTACTAATTAAACACTCTATATTAGACTAAAACTAAAAATTATATATTATACTAAAATTATATAAATAAACTATAATTAAAAATTCTCTGATAGACTAAATAAAAAATACTAAAGTAAAAAGAAATAGATTGGACTAAAAATACAAATCCTGCATTAGACTAAAATTGAAAATATTTTATAAGACTAAAAAGATTTTATATTAGACTAAAACTCAAAATTTTGTGAGACTAATATAAAAACTTCATATTAGAATAAAAAATTCTATATTAGACTAAATTAGAAGTTCTAAAATAGACTACTATTAAAAATTTGATATAGAAAAATAACAATTATTTCTTGATTAGACTTAAAATATGGTTGTTGATAGAATTGTTTTAAACCCCTAAATTAGAGTACAATTAAGCATCCAATATTTTGCTAAGACATTTTAAAAAGAAATCTTGAATCACTGAAAATGAAAACTATAATAGACTAATTTTAAAAATTCTATATTGGACTAAAATAATAAATTTTGCATTAAGTTAAATTAATAGTGCTTTATTAGACTAAAGTTAAAAATTCTATAATAGACTAAAATTAAATCCTATATTGGATTAAAATGTAAATTTTTTTATAACTGACAAAAATTAAAAACTTTACAAAATTCTAAAATTATAACTACCTTATTAGAATCATACTGGAAAAATTCTAAATTAGACTAAATTCAAAATTCTAAGGTAAGCTTAACTAAAAAAATATATTAGAATAAATTATATGTTAGACTAAAAATAATTCTTTATTAGACTAAAATTATATTAGGTTAAAAATATGAATTAAAATAACTGATATTCTGTTAGACTAGTATTAAATTCTCTATGAGAATTCAATTGAAAATTCTGTATTTGATTAAATTAAAAAATATATATTAGACTAACTTAAAAATGTATATTAGACTTAATAACACAATCTCTATTAGAATAAATTATAAATTCTATTAGACTAATATTAAAAATTATATATTAGACTAATATTAAAAATTTCTATGTTAGACTAAATTAAAACTTATGTTAGACTAAAATCAATAATCTATATTATACTAAAAATGCTTTAGTAGACTAAATTAAAAATTCCATAACAGAATAATTAAAATTCTCTATTTTATTAATGCTGAAAATTTTATTTTAGACTAATATTACAAATTTTATATTAAGCTACAATTGAAACTTGTATGTTAGACTAATTTTTAAAATTCTGTATTAGATTAAATTTAGAATAATTTAATAAACTAAAACTTAAAAATCTGCATTAGACAAAAATTAAAACTTGATTTATGATTAAAATAAAATTTATATATTAGACTGAAATTACAAACTCTGTATTAGCTTAAATTATCCATTCTATATTATACTCAATCAAACACTATATATATATATATATATATATATATATATATATATATATATATATATATATATATATATATATATATATATATATATATTAGACTAAAATGTTCAAATCTCTACTAAACTAAACTTACAAATTTTATATGACTAAACAAAATTTTCTCTTTTAGGTAAAATAAAAGGCATGTATTAGACTAAAATTAAAACTTCTATGTTTGAATTAAATTTTAAATAATATATTAGACTAAGATATTACTTCACAAATTAAAATCTTATTATAGATATAAATACATCACTAAGAACTGAATCAAGCTAGAAAATCTTTTTTCATAATTAATCATATTACAAAAAAGCAATTTAAACTAGTTATATTAATGATAGTGGGATGTTTGGTGAGTATATTAAATACATAGTGGGATGTTTGGTGAGTATATTAATGACAGTGGTATGTTTGCTGAGTATGTTAATGACATAGTGGACATTTCTGAAGTATATTAAAGACATAGTGGGATGTCAATTGAGTATATTAATGAGATGCCATTTGAGTATATAAATGACATTGTGAGGTGTTTACTGAATATATTAATGACACTGATGTTTACTGAGTATATTAATGACATAGTGGGATATTTCTGGAATATATTAAAGACATAATGGGATGTTTACTGAGTATCTTAAAGACATAGTGGGATGTTTACTGGGTATATTAAAGACATAGTGGGATGTCAACTGAGCATAATGACATTGTGAGATGTGATGTGATGTGGATTTTGTAACGTAGCTTTAACAATCTTTCAGTCATATGGTTATAATGTCAGCAGTGTGGCAGTTTATAGTGATGTCTAGCACTGGGGCATCATGTCGCAGAAATGCAGCATGATGTCCCACCCAGTCACATTATCCTGACATCAAGCCCTAACACTCTTAATGCTGAGCACCAAGCGAGGAAGCTATCCATATAATTTTTTTAAGCCTTTGGGATTAAACTTGACCTCCTGCATCCATGGTGGACAATAACCACTAGGCCACCGGAGCAGTTTGTTGTGAGATGTTAACTGAGTATTATAATGACATAGTAGGATGTTAACTGACTATATTAAAGACATAGTGGGATCTCAGCTGAGTATATTAATGACATTGTGAGATGTTTACTGAATATATTAATGACATAGTGAGATGTTTGGTATGACTAGGTGAGCTTGATGTGCGAATAATCACAATGCCTTGTGTTGTCGTATGAAATCTTTTTTTAAATTAAATAACTGTTACATTTATTGATCTTTGTGAACATGTATTTCATATTATTTCATGGTTTACTGCTATGTTTGAATCCAGTCTAAATTATGTTCCACCCCCTATGTGGTTGCATGATTCATTGATTAAAAGAGCAACCACTTTCTTAACTCCTGCATGATAGTAAAATGCTGCAAATGAAGTCTTTACAGATAGAATTACTGCAACTAGGTGATTCTAGCAGGTTTTGGTGAATTACTGGAACTTAGTGATTACAGTAATTTTGAAGGTTTTGGGTGAATTACTGGAACTTGGTGATTCCTGTAGGTGTGAAGGCTTTGGTGAGATACTACAACTCAGTGATTCCAACAGATATGAAGACTTTGGTGAACTACTACAACTTGATGATTCCATTAGGTATGAAGGCTTTTGTTCCATATCTTATATTTTTAACCTTAATGTAAATAAGATGTAGAACCAATCTATTCAGAACCCTCAGATATAGATAAGATGCTTATGGATGTTGGGGTATGCCATATAGCCCATTGTTGTGTATATTTAATTTGTATTATTTGTTGGCTTTACTCAATGATTATATGTTACATATATCTGTATTTTGTAACTGACCTTTGTCCACATTAAAAGTAATGGTGTACCAGGCAGGTGACATTCCTTTTTTAATGCATAGTGTACATTACTTTCTTTGATTCTGAACTAAATTTTCAAATCATTATCAACTGACAAACATGTTTACTTTAATTTGAGCAAAGGACATTAAGTTTTTCACTTGAAAACTCCTAAACTTATTGGCAACTTTGAATCTTTTATAGGAGAGTGACCTACATCCTGGTTCTGTTGTTATGTCACAGCTTTTTATATCTGCATTGCTTACTTGAAAGCAGTACTCATTCTTGCTTTTACATCTGAAGTAAGAAACCGTCTTATTTTTGTGTTCAAATTCTACTTTGGCTGGAATTGTTTATTCAAGATAATATACACTAGAATTACAGAGTGCTCATTGATATTTCTTGGACTAAATCATTAATTTGGAATTATAGTGAATTCAGTCAAAAACATTCTGGAATATATTATTGTAATACATCAAAAGAAAAATTGTAATGCATTGCCACATTCTAGTACATTGGAAAACTAAGACTACAGAGAATACACATCCAGTATTGGAATTTATTTTGAATACCACTGGACTTCAATTGGAATATCATACATTTAAACGTTTGATAAGTTTTAGGATTGTCTGGGTTTCATTTCTCAAAACTTAAGTTCTTTTTAATAATTTTACAAAATCTAATGTTTTTTGCTTTTTTTCTTACTAAGTTTAAGACCATAGAATTGTAGCACTATATTTATTTATTGCAATACTTTGTTGTGGACAATTTGATGTTTTGCATGAATGTTATCTTGTATGAGAATGTCAAAATTATACTGAAGACAACGAGGAGGCCAGTTCATA
This sequence comes from Potamilus streckersoni, assembly GCA_016746295.1. NCBI lineage: Eukaryota > Metazoa > Mollusca > Bivalvia > Unionida > Unionidae > Potamilus > Potamilus streckersoni. Next base: position 585,490 of record JAEAOA010001785.1, on the reverse strand, counting down.
GAAATTTGTTTTTAAGGCTTTCATGTTATGCTAAAGAAGCACTACTCTATATATTTTCATAAATTATACATCAAATTTGTCATTTTTTTCTGCATAAAATGTTAAGAGATTTTGAAGTTATGCTATTTTCCATTGAAAACTGGCTGGAGATCACATTTAAAGGACAAACATTGACATGAAGGAGTTTTTTCTTTGGAAAATAGCACTTATCTATGCATGACATGGACAAAAGGTAATTGAAGGTGCAAATGGCAGATTTACTGTTGGAAGATTTTGCAATAATTTCAGTGACTATCTAGTGTGATGTCATCCATGGATAAAAAGTTTTTATACATTGTTATGTGTTTACATGCAAATAGAGTAAATAGAGCAGTTTCTATATGCAGTTTGAGAGCAATAGATAATAGTAAGCCACAGGGTATCATTACAAATGAATGAATGATACTGGTCCGTGTGTGTGTGTGTGTGTGTGCATGTGTGTGTGTGTCTGTGTGTGTGTGCATAATAGATGTTACAAATTCTGATTCCATATCAATCTATCCATTGATTCAGACTCCAGATGTCATTAATAATGAGTCCCTAAGCCAGTTATTCAGTGATGGGATTATGGTGGTCATCTCAAATATTGCTGAGTAAATGTTCATGTCATAAATCCTTTCCCCTAGTTGCTTTCCCATAAAATAATAATAATAATAATAATAATAATAATAATAATAATAATAATAATAATAATAATAATAATAATAATAATAATAATAAAACAACAATAATAATAACAATAATAATAAAAGCATGAGCTGGTAAAGATTGAGTGGTCAAAGTGAAAATTTGAAAAGGAATAACAGTATTATGAATTAAATTGCAAATGGTCCAACAGTTATATGACATATCCAAAAGTACAGAGTATTTCAAATAAATTCCAGTTGTGTTCTGAAAGGATTCAAATCTTGAAAGTGCTGATTTACCAACAACCTGGAATAACCTACAACAGTGTTGATGTGCTAACAGTCACAATGATGTAATCCAAAATGTCTGTATTAGATTCATTTGTGTATTTACATTAATAAATATTGTATACATTCCTTGATGATTTAGTTAAATATGTTCCCTCCTTGTTTTAAAATTATGATACAATTCTTTATACATATCTTTTGGCTATTTCTACTTCATTTGATTATGAATTTTTATAATGAAAAATCTAGCTTTACTTTTAGACATAATCCAGACAAAATGTGTAATTAATGAATATATAGAATCCATGTTTTGATTTATTTATTGTTAATTCATAAAGAGTTTTGAGTTTTGTGTTGTCAGTGTACACTATGAATATATTATCGGTTTCCTGTACATTATATATACTACATCTGGTAAAGACAACAAGAATATATAATTTACTTGTAATTCACACCCATTTGTCTAGTTAACAAGAAATATTCTATATTGATGTAACAACACCTTAATCCAAGATGTGAAATACATTGTTAACAATGTCAAACAAGAAAAAAAAAAGAGTATTCATTATAGAAATATTTTTTGGATTGTTTAAAAAAGTTTGTAAACATGCTAGTGTATTAAACACTGAAAGTGCTAATATGAGTTGTAGGATGACTATTTCTCATAACAAATATTATAAGCGTTCTTTAGTCGTAACTGTTGTACACTATCTTCATTTACACATTGAAGTTGTTGAGTTATATTGAATATTTCTACACTGTAAAATTCTTTGAAATGGTTCAGTCTGTTGCAAATGAGTTCTAAATTTGTTATAATTTCTCTAAGAGAGCAGAAGGAATATTAGTGAAGGTATTAAAATGATTTTCAATACCATTTTGACTAAGCAGTTGCTACAGCTATCATCAGAAGTCAACACAGTACAATATTAAAATTCAACTGTTAACATAATTTTTCTTTCAATCATTATTATTCTCTTCAACTGTGTTACAAAGGCCTTGAACTTGATTTCTAACTTTACTTTATATAGCAGATTGGTTTACTCAGTATGCTCATATCAAACAAAGTATTAGATAAATCCTGATTGGTGTATAAACAAGTTTACTATTTATCTGTGTAAATCAAATTGAATATATTTACAAAATATTGTTTCTAACATTTAACCAATATAAAAGTTTCAATAGTTTGTTAATGTTGTAATTAGAAAAGATAGAAAAATCATATTAACAGTCATTAATACAATTTATATAATATACATCATGTACCTAGAAAATCATTAACAGTCGTTAATACAATTTATACAATATACTACATGTACCTAGAAAATATTTTGCAAGATTTAACTTCACCGCCTATCTTAAAATTAACTTGAAACTGTGATGAAAATGAAAAAAAAAACAAACTTATTATCTGTAAGTTTGTTAACTTTGCTGATAAACAGTTTCAGAAACTTTACATCTTTAGGTCTCCTATCTAATATATAAAATACATTATTGTTAAAAACCCTTGTCACAAATTTATATGTTGTTTTATTATTCATGCAACTTTACATGCAAAATGAATTTTAATAAAATGTCTCTATTAATATCCTCCATTATACATAGGCACTAATAAAACTGATACAAAAAAACTTACTTGCCTACTAACTTATTATCTATTTCCGAAGTGCGTGACAATTCGGCCATGTACATTGAATTACAAAAACTAGCTGCTCAGTCTGTTTATATCACTTGACATGCTCATGCAATTTCTTGAGAAAAAGTGCAACAACTCGGGATTCTGAATTGTTGCATCATTCCAAGTTGGAGCCCAACATGAACAAGAATCAGCTTGCAGAGAAAAAAAAAAATGCAATGGAAACAACTCCAGCATTTTTGTTGTGAATCTACAGCATTTTCCTGAGAGGTCATAAAACGTGTTCAAATTTGAATGGATGCACTTCAAATGCATCAGACAGAATATAGATGCCTTGGTTCATCTCCTTGATGGATGCACTTCAAATGCATCAGAAAGAATACAGATGCCTTTGTCCATTTCCTTGTTAGAAGTATATGTTCATACAAGTTAAATTGAGTTAAGCAGTCAACAACCTATATACTGTTTCAATGTCTATTATTCTTTACAATACTGTCTATATCTTTCCAGGGTCCAATTAAAATCTTGTTGTGAGACAGCTACTGACCAAATTTCTTAAAAATCATGTAAATAATGTGACATGGTTTTTCTTCACAAGAAATAACTGTTATAGGATATTTAATTTGTATTGTTTGTTGGATTTTCTCATTGATTATATGTACATCTGTATTCTATACTTGACCTTTGTCCAAAATAAAGTTAATGCTGTACCTGACTAGTAACACTTATTTTGTAAACAACATAAATACATAACTAATATTTCTCTATGATTGTGGATTACATTCTCAAAACTTTATTAATTATAAACATCTAAAATTTAGTTTGAGTTAAAGATACAGTCTTGATTCTTACCTCAGAAACTTCCAGAATGGAAATTTCCCATTAAGCTGATATATTATTTCCAGAAAAAGGTAATTGTGACCTAGGTCAGGCAGAGAGGTATATAATCCTGTTTACCTAGACTTATTCATTCTTGTATTAACATCTGATGCAGAATGATTCTTTCAGTTGGGTTCAGCTTTTAATTTGGATCAATTTATTTATTTATACCATCATTCACTGGAATTACAAATTGCTCAACAATATTCTGGGACTAAAACATTAATTTGGAAAATATAGTACATTCAGACATGGACATTTTAGAATTTATTATTGTGATACATCACCAGAATTTTAACACATGACCATATTCCAGGCTATTGACACATTAATACATTTGATACTGCAGGCACATCAACACATTCAACATCAGAATTTATTTTGAAAACTACCCGAATTTAACTGGAACTCCATCCATTTGGACATGTGATAGAACTTTTAAGACTATTTGGGACTTAATTCACAATACTGTAAGTTCTTTTAAAATTTTCACTTTGTATTCAAGGGAAATAAATTATTTGTTGATAGAACTGCACTAAAAAGGGATTGGTTTATAGTAAGTATATGTAAACATTTTACCTTCTGCTGACCACTCCTTAAGGACAGAATTTTTAATTAGAGTCACATTGTTGGCAGTATGGAAGATGTGCCACTTGTAATCATGGGGAAGGATTTGTTTCAACTCTATCAGCTGACTCGCTCCACTGGAACCCTTCACTCTCACTTCTTGTAAGGCCACCACATCTGGCATGTGCTCTTTTATCTGAAATGAATGAAGGACTACAGCCAATAAACTACCAAAAGTCAAAATAATTTTATTATGAATGTCCAACAATATGATCTAGGAAGTTTTAGCAACTTAAATTTAATTTTCTTTGAGAAATTACAATCATCATAGAATGAGACTAAAATATCCCCAAATGCACAAAAAGAAATATATATTGATCTAAATTAATGGCCCCTTTAATTTTCTTGACATCATATTTTTAAAATTAATGGTAGTAATTATTTTTAGATAGGATAAACAATTTCCAATCATCAATTATATCTTTTAAAGCCTATAAAAATTCAAGCTGGAACATAAACTTAGGAGTTTTTTTCCCATACATGTACTAAAGGAAGATGGCTTTGCTACATGTATATGTAATCATCAGAAATAATTCATGGAGAATTAATCCTATTCTGAATTTGTAGATTTGCTCTCAAATTTGTCTTAATGATTATTATGAATGTCTTATGCTTGATACTTGCACATTGATTGATTTGACAGAATATGCAGAAATGCATAAACCTAAGCAATTAATACATATGTGACATTTGTAACAAAAAGCTGTTCAAGTTGTTTCACTTACATAATTTGATGCTGATGTTTAGGCCCTCAAAATTAACATTAGCCATCACAAAAGCAAGTGAGATCTCCAGAATCAGAATATTTATGTAGCTTTAAATGATATCAAATATAATTTAATGGATGATTATAAAATGCAAACAATTGACCTGATTTGACTCTCAAGTTACACCCAACCCTTTAAGTCCTTAATAGCATGTCTGAAATCCTTTTCTGATATTTCAAAAATACTATACACATCAAAAAGTAATTGTTATTTCTATGTTAAAAATCCCTGATATACCCCAGACATATCATGGAATAATAAACTAAAACACACATTTTCATAAGCAACATGAAGATGCCTGTTCTTGTGGCAGAATATTGTGACTTTTGATATTTCAGCTAGTTCCGAATCTGTGCATATTGTTGATGACATTGCTGGTTATAGATGCAAGACATTTCAGCATTTATTGGCCCAAATTTAACTTCTATGAAACTGAAATTATTCTTTCTTCTTTTCTTTTATTTATTTATTGTTTAATAATACTGTGTGGAAAATGTTTTATAACTTGCATAATAATTTCTAAGAAAGTCATGGGTTTATGGTATTTTTGCAGTATTCAAACTTTTCAGTATTTTTCTGCTTATCTTGTATACCCTGGATGACCATACATTATTAGTTTTACATCATCAGTTGATTTTGTGACAATGTCAAGATTGCTGGCAAGTACACTATTTTAAAAAAGCACCCATGAATATCACTCTTTCCAAACATGGCAGAATTCCAACAGAATTCTCAAACGGAATCTATATCTTCTTATAATCATGTTTTCTGGTGGATTCACAATTTATAGGAGTTAACTGGTGGCTTTTACAATTTTTAAGTATTACTCATTGTTAAACACCTTAGATTTGTAAACATTATGTGATCGGCTCTTATTGTTGGGCCCATTCTCACTAACAATCCTGGGCCACTCACCCATCACAGGTGGTTACAGATAATTCTATGAGATAAAATGTGCTGGAGGGCACTGGGCATGAATGCCATGGAAGTAGCATTCATATTTTAAGTTGTATTACACTTTGTGCAAAATCTAGATCAAGTTCCGAACATTAGGGAATACATACTGTAGAGATCTTTTTAAAGTGTTACCATGATATCAGAGTAAATACTCTTGTATAACCTGAAATCTACATGGCATATGTTTATCTATCACTTCCGACAATCTTCTGATTTAAACTGGAAATTAAATGCATTTTAATAAATAGCAATGAATAACATATAGATGTATATAGTATCTTGAAGGTAAGTGCCTTATATTACTTGTTTACTGAGCGCTAACTTTTGACACCCATTATAACAGAGCACTCCAGGCAAGGCCTATAGTATTCATGTAATTTCCCCCCTTACAATTTCAAAAACATACAGCATCAAGGATATGAAAAAATGCACAAAACATAGTCATTCATTAATTTCTAATTTCTAACCTGATTGTTCACATTGGGTCCCACTGTCAACTTTTGTCATTTCAAATCAAACTGGAATTTCTTTAGTATGGGTGAGTTTTTGTTTTTAAGCAAATGATGTGATATAGTTCACCATCTTTAATAATCTCAACAATTCCAACAATTTTGGAGTTACATCTCTTTGAACAAAAGTATACAAGAGTTCATCCTTTTTTTTATTCTATTTGTTTTAGAAATATTGAAAACAGACATTGCAAATATTGGATGCAGTCAACATTTTTACAAAAAGAGGATATTCTAGGAACCATAAAAAGACAGCAAGCAACCTGTCTGCTGGTGCCTCACAAGACCCTCCGGACAACCATGCCCTTTTCAAGCAAAGCTTTCTGCTGTTTTGAGTTTCCGTTGACAGTGTTAAGGACCTCATGGAGACAGTATAATTATTAATTATAAATTGATGAATGAAATGACTAAGCTTTGTAAACTTTTATATATCTTTGACGCTTTTCGTTTTTAAAATCGGTATGGGGGTACAAGAAAACAGTAGACCAACAAGCAGAGACCTACTTGTTGGTCTAACGCAAACAGGAGAGTTTACGAATACCATATAGCAGTTGAATTAACATTTACAATTGAACTTGCTATAGATATAATACCATTTGGGCGATCCTTTGTTTTCTGGCATTCCAATTAAACATGACATTCCAAAGATTATATGTGGAAAAAGTAAAAGATGAAGCTGCACTGACAGCAAATATACAACTAAGTACATAAATCTCGGATTTCATGTTTTCATATTACGGCTCTCATCCGGGAACGTCAATAGAGTATTTTCCAAATTGTAACACATGAATTGATTGGCTACAATCCTAAGATTCTCTAATCAACATATTACTTACAAAAGGTGAACTTAGATGGCCGAACTATGTATATAACGTAGAAGTTGTGTTCAGACTTATTTAAAGTCATAAATTTCTTTTCCTGCAAATAGATGATGGATTTCTTAAAGGCTGAAATAGAAAGGAAGAAAAGGCAACTCGCAGAGAGTAGTATTTTGGTATGACTATTTTACAATGTCAGGACAAATGACCTATCAAAAGATAATCATGAATATTATACCTTGTTACGTAATTTCGTAAAATCAATAAAAACCCATTGGTAAAGTTACATGCATTACAGTTGGATAGTGTTGGAAGTCGGCCATATTGACATAATTTATGCAGAAGTTTCAAAATCCTTTTCAGATATATTGATTCAAATATATGTTTTCTCTATTGTCAACATTGAAATGTTATTTGGGTAAACAAAATATAAATGCTACAGCATAGCTCATATCAATTTTGTTCTAATTTCGATTAGAAATTTGCTGGTAACTTTCATATGTTTCATATGTCAGAACCGAAAATATTGTCATAGAAACACCGGAACACATAGAAAATGCACTTCACTTATACTATATATACCATAATGGTTATGTGTGATTAATTTATAATTCTGATAATTTAATACTATAAATATAACATTGTAACATGTACTTTCATTACTGCTGACAATTGATGCAACAGTTAATTTTACAGGCAATAATATTAAGTCATACACATAATGCACTGAAGTTTTTCAAAATATTAAATGACTGTTGACAAAGGACATTACATCAACATTACTGCTGTGCAAATTTGGACCACTAATACAAGCACATAATGGGCTGAGCATTTAGTATGTACTTGGCCAGTTTTGGATAGTTTGAGCTCATTATGTGCCAAGAATGCTAGTGGGTTAATTCAGCTATGGGCTGAGTACTCTTGTAATCTTTATATTAGCCTGGGATTTTCTTTGAGCTCAAGGCCCTGGTCTCTGATGTAGCAATGAGCTGCCTGGATACTTGGATTTCAACCCTCTAGGGTCACCTTACTATATAGTCTGGGTTTCCTCTGACCCTTGCCACCCCACTTTTGAAATTTGGACATTGAGGTTGATGTGTAGGGTCAGAGTCCACTGCCTTTCGAAAAATTGGAATTTGCTGACACTTTTTGGTGTCAGCATAGGGTAGCCACTTACTAGCTTGCCTGACAAACTTTAATGATCTTTCATGAACATATACATGCATGAAATTGATAGGAATATGATTTATTTTCTCAAAAATTGCAAGCATAGCACTCATCATGTCTTAATCCACTGATAGACAAGACGAAAATTCATCATTGCTGAAACATGACCTGGATCTCACCGTTTTCATTTTGAGTCACATGACTGTACAAATCTCTCAACCTACATGTCAGTAACATTGGAGATCAAATAGTCTGTCATATTGACAGTAATATCTGGCTAGTAAGCTGCTACCCACTGCCAGCACCAAATGGTGTCCGTGAATTCCTACTTTTAGATGGGCAGTGAACTCTGACCCTACACCCTGACAACAAAGATTTCTAACTATGATGTCATAGCCTTGAAATGGTCTAGGCCATTGCATTGAAACAAGTAAAATATTGTTAAAGATTAAAAAGATGATAATAGTTAAAATCATATTTATTAGTTTTATTTTTGTGTAAGTTTTGCATAGGGTAAAGTTATTAAGCCAGTATAATGTAAAATAGATTGGTATGTTTATGCTAACCATTCTTTGTCTGCCATAACAGATAACAGGAGATTCTTCACTTTCCAAAAAAAGGCTTGCCTTGTCATATTTTTATATTATATGATATATTATTAAATGCTTGCCATATTTACTATTCTCTGTTTAATTTCCAAAAAAGGATGCAATGTCCTTATATGGCACACATGTTATATATATTTAATTTGTATATAGTTTCTTTTGGTCATGATTATACAGAGTGTAAGGACCTACCTAACTAGTGACATTTATTTTGTAAGCATCATATTATATATAATATTTGTCTATCATTTTAGGTTATGTATTCAAATTAATAATAGTAAATATGTTTACTTCAGTTTGAGTTATACCATATTTCATATTATCATACCTTGTAATTTTTCATGCACCATCAAGCTAAAAATATAATTAAATGTATCATATTTTGTACACAAAACTGTAAATTTTTTGACAAATCCACTTATTTTTATTAAATAAAATTGCTGCTCAAAATATCAGATAGCTAGACATGGGGGGTGGCTCCTCTAATTTCAGATATATTATAATAGAGGTGCCCTTCATGCTGATGAAATAAGGAAATGTATTTTTAAGATGTTGACAAACTGGCAATAACAGAGCACAATCTTATTGAAATCAGGTCACAACTTTTGTGCTTGAAGTGTAGATCTGGTTTTAATTGAATTGTAATACGATTTTGCATTCCCAAACCCAGAGATGGTTATGTTCTAGTAGAGAAAACAATTTTCAGTAATCTTAGAAAATGGTGGGAAACAAAAGACTTTCAATATATGCCTGTTACTTATAGCATGTAAAAATGGTAACCAGTCATGACTGGAGCTGAAGTAAAACTAACCATTTTGGCAGTTTATATAGTGGCAATTTGAAGGTGCAGAGGTCAGGTATAAACCACAATTTCCCATATTACTTAATTGGCTGACAGTAGGTAGTGAGATGTGTTTGAAGACTGCAGTGGGCAAGTCCATTGTGCTAATTTACATAGGTGCAATGTGAAACAGCCTAATATGGGTAAATCAAACATATGTTAGATATGTGTAGGAGAACAGCAGTTATTACATATCATTGCTTTGAATAAGAATGTTTAATCTATATGTATTACAGATTTTTTTTGACAAGTTTGTAAACAGAGGCAACGTTTCTCTTAAGTCAAATTTTACTACATATATAAAATGAAAAACATAATTTAATGTCAGATTAGGGTTCATGTGTGATTTACTTTTGAATTCGATTTATCAAGCAATTAGAAATTAGCACAGCCCTACAAAAAATTTCAGAACTTCCAATTGACAAAGTTTTACTTTGTGAAGCACACCAGTTAAAAGAAAAAGGGTGGGGATTAATTCTTTGCACTTGGTGTAAACCTATCAGCAGATGTCAACTTTATTCTGACCAAAATTGACTCAGTTAATCCATTTGAGAAATTTGAACATCAGGACCTTCAGTCTCAAGTGAGTGTAGTAATAAACACTAATGACACTTGCATTACCTTTAAACCCTCTATTAAACCCTATTGAATTTATATTTGAGTTGTAGTAAATGCGATGTTGTGTGACAAATAATATTTAATAAAGGGGTAATTTTGGGCATATGGAAATTGGACTCCGGCCTTGTGGAATTTCAGTCAGAGCTTGTGATTTTTTTTAAGTCACCAACCCTATGTCTGTGTCTAACAAAATTTCTTTGGGCACTGATAAAGTGTTGTACTGTGAAGATTTACATTTGCCAAAGTGTTCATAATTTTTGCCCTTGTAGTTTTATAATGAAGAATAATAATACATGGTCTTATTAAATTCATTTAACATTATTTTGTTTCAAATGGCTTCAGCACAACTATCAGTACATTGAACTATTCTTCAGCTAATGGGCTTGTTGGACACGTTTTGAATATCTCATGGTTAGCCTCATTTCCCTGCATAGAGCCAAACACACACAGACACAGCCACATACAGACACCACATTAATTTATAATGCATTTGAGTATTTTTTTAAAACTGTAATTTGATTGAAAGCAACATTAGTCAGAGCAATGTTTTGTTTATTTTTTAACGTCAGTACAGTTAGGTTGCCAAGCCTCATGTGTAACATCAACTTTGGTTAGGTCCAAACCCTTTATTTTTCATACACTATCAGTGCACCAAAAAATAATCGTTTTTTACATATAATTTTTCATACTTTCAAGGAAAATGATTTATTCTTGTATGAAAAATTACATGAAATACAGTAGATATAGTAGATATAGTCTTGATTTTGACATTAGAAAGTTTCAGAACAATTATTCCACTTCAATGACAAGTATATTCAGAAAATGGTAATTGCAACCTGGGTCAAGTGGAGGGTTATATAAAGTTCTTTTACTTCAGGATTACTGATTCCTACCTTGACATCTGAAGTGGAATTGGTCTTATAGTTGTGTTTAGTTTTAATTTAAGAGGATGTTTATTGAAATTATTCACTGGAATTGCAAAGTGCTATTTGATGTTTGGACTATATCTGGTTTCGGATTGCTATGAATTCATTCAAGGACATTTTGGATTATATATTTGTGAGACATCTAGACTCTTAACACATCACCACATTCCAGCTTATTGGCATATCAGCACATTCTGAATTGGAATTCATTTAGATTACCTCTTCAGTTCATTTGGAACTTGACTTTTTACTTGTGATAGAACTTATTGTACTGTTATGGGATTTAAATTACCATACTATAAGTTCTTTTTAAATTTTCACTTTGTATTGTTGGGAAATAAATCATTTGTTGAAATTTACAAAACATTGGTTTTCGCTCATATCTGTTACTTATTTTAAGACCATTGAGCTGTAACACACCACAAAAAAAGTGCCTAAAAATGAAATTTGTCATTAGATGAACTAATATAACAGACAATTCCATAGATTGGAATTAAGAAGGTACATGCTATTTTAAATGAAAAATTTAAACAATTGCCAAGATAAAACATACATTGGGTATTATTTAAAAAAGTTTTTACATTTTTTTAATGAAAATGTTCATATAAAAAGCTGCAATAATTGTATAGAAATTGAAATTAATGCACCCAAATGAATATGACAATAATTGACAAATCTTGTTACAGCAGCTGATGAATGCTATTTTTCTGATGAAAATATGCAAAAATTTCAAAAAATGTAAACTTGTACAGCATATTTATCTGAAATTATGTGACTTTTCTGTAGATCAAATAAAATATTTACTGCCATCTCTTTTGAAGTCTTTGTTTTTACTACTATAATTATTTAAGTCTTTGTTATCGATTTGATAAAGTGAGTTTTAAATTTGTCTTTCATTTAATAATGTCAAATTAGTTTTGTTTTGATTGCAATTGACAAATAATCATCAGTTAACTTGGACATTGGTATATATTGCCAATTATTCAGACAAAAAAATGAATTCCCCATGTTAATGCATCAGCGTTATCAAATAGTGCTTTAAGATCGAGATGTCATCCAAAGTCAAGAATGCCATGAGGCTTAATAACTGTGAGGACTTCATAGACTTCAGAATGCTGATCAAAATATTTACATCTTCCCTTCCTATAAGAAATCTTGTTTTGTGTAGACAAGCCGATTCTTCAATTTTAAGCTCTGCCCTTTAACCTTACTTCCTCTCCCATCTTTACCAGGGTTCTGAATTTAATAGCAGCTCATTAAGATCATTAGTGGGTTTCAATCATCTAGTATATCAATGACTAGTTGATATACAGTATTGTACTGCTCCAGTGACCAAGCAGTTAGACTATCAGCCTTGGATTAGGGAGGTCACAGGTTCAAAACCCTGTCTGATTCATACCAAAAACTTCTAAAAATATGAATATAATCCTACAGTACAGAGTGCACCTTCTGCACAAGTTCTCAGATTTTTCACCTTCATGCCTAAACTTTATGAAATAATCTACTAGTATTCACCAATATTGGTTTCTGAGCAGTGTTGCAGACTGTATAGCTCTGGCAAGAAGGCAATTGACCATTCACAGTTTGCAGTGGTAAGTGGAGAGTACTCTGTAATTTGTGCAGAATCAGTGTGTTAATCCAATCTGTTCCTTTTTACTCTTCATGTTGATTTTCTTCTCTTTCAAAGTAAAGGATGTTTGGTCTCCAATATTAAGAGCTGTACATCAGGTCTCACTGTACCCTTGAGTTCTCTGTCTGCATCATGTAGTCAGACCCTCATCTTTCAAAATTTAACAGTATTTTTTTAGCTTCAAAGACAAGCGTTTTGCTCTTAAATGCCTTGGCAGAATCTTTTGCAAGTTATTTGGTCATTATCTAAACCACTTACAAACCCTTTGAGTGAGACTTAAATTGGGAATGTTACCTTAAAAATGGTCTGTCTCCTCTGTCTAGCTTAATTGTGGATTAGGAGTGAAATTCATGATATATATGTGGAAAAATATTACATATAATTCAGTGACAGTTATGATCCAGTGATCCACATATTGCCAGCTGGGCTTGTTGGCCATAAACTGGTTATTATCTTCAGTAAATTACTGAACTATTTGAAAACCTCTGGTCTTATTTTCATCTCTGCTATATCTCTGTAGCTATCATTTCATGGCAGATCATATTAGTTTCACACTGAATGAACTCTACCCTTTCTGAGATTCAAAGCAGATGAGGTTAAGGCTATTGCTGCATCTTGGACTAGACTGCTCTGGTGGCTTCAGAGGTTAGTGCATCAACCTCAAATGCAGGAGGTCTCATGTTCAGAACCCCAGCCAAGTCATACCAAAGATTTATATAAAATGGTACTAGCTGCTGCATCGCTTGGCACTCAGCATTAATAGGTTAGTGCTGTGATTGGTTGGCATGGTGTCAGGATAATATGACTGGGTGGGACATAATGCTAAATGTCTGCAGCATGATACCCCAGTGCTAGACATCACTATAAACTACCACACTGCAGACATCATATCTTATTGTTAAAGCTACATTAACAATCTAAACACACACATATACAACAACAACAACAACACATCTTCGACTGTTCTTAATCATTCTTCTTTGGATGATGCCATAAAAGCTGCATTCTGTTAGTTATATTCTGCCTTAATCTTTGTGCTACCATCGCTTGATGTCACACCATAGCAAAAGCATCTACACACTGAATCTAATCATGTCAACCCAGTGAGTTGTCAAGCCATCCTTCATTAGAGCTCTTTGTTGACAAGAGATATTATGTTCATAGGGACAGTAAGCCATGGGGTCATCAGTCACACACTCTCTGGAAAATTAATCAAAGTAATAATAACAGCTAGTATAGAAATTGGGGAAATTCATCTTAGACTTGAGACTTTTTTTGCTGTTTTCTACTAGTTCTTTTTAATTTTGATCAGATTGTGGCAGGTGATTTTTACAGTGTTTTTAGGTTCTTTTCCAATATGTGTTGGTTTAAGGGCTTCCAAGGCAATTTATCTGATATTGAGGTCATAGGTATAGTCATTATTGGAAGTAACAGTTATGGTTTCTTACTTTTGGTTTTTTTTAAAGTTTATCCGGTAATACTTGTGAGAAAGTATCCCAGATTCTACATATATGTTCTAAATAAGGTCTTTTACCAAAACCTTTGAAAGCTGTTTTTTTCATATTTTGTGGGCATAATAACAACTTCATCAGCTTGATCTGTTATTTGTCTCATTTCATGATTGTGGAGGCTCCATTTCAGTTTAGTTGTAATTGTGATTTGTGATGCTGAAGTTTTTTGTTTGCTTGAGATTTTCTAAAGAAGTTTCTTTCAAGGATTATGCCATATTATAAAGAAGTTGACTTCAAGCCTTTCCACAAATGTTTACTGTGGATTGTAATCCATTATTGTTCATTAAAGAGGCAACATATTCAGCAGTTGTTTCATTGTTGTCATTGTCCCTCAAAAACTTGGAAATGTGGAGATCAAAATGTATCCTAGTTTTGTATTGTTTGTCCTTTGCTACAACAAATTATTTTTATTTCAACCAAAATGATTAAAATAAAGTCGTGATTGTAAAATTTATCTGTGTACATGGGTCTTCAAGTGTTGTTTTCTATTTTTTGTTTACTTTTGTAATATTTTTGTCAGATGTACTTACAGCTGTGTAATTGACTCTTGATGGTTAGTGTTATTGTCTGTACTTTGTGTGCATTTTGTATTTTGAATTGTCTGACACTAGTCATATAGCATTATAAATTCTTTTCTATACAGGCTCCAAACAAAAAGTACTTCAAGAGGGGAGATTTAGCTGCCAAGCAAGAAGAAGAGTACTGGAGGAAACACAGTCAGCTTGTTGAACAAAATGAGGAAGATAAGGTATTAATACTTTGTAGCGTGTTAACATCCTTTCCATATATGGAAGAAACTTTGAAAAGTAAAATAATTAGAGGTTGACTGTTTCTAGAGTGTATGTTTGGTTCATGTGTCATGTTTATTTCGATTATCTTTGGTCTCACTCTGGTAGAATATTTTGATTGGTGTTTTTTATGTCCCTGTCAGTAAAGCAATTTGGTTCAAATTTTTCAGGTTACAGGTATACATATACAAGAATATGTGCATATACACCTCTCCTTTGTAACAGCGTGGTAGTCAGGCTACAAATGGCTGGACTCATTAGGTACCAATCCAGGTTAAATTGAGAGTTGCTGTATTCACCAAATTGCAGTATGTTGAGAATAGTAGTATATACAGAACTGCATTGCCAAAATAATACTTAAATTTCTTTTAAATGATGGTGTTTTGAAATGGAAATAAAGATGTATCATTTAGGTTCGTTTTGTCTTTTTTTTTCAACCCAATGCATGTTGTTATAAATTGGTATAATTTTGCCCATGGAATCAAAAGTGGTTCTGAATTATATCTGGAATCAGATTTTAGCAAAGTGCATTATAACGAGGGAGAGCTTTATATGATATAGCTTTAAATTGAAAGTTGGATTAAATTTGGCTTGAAATAAAACAGGCTGGGCCAAAAGTAATAGGTTGCAATGATAGTATCATACCCATATTACATTGATGAATTTCTTATGTCTCAGGCTTTATTGATATATCCAAGAAACTATATAAGTTCAAAGCAGTGATATCAGAGAAGTGTTTATTTCAGATCACACTAAATATATATATATATATATATATATATATATATATATATATATATATATATATATATATATATATACTGCAAGCAGATGGAGCTTTCATTGTAATTGAAATTGAATACATTCTGAACAGTCAGGCCAGAAAGGAATATAGTATATATTGAACTTCTGTGACTATTACACTTGTACATTAATAAATAAGTTTATTAATATGACATAATTTACTACATGTTGCTTGGAGGGCTTGCTATTTAGTCATTTTATTTGATGTATAATTGCATATCTATTATACTGCTCCAGTGGCCTAAGTGGCGGAGTGTCTGCCTCAGATGTAGGAGGTCGTGGGTTCGAACCCTGGCCAAGTCATAACAAAGACTTATAAAATGGTACTAGCAGCTGTCGTGCTTGGCACTCAGCATTGAAAGGTTAGTATTAGCACTGGTTGATCTAGTGTCAGAATAATGTGACTGGGTGGGACATGTCTGCAGCATGATGCCCAATACTAGACATAACCATCATCAGCCACACTGCAGACATCATAATGATTTGGAGGAAAAATTGTTAAAGCTATGTTGAAAATTCAAATCACACACACACACACACACACACACACACACACACACACACACACACACACACATCTATATTATTTTAATATTACCATGGATAACATTGTAGTTGTTCGTTTACCTTGTTGTCATCCAGAATTCATGGACTTCCTTTTTATAAACACAGATAATTATATAAAATTCAAAGTTATTATTATGACAGAAACTCCCATGAAGATACAATAAATTTTTTGTATATGCTGAAAATTTTATTAAATGTGGATGGTAAGTTTTGAATTGTATATATTACATAGTGGCAATCATAAAGAGGCTGAAACTGCTCCAACAAAACAAGAGTCACAAGTTAACATTTACATCTTGACAGCAACAACAGTGTCCAGCAGGTCATTGTTGGATTCAGTCATTGCTTTGGGTGGATTTATCAATTATAAGAAGGACTTTTAAAAAGTGGCATGCTTTTTGTATTGCAACATTGGATTCTTGTTCCATAGTTTTTCAATGCTTGAATACTTCAAATGTCTACTTTCAGAAAAAGGAGCATGAAGTGCCAGAAAAGTCTGATGCTAACAAGGAAGAGGAAGGACAAAGAAAGGAAAAAGAAAAGCATGCTTCACTGCCCAGAAAAGAGGTATTGTTATTGACAGTAAATTGTTTATTAATTGTAATTTTAATTTTTAATTCTAATGTATTCATTCTTACTTTGATAACTTTGACCATTTGGACATTGTTTAGATTTACCAGAATAAATGTTTTTATCTCATGGTTTGTACACTTCATATAGTGTGTGCAGTTTAATAATGTTTAATAATAATTAGTTTAATAATTTTTATATAACAGCATATTAGCATATCACTTTATGTGGTCAAGATTGGTCCAAATAAGCCCATGAAATTCTTGCTTAGTATTCTCTTTACTGTTTTTCTGCAACTGTGGGAATTTCTTTCTGGAACTTTTTGATTTTATTATTACTATGAACATTTTGGCAGCCATTTTTCAAATTGTTTGCTCTAAAGTAGTTGGGAAAAAAAGGAAACATCTGTTGAATATGTCCAGTTTACCCCACAGTGGTTCATTAGCCATTTATAGTATATCATGTGCTTAAGAATGACATCAGATCTAAAAACAACAACAATAATAAAATACTGTTTATTGGTCAGTTGAAAGTAGGCATGGTGGGAGGAGTGCGTGGTATCCTTGTAACATAGAATCCATCCTATATTTAAGTGTGGTTTAAATGTTATAGAAGTAAATAAACTCACCTCTGTTCAGAGAAGAATGTGGACATCCATCCACCAACTGACAGAAATTTATCCAACCACAGCATTTTTATGCAGTAAAATCACTTTAAAAAGCTTATGTTTATTATTATGTGATGCATTTCTGGGTCTAAATATAATTTGTCCATGTCTACTGTAATCTACAGTTCTAAATCCAATATCTGGTCACTAATCTATTAAAGTAAATCTGGAATCTCGGCATCCAGTAATTATCAGATTACATGACTATTCTGACAAATAAAAAGCTTAGTAGTGAAACTGACACACTTAGTTGTGAAAATTAATTACCTGCTCCATTATGTGTCAAACATTGTTACATCACATTCAATTTCCATTAGACATTGCCTGTTGAACAATGAGTTTATAATTTTTTTTTAAAAAAAATCTACTTTTAAATGTTTTTGGTTATAGAACTGGGTTTGGGACTAATTTTTATTGGCAACAAATGAAAGATGCAGCTTCCAAATCAGAATGAATGAAATTATTCCTTCTTTATCTCTATTTCCATTAGAATAAAAACTAAGTTATAAACAAATTCTCAGATGGGTAATAATTTATTATTAAATTTATGAAACTCATTGAATAACATCCAGCTTGTGCTTGTCAAGGCTCACAAAAGATAGACATTGTTCATCTCAGTTCATAAATTCATTATTAAATCATTACCAATTTGAGAATTTCTATTAATTGTAGATTTCAATGACTTAGTACAATTGAATTGTTTTCAAGATATTTATCATGTTTTGTATATATACATGAGTGAAATTTTACAGTAGATACATGGAACAAATATGATGCAGTCATGTAATTTGTTGATAGGTAATAAGAAGACTTCGTGAAAGAGGTGAACCAATCCGGCTTTTTGCAGAATCAGATTATGAGGCTTTTGAAAGATTGAAAAAGCTGGAAGCCCAAGAGCCAGATGTGAAAGAGGTCAGTATTTTTTTTTGGTCTTTTGCTATAAATGGGTTTTTTGATTAAAAGATGTTTATATACCTAGCTAAACGAGTTTGCTGCAGATATTTTTATGGATTTATGTAGTAGAAAACATTACAAGAATTTTGTCAAATTTTATGTCATTGATAAAGCATGAAAAGAATCTTGAGTCCATAATTTAGATTTCTTTTTGGGCAGACCTGGCAAAGAAGCACTGATGTGATGCAGTAAGTATTGCAAGCACAAGATATGTTTAAAGCTACTTACAGGGGTTATGCATGGGTCTGGAATTCTAGAAAAGTCTTTTCTTTGAAAATATCTTTTCCAGGCCTATAAAAAATTAAAAAGTTACTAAAAAGTCTGGAAAAAGTCTTAAATTATCATTGTTTCTTTCACATGATATCATTTTTACTTTTTCACTTCACTAAGTTTATTGTCACATTAGGTTCTGGACAGGACATTTTGTTATAGTTCGAACCATGCATCAAGGAAGTTTTACAAATGCACATGTAAAATGCAAGCTACCTAGACAATCCTAAAGGCTGAATCCTAGCGTGAGTCATATAGAAGATTCAGTTCAGCCAGTAGGCCTACTGGCTGATGATAGGGATGGCAATTCATTTTAAAGCTATGAATTACATAAAATTCTTGGAGCTAGCAAAGTGTTTAAAATGAGAATTTTAGTTGAAGCAGAATTTATATATATATATATATATATATATATATATATATATATATATATATATATAAAGAATACAAATCATATGGCAAATAACAACCCTTTCAAGCGTACTGGATCCACCAAGGGATCACGTATGTCAGGGATTAATTAAAATAGATACAATAAACTGATGACGAACAGTACGAAACTAGTAACTAACTAGCCTAAGCGCTTTCGACTCTTAATGAGTCTTTTTCAAAGGCAAATACAAAACATATACGACAAACAAATAAACACAAAAACATTGTGTTTATAAACCTCTACTGTTTGTCGTCAGTTTATTGCATCTATATATATATATATATATATATATATATATATATATATATATATATATATAATGGTTCAGATCAATTTAATAAATAATGTAAACCTACAATTTTGAAGTAAATACATTTATTTGATCAAAATACTACTATGAGAACAAGTGATTTAAGAAAGTGAAACATTAGCAGAGCTTACATTTGAGAAAATTCTTGCTTTGGAGCTAAAGTACTGAAAAGAAATTACCCATGAGTGGTGAAAAAAAATGTACATAAAAGACATAAGGAACAGTTTGCCAAATTGTTCCAGTTGGCTAAACTAGCTATGCATAAACCCCATCAGCAGTGGCATCTCAGCATGGAACAATAGTCATATGCTGGTGAGGAACAGATTGAACTCAGATAAAAGATTTTTATTTCTTTAGGACTCTAACAAAGTGTAGCTGGAAGAAGGATAAATGCATATTGTAGTGTTAGGTGAACTGTGGCCATTTCCTTCTCTCCCTCCTTTTTTTTTCTCCACCCCCTCTTTTATTTTCATAACAAGTGGGTACCCTCACATTACATAAAAACCTAGCAGTGTCTCTGAAGTGAAAGCACTGGAATTGCAGCTGGAGAAGTAAGTATGGAAGCTAAAGGGCAATGGTTAACATCTGGTTTACAATGACTTTCTTTTTAAATATTTCCTTTTCATATTATCAACATGTATTTTTTTCTGTATTTGTTTTGTATGTTTTTTGTGTGAGTAGTCACTGAAAACTGGTCATTAAAAAGTCCCTGAATTTCAGCTCTCATGATCTGTATTACCCTGTTTCATGGAATATTTCATTAATTAAGTTTTGTGTTGTGCTAGTGAGTATTCATTTTAATTTTTATTATCTTATTTGATTTGACATTCTTGGAATGATCTTTGTGTGTGTGTCGATCTGATATTTAAAGAATGCCTGGACATTTTGTTTATAACTATTGTGAGAAGAAGCTGACTACTTCAAAGCCTGAATAGGGCCTTATAAGCCTAAGACTAAAGCATCATGTCGGCTATGCAGGTCAATAAACTTGTCCCATTATTAGGTCTGGAAATTGTTATTTTTAGATCTGGAAAAGGTCTTAAACCTTTTTCTAAATTTGTGGCAGGAACCCTGTACTTAAGAGATAGCCTCTTTTAATTAAAATTTCTTGCAATTGACATCAATTTTCTCAGAGCTAGAAAAAAAATTGTTATAAACCTGAACCTAATAACAGCACTCAGGCATATCAAAAAACACATTCAGTCTTCAGCCAGAAGATGGCCATCAAATATAAATACAAATTGAATCCTGTGAATTTAAAGCAATTGATTAGGAAAACTTTTACCCTTCACCATAAAAATGGATTGGATTCTTTGTTACACTGTTTGTCTTTCCCTCCCCTCTGTAATTAGAAAGCTTTGATGCATTGAGATCACATGTCCAGAAATTGATGTTGAAATATAAAGTTGGATTTCTTGATCTGTTAGTATTTAACAGTTATTGTACTCAGTCAACTTGGACTTAACTTGCGACATTTTTTTTGTTTGTTCAGTAAGTTCAAAACACTAAAATGACTGTGCTCAAGTTTTATATTTTTGAGTTCGACATAGGGCTGTTTACTATTTTTCCATTAATTTTGAGTACTGCTATGGACCATTTGATGAATGCATATAATGATAACATACTGTGGCACAAATATTTATTCTCTATGTTATGTATGTAAATGTGTGTGTGTTTGTGTGTGTGTGTGTATGTGTGTGTGTATGTGTGTGTGTGTGTAAAGTTTAATAATACATCATTGCAATTCTAACCATCGAAGTAAATTTATATGTTCCAATAAAAGGCAGATAATACAAAGTAAATAGGCAAAAACTTAGTGCTCCTTAAAATAGTCTGATTTATTATATTACCATGATGTTATAAAAAGTTCAAAGTCTTGTCAACTGGAACGTCATCACAGGATGCACCCATGGGCAGTAAAGGTTGCCTTTGAATTCTAATGCATGAAGGCTGCCATTAAATTCTAATGCATGAAGGCTGCTATTGAAACCTAATTCAGAAATGCTGCCATTGAATCAAAATGCAGAATGTGTGCCGCTGAATCCTAATGCAAGAAGGTTGCCATGCAGAATAGTCGACTTTGAATCAAAATGCAAGAAGGTTGCTATTGAATCCTAATGCAGAATAGATGATTTTGAATCAAAATGCAGAATGGTTGATTTTTATTCCTAATGCAAGAAGGTTGCTATTGAATCCTAATGCAGAATAGTTGATTTTGAATCAAAATGCAGAATAGTTGGCTTTGAATCCTAATGCAAGAAGGTTGCCCTTAAATCCAAATGGAGAATGTCTAACTTTGAATCAAAATGCAGAATTGTTGACTTTGAATCCTAATGCAAGTAGGTTGCTATTGAATCCTAATGCAGAATAGTTGACTTTGAATCAAAATGCAGAATAGTTGACTTTGAATCAAAATGCAAGAAGGTTGCTATTGAATCCTAATGCAGAATAGTTGACTTTGAAACAAAATGCAGAATAGTTGACTTTGAATCAAAATGCAAGAAGGTTGCTATTGAATCCTAATGCAAAATAGTTGACTTTGAATCAAAATGCAGAATAGTTGACTTTGAATCCTAATGCAAGAAGTATGCCTTTGAATACCACGGCTAAAAGGTTGCTTTCATTAGTCACCTTTTATGAACTGCAGGCAGTAACATCAGGCCCATTCTGCTGTCCTTGCACATGCAATAGAGAGCTTTTTTACTTTCATCAAATATAATAAAATTAATAAAAGTTTCTAAGTGCAAAATCATACCAAGAAAGATTTAACTTGGGTAATTGTGTAATTATCAAATTTGCATTAGTTGATTATTGCCCAGCATGAGGAAAGGAGTGTTATATGATTAAGTGAAATCTAGTTTGGTCTTGTTAATCAGAGATAAGGAATTATTGTAAAAATATTATATGAGTTCATTAGTTTTAATGGTTTTAATGATAGTTTTAATCAGTCATTCCCATTCATTATGAAATTATAGCGATTCAAAGCATAAAAAGAAAGTAAACACAACTAGTATAATTTATAAAAATATTAAGTCAGCCCTATTTTTGTTGTTGCAGGATGAGGGATTAGGAAATGATTTCCAGATGGCATTGGAGAAAGTAGATCAGGATTACCTCAATGAGTTGATTCGGGAGTCGGGTGGAGCTTCCTCTGGTGGGAATTCTAGCAATGATGTCTCAATCAAAGATGATGGAACAACACTAGAGGACATAAAGGTATACATTATCATTTCTTTATGTATATCTTTGTCATGTCCAGTTATAATTATTTTAACTTGCCAGTGATTTAAGAAAGTAATTGTTCCAATAATTGTCATCCCGACAAAAGAGCGCACGACAAAAGAGCGCCAACATAAGAGCGCAGACAAAAGAGTGCCGACATAAGAGCACAGTCAATTAAAAAAACACATGTTGTACGCTAAACGAAAATGACATAGTTAACACTTGTTTTAATTAAACAATCAGCGGTACGATAAAACGACATTGCACCTATTTGTGTTTATTTATATATTATGGTTAATATGTTATGAATGCAGTTTGAAAATATTTCTAACCCAAGTAACATGGAGAAGGTCGAATCACAGAAAGGGAAGGCTATTATATTGGTCAAAGGCTACAGATATCAAAAGGACAGAGCAAATGCTGATGGAAGTACGACATGGAGATGCTGCAAGAAAGATGGCTTCCGAGGACGGATGAAAATGCTGAACAGTGTTGTTCTGTCATCATCGGAACACAATCACGCTCCTGATCTGGCTAAAAATGAAGCAGTGAAAGTGGTGTCGGCTATACGAAAATGGGCAGTGGAAGGGGTGGAAAAACCAAGGCAGATTATAATACAAGCCAGAGCAGGAATTTCGATGGAAGTAGCACCTCATTTGCCAGCATACGTCACTTCACAATGTGCAGTAGAAAGACAGAGAAAACGCAATCAGCTGCCATACCCAAATCCGCAGAATGTTGCAGAGATAACAATTCCTGAACCTCTTCAAATGACAACAAGAGGGCAAAATTTCGTTTTGTGGGATTCCGGACCGACTGACATTAACAGAATGATGATGTTCGGAACAATGGATAATATCAATCGTCTAAAGCAAAATGAACATTGGTTTGTAGATGTAACTTTCAGAGTTGCACCAGTAATCTTCTATCAGGTATTTACAATCCATGCTTTGATAGATAACAAGGCAATGCCGTTGGTTTATTGTCTCATCCAGGATAAGACCGAAGCAACCTGTATCCGAGTTTTTGAGAAAATTGTGGAACTTCTACCTACCGTGAATCCTGCGAGCATCATGTCTGATTTTGAGAAAGCCACACAGAATGCAATTCAGCATGTGTTTCTTGTTGGTTGTCTATTTCACCTAGGCCAATGTCTCTGGCGAAAAGTGCAAGATTTAGGCTTATTGCAACTGTATCACGACGAGGAATGTCGAATGACAGTGAAGATGCTGCTTGCCTTAAGTTTTGTTCCTGTAAATGATGTCTGTACTGCATTTGAGCATTTGGTAGAAGCTAGTCCTGCAGAAATTATGCCACTGGTAGATTATTGGGAGGATACTTACATAGGGAGGCGAAGGAGAAACCGTCGAGGTAACCCGCGCTTCGCTCTTGCTATTTGGAATGTCCATAATCATGTCGCTGAAAATCTACCCTGTACAAACAACTCAGTCGAGGCATGGCATCACGCATTCCAACAAATGGTAGATTGCAATCATCCTTCCGTTTATAAATTGATCAGCCAGTTTCGTCTGGAACAAGATCACATCGAAATCGAACTGAAACGTCATCTAGCTGGAGTTAATCAACCAAAAGCTTCAAAGAACAAATATGTTCAGCTGAACCAAAGATTGCAGGCGATTGCTTCAACCTATGCTAATGATTCAATGATGGACTACCTACGAGGTTTAGCTCACAACTTAGCAATATAAATGCAACTATAAAGAAACGTTTTATTAGCTTGAACTTCCTTTCATTTTGTTACATTTCATTTCAGTTTATATTCTTACTTTAGGCCTAACATTTAAAATCTTTGTATGTGTTATTAGATTGCGTTTTGAATAATTGGACTCCAGTTGATAGTCTATTATAGTTAAGATGCCTGCAAACGTTCAGTTGATTATACCAGCTTTTTAGTTAAAGAAACTGAACAATTAGTTTTTTAATGAAACAATAAAGAGTTAACATCAAACGATGCCATCTGATCTGAGTTAATTTTCTTGTTCCTATTTATTAAATATTGTTTTTCGATCTTTAGTTTGCGCTCTTATGTCGGCGCTCTTTTGTCAGCAAATTTTACGCTCTTATGTTGGCGCTCTTATGTCAGCGCTCTTTTGTCTGCGCTCTTATGTTGTCGTGTGCTCTTTTGATGGGTCTCCCCAATAATTTGATAATAGGATGATCAGGAAGTGTGTAAAATATATATTGGGTTTATGGAAAGACTGCGAGATGAGGTCACACTAAGTTGAACTTGTATGCTTTAGGCTACCTTTAAAAGGTAGGAATTTTTAATGTATACTTTATAAAACATTTACATCCTGTTGGCATTAGCATCATCACAAATTTTGTGTAGCCTTTGTAATTGTATTTAGATGCATTCACTTGTGATCAAAGAATTTTCACATTTCAACTCAATTCAGTGCTTTAGCATAAATACCAACCTTACAGGAGTCTCAGAATTTATTGTTACTGCATGTGTGTAGACATCCATTTTTATACAGCATTTTATTTAGGCATGACTTTAGTGCCAGATTCAGAGGGATAATGAGAATAGTGAGAGGAATGAATAATATTTAAATATATAATCAATTCTTCAGAATAATCACATTTTGTAAAAAAATTTACTTCTTGCTAGTTTTATAACCTGGAAGACCTTTATATATATATATATATATATTATAAAAATATAATATTGATGAAGCAATAAAGCAAAACCAGTCATACATTATATATAATAATGTTTCACAGCTGGAAAAAATTTAAATCTGGTTTTGAAAATTGCTCATTCTTGGTAGTATTACCTCTGAGAAATTGTATTGTTGTACACTGTTTTGTCCTAATGAAAGACACTTTTCAATATTCTATGCACCTCTTCTTGTTGCCTACTGCCTAGTTGTCATTGTACAACTATGTAATTGCTTATAATTTTGAAAGATGGATGTATTAGAACTTGATAAGTTTTGTGTTACACATAAATAACATCCATTTTTTTATTCCGTAGGAAATGCGAAATATTCTTGGAAAGGAAAGCAGTGATAAGGACCAAGAAATCATATTAAGGTTTTTGAAGGTAAGGAAAAACAGTGGAAACATGTGTCAGGTCTTTTCCTTAATAATAAACGTTTATAGTTTATCTTGCCTCACTGATTCATAAGCAGATAACTTTCCTAACAGTATTATTGCTAACGAAGCAGTTTTTTAAAATTTTATTTATTAAAGAGTTTTGCAAATTGTCATGGAGTAAAACATGCATGGGTGGCACTGAATATCAAATTGAAATGGGTCATATAAGTTCAGTCATTGTCAGTTTGCATGATTCATATAGAAAACTAATTGTGATTAAAACTTTACACCTACTTTACATTTATTATTGATTTTATGTATTTGTTTATGGCACTTACTCAGTTTTTATGTGAATTTAGTTTGTTGTTGGCATATTTTAAAATCTGTCTATCCTGTTTGAGAAGGACACGAAGAAAAATGAATTGGGCCTAAATATGATAATATAACATATATAAGGGCAGAGGTATATCTTAACAAGAAAGAAAGTAATTTCAGAGATGATAATACCACAGAGGCAGAACCCCTTTTATTGGCACTATAATAATATCAACTTTTTTCACACCAATACATTTTAATGTATCATTATAGGATAAATTTCATTACTACATCATAAACAGACATCAAAATACGATTAGTCAACTTTCAAGGTATAAAATCCTGTACTACTGTTCAAAATTCTAGTGACTCAGACAAGGTTATATTTTTTGTGGGTTTTAATATCACTTTCAAGACATTATTCATTTCATCATGCCAATGAAATGGAAGGTAAGTGCCTATCCCAAGGACAAACTGAAGTAGCTGACCCAGGTTGGCCTGGGCTGGTATTGAAGCACCTGCCCTTACAATCTAAGTCTGATGCTGAACTAAGTGAGCTACTGTGGCATACTCGATGACTTGATCACATGACTTGCAATTGGATGTAAGTCACATGACTGAAGGCAATACAAAATGAGGTAAAACAATGGTGGTCTTCTGCTTCATAAGGTAAAATTGTAATTTCTAATTTATTATCCAGACTTATGAATGAATTATCCACATTTAGAAATGTTATATTGTTTATTAGCAGTGGAAATTATTTACCAAACATAGGAAGGATTTAAATTAAATATTGCTAATTTATCACTCATTTTGGAAGGGCCTTATTGATCCAAGAGAGGTAACTACTACAAGTATGGTGCTGTTTGTAAATTTATACATAGCAAATTATGGCAATTAAGAGATTTGTGTTATTCTTTCAGAAAATAAGTTTATGTAAGGTTTGAGGTAATAAATATGTTATATGTTAGGAATTATTATTATCCCATAATCTCACATACACACACACACACATATAATTAAGCAATCACCTTTTGGAAAGTGAGAAAAAAAGCAAATTCTGGCAATTAAGAGATTTGTGTTATTCTTTCAGAAAATAAGTTTATGTAAGGTTTGAGGTAATAAATATGTTATATGTTAGTAATTATTATTATCCCATAATCACACACACACAAACACACACACACACACACACACACACACACACATATATATATAATTAAGCAATCACCTTTTGGAAAGTGAGAAAAATTGTCTCCTATGGCAGGTGGTGCTTAACAGTTTCATAATTTTATTTATATAGCATTTTTAAGAGACCCATGTAGAAAAAATTCTGTTTAAAATATGTGGATGCATGAGAGATTTGAGATATTTGTAGTGTTTAAGTCTGGCTATGTTTGCATTTTTGTCCCCCCAAATACTATCATAATTAACCTGGGTGAAATACCCAAATTATTCACCTACAAGATAATATATACCTATAGTTTGCTTAAAACAAGCAAATTCTCCCTTCAAGATACTCTCTGATTGCATAATTTGAAGAAGTATCTATGCTTTGTCTTGAATCCAGCAATAGCAGAAAGATTAAATATATCCTGTTTCCCATGCACAGGCCATAGAGACAAAGGGAATAAACTCTTCACAACCCTTCTCCTTTCCAACCCTATCCACTACTTTTTGGTTATGGTTGTTTTCCAGTTTTTAGCTTTAAATTGTTATGACATCTAAAGTAAGCTTGTGGATTAACAGCAATCTATCAGCATAGTTGGTATAGAACTGAGCATAATGGTATGGACTACATCTTGGAATCATTTTTTTAAATATAAATTATAGAAATTTCTCACAGTTCTGAACTTGTGTCATTTTTTTCGACCTTGCATTCTAATAAAGTAGTATTGGTGGTTTGTTTTGAACAAAAAAGCATTGCTTATTGGTGCAGGTGAGCACTTTCAGGTTGTTATTTTCCAAACAAATTTCATTGTTCTTGTATTTGGGAAACAATTATAGGATATGCTCAAAATGCAGGAGAATTTAGGTAACTGTGGATATTCAAGAGACTTGCCTTGCCTTATTCAAATTTATATCTGCTAATAAATGTAGTGATTTTACATCATGACCAGAAAAGATCTGGCTCATGTACTACAACAATGATGAAATAGAGACACAGCATGTCCTGAGAGGCTGACTCTGACTTAACGAGACTTTTTGCCCAGTGACATTACTTTTAAACCCTCCTCCCTGAAGAGGTGAGTGTCCTCATCAAGATATTGATCAAGCTAAAGACAGTGAATGATTGCATCCATTTAGCAGTGGCAGTGGGAGGTTAGGAAAAGTGTTGGGAAGATTTTCATTTCTTCGGCTATAGGAAATGTAGATAGGAAAGATAATATTTAACTTTCTGTGATTGCTGGATTGGAGAATTAGCAAAACATCTTCCCCGTGTTAATGTTATTGCATAAGTATTTTCAGTGAAATGAAATTATTAATTATTATTGTTATTTTATGTTAAAGTGTTGGCTGGCTAAAGTGTGTAATTGATTGAAGTAGGAAATTTTGAATGTCAGCTCATTACCCTTTATGTTCTGCTGTTCTTTGTGCGCATTCACACATTAGAGATAAGTGGTAGAATAATTTTTTTTCCTGTTCAAGGTAATTCAATGTAGCAAAACATAATTGATAAAAAATTCAGTTATTAGTGGGAATTAAACGTAATGCTCTTTCATGACGGGTTGACATGCTACCACAGGACCAAGCAATTGACAATAAGGTAAAATCAATTTGTCAGTTTTAATATTATTAGAGAATATTTAGTAAAATCTCTTGAGTTAAGAGAAAGGTTTGATAAAAAAAAACTTTATTTAAACCACTGACATATAATGAGAGCACTAATTCAACAATATTTTTTAGTACATTTTAAAGCAGTGGGGTATAGCCCTGAACAAGAAAGATGAAGAAGAAAAGAGAAACATGAAGGGCAAGATGGAGAGGGCAATGCATGCCCAAACAGTTTCCTACATGAAGCCTCTTTTTAGAAAGCTTAAACATAAGGCAAGTTACAAGATATTTTGGGGAATTCACAATCTAATGATGATGTTAATGGAAAATAATTTGTTTAACTAATGTAGTTTGGGTATCACTGCTTTCATTTCAGATATAAAATAAAATGAGGCTGAAAAGTTTCATGTGTTTCAGCCATTGCCTTCATTTTATGTTTTAAGTAACATCTTTCCATTTTTTTAATTAAGAAAAGAAACCCATTCAAACAATTTTAATATCATGTGTTTTAAGTAAAATCCTGGGCAATCAAAATACATGCTACGCTAAATTTATTGTCGCCAAGAGCTGTGAAACAAGAAAATTTCCAACCCTTGTAAGAAGCAATATATTTAACAAAAATGGGTATTATCATTTTTCTTGTTGAAAGTTTTCATTATGTGTTTAGATGATAAGAGGTAGAAACATAAAGACACAATATTTTTAGAACTGTTAAATCATAGGAATATAGGAAGATATAGCTATTGATTTCTCTTTCTTTGCCCATAAACAGCTCCCTTGTATAACTTTAAAACTGTTCAAGGTATTTCAACCATAATTGGTACACATATCAAACAGGTTGTATAGAGGTGCCTTTTGATACTTAGAAATTTCTAGATAAATGTTCTTTACGTTACCATGGAACAAAATGCGCAATATTTGTTGAGGGTGCTGGACCATGTCGCAGTTTCAGTAAGAGTCTTTACATAAGCAGGATGCAAGGGGTATCAAATCTCTGTTCATTGGATGACACTTGTCCATGTACTTAGTGATACACAGTTTTCTCGCTTTCGTAAATTTATCTTTAATGTAAATTAAAGTCAGAAGGGTGGCTACCGTTAATTAGTTAACAAATATTGAATGTTTAAAGTGTACTTTAAAATATGCTGATGACATCCACACATTTATAGATGCTGTGGAACTGGTAATTTCTGTGGTACATCATTGTAAAGAATTAACTAATGGATAGTTGATGCCATTCCATTGGGATATGGATGAGAATTGTCTTGTGTTGTCGAGTCTGTTACAAACTGTTATAGATCAATATTGCACACTAATGCAATCAATGAAAACTTTTAAATTCCAACAAGTGTTCCACTTCTCATCAATTATTTATAGTAAATTAAATAAATTAAAAAAGTAGCTATTTGGTTTGTGTATTAATCAATTGCTAACTACAGGAAGTAAATAAAATCAACTAAGTTAAGCTACCTGTTTTAATCTTAGTTTCACATCCATGTGCACATCTAATTGTGCATTTATAGTTTAGCATATACTTGATAAATGGGATATATCATTGTGATGTAGCCTGTATATTATGCAAACATAACAGTTAACAGTTTGCATGAAAAGACCATCAGATGCATTTTCAAAAATACATCAATCTTGTTCAACATGTTGAAATGGTATATTTGGAAAATCTCTGCTTTATGTTATCTATTTTAACTGAGACAGTTGCATAAATGCTTGTTAAGTTTTATCTGTAGTCTGGGGCAAATTCACAATATGTAATATCTCAAATAGCCATAAAATTTGAATGACATGGTGTATATGTATGGTTGTGGGTAAGAGAGAGAGAGAGAGAAAAATGATGTTTGCATTCTGATGTAATGAAGCTAGTTGTTAGCTCTAATAGTCATAGACCACAAGAACAGATAGGAAAGTCTGTTGTCTGTCGTCCATCTATCCATTAGCACAATTTGGTTGTCTCTACTCCTCCTGAGCTAATTAGCTTCAAATTTTACATACATTCATTACTTAGTCTGATTGGCCCCAAATGAAAATGGTGCTGTTAAGGGTATGTCCAATGAACAATAAAAAGGTATTAATACTCCTCCTGAATGGTTGATCATATTAGAATGGACTTTTCTCTGAATGACTTCTTATGACGTCTAGTTTGACCTAAATGAAACTGGTTTCAACCTGATGTCCAATATGACTGCCATAGAGACCATCTTGAAAATCTTGTTATTGCTATTTATCTTGAATGGATGGTTACTTTGCCATGAAGTTTTCACTAAACGACTTCCTATGCTGTCTAACTGATCCTAAATTAAAATGGCTCTGATCTGACATCCAACAAGACTGCCATGGCAGCCATCTTGAAAATGTTGTTATTGTGACACCTCATAATTGGATAGTCACATCAACAAGGGTTTTTCGGGATAAGATTTTTGATGATGTTATTGGTGCTAATCTAATGTTCTATATGGCTACTGCAGTGGCTGTCATGATAATCATGTTATCAGTGTTCATCCTGATTGGATGGTAATATAAAAAAATTGGGTTTTTCACAGAAAAACATCTTTTGTCTAATTGGTCCTAAATGGAAAAGGTATATATCTAATATCCACTATGGCCACAATGACTATTTTAATTTTCTTGTTTTTGTTGCTCATCAAAAACAGAAAGTCATATCAGAAGACTATGAGATGTCTTGTTGGTTTGAAATGAAAATGTTGCCATTCTGACATCTATTATGCCCACCACAGTAGCTAAGTTGAAAATCTTATCACTGAAGACGATGATGGTTTCAATACTCAGCAGATGAAAAGTGGAAATGATATTATTGTTAAATTCAATTTGGCCATTAGAGCAAGAGACTTCTGTTATAACAAATTGGAAAAAATGAAAAAATGTGCACATTATACTCAGTTCTTTAAGCTAATTATATTTTATAGCTGATAAAATATCTTGTGTATCTTATTATGAAAATGCAATAATGCCTCAAAATAAAATTTGTCTATCTTTGTCTGTTTCATTACTCAAACCAAGTAAAGCAGACACGATCATGTGAAAATGTCTTTATGAATAATTTTAAGTGTACAGTGGTTTATTTACTGAATTATTATTTAAGAGCAGATAAAATAAATTTGCATGGTGTGGCCTACAATATGCTGATGATGGAAGGATAGATGAACAGTCATGCAGATAAAATCATAATTGAAAACATTTATGTTTTAAATTGTTTTGGCTTAAGTTTTTTTTTTCTTTCACCATTAATATTCACACTTCTGTGTGCAACCCATACACAAACTGTAACATTTTCTCTTTGAATTTCAGACAATGCAGGAAGATATTCTAGAATGTTTGGTTTCAATAGTTGGGTTTCTGTTGGAAAGAGACTATATCAAGGTAAACATTTCAATTAGAATTTCACTCAGCAGCTTTAAATTAGGATTTGGCAATCAGAAGTTTCTCTGAATTCAAGATTACCATTTTATTTAAATTATCAAATACCAGCTGTTAATAACTTGCGAATATTGCTTTTTATCCCATTGTCTTGGTATTTTGTGTGTCAGGTTCATGAAATATATGGTCTCAATTACCTAGCTGCAGCTATCCTTTGAAGAAAGGTTGGTTTGGTGCATTTTTAGATGTATTCTTTAACTGACCTTATTAAATCGTTCCTACTTAATAAAAGTGCAAAAAAACATAAAGATTTATCAGCATTTTGGGGAAGAAATCATGTTTGATATACATATTTTTCTTGAAAGTAGTTTTCTTCTTAAAGGTACAAAAAATAACCTGTTAAAAGTTTATTCAGAGATTTGCCAATGTCACAAATTGCGATTTTTTTTCTTATTGGCAGCAAAATATACCATCAGAATATTTTTTTAAAAAAATTTATTGCCAAAATTGTTGGTTATTTAAACTTGTACAAGCAACCTTGGATTTGGATTGAAGAAATTCAGAGGCATCATGAAAGGAAGCTGCATACTTGACATAAAATGCACAGGAATTCACATACTGTTAGTTAAACAAACTGATTGTTCATACTGTGTAACCATCTTAGCAGTGCACAAGTACAGTATGTTGTGAGATATCTACTTTTTTGTTGTTGTTGACATTTATGATAGCAGAGATCAACTGGACAAGGCAATATCTCTCTTTCTTTGAATATATGGCTGCTCACTACTAATTAGATATACTGACATTTGTATGTGGATGGTAAGTAAAATTCCTCTCTTTTCACTCTGAATTAAATCCTTCAGAACACACATTTTCTGTAGTAATCCCTATCATCAGACCAGAACACCTATGTCTCTATTGTCCATTGACCCTTTTTTAAATTTCTGATGCATGCGTGGAAGGCAGCATCACTCTGCTACCACAATTGAAGAAGAATATAAACAAAATCCCCCAAACCAAACCAAACCAGATCTTACTTCTTGGTCTATTCAGTTGATTCCTTTCCTTTCTGTAGGGAAAAAGCTTATGCTTATGAACCTTAGATGTTGCCACCACAGTAAGAAACGGGCATTTGTTTGTTTCTCCAAAGCTGTCGTTTAGCGGTGACTTCAATAATGTATGTATCCATCATCAAAGAAAGTTGACTACAATCCTTAATAAAAACAAAGAACCTTTCTTCAAAGGAAGTCAGTACCAAACTTAAATAAAAGTAAATAAATCTAATGGATTGTTTCATTTTCCAACATGACGGGAACACTTTTACTGTGCTGTGAAAGTTTTCTTTCTGCAGGAAAAAAGTTTATGCTTATGAACCTTACCAATGGCAGCTTAAAACACAAACTAACTTTTATCGACTTGGGACATACTGAAAAGTAAACATGTTTCATCATTCCTTACATGATTGTGCTATTTTTTTCCCCATGGAATTCAGTCCTATAAAATTATTGCATATTTTAAATCTGTGTGTGCATATTTTTGATGGAATTACTTGTGGATTCAATGTATATGATGAGATTCGTGGGTGGGTGCACGGTATTGATACTCTATTCATCCTATACATTGGAACAGTATACCCATATATGTACCAATGCGTGGTTCTCAGAATAAATTAAAATATAAATGCCTTCTCAGTTTTCACTACAGGTGTATTTCTCATTTAATATGCATGAATTTGAAATGGTAACTGTTTCAATGAAGCACATATTTTTGCACTCACATTTATTACCTACCCCACCCATTCACCCTGCAATTTTTTTGGATACATGCATCATTTTCTTCAGCTAACTGACCTGGTTCCTTATAAAATGGTTTGTTCTTTAACACAGTCAGATTCTATGGCTCCCAACTACCATGTTATAGAGGGGTCACACTGTATCAATATTTTCTGATTTACTTTCCAAACTAACTAATCTTTTATATGTCAAATTGTGACTTTGCACAAATTAGTCACTTTTGTCAGTCTCAGAATAAATTGAATCTTCCTTGCAATAGGGGTGACTCAAATATTGCAAATGGTACATTAATGACCATAACACACTTTACATTGTTACTCGGCTGATTATTACAAACTTGACTGTTTTCATTGTCAGATACATTGTTTTAAATTGATGTTCATTGTCATCTTACAGTTTGTCGCATTTTGCTACTTTGGACATTGCTAGCACCAACAGAGACATGGCTAAACATTTAGTAATGAAAAACTATAAGTGTATTTTTTTCAAATTTTTTCTGATGAAAAAGCACACCCAGGAGGGCACACATGGTCAAATCTTTTTTGACAGAAGACAAAAATTTGCAGGAAACCTGTAAATCTTAATCTGTGTACAACACTCCAACATATCTGTTTTGTTAAAGCATTGTGTTGAATTAAAAAATGAAGAGTGACAGTTTTTAAATGTTTTTATGAGTAACATAAATATTGACAATTAATTTATGCTGGCATCACTAATTACATTATCTGTAAGCTGTGACATGCTTTATTTTGTTATCAGTGTTTTCTCCATGGCATGATGAATTCTTGTCAAACATTAAGCTTGGACAAATTCATGATAATCGCTCTTTATTGCTCGTAGTAATAAGTTAGGCAGTTGATTGCTAGAAAAGAAAAAATTTATATTTTGAATCCACTATTTTTGCTGGGAGCCATTTTACATGGATTTATTTGGTTGCTACAAGTCACAAATTTAAAGACCCAATGAGCATGATCCTGTTTGGTAAATAACAGGACCCCCATCTCAATCCACAATTGAATGGTGTGTTTGTGTGTGTGTGCATGTGTGTGTGTTGCCAACTCACAAAAATTGAAAACTATTAAAATAAGTAAATGCACAATAGTTTCCTTAACAGTTCTTTTACATCTGAACAATTAGGTAGGATATATTCTTTTTTTTAAAAAAGAAATCTCGCCATTTCACTTTGAAGGGTTTTGAAAAAAGGAATTTGGTTTTTGGCTGTATGTATGTCTGCTATTACACTGACTACAACAAAGTTGAATGAAATTGTGGCATTGTTAACTTGTAATCACAGTGCTTGTATTGAGAAGTTCAAATTATTGCATCTTTGTTTGCTAATTGATTTTTATGGGTTTTTAGCACACAAATTTTTTTAATTGTTATTTATCAGACACACTTGTTATTGTTATTTATCACTCATATGTGGCTAAATATAAACATCTCTTGTCATAAACTAATCTATTCCCCATAAAAATTACAAATTCCTCCTAATGAAAATATCAGGGGAAATACTCATCCATTTGTAATCCTAGTGAAAACACCCATGCTACATATTTTGTCATCTTCCTGAGTTATAATTGGCAGTGGAGCGAATAAATATCTGTTTGTTACTTCTCAGAAGATTCTATCAGTTTTCTATTATGATTGTTAGCATTATAGCCCTTGGTCCTGCTTCAGCACTCTTTACATAACCCAAGAACCAGTATGCTGTGACTTTTAACTTCTTCAAGAGTGATAATTCCCACTTTCTAGAGAAAACTTTTTTCTTCTTACTTAAAATGATACAGAGCTGAATGGTATGGGCCTTCGTGGGGCTAGTCCTAAATCAGTAAGATACATAATTCTTTTCCAGGCTAATGATGCTTACCTGGAAATGGCAATTGGCAATGCACCCTGGCCTATAGGTGTAACTATGGTTGGAATCCATGCTCGTACGGGCCGTGAGAAGATTTCTTCACGTTATGTTGCCCATGTTCTTAATGATGAGACACAACGAAAATACATTCAGGTAAGTTCTGTTACTACTTGTGTTGTGGAATCACTGGAGATTACAACAGTCCAAAATAAATAACTCCTTTACAGTACTTTTTTCTGATCCCCATTGTTTTAAATTTTTTTTTTTTATTGGGGAAGTTTCTTAATTTTCATTTATAATTTTTGTAGTGAACCTTTAGGTATACTGAAATAATTATCTTTTAAATCATAATTATACAGTATGTTTTTAAAATAATTGACATTTTTTCATCAGTGTACTGTTTTTTATTGCAAAATAGATAGCATTACATTAAATTTCTTTGCAATTTATGACAGCTCATTCATTTAATAGTATGATTATTTTACTACAGTCTCCTTTATCCAACTCATTCGTGGGAATAAAACATTTTTTTATTCAAATATTCATATATTAAAAAAACAATTAGCATTCATTAAATCACTTTGCTCATTTTGTTGTAATAAGCCAAAAGCTTGGGACCCACATATTTGACCTTTGAATCCAGCTATTTTTATCCCAAGAATGTCAGATGGACTACATCTTAATTAATAAAGATATATTGAACCATGTACAATAAAATATAAGGGAAGAAATAAGGAAATAACATTGAGATCTAACGGGAAAATATATTCACCATTTTTGACAAGTATGGGATAGAATAATATGTAGTGTATTATACACTTATAAGGAAGGAATAAATTGTACCTAGAATATGTTTTGTTCAAAAATCGTGGATCCCAGGATCATAAACAAAAATGGTAGCTGCTGCACATGGAAATCAATTTGAATTTTTATAATACTGCCTGAGAACTCGTTGCTTTTTAAATCAAATGACTATCACACAGAATTCTAAAATCTCAATTGCTGTTTTGGATGACTACTGGGTTTTAAATTTAAAGTACTGTTCTTGCATCCCATGTATATTTTGCTGAAACAGCTTTGAAATGGCAGTATATAGATGGAGGTTTAGATATTAATAAGGTTAGAGTGTGATGGCATGTAATATGATAGCTCCACATTTACCCTGATATGCTAAGGATTACACATGTTTTAGTATTTAAGGTTACATTGGGGCACATCATTTTAGAAGGACAAAGGAAAGTAATAGCACATAATACACTACTAGTTCTAACTAAATACATAATATTTTAATATTTTGCATACCACATTTATGATTTCATGTAATAGCTTTATATTTCTTGAAGATGATGTAAATCATACCTGATAACTTTGATGTTGCAAGGAAAAAATCCGATTTTTGGGGTCAATCCACACCTACTGCCGGATCTCATATCTCCCAGTTTTTTTTGCTGAGAACTCTCGATTATTACATTATGTCTGTCAATTTTGATTTCCCCCCAAAATACCCTTCTACATAATAAGTAAACATTCACAAAAATTTCAGAATTTTGTTTAACCTCTACAACACTACTCTATTTATAAAAATAAATTATAGCAATAAAATTATTCCCAATTAGTTTCAATCTCATGAATGATCACAGTCAATGCTGTGTAATTTTTTTACAAGTAAAATTTCATCTCCATTCCCACTATAAATAGACATAAACTTTAATTACCATTATTACCTTAAAAGAAGGAATGAAAAAAAATACCAGTTTTGAGCCCCAAAGAACTAATTTAGAATAAACATTTTTTTTAGTAAACAATGTTATTTGCTTTACGAGCTTACCCTATGGAAGTAGGTGGGATATAAAACGGGAGGGGGGGTAAGTTGCCACATGTACAGTAACTTGTGACTGCAGATTTGAACTTTTAAAATGAAGTAGTAGGCATCATTTATCGCCAATCAATTGTTTGTGTATACATATACACACTGTAGAACATGATTTCTTTGAAGTATGTCTGAGGGGCAGTTATTTTCACAAGAAAGACACAGTGATAATGATGAACTGTTAATTAGTGATACTGGTTTTATTGTTTGTGTGCTTAAATCTAACCTTTAGCTGTTGTACAGTTTAGCATAGCTGACCAGAATATGAAAATAAGGCATGTCACAAGGAGAAATGGTATATCCCATTGGTGCTCGCACATTGGGGCAAGGCGGCAAGGACACTAGTGCCATCTCCCAAATTCTATCTTTATACATTTTTAGGCCTTTATCTGTAAAATTTAATGGCTGACTATTACATGTTTGCCAGCTTCTGCATGCAGCCCTGGCATGTCCTTTGAGAATTTCATACATATTGGATCCAGAAGATCAGTCAATATTTATTGAAACCAGCACTTATAAGATGCCACATTAAAATGTCCTGATTTTATGTGCAAATCTCCCTATTTTTTTATTTAATATCCCTACTTGTCTTTTGAAAAGCTTACAGGTATGGTGAATGAGTTGACTATAGAATCATGATTATAATGGTAGATACATTGGGTTAAAGAATACAGGAATACAGGAAAAGGCACTGAAGCTAATGGTGGGTTGTCTTCTGAAAATTGGACAGCTCTAATTGACATCATTTTCTGTTTTCTTTATGTTGAACACTATTTTGTCAAAAGAGCAGGTAAAATTATTCCAGTAATTTGTATTGTTGGTTGTTGGCTCTTCAAAGATTATGGTGTGTACTGTCAGAAAAAGATTTTTTTTTGCATTCGAATATTCTGTTAAAGTGATCACTATGTGAGTACTTGTTGGCATCAAATATTCAGTTTTTAATCCTTTTTAAATAACTTATTAATTGAAAGTAATTTATTCCAAATGATTGTGTTTATTTGTTTGGTTATTATTTTCAGTCTTGAATTGTTTGTGAACAGCATAGTTTAATTTGATTTGTGAATAAAGACAGATTTAAAATTAACCAGGGAATCCATTTTTATCATATGCTTACCATTGCTATTGAAGACTTTAAAACTTGGCAATGTGCTTGATCAATGGATAAGTTACTTCTTTTCATTTTTGCTGCATGAAAGCAGCTGATTGTTTAACTTGTCCTTCCACAGTAAAATCAAAACCATATTCCTCCTAACCCAAATTCTGGCTAAAATCTAAAAGAAAACTCATTACCGTGCCAAAATATATTTAACTTGCATACTTGGATTTTGATCTGACTCCAATTTTGTAAAACAGTCAAATAGTTTCCATCATTTTAAGAAAGGAATATGTTTATAGATTTCAAAACTTCTTTTAT
This sequence comes from Potamilus streckersoni, assembly GCA_016746295.1. Classification (NCBI taxonomy): domain Eukaryota; kingdom Metazoa; phylum Mollusca; class Bivalvia; order Unionida; family Unionidae; genus Potamilus; species Potamilus streckersoni. The sequence goes on along the minus strand of JAEAOA010001785.1, from coordinate 545,992 downwards.
TTTAATTAGGGTCTGAAGAGACTGATGACCCAATGCCAGAAAGTTTTTCCAACTGATCCATCCAGAAGTGTCAATTTTGAGCCAATCCATCACTGATCAAGCAAAAGTGTAGTGATTTTGACAAATAAAAGGTGAAGTGCTGGCCGTGAAGTTTTATCTTGGAAAACCATGTTCCTTGTGTTTAGAGTTTGCAATGCTGTGTATGTCTGTGTTAGAATTTTCAATGCTGTGTAAGTCTCAATAATGATTTAAATTAGGCATACAAGAATGTTATACTCCATCAAGAGGAATCAAATATTTGGGTGAAAGTGAAAATCTGTGTTGAATGTAGTGGTGTATTTAGAATTGTCATAGCAAGTGAGAAATGCAAAATGACATGTGTAATTATATGAACTTTTTGTCATAGTTGCTTAAAAAGGACAGATCATGTCCATGAAGTTGATTTGCATTACAAAATTAAATTATCATTGGATTTAGAGACCAACACACTTTTGAAATTGACATGACATACATGGAAACTATTACTTGATAACAAAATGTATTTCTCACATTCATTCACAAAGAAAAAAAACGTGAATGAATTTTGTAATTGACATGGGAATAATTCATTAGAAGAATGTCCAAAGAACCACTTCACTGAAGGAAAGATCATCATCTGTGTAAATTAAAAAAAAATCATAAATGAGCTTCAGTTTTATGCATTTCCCAAGGAAGGAAGTAGAACAAAGTTCAGGAGCAGGGAATGAAGTTCATTCCTTGTGGAGAATTCTAACTACAGTAATTAGAGTATGATTCCTGTTTGAAAAAAGGGAATCTTAGGATCATCTTCTGATATGTAAATTCATGCTTCACTTGATTTCTTTATGAACTTCATATATAAATGTGTTCATAAATGGTACTAAATGTGAACTTCAGCTTGTAATGCCTTATTCATCAACTAATGACTTGTATACGGGTGGTGTGTAAGTGGTATTTTTATTCCAAGTATCAACATCATCATCATCATCAAGAAGAAATAATAAGTACAGACATGTAACATGGACATTTTTATGAAAAATTTGCTATGCAGTATTATGAATTTTAGGCAGAGATGAGTTTTAACAACGAATTTGTGATTCACAAAGTTAAAATTTATATGCTGCTGATTATATATGGTGAAGTCACTGTTTTTATGGGTACCAGTCTTCATGGATTTTAAGCTTTGCTTCAAAATATAAATTTGAGAACCCAACAAACATATATGCCTCAGTGAAAACAAATCCCTAATTCAGAAGCTAATGAAATTGTTAATTTTTACAAAACCATGAAAATTTTGATACACACAAAAATAAAACAATAGACTTTCAAACAGGCATGTAAATGATAGATTTTTTAAGCCATACATTATTATTAAATGGTGGATTTCGTCTGTGGGATATATATATAGAACATGTCTGATTTAGAACATGCAATGATGTGTGTACTTCCAACTAACTATTAGATGTGTGTATTTCCAGTATACTATTTTGAACAATGCTTTGTGAAGACTTAAGATATTTAGAACATGTACTGATGTATTTACCTCCAGTTAATGAATAGCTGTGTTTACTTCCAGTTAAATATTAAATGTTTTTACTTTCAGTTAACTATTTAGAACATGCACTGATGTGTGTACTTCCAAATAACAAGCAATGCTCTGTGTGGACTTCAGATATTTAGAACATGTACTTCAGATATTTAGAATATGTACTGATGTGTGTACTTCCAGTTAACTATTAGATGTTTTTACTTTCAGTTTACTATTTAGAAACATGCACTGATGTATGTAATTACAGTTGACTATTTAGAACACATACTGTTGTGTATGCTTCCAAATGACTTTAGAATATGCACTGAAGTATGTTATTCCATTTGATTATTTAGAATGTATCGGGGTTCCCACATGGGTCTGGAATTCTGAAGATGTTGAAAAATTGAATATTGCTTTTCCAGGTCTTAAAAATGTCTGAAAAAATTGAGAAAAAAAAACAACTTTAAAAAGTGTTTAAAAAAATCCTTTTTTTGTTATTACAAGTGTCTTGGTTAGAAACCAGTAAGGTGACTGCTTTTTTGCATTTGGGAGATGTAGTATAAAGATTCAGAGCTCTTCAGGAGGTATGGAAATTATAAAGTTTTGGTCTGGAAAAGGTGTGCAATTTTTTTAAAATTTTGGCGCAGGAACACTGTTGTGTTCAGATGTATGGTTCCAAATGGCTTATTAGAAATAGAAACATTTGAATGTTTTAGAACATGTTCTGATGTGTGCTCCTAAATGACTAATTAGAACATGCACTGATGTGCATACTTCCAGTCTTTAAATGTGACTGAATGGTGTCAGAATAATGTGACTAGGTGGAAATTTATGCAACATATCTGCAGCATGATGCCCCAGTGCTGGACATTACTATAAACTGCCACACTATCATAGCTGTATGACTGAAAAATTGTTAAAGCAACATTAAAAATCCAAATCACTCACACACACACACACACTGTCATTTACAAAAGTATTCTTTTCTACTGTCTGAGAAAGTTTATATAGGAAAAGTGTGTTTGACCAAAATGAAATCAGATTTAATGCAGAATCTGTAATAATTTTTTAAAACAGTAAATAATTTAAGTGGCCAATAATTTGGCCACTTAACCCAATATACAGTCAAGCAGTAACAGGATGTAAATGTTTACATGAAGAGGGGCTAAAATCAAGTATTCAGTATGCCTGGAATGCATGATTGGCTTAATAAAGGTAGCTATAGTGATTAAAGCATGAAAATAAGGACTAGCCTGATATTTTTAAAAAGTACTTGTCCTGGATTAGCGACTTGGAAAATTTTACTTGCCCTACTTCAAAAATGACTAGTCTGGGACTTCGGGCTATGGGATTTGCTCAGCCCTGACCCATTTGCAAACATGCAAAATCGGATAAAGCCCAAAGAAATGTTACTTTTCTTCTTTGGAAAAATATATGACCTTGTACATTTTAAAATTTGATTTTAAACAAAAGCATAAAAAGTATTAGGTATCCTCTTGTATAGTACAAAAATGAAGTTGTTTAAATTTACCATACAGACATTTTGAGGTCAATGGTATTATTGTGTTGTTTGGAGTCTTTTTGAATTTGGAAATGCACATTGAGAGCTCCCCAAGACAGCCCCATTTACTAGGTCTTTGATTTGATCACCTTTTAGTGTTTTAGATAGGCTTGGATCATGGGCAAGAACCAAGTTTTACATTATTGTTTTTTTAACAAGTTTAAATCGATTGACTAATGCTCAAAATCTCATTGAATCACAAAGATTTGTGTGTGATTTGATACAGCATAAGCAAATCCTCCCCTTCCCTCCGTACCTGTTTATATCCTTAATTGATTACATAAATTTGCATTGATTTGCCTAATTGTTACCAGCTGATTTGGCAGTGCATGTTATGTTACAAGGAAGACGGTGTGCTAGCAAAACATTGTGTTCTCACCAAAAAAAAAAGTCCAGGACAATTTTAGCAATGTTTAAATAATGAATAAATTGCCTGAAGACTTGGATACATGACAAGTATAATCTTTTTTTTGCAAATGTTCTAGAACCATAAAGTGTAAAGCAACATTGTCATCAGCTATTCTGTACAATGTCATTGTCTCAAAGTCAGAATATTTTTATCTACTGATAGAATTTATCCATCAATCTGGTTTTGTTACTGAAATGTTCTAGAACCATAAAGTGTAAAGCAACATTGTCATCAGCTATTCTGTACAATGTCATTGTCTCAAAGTCAGAATATTTTTATCTACTGATAGAATTTATCCATCAATCTGGTTTTGTTACTGAAATGGTTGTCAATGGATCAAAGTACATTTTCGGTCAATTTTTTGATCTCTCTATTTGGTTATTGTTGAAATTAAACTGGTTATAACTGTTGATTTTGACTTGCATTCATTTTGGTATTATTTAAATATCATTTGTGCATCCAATGTAGTAATAGTTATATTTTTGCAATAATGTTACATAGGTCAGCTTCTGTATGATATTAGCTAATATTTTCTTGACACTGTTAACTATTTTCAACAGTTCTGTATTTACTGTGCATTTAAATTGCAGGAAAAGTTCAATTTTTTGTTAAAAAGGTCTCTTAAGAGCTTGAAGCAAATGTCATGCATGATAAAATATATAAATATTACATTTATTCAGTTTGATCTTATTGGATGTTATAAATGTCAAACTATTGAAGAAAATATTAATTTTGCTTTATTTCATGGAAACAGTAGAAAGCCTTGTGTGAATCCACATTTTACTCAGACATCTGTTTTACAAACAAGGCAGATACAAGTAACTTCTTTGGAAAGTTTGGTTTTGGGTTTTGTGGGTTTATTATTCAATACATGATAGACTATGCTTGGTAGATGATATGTAGAGTTGGATGAAAAACCTGTGTAGAACTATCAACCCATTGGAAGGTACAGGAGATCTTACTCACATATATGTGGTTGCCTAGCTGTGAATTAAACCCACATGAGGAACACCAAGTGGCTGAGTGGTCTAAAGTGCTCATTGTTACGAATCACTGCCATCTCACCTCTGTTTGGGTTTGAGTCTCAGGTTCAGCCAATGTGGGTATATGAGAGTGAGTATGTGAGAAAGCTTGCCACTAGCTTCTCATGGGTTGGTGTTTTTTCCAGGGTTTTTCTGGGGTCTTCCTCCACTATTTATACTGGCTGCCATGTAAAGCCTATGTTGTGCTGAAAAATGGCATCGAATCCTACAACAATAGCAGCAACAACCCACATGAATAAAGCTGAGATATCAGTGATCTGTAAAGGCAAGTGCCCTAGATCATTCAGCCCCTATTAGAGAAATCCTGAAAAGAATATCATTCCAACTTGTGCAGTACTTATCAGTGATTGCCAATATTGAGCATTATTATATGCTCATTGTTTCCGCCATTAACTTTACATTGTCAGAATTGTGCAGCATTTTTACATACTGCATGATACAAGTCGAAAAGTAGTATAATCTGTTGGGTATTATTTTTTATTGTAAAAATATGTATGCTCATGTAGCAGATGCCAGATTTATTAGATTTGTCTGTGGATGAACTAAACAAGTTGTTTGGTCCATTTGAAAGTAGAGATGATGAAGTTGATTGTGTGGATGAGTTCAGTGAGTCAGAATAGAAACTTTAACCAGGCACTTTTAAACATGATATTCACCATTTAAAAAAATGAAAGGGATGCAGTATTGCAAATACTATTCTGCTAATTTAAAGTTATTTCTGAGAAATTTTCATAGCTTGTTGTTGTTGGGTTTAACGCCATTTTTCAGCACAAGACAGGCTATTCATGGCGGCCAGTATTAATGGTGGAGGAAGAAACCGGGAAAACACCGGAAAGAACCACTGACCCACGAGAAGCTTTTGGCAAGCTTTCTCACATATCCACATTTGCCAAATCCTAGACTTGAACCCACGCAGACAGAGGTGAGATGTCAGTGATCTGTAATGGACAGTGCTTTAGACCACTCAGCCACTCGTGGCCCCAATTTTCATAACTATTCACAAATAAAATATTTTAGACTATGAGCGTGTTCTCAACGGTTTATACAAATAGCATAGAAAGATGTATTAAGGCCAAGGGCTGTCTTGTTTCTCACAGAGTCATCCCATTTACAAGTCAGTGCAAACACTAAATTAAAAAAAATGCAACTGAAGAAGGTGAGTCGAGCTAGAAAACCAAACATCACACTGCAGCTGCTTTTGCAACTTTCCTGGTTTTACTTTTTTGGAGAATATATTTGGATTAACAAGAGCAATAAAAGTTATACCATTTATGCAAATGGCTGGGATCCCTCCAACAAGGAGCATATAAGTGAGATGGTATAAATATAAATTTTTAGCTGGTAATAACAATGGTAATAAATATACTTAATACATTTTCATCTTGAACTTGCTCAAAATATACTTTCTTAGTTATTTCTGCTAAATTACAATGGTTCCAAAATTGATCCACACCATGAATTTGTAATTTTGACCATATTTTCAACAGAAGTCGCATTCTTCTTACTGCACTCAAAAGCAAAACTATTTAATCCAGCATTATTTTTAGGATTTTGAGGTTAAATAATTAAAATGATCCACTTATGATTCCAAATAATCAATGACAGAACAGAAGCACATATGCAACTGTATCAAGATCAGTCCCTCCAGTCACATCTACATCATATGGAACTGACCCAGCTAAATAAACCCAGTCCTTCATACCTAGAAAAGCAGAATTTAGTTACATCAACAGGAAAATAAAATCCTCCATTCCTAACCATTTGGAAAAGTTTTTTTCAAGGAGCATTCACTCAAAATATGTTTGAACTTTCAATAAAGTTGACCAGAACAAGATTTTTTCTTGAAATGAATGACACACAAAATTTATGTTCAAAGTTTACTGGGCAGTGCACATGAATATTGTTACTTGTATTGTTGAACCTATAGTTGTGTATTTACTTTGTATTTAATTTGGCATAAATTCAGTTACTTTGTTTCTTATTATTCAGCCTTAGGTGAAATGAGCATATAATAAAAATAAAAGCAAAATGAGTTTATAATAAAAAGGTTGATTATGTTTTATGGAAAATTATGAACTAGTTTTTTTTTTAGTAATACTGCACTCCTAGCATTATAAAAATATTGTTCAGAAAAAAGTGTTGGGACTGGTTGGCCAGGTGTACAAATATTACCTGTAGAAACAAGAATACAGAGTTCTGCATGTTGTATAAATACCCTGTATTTACTACTACTATCTGTAGATAAATGATATTTGTGTTTGTGGCAGATATCAAACTTTTTCTTTTAGTCAAGTTAATGATAGGCTTCTTCTTTGTCTCAAGCCATTCACAAAGTTTGAGATAAATGAGTTGAACTAGTGTTATTGTGTTATTTTGTAGAAACAATGTTACTTCTTTCAGTCTTAGTGACCATGATATTTTGACCTCAAAGTCTACAGTTTTTGTTTATATTCCAACTGCATGCAAGACATCCACTAAGTTTGGTAACAGTGGATGAAGAACTAAAATTACTGTGCTGAACCCATTTTCCTTCTTTCATTCACAGTGACCTTAATGTGAACTTTTGGCCTTAGAATCAATAGGCCACCCCCCAATGTAATTTGTCTACTGTTACTGGTTGTAGATAGTGAAGAACTCTTGTTATTGTGCTAAAACAATTTGTGCTTTTTGGTCACAGTGACCCTAATATTTGACTTTTCAACCCTAAATTGATAGGGTTCTTTCTTCAAGTGCAAGTCATTCAAACACTAGCTACAGTGGACAAGTTTTTGTTCAAAAACTAAATTGATAACAGACAGACATACAGAAATAACATGATGCTTTCCATCTTATGATGGACTTATAACAGCAATTGAAGAATCATGCACCTAAATGCTGGGGCATGTCCATAACATGTCCTAAAATTTTCTGCATTATCCTGAATTTTGAACAAGATTCAAGACATATGAACCATTTGAAACACTGCCCTTATCTTGTGTAAATTTTCTTGAAACACTGCCCTTATCTTGTGTAAATTTTCTTAAAATCAGTGCTTGAGTTATTTTATAGAATTTTCATTTGATTGAATTTTCATTTTTCAAACTTTATGTTTAAATTGTAACATTCCTACTGATTGGCTGACATAAAATCTCATGCTAAAACTTGGTTGCAGAAGACTACCAGGCCTGATATGGGCCCTCCTTGATAAAAACTTATTCAGCTTGCTTGAAAATATTCTGATAAATCAAAAGTCTGGGTTTGCTGAATTTTAAAAAGATATTAAAGTCTGGAGTTATTTATTTTATCTAAATGCTGAGCAAAGTAAATGCCAGGATCTGCATAATGATCAGGGCCAGTGCTGTTTGTTCTGCACAAGATTTCTTACATACAAGTAACCCTGATCTACTGGTGCATTATGCTTCCTATTTGCTGTTTAAAGTAGGATCTGCATAACATATAAGTAAATACACTATTTAGGAACAGATAGAGTTGAGCCCCCAGATCAGTATGCTACAGACTGTATTATGATTTAAGTTCAAAGCCTGGAACCAGAAGTGGTAGATAAAAAGTTGTTGTTGTTGTTGTTGTTGTTGGGCTTAACACCATTTTTCAGCACATGATAGGCTATTCATGGCGGCCAGTATTAATGGTGGAGGAAGAAACCGGGAAATCACCGGAAAGACCACTGACCCACGAAAAGCTACTGGCAAGCTTTCTCACATATCCACATTCGCTGAATCCTAGATTCGAACACATGCAGACAGAGGTGAGATGGAAGTGAACGGACAGCGCTTTAGACCACTCGGCCACTCGGAGCCTCGGTAGATAAAAAGTTCAGAAGGGAAAGTAGCAGTGCAGATTTGCTTTTTATGAACTAATTTTATGAAATTAGACTTCTGTTTCTGGACCATTCAAGATACCACTTAGGGAGTCTGCATTTCTGATTTCAAACAGGCTTGGAATATTGGAATGAATGTATAATCAAAATCTCAGGAGTTAGGTAATTAGCAAGAGCCGTACATATTAATGAGGCGACTTTACATCTATTTTGCTCACCCAGTTACCTCCCTAAAAGCTATATTTCTGATCAAAGATCTTGGCTTGATTGGATAAGTGAGTCCATGCATAGTAATGAGGTGATCATGCATATGATTGGGTGGAAGTCATAATTCTGATCCAGTTTTGATTCAAATTGGAATATGGGCATATATTATCAGCATATGGGGCAGTTTCAAAACTAACCTGGCTCCATGCATATTAAAGAGATGATCTTTATTTCTGATTATATTTTTAACAAATTTATTTAATAGGCTTTTATCATCAAACTATCTCATTCTATATTATAAGCAAGAGGCACACATATCAGTGGGGTGATCTTTTATATGATTGGCTGGGTTTCTTACCACTTAAGAGACTCACCTAATATTAATTACACTTGGTAAATAGTATCATATCATAAAAATGTTAGACAACTTTTGTTATTCACAAAACCTATGAATATTTTTGAGAGTCAAAGGTCAAGGTCTTAGCTAAAAACACGGGGTTTCTTGTCCATGTACCATCACCAAATTTTCTGTGAATTACACATTGGGTAAAAAAGAAGCCTATTGCTTTTGTGATCAGCAGATCAAAAGTCGTGATTGATGGAAGAAAAATGTTTTGTTCATAATTACTTTAGTTCTGCACCACATTATTGTCCAGAGTTTGTGGAGGGTTTGCACATAGGGTATGGAAGAAGCCTGTTAATTTAGGATCCAAAGATAAGGTCATTATGGGTTAAAGAAAAATAGGTTTTACAGAATAATTTCTGTTTTGGAGTAAGTTCCTTGACTAAACATTTAGGATGGCATTGTAAAAAATCCTACAGATTCTAGAATGTAAAAATCAGATTATGATCATGGTAAGTCTTGTATGAAATTAATGGTTTCTGCAAAGATGTTATGTTTAGTTTAATGTAAGGTCATTGAGACTTGGTGGTGTTGCCATGGGTGGCAGAGTGGTCTAAAGCACTTGCCTTAACTGACCAATGCCATCTCACCTCCTTCTGCTTTGATTTGAGACGCTGGCTTAGCCACTGCAATCTCACCTCTTCCTGCATTGATTTAAGACTTGGGGGTCAGCCAGTGTAGATATGTGAGATAGCTGCCAGTAGCTACCCATTATTTGGTGGTTCTTACCATGGTTTCTTCACAAGTTTTTTTTAAAACTAATTGTACTGGCTGCCATGTATAACCTATTTTGTGCTGAGACCTCAAAATAAAAACAATAAAGACCCAATAATCTCCAGGGTCAATCATGGACATGCCCTGCTAATGCCAACATAGTGGACCATTGATCATGCAGTAGGCATATAGTATGCTGTTCATGGGACTATTGTTTCCATAGGTCTCTCTGTTATTCATACTTTTGTTTCTTGATAAAACCTAAAACTGTCAAAGGTATCTCTGAAATCTGTTTCATATGTTAGTGTTTGTGTGCCTTTTTCTATTTACAGTTATTCATTTTCAATATTTGAAACTTTTTCCATTTGTTTGTTCATCTATCATTCCATCTTTTCATTTCCTGCTCAAAACTCCAAAAAATTAGTCAAAAGTATCTCTGGGATATTTGGTACACATATTAGGCTAGAAAAAAATTGTGCGTTTTGGAAAGTGTCTTCTTGTTTCCTCAAAAGAAACCATGTTTTGTCTTTCAATTTTTGTGGATTACAACAATAAAAAATGCATCAAAAGAGTTGTCCCATGTAAATGGTGAATTCATAGTATTCTGATATTTAATATTAAAAAAAATAATTTTAGTAATAAATTTTTAAAAAACAAAAAAAAATAAGATGACCTTTTTTATTAAAAAAGAAAAACAATAGAACTCTGTTGTTTTCAAAATTTGCTTGTCCTGAAATAACAATTTCTTGTACATTGGAGCACTGCAATGCAATATTTGTCATGCTTCTCTAGGCCTTAAAAATAGTTCTAGTTCTCTATCTTGAATTCCAGACTTCCAAAATCAATGTTTCCATCTGTTATCAGCTTTTTATGTATCCACCATGATGGCCATCAGTCCATTGCTCTTTTCCATGTTTCATCTTTACAACTCAAGCCTTCACCATCTTCAATGGGGTGAGAAAAAAAACTTATCAGTTCTGAGAATAAAAGGTCAAGGATACTGTGATTAAAACACAAAAATGTGGTTCCACATAGTAACACCTGTTCTGTAGGACAGACCTGGACCAATATTAAGGTTCCACCTATGGTAAGGAAAAAGCCTGTTGATTTTGGGGTGTTTGTGTGACTTAATATCCTAAAGTTATTCTTTCTCCAACTTTACTGATGCAAAACTTCAATGCTCAGATCCATGGTAGTAAAAAAAATCTCCACTGTATAACTTGGCTTTATCAAATTCAGTTTATAATGCGATACAAACTTGGACCAGGTCAATATTTGGAATCAATTTTTGTATCAGTCATTCTGTTTTCTTCTAGCATTTTACTCTTTACATTGATTTTTTTATGTAAACTGTGTCTACTGCTACTGCTTAATGACATTAAAAATTTGCCAATTGAAGATCGAAGTCATGTTCAAGCTTCAGATACCAAATTTCAAGAAAAAGCATCATCAGATTCACTAATTTAAAATTTATATATATGTGCCCTTTCATCTCTGATGCAGACCTAAGTACCAATGTGTACATGATGAGTAATATTCTTGTAATGGTTCTTGAAATTGATTTTTCTGCATGAGACAAAAAAATATATTGGAAGTAATAAATTCATAAATATTGAGTTCCTCTTTGTGCAGCATCGTGTAGTACTATAGTCACAGCTAGGCTGAGTTGCATGATTCAGTTTTTTTCCTCATTCTTTGTGCATCACTCTGGAAAACCAATTTCTTGCATAGTGCAATGAATTTTTTCATTGCCTAACATATTAATGGGCAAAGACTTTCCTAAGTTTGTTCTTGGCTATAAAAAGTAAAATTTCTGGTCCCTCTTTCTGCAGACAGTGCAAATTGATAGTTGTCAGATTTTTCCAAGAGGAAACAGTGTGCACCTTTTTATCATTTATTTTGTTGTTTTAAAGTTCTAAAGGTCAACAGAAATGCATGTATATTTTTTATTGAGCAATACATGCTTGTGATTGCAGCTTTGGACTGAGTGATTCTACACACTTTGTACAGCAATATTTGCTTGATCAAACATTGCCTTTTATATTAGTGCAAAGGTACTTGTTGTTTGGTTTCTGTGTTACTTGGAAAGGTTTCCAGTGTGTCTCATTTGAACATGAAAATGAAGTAACTGATAGTAATTCATATTGGTATGTGATGGTTGCTGATATATTTTAAACATACTGTTCAGTCATTTTCTTTGTTTGATTTCCTTAAATTCCCCATTACTTAATTAGAGAGAGCAAACTATTCCAATTTCATTTTATGTAACAAATTCTGTATTTCCCTCATTGTTTGTGCAGCATAATGTAAAGTACTTTAAACTTATCCATAATGATTTAAAAAAACCAATTAAAAAAAATGGAGATTATTTTTATCAGTTGTTGGAGGGAAGATAATTCAGAAACTTCATTTCTGTCATTTTTGCTGCAAAGGATAAAGTTGTCAATAGATATTGCTTTACATATATGGTTCAGATGTTTGTTTTTATAAGGCCATAGTAATATAAATACATCTAATTGATCAGTATCTATTACTGTTTCCCTTGCAAACATTAAAATACATTTATCATGGTAAATTTGAATAATATTTTGTGATTTCATTAGTGAAATAGCATTTTGCATGCAGTTATTAATTTCATAACTGGGTTGTGTTCTTGGAGGAAACCTGTGTTAAACATGTTATATACCTCTTTGTGCAGAATTCTTAACCAGCTTTTAATGAAGGAAATTTTTGTTCAGGTTACCATTTCAAATTTTCTTCATCCTTGTTTGAGGTTCAGTCATTGTATGCTGGTGCAGAGTTGTCTTGTTACCTGAACATAATGACTATTATTTCATTTTGTTTCTTAAAAATCAGTCATCTTCATGGTTATATATCCAAGTTTGTTTTGATTTATTATGGCCCAAGTCACTATTTTTTGCAGCTTAATTGGTGCAAAAACAGCCCTCTTTAGGAATATGAATCCAAATTCTTTGTGCAGAAAAATTTATTTAAAATCACTCTTTGTGCCACCTATAGAAAACATGTCTTTAATTAGTGCAAAGGTGTCAACATGAATATTTTCTTCAGTGCAGTATATGACTGTAAGGAGTGCAGCTGATGTGCAGCACTAGTGCACTGCCTTGATCTTAGTCCAGCACGGTGTTTAATATTCAGTTTTCATCTCCATAGTAGTTTTTATAGTGCAAATTTTTTTATGGGAATCCAATCAGAATTTGTGATCAATTTCTGTTTAGTTCATTCTTTTTTCTTCCAGTATGTTGCTTAAATTACCTACTCATATAATCCTTGTCTGTTACATTGAATTAAGTTAGTATAACACACTCAAACTTTTGATAATACAATTAAACAAAAAGTAACATTGTTTTATTTAAAATTATTATTTTTGTCTGTGATCTTTAATGTATGAGAGTTCTTATGAGGTAACATATGCTGTCCTTTTTTTTTCAGACAGTGGAAATTGAAACAATTATCATTCAAGAGGAAAGTCCATATACCTATTAAATTTTTACATTTATTGTCCTAAATTGGCCTGCAGATGTCATAAAAATGACTGTATCTTTAGTTGAGAAATACATGCTTATGTTTGTTCTGTGATTGCAGCTTTGGACTGAGTCATTCCATATTCTGTGCAGCAGTCTTTTCATGAGCAAATTTTGCCTTTAATATTAGTGCAAAGATTCTTGTCTTTTGGTTCATATGTTATTTAGTAAGGTTTCCAGTTTGTCTCTTTTGAACTTGAAAATAAAGTCAAGGATAGTAATTCAGTGCAGTGTATGATGGTTGCTGTAAAATCATTTTCTTTGATTTCCTTACATTCCCCATTACTTAGTCATTGAGCAAACTATGCTGACATTTTTATGTAGCAAATTATTTGCCTCCCTCATTGTGCAGCACAGTGTTTAGTACTTTATACTTATCCATAATGATTTGAAAGACAAAGTAAAAAAAAAAAAACTGGAGCTAATTGTTAGTCAGTAGGAGGGAAAGATTTCAGAAATGTTATCTCCATCATTCTTGCTGCAAAGGTTAAAGATGCCAATTGATATTGCTTTACATACTTTATTCAGATTTTTTATTCTTACCAGCTTTTTATGAAAGAAATTTTTGTTTAGATTACTATTTCCAATTTTCTTCATCATTGTATGAGGTTTGCACAGTGTATGCTGATAAGGAGTTGTTAATTTTTGTTTTTTTTAATAGTTTTGGGAATAAAGATCTCTGTGCATATATTTAATATTTTTAAACTTTAAATTTTTTAGTCTGTTCATCAATGGAAGGGAAATATGAATTTTTCATATATAATGATGATATTTCTCCTTGTTACCTGTGTGACATATTGACTAGAGCAGCATTTGAACATTTGACTTTTGCATGTTTTCTTCAAACTCTTCATGATTATGCATGCAATTTCTTTGTGTGACTTAATGTGGCCTAAGTAGTTATTTGTGCATCTTAATTAGTGCAAAATCATGCACTTGTGCTACTTAATTAGTGCAAAATCATGCACTTGTGCTACTTAATGAGTGCAAAAAAACACTCATATATACAGTTTAATTTGGGAAAAATTCTTTTTGGAAAACAACTGGTTTAAAATAACTCTTTGTGTAGGATATACTAGACACAATCTCATTAGATATTTCAAATGTGTCAGTGAGAATATTTTCTTTAGGTTTAGTTTGTGACTGTAAGGAGTATGTGCTGATGTGTAACACAGTGCACCATCTTGTTCTTTCTGCAGCATAGTGCCAAAACATCAATTTTCAGTTCCATTGTAGTTATAATAGTGCAAGCTATTTTGGAACTTTATGGGAATAAAATTACATTAGCAATCAACTTCTGTATGGGTCATTGTATTCTTCCCAGTATATTACCGTCAAAATTGCCTTCTCATGTAAACAGTACTTGCTGTAATAACCTTCTGATAATAAATTTAAATGAAAGGCAAAGTTATGTTATTTACTTTCAAATTTATGTATGTGTGTCCTTGAATCTATGTCAGATACAAGTACATATGTATAATTGACCTATAACTGCCACATAATGTAATAATTATGAGGTGAAAGGTAAAAGAGTAAATGGAATTATTTGACACCATAATTTTCTTGAAAAGCTATAATGAAAATTATTTTTCCCAGTTGAATTTGTTTTTAATATTTCTTTTCCTTCATCAAAGAAAATGTGTATTGCAAGTAATTCAGGGATAAATATTGTATTCTTTGTGCAGCATTGTGTAGTACTATATTCACAGCTAGGCTGAGTCCCATGAATCGAGTATTTTCCTCACCCTTTGCGCATCCGTTTGTGAAAATCAATTTCTTGCATAAATAGTGCAATGTATTTATTTATTCACTGGCAAATTATTCCAATTTCCTTTTGTGTAACAAATTCTCTGTCTTCTTCATTGATTGTGCAGCATTTTATTAGTACTTTATACTTATGAACAATGATTTAAAAAGCAAAGTAGAAAAATAAAAACTAGAGATTATTGTTTATCAGTTGGAGGGGAAAGATAATTCCAGAAATTTCATATCCATTTTTCTTGCTGCAAGGGTTAAAACCATCAATAAATATTACCTTATGTATATGGCACTATTGTTTATACTTATAAGTACAAAAAAGTTTTCATTCTATATAAAAACATAATTTATCAGCATCTATTACATGCAATCATATTAAAACATTTATCATCTGTAAATTTGAGTAATATTTTGTGTATTCCTCAATGAAATGAAAATTACATGCAATTAAAATTTTCATAATTGTGATGTGTCTTTGGAGGAACCTTGTTTTAAACTTGTTATATAATACTTTGTGCAGCATTCTTAAAAGGTTTTTGTAAAGGAAATTTTTGTTCAGATTACTATTTCAAATTACTTTCATAATTGTATGAGGTTTATTCAGTGTACGCTGATGCAGAGTTGTCCATTTTTGTTTATGTAATCTTGTAAATAAAGATGTCAGTACATATATATTATATTTTTAATCTTTCATTTTTTAGTCTGTTCATTGATGAAAGGAAAAGGTGATGTTTTTTTCATATATAATGACAAAACTCTATGAAGATATTTTCTTCTTGTTACCTGTGTGGCATATTGTCTTTAATTTTGTATAGTGCAGCATTTGATCATATTGACTAGTGCAGCATGTAATTATATTCAATAGTTCAGTATTTTGAAAATATTGACTTTTGTTTTCTCCAAAGTCATTCATCTTCATAATTATGAGTGCATGATCTTTGTGCATCTTAATATGACCTAAGTCATTTTTGGGTGCATCTTAATTGGTGAAAATCTCTCAATTGTGCTTTTTAATTAGTGCAAAATACACTCATTTGTGCAGTTGAATTGGTGCAAAATCACTCTTTTCCAGGAGTATGAATCCAAATTATTTGTAGAAAAATATTGGTTTAAAATAACTCATTGTGCAGGATTTGGACACTAGCTCATTAGTTATTGCATCAGTGTCAACGGGAATTTTTTTTATATCAACGTAGTTTGTAACTTTAAGGTGTATGTACTGATGTGTAACACTAGTAGCTCTGCCTTGTTCTTTATGCAGCATAGTGCCAAAATAATCAGTTTTCATTTCCATAGTAGTTATAATAGTGCAAGATGTTTGGCACTTTTTAGGAATCAAATCTACATTCGTGATCAACTTCTGTAATGGTCATTCCGTTTACTTCCCAATTAGGTTACCTTTAAAATTGTCTTCTCATGTAATCTGTATTTACTGCAATGGATTTAAATGAGAGATTCTTACACGTTCAGCCTGGTAATAGTAAATTTAAACAATAATCAGCATTATGTTATGTAATTTAAAGTTTATGTACCTGTGTCCTTTATTCTATGATGGCAGATAAAAGTACAAATGTATACATGACCTACAACTGCCACATAATGTAATTATTATGTGTTGAAAAGTAAACACAGAAATGTAATCATTATGACACCAAAAATAGTCTTGAAAAGCTATAATGAAAATTATTTATCCCAGTTTGATTATTTTTAATGTTTCTTTCACTTCATCAGAGAGAATATGTATTGCAAGTAATTAATGAATTATGGCCTAAGACACTATTTTTAGCAGCTTAATTGGTGCAGAATCACTTGTACATGTTAATTAGTGTCAACACACTCATTTGTGCAGCTTAATTGGTGCAAAATCACCCCTCTCCAGGATTATGAATCCAAATCTTTTGTGTAGAATTTTTTTTAAATCACACTTTATGCTGCATATAGAAAGTATCACTTTAATTAATGCAAATTATTATTTGCATAGTAGTTATAATGTTGCAGCATATCTTAGCACTTAATGGGAATCAAATCAGAATTTGTGTTCAGTTTCTAGATGGCTAATTCTGTTATCTTTCAGTATGTTACTTTAAAATTACCTTTTCATGTAATCTTTATTTGCTGCAATGGATTTAATGAGGGTATCACATATTCAACCTTTTGATAATAAATTTAAACAAAAAATAACATTGTGTTATTTAATTTTAAATTTCTATATTTACAAGTGCAAATGTGTACATGACCTGCTATTACCATATAATCTAATATGAATTGCAAAGTAAAACCATAAATGAAATAATTTCATCACTGAAAATGTTCTTGTAAAGTGATACTTAAAATTCTTTTCCTAGTTTACTTAATTGTTTTAATTATTTCTTTTCTGTCATAAAAGAGAACACATGTTGGAAGTAATTGATGCATAAATATTGTTTTAGCTTTGCATATATTAACATCTAGGCTGAGTCAAATGTGTTGGTCTTTTTTCACTGGCTGTGATGTATTAATAGGCAAAAGTTTTCTAACTTTGTTTATTGACATTAGAGGTAGCACATGCTGTCCATGTTTTAGAGACAGTGCAGATTGAAACAATTATTAGATTGTTTCAACAGGAAAGTCAGTATACAAATGTATCATTTGCATTTATTGTCATAATGTGCCAGAGGTCATCAAAATATAATTTATATCTTTGATTAAGCAATACACACTTGTTTTTGTTCTGTAATTGCAGTGGACTGGGTCATTCCATACTCTGTGTGCACTGATGTTTTCTTGATCAGACATTGCCTTTAACTTTAGTGCTGATGTACTTGTCTTTGGGCTTCTATGTTACTTTGAAAGGTTTCCATTGTGGCTCTTTTGAACTTGAAAATAAAATCACAGATTGTTGTTCAATGCATTATATAATGGTGCTAATATATCTTCCTAAATGTATTGTAAAAGTGATTTCTTTCAATTCTCCATTACTTAGCCAGAGAGACTAAACTATTCCAATTTCATTTTACAATATAAATTATCTCCCTTATTATCTTTTATGCCTTGTATGTAGTACTTTATAATTGCCACAGTGATTTGAAAGATAAATAGTGTAAATAAACTGGATATCATTGAGGATGAGTTAGTGGGGAAGGTAAATCAAGAAACTTTATTTCCATTATTCTTTCAGCCAAAATTAAAGTTGTCAATAGGTATAACATATATGAACCTACTTTTAATTCTTATTAGTTGTTTAAAGATGTTTGATTTTACTATAAGTGCAGTTAATTGATTTGCATATATTACTGTTTCTCTTGCAATCATGTTAAAATATATTTATCATTGGTAAAGCTTGATGTTTTCTTAATGTATTCTGATGCAAAGTTTTCCACATTTTTTGGTGGGTGGGGTTTTTCATTCTGTTCATAAGTAAGACATATTTTGTTTTCATAAAGAATGAGGAAATTCTGGAAAGATATTTTTCAACTTGTTACTGCAAATTCATTGTGTGATCTATTATGGCCAACATCATCTTAACTAGTGCAAAGTGATTCACTTGTAATCAACTTAAGTAGTGCAAATCCACTCATTTGTGTGCAGCTTGAGTAGTGCAAATCCATTCACTTGTAAGCAACTTAAGTAGTGCAAATCCACTCATTTGTTCAGCTTACCTGGTGCAAATAAACTTCTTTCTAGGAATGTTAATCCCAACTTTTTAGTGTTGAATAACTGGTTTAAAAATCACTGTTTGTGCCACATATTGAATATGGCTCCTTAATTAGTGCAAAGTGTCAACAGGAATATTTTCGTCAGAGGCAGTTTCTGACTATAAGGAGTATATGCTATTATGCATTATTATGGTGCATTTCCTTGTTCTTTCTGCAGCATTGTGCTAAATCTTCACTTTTGAAATCCATAGTAGTTTTAAAAAATATCCACTGCATAACTTGGCTCTTCTATATAATTCAGTTTATGCTGTGATACAGATTGGGACTAAGTCTGTCTTGGATTAATTTTTGTATATTGGTCATTATATTTTCTTCCTGTGTGTTACTCTTTGCATTGATTTTTCATGTAAACTGTATCTACTGATATTATTGTTGACCTTAAAGACTTGCCATGTAGGTGTGATGAAGATGAATGATTTTTAAAGAAGCAATATAAACAGTATATTTAAATGGTTTGAACATATTCAAACATCTGATACTGTATTTGAATAAAATATAAGATCCCTTTCTTTTATTTAAAATTTCTATATGTATCTGTGTCCTATAATTGATGATTGTGATTCCATGTACAAATGAATACAAGATGAAAAATATTCTTGTAATGGTTCTTGAAATTGATTGTTCTGCATCATACAAAAATATATTGGAAGTAATAAATTCATAAATATTGAGTTCCTCTTTGTGCAGCATCGTGTAGTACTATATTGACAACTAGGCTGAGTTGCATGATTCAGTTATTTTCCTCACTTTTTGTGCATCACACTGTAAAACCAATTTCTTGCATAGTGCAATGAATTTTTTCACTGGCCATCATTTAATATAAACTAATATAAAAACAGTTTATTATCAGCTTCTAATTCTATTTCCCTTGGAAACATGTAAACATTTGTCATTGATTAATTTGGGTAAGATTTTATGTGATTTCCTCAATGAAATGAGATTTACAGGTTTTAGTATTTGGTTTATTCTTGGATATGAGGTGAAACATTTTGCAGTGAATGTGAATTTAAACAATTGTCAATTGTTTCGAGAAAAATTACAATATATCACTTTAATATTTTGCGTATTTTGTCATCAAGTTCCAAAGGTCAAGATAAATGTATTTGTTTCTTTGAGCAGTACATGCAAGCATTTGTACTGTTTTTGAAGCTTTGGACTTGCCATTATTATTATTAATCATGCAGCTAATTTTACTGACATTCACACCCATTATACATTTTTTAAACTGTCATTTCTTTGCTTGATGTTTTTATTGTCAACAATATTAATTGTCTTTGGGATGACACATTGCTGTGAACTAGAATAAGCCAACAGATACATGTTAAGATATTGTCAACAATGTTAATTGTCTTTGGGATGACACATTGCTGCAAACTAGAATAAGCCAACAGATACATGTTAAGATATTGTCAACAATGTTAATTGTCTTTGGGATGACACATTGCTGTGAACTAGAATAAGCCAACAGATACATGTTAAGATATTGTCAACAATGTTAATTGTCTTTGGGATGACACATTGCTGCAAACTAGAATAAGCCAACAGATACATGTTAAGATATTGTCAACAATGTTAATTGTCTTAGGGATGACACATTGCTGCAAACTAGAATAAGCCAACAGATACATGTTAAGATATTGTCAACAATGTTAATTGTCTTTGGGATGACACATTGCTGCAAACTAGAATAAGCCAACAGATACATGTTAAGATATTGTCAACAATGTTAATTGTCTTTGGGATGACACATTGCTGCAAACTAGAATAAGCCAACAGATACATGTTAAGATATTGTCAACAATGTTAATTGTCTTTGGGATGACACATTGCTGCAAACTAGAATAAGCCAACAGATACATGTTAAGATATTGTCAACAATATTAATTGTCTTTGGGATGACACATTGCTGCAAACTAGAATAAGCCAACAGATACATATTAAGATATTGTCAACAATGTTAATTGTCTTTGGGATGACACATTGCTGCAAACTAGAATAAGCCAACAGATACATGTTAAGATATTGTCAACAATGTTAATTGTCTTTGGGATGACACATTGCTGCAAACTAGAATAAGCCAACAGATACATGTTAAGATATTGTCAACAATGTTAATTGTCTTTGGGATGACACATTGCTGCAAACTAGAATAAGCCAACAGATACATGTTAAGATATTGTCAACAATGTTAATTGTCTTTGGGATGACACATTGCTGCAAACTAGAATAAGCCAACAGATACATGTTAAGATATTGTCAACAATATTAATTGTCTTTGGGATGACACATTGCTGCAAACTAGAATAAGCCAACAGATACATGTTAAGATATTGTCAACAATGTTAATTGTCTTTGGGATGACACATTGCTGCAAACTAGAATAAGCCAACAGATACATGTTAAGATATTGTCAACAATATTAATTGTCTTTGGGATGACACATTGCTGCAAACTAGAATAAGCCAACAGATACATGTTAAGATATTGTCAACAATGTTAATTGTCTTTGGGATGACACATTGCTGCAAACTAGAATAAGCCAACAGATACATGTTAAGATATTGTCAACAATATTAATTGTCTTTGGGATGACACATTGCTGCAAACTAGAATAAGCCAACAGATACATGTTAAGATATTGTCAACAATGTTAATTGTCTTTGGGATGACACATTGCTGTGAACTAGAATAAGCCAACAGATACATGTTAAGATATTGTCAACAATGTTAATTGTCTTTGGGATGACACATTGCTGCAAACTAGAATAAGCCAACAGATACATGTTAAGATATTGTCAACAATATTAATTGTCTTTGGGATGACACATTGCTGCAAACTAGAATAAGCCAACAGATACATATTAAGATATTGTCAACAATGTTAATTGTCTTTGGGATGACACATTGCTGCAAACTAGAATAAGCCAACAGATACATGTTAAGATATTGTCAACAATATTAATTGTCTTTGGGATGACACATTGCTGCAAACTAGAATAAGCCAACAGATACATGTTAAGATATTGTCAACAATGTTAATTGTCTTTGGGATGACACATTGCTGCAAACTAGAATAAGCCAACAGATACATGTTAAGATATTGTCAACAATGTTAATTGTCTTTGGGATGACACATTGCTGCAAACTAGAATAAGCCAACAGATACATGTTAAGATATTGTCAACAATGTTAATTGTCTTTGGGATGACACATTGCTGCAAACTAGAATAAGCCAACAGATACATGTTAAGATATTGTCAACAATGTTAATTGTCTTTGGGATGACACATTGCTGCAAACTAGAATAAGCCAACAGATACATGTTAAGATATTGTCAACAATATTAATTGTCTTTGGGATGACACATTGCTGCAAACTAGAATAAGCCAACAGATACATGTTAAGATATTGTCAACAATGTTAATTGTCTTTGGGATGACACATTGCAGTGAACTAGAATAAGCCAACAGATACATGTTAAGATATTGTCAACAATGTTAATTGTCTTTGGGATGACACATTGCTGCAAACTAGAATAAGCCAACAGATACATGTTAAGATATTGTCAACAATGTTAATTGTCTTTGGGATGACACATTGCTGCAAACTAGAATAAGCCAACAGATACATGTTAAGATATTGTCAACAATATTAATTGTCTTTGGGATGACACATTGCTGCAAACTAGAATAAGCCAACAGATACATGTTAAGATATTGTCAACAATGTTAATTGTCTTTGGGATGACACATTGCTGTGAACTAGAATAAGCCAACAGATACATGTTAAGATATTATCAACAATGTTAATTGTCTTTGGGATGACACATTGCTGCAAACTAGAATAAGCCAACAGATACATGTTAAGATATTGTCAACAATGTTAATTGTCTTTGGGATGACACATTGCTGCAAACTAGAATAAGCCAACAGATACATGTTAAGATATTGTCAACAATGTTAATTGTCTTTGGGATGACACATTGCTGCAAACTAGAATAAGCCAACAGATACATGTTAAGATATTGTCAACAATGTTAATTGTCTTTGGGATGACACATTGCTGCAAACTAGAATAAGCCAACAGATACATGTTAAGATATTGTCAACAATGTTAATTGTCTTTGGGATGACACATTGCTGCAAACTAGAATAAGCCAACAGATACATGTTAAGATATTGTCAACAATGTTAATTGTCTTTGGGATGACACATTGCTGCAAACTAGAATAAGCCAACAGATACATGTTAAGATATTGCTCTTGACACAGTATTAGTAAAAGATTTACATATTTTCTATAATAAGTATAGTCTTACTGCAAACAACATAGATTGGATCTGTCATTGCATAATCCTCCAGCAGATTAATGTCCTTATTCTTTATTCTAATGAATACTCCTTACAAACTCCATTGACCCTCATCTGCTGTTGCCATTATCTTATGGCAGATCTTGGTCTGTGCAGTTTGCACTGCCTCAATGTAAAAGTAAGTATTATTCAAGTAGCCAAAGGCATTGTGACTAAAATTATTCTCATCTGTTTCTTTGTGGGTCCAAATCTTGAGCTTCATTAATTTAGGTATGTGTGAAAGCTGACCAGTAGATTCCCATGTGTCATCGGATCATACTAGGTTTTTTTTCTGGCTCTTCCTCCACCAGTTAGATTGGTTGCCATGTATAGCCTATCTTGCACTCGAGAAATGATATTAAACCCCAAACAATGATGACAGATAAAATTACTACTACATGTATTCTAACATCCAACCACATGGAGCCAAAATACATAAGATGCTTATATGAAATAGAGAAAATATATGCAATAAGACTAACTCTTACAGTGATGTTAGTTTTCTCACTTATGGCAACATATTTGTCCAGTACTTCTATATTATAGTTTGAAGTATAACTGGTTCAGATTATTATTGCCATCAATAATTCTACAATTTATTAATTTATTATTTCATATGTGGTTAATGTAAAAAGTTGTTATATTTATACTTGTACAATTTTACAAGTCATGGAACCAGTTGACAAGTCTTATTTTTCACAGTAAATATATTGCATTTTACCAAGTGTTAAATGGTTTTGTCAAAATGCTCATATATAAATATGAAAAGAGTTTTTCTTTGATATATTGTATTATATCATGATCCAGTATAGTATATTTTGTTAAGAAAGAGCATAATTGGGTATAATTGATCTGCAACTGTCAATCACCCATGGCTTTTCCATAATCCATGTTTGCTGCTGGCAATGGATTCACATACCCAGTCACATATACCTTGGTTGTTTGTCCATGTGCAGGAATTATTGAAGAGAGATGACTCAGTCACATTGTTAGCATTGATTGTATGATGTACAAATTCAAATGATTTTCATAAGGTGGGAGTGTAAATTTTGAATGGAGGCAGCTTTTATATGAGAACTTTATTTATGAATTGATTCCTTAAAATATAGTATGTTTTGGATATGTTACAAATAACTTTTTAATAAATAATATAAAATTGACACTTGTTTGTCTTCATTATCAGGCAGTGATCATGTCTTATAACAATGGCAATATGTCATATGCATTATAATGGCATTTAACAACAAAGACAATGACCACCAAATACCAAAACTGCATGTAACAGCAGAGCCAGTGCCACCAAATACTGAAAACTATCAGAGACAT
Organism: Potamilus streckersoni; assembly: GCA_016746295.1. NCBI lineage: Eukaryota > Metazoa > Mollusca > Bivalvia > Unionida > Unionidae > Potamilus > Potamilus streckersoni. Next base: position 521,622 of record JAEAOA010001785.1, on the reverse strand, counting down.
TAGTGTCAAATATCAAAACAGAAGGTAACTGCACAGACATTAGTACTAAATACTGAAAACTATATAGCGGCAGACATTAGTGCCAAATACAAAAACTAAACATAACAGCAGAGAAAACACACCTAACAGTAGAGACATTACTATCAAATACTGTAAACTGCATGTCTGCCATTGCACAATCTTGTCAGATGCATTTGCCAATGCTTGTATTAATCAGATAATCTATGAAAGTGCATCAATGTATAATTCATTTAGCAAATGCTTAATTATAATAGTTGTTGAGCTTGCCTGATCAGATGCTTTTATTAATGAATATTATAGATTTTGTTATGCTTATGACAGGATGTGCAGTATTTTTATACTGGTATATTTTTAAGTTTTCATAGTTTTGACTTGGAGATGTGGAAAATCCACTTTGACTATTACTGTAATTCATGTGCAGTATATTTCAATATGTCTGACTGGGCTTGTTCAGAAGGTTTTAGTTCCTAGTATTTTCAGAATTCAGATATATTTCTGTTGCATCCCAAAAGACAAAATCATAAGCAAAATGATGGCATGGACATGGTACTAGATTCCTTAATCTTTGTCATCACTGCCCAAGTAGTGTGACTGAAACTGTACCATGTGCACTTCTAGTTAGAGAAAGTTCAAACAATTTAGTCATTTGCTAAACTGTTGAACAGCATTACCCAATGAGGATGTGACCAATTGTACATGCAATCAATGTTTGATAAACAGATACACACAATTTAATTACTTCTTAATCTGAAAGATTTCATAATCGTTATTCTGCCCATTTTTGTGCCAATTAGGATGATTTAGCTGTGTTTTGCACATGCCCAACTTCTCAACAGAGACCAAATAGATACAGTTTAGTATATCATAAAGTCAACCTTTACTAATTTTTTTCCCCAATCTTTGTGTAGTGTCCTGAATGTCTTGGTTTGTTAGTGCATATTGTGCTTACTATCATTCAATGTACAATACCTGTATATTGCATTATTGTAAAGATTTTGATGTTCCACATTGTAAAAAGACAGGAGACCAATGTTATATGTGTAGAGAGTATGAATTCTGTCAGCGTTGAAAAAAAATGGCATGTCTTGTGAAGACTTTTGATTATCATGCTAACTCCTGTTCATGGCATGAGTATACCTGTTGTAGGTATTCCAGAAATTACCAAAGTATGCATATAACTGCTCTGGTGGCCTAGTGGTTAGAGCGTCCACCTCGGATTCGGGAAGTCATGGGTTTGATCCCCGGTCGAGTCATACCAAAGACTAACAAAAATGGTACTAAGAGCTGCTTTGCTTGACGCTCAGCATTAAGAGGTTAGTGTTAGAACTTGTTGGCCTGGTGTCAGGATAATGTGAATGGGTGGGACATCATGCTACATGTCTGAGGCATGATGCCCCAATGCCAGACATCACTATAAACTGCCACACTGCAGACATCTAAGCGATATGACTGAAAAATTGTTAAAGCTACTTAAAAAAATCATAAACACCACCACCAAAGTATGCATAATATTTTATGAATTGAACAAAAGTTCTTTTGCAACATTGATGAGATTCTGACACTCCTTATTCAGCTTTCTGGATTAGGTAAGCTTTCTAAATTAGGTCAGACTTATAATCTTCATTAGGTGCATAGAGTCCCATAAGCCCATCGGGGTTTTTATACTTCTTATCAAACTTGAGCCACAATAATCACCAGTAGTCATCATTTTTGTTGTGTTAGGTGCAGGGAAAAAAGTATATCATTCAGTCTCATCAGAAATGTCAGACAGATTTTAATTTGAGCATAGATAACAGAACTAAAAATTTGCACTAAAAGGGGCATATTTTCATTAGGTCTGCAAATTGATTAAAATCTTGTATGCATTATCTAAATTAATGTACTTTATGCAACATGACAAGACTAAAAATAATTTTTTATCAGTAAAAATTATTAAATTTCATTCTAAGATTATATATAGTTTTTATTATGATTTATTGAATATGTATATTATACTTAAAGCTCAGCAGAATTGTTACTTATCTGATGCAGTATAACATTTGATTTCATCCTCATGCCTGTAGTTACATGTATTCTGCCATTTAATGCTTGGAAAGTTCATGTTCTCTACTGATCAACTGTAGGCCTTTACTTTTTACTTTACTGTTTGTCTTTACTTTTAAAAACCTTTTTATTTTTATCTTAAAAATGAATCGATTCAGTCCTAGAACAAGCAATTGCTAGCTTAAATATATTAATACCCACATTTATTTTTCTACGTGTCATGCTGCCAAACAAGAGATCACAATTTTTAAAATACATTTTCTTGTATTTTTAAATTCAAATTATCTTTTAAACTTGGTCATCCCATTAAATATGTTTTTTTTGTTAACTTTTTTATTTTTTTAAATGTTGAAACATACTTTTATCACTCCCATCCTAGTACAGAACAGAATTTAAAAAAGTAAAGTATATGTGCACATTCCTTAATGTGAATAAAATCCCTTTATGCTGATTGGATAACGTAGTTCATGTTTATATCATACGAAAAGAAACACTTAACTTTGCTATCCAATGTTGTCTGCAAAAATCTCAGCAGAATGCTGTAAATATGCCTGGATATTATTTGTTTGGGTGTGCTGAACTCTTACATCATAGATAACAGTGACCCCATGTGTTCATTTGGATTTATGCTAGATGATTTACATTGTAACGCTGTTTCGAGTCAGATCATTTCATTCCATTTAAGACATCGTCATTTGGAATATGCATTGATTATTTCATTCTGTTCTTCAGACCATTTCACTTAACGCCAGATAACTTGGAATCTGAATGCATCAGTTCATTTTTTGGGTTAAATCATTTCATTTTAGACTCTATTATTTCATTTGATATTACGTCATTTGGAATCAGAATTCATCAATCCGTTTTGTTCTTTAAATCATTTTATGTAATATCTCATCATTTGGAATCTGAATTCATCATTTCATTTGTTAGGTTAAATCATTTCATTTCATTCTACATAATTTTATTTTATTTGATAATACATCATCTGGATTCAGAATCCATGAATCCCTTTTGTTCTTTAAATTATTTTTTTCAATACCAGATCATTTGGAATTTAAATTCATGATTTCATTTGTTGAGTTAAACAAGTTCATTTTAGAGTACATAATTTTATTTAATACCACATCATTTGGAAGCAGATATCATCATTACATTTTGTTCTTTAAATCATTTTATTTAATACCAGATCATTTAATTTAACATCCTGTTAATTGGAATAGGAATTCATTATTTAATTTTTTTGTTAAATCATTTTATTTCATGCTACATCATTTCATATCACACAACATCATTTGGAGTCTGAATTCATCATTCCGTTTGTTTGGTTAAATCATTTCATTTCACACTACATTGTTTCATTCCATACAACATCCTTTGGAATCTAAATTCATAATTCGGCTTTGTTCGTTAAATCATTTCATATGACACCACATCATTTGGAATTTGGATTTATTGTTTCATTTGCTATGTTAAATCATTTGAGCTTACACTACATCATTTAATTATTATCATTTTGGCAGTGACAGATGCCCATAACATACATAATGCCAATGGAACAAAAAATTTAGCCGCTAAAATTGTAGGTGACAAAGATTTTACAAAATTGTAGAAGACATCTAAAAGATGTATGAAATCTTTATAAATGCTAGGTTTCTACAATTTCCAAAACATTTTTATATATCGTTGATTTAGTTTGACATAAATAATCAGAATATGTTTCCAATCAACAAATTGAAGCACTTTCATAATGAACTAGAAGATGACCAGATGACATTAAATAAAACTAGAAACTTTATCTGATTTTTATCATTCAAACTTGGATTATCTCTCTCTGCGATGGGACAAATTTGATAGCAATTAAACATATATTTTGAAAAGACAACTAATACCAGAGAGAATTTAAATACTGTTGAAATTACATTTTATTGAACAAATCCATACCTTGTTGCTGAACTATTATTGCTTTTGATCTAGCTTTCTATACTAGCTGTAATTTGAGAAGTAGCTGCTTACCTGGCAATAGAGTCTTGCTTAGAAAACGGATGGAATATTCAAAATCTCTAGTCTTCTTGGTTTAGACCACATGGTTTCAATGTTCTAAGGCGGCGTATCCAGTATGATTCCTTTTCCTTCTTGGTTTCGGAACTCCAGCTGTGGTTGTTGGCAATAGCGATAAGTGCTATATCACTAAAAGTGTGGCCAGGGGAGGAGAAGTGTTCTGCGACCGGGCTTCTGTACAGCTTTTTTGTCATCCAGTCAGATGTGTGGCTAATTTTTAATTTGGGTTTTTGCATTCATTTTTGTCTTCAACACTTGTGGCTAATTTTGAATTTGGGTTTTTACATTCATTTTTGTTTTCAACATGTGTGGCTAATTTTGAATTTGGGTTTTTACATTCATTTTTGTCTTTAACATGTTTGGCTAATTTTTCATTTGGGTTTTTACTTTCATTTTTGTCTTCATCATGTGTGGCTAATTTTTAATTTGGGTCTTTACATTCATTTTTGTCTTCAACATGTGTGGCTAATTTTTCATTTGGGTTTTTACATTCATTTTTGTCTTCAACATGTGTGGCTAATTTTTCATTTGGGTTTTTACATTCATTTTTGTCTTCAACATGTGTGGCTAATTTTTCATTTGGGTTTTTACATTCATTTTTGTCTTCAACATGTGTGGCTAATTTTTCATTTGGGTTTTTACATTCATTTTTGTCTTCAACATGTGTGGCTAATTTTTTATTTGGGTTTTTGCATTCATTTTTGTCTTCAACATGTGTGACTAATTTTCATTTGGGTCTTTACATTCATTTTTGTCTTCAACACATGTGGCTAATTTTTCATTTGGGTTTTTACATTCATTTTTGCCTTCAACATGTGTGGCTAATTTTTCATTTGGGTCTTTACATTCATTTTTGTCTTCAACATGTGTGGCTAATTTTTCATTTGGGTTTTTACATTCATTTTTGTCTTCAACATGTGTGGCTAATTTTTCATTTGGGTTTTTACATACATTTTTGTCTTCAACATGTGTGGCTAATTTTTCATTTGGGTTTTTACATTCATTTTTGTCTTCAACATGTGTGGCTAATTTTCATTTGGGTTTTTACATTCATTTTTGTCTTCAACATGTGTGACTAATTTTCATTTGGGTTTTTACAGTCATTTTTGTCTTCAACATGTGTGGCTAATTTTTCATTTGGGTTTTTACATTCATTTTGTCTTCAACATGTGTGGCTAATTTTTCATTTGGGTTTTTACATTCATTTTTGTCTTCAACATGTGTGGCTAATTTTTCATTTGGGTTTTTACAGTCATTTTTGCAACAACTATGAAATCCACATAATTTGTTACCCCACAAAAGTTAATAGAATATTTTGGTTTAAATGATGTTGTTACTTTCATTTGTGACAGCCAAAAGGGGCCTCCATAATATTGATATAGTTTGCATATGAAAGATATTCATACTGTTTATATAGATGGCATGAAAAAGACAACATTGCTGAAAAAGGCATACATAATATTGATATAGTTGACATTAGAAAGACATCCATAATATTACTGATATATTTAGCCCATATATGGCATCCATAATATTATTCATGTAGTTGGCCTGGAAAATACATTGATAATATTATTGATATATTTGACATTAAAAAGCTATCCATAATGTTTTCTTTTTAGTTGACATAAAAAGGATATCCATAATCTTGATAAGGTTGGCATTAAAAGCCGTCCATAATATTATTCACATAGTTGGCATTAAAAACACATTCATAATATTACTGATATAGTTGGCATTAAAAGATATCCATAATATTGTTCATATAATAGGCCACCATATTACTTACATAATTAGGATGAAAATAGCATCCATTTTATTTTTATATAGTTGTATGTCATAGGACCTTCTATTCCTAATATTTTAAAACTATGAATTTAAAGGAAATATTTTTATATTATATGTCAGTGAAACAGAAAATTCCTTAAACACAAACAATTTAACTGAAGATGAAATGATGAAAATTTTCTAATATAACATCAATTAATTTTTCTAAGTGCTGATTTTTATTAATAAAAGAAATGCAGAATTTACATGTCAAATTTATACTGGAAATGAAATAAAGCATTATATTTCACTATTTAAATTGAAATTACCTTCAGCTTAAAATGCTGCTTAAAACTTTGCATATATTTTTTTTTATATTAGCCAGAATACAAAATAATGGAGGGAGAATTATCTTTACATGTATCATTTGAATCTAGAAAAGTACAATATTATGGATCAAATTGAAACAGTGGCTCATCAATACCAATATTGCTAATGAGCCACACATTAATTACTTTGTGACTATGGCAACAAATTCTTACCTGTACATCACATTTGTCTAAACTACCTACAGATCTTAAATTTCTGACTCACATTGCTGCTACACAAATTAAATTTGAGAAATGTATTTCAAAGGTAAATTTGTCCAGTCACAATAACTGTTACACATGTAAACATTTGCATGCATACAGTTGATGAGGAAAAGTTTCACATATTAAAGCTCATTGGGACCCATAATTTAATATTATGGGGTGGGGTGGGGTTGGGTGGGAGGTCCAGCAATGGAAGACATTTACCCTGATATTTTTTCATCATAAATATCAGTGTCAACATCTTACATTATATGGAGGGGAAGGGGGACTGAGAATGATCAAGAATGTCTTAAAATAATTATTCTTCCCTGATTTGTGCTATACAATACTAATTATAACCATATTTTGCACATTTTAAAGAAATAAACAACTCTGTTAGTTTATTTTATGTGGATAGTGGAAGTATCCTGGTTAGAATGAATCCAATATCTGTACAAAATGTAAAGTTGGTTATATGTACATGTCTCAGAGACATGTTTCTGATCTCCTAATACATTACAATACTCAGTGAAATGGCAGAAATGAGAAACATTCATGATGTGCCATTGTTGCCATGTAAACAATGAAAATCTTGATACTATCTCATGGTGATGTGCTATTATGGACTTAAGCACTAATTCAGTTTCCATAGTAAACCTATGCAAAACCCATATTAAAAATTATTTTTGAAGAGAAAAGATAAATTATTAGCAGAAGCACTTTGACATAAATATAATTATTACATTGCTGAATGAATACCTTGTCATAAATAAGAACTTTCTTTATCACATATTTTACTAATAGTAAAAAGAAAGCTTTATTGCATAAATCTTTCTTTTTCTTTATGAAGGGAAGTGTTATGAATATTTAGTTTTTGAAAAACAATTCAAATACATACGTAGCGAATGGTCAGATAGTCATCTACACAGACTACCTTACAATTCTTTTTTCTACACAAGTCATTTCTTCTGTTTAAAGACTTCAAACCACTAAATACTGAGCTCTTAAAACAGTATAGGTATATGAAGAAAAGAGGATAGGTTGAAATAAGGAAAACACTCAAATGTAAAAAGAAAAGAGAAGCATCTATCAGAAGAGATTAAGAAACAGAAGTATTGCAAGAGAATGATTATATAATAGGTATACATATAAATTTCATTAAACTAATTTAAGATTGTCTGTACAAAAATATAACCAAGAGATAATTCAAAATGGTATCCTCATCAACTATTTTCATAAATATATCTGAAACATTTCAAACAATAGACAGAAAATTACTACTACACAATCAAATAATCAAATCTATGCTATTTTGTTTCAAAAAATTCCAGTTTATTTTTTGTGTGTGGCCAACTCAATCTCACAAGTGTGGTATCGATTTAAAGAAATTTAAACAAAGGTGGAGATGGGGGTTTTCTTCCATGGTGCATATTATATATGTATCTTTTAGATATCAATAATATAGAATTAATTACATTAACTGCTAATTATAGCATGCAGATATTTCGGTCAGTTAAAAGGTATACAGGAAATTAGTGTTGTTTCTAATCCACAGTTGCACAGTCCTCACAAAGGTGAATTAAGGTTCAGAAAAATCCATACAAAAAGAACAGTTATATTATTTGCTATTCTAATTATTTCCAGAAAGTTGTTTGTTGCAAGAACTCTATGTGGTACTGAACCCAAATTAAATTAAAACCTTTTGTACTTTTATATGTTAAGGCAAAATACCAATCCAATATAATTGGTTTGGAGGATTAGGTTGAGTTTTCTATTGAGTTAGTGCTTTTGTTTATAATTTTTCTGTGTATTTTGCCCAGATACTGTAAATATTTCTGCAACCTTTCTTAGTTTGAAATCCAAGGTTTTTCAAAGATTTCTGGTTGGAATAAGATGGATAATCCAGATATTCAGATGTCATTTCATGGAATTAAGAAACCTTGCATACTGTAGAAAGTTCCAACATTATATTTTTCATTCACTTTTGCCATGAAGGGAATTCTCCATTGCTCTGGCAGGAAAGTATGCTTTTTTAGAAAGACTTTTTGCTACAAAATAAAAACCCTCTGACCTTAATATATTTATGCATTAAGGCTTCAGTAAGTCTTTAGAATCATCATTTTAGAGTATATGTTATAAGAAATAAAAACATCCTTCCAAAATGTATCATCAACATCCTGTATGTTCTTTGCTATTAAAGTCATATCAAAATTGATAAAATCTTTCACAAAATCAAGACAATGAAACACTAGTTTACTCCATTTTGTACTTTTGGTGAGCATTCTTCTGACCCAGGATATTTTTAGAGAACAAATAAAATTTTTAAAGTCAATCAAAGCAAGTCTCCATATCTCATAACTTTTTATTGCTTATTATCTTGATGCATATAACTGACCCTTTCCATGCCTAATTTTAGATTAAGCTAATACAAATTTTATGAACCATTCTACATATACACATATACACATACATACATACATACATACATACATACATACATACATACATACATACATACATACATACATACATACATACATACATACATACATACATACATACATACATACATACATACATACATACATACATACATACATACATACATACATACATACATACATACATACATATATGAAACCAAGATATGTCCGTTAACAGTTATGCACGATTTTATACTGATATTAATTCACGCATTGCTTGTCATCTCTAGCTAAGTGGGTCTTCCCACTTTACTTCGCCAATTATCAAGTTGATCGTTGATCATTCAACTCTTCAGGACTCACAGTACTATTTCATTTCCCTTAGTAAGCCTATGGAAACTCCATGATTTTTTAAATTCAATAACTTTAAATTTCTGGATGTTCATGACCAATCTTATATTAATCAGTACAGACCCATCACTGATACAATTTTGTGTGTTTGAAATATATGTTTTCAATTCAATACCTAAAGAACCAGGCTATACTTTTAGTAATTAGTGTTCCAAAATCATTTATGTAAAAAGGACCGACTTCCATCAGTAAGACATTGTACCTATTTGTTATAGTTACAAATAAGTCTAACTCTCAAAAGAAAAAAATTATTTTTACAAAATTTTACTTTTCACTTTCAACCAATCATAGCCCGGCAAACACATCCATACTCTTTGTTTTTGTTTTCTTCACCCATTTCTAGACCGATTTCAAATTTTCCACATAGTTATTACCGTGAGTCCTTCAGATTCTTGAGTTTGTTAACTAACCCGACTCTGTTTTGTTATACGTAAGGCTGTTACTCTATGTCAATATATCGAGTAATGCCTCTGTCACAAATTCGTGAATTTCTATGAGCCCTATGTATGTTAGTTGATTAACTTTTGAATGTTTTTTTTCCCCAAATGAATCAAGTAAACGAAAAGGAATATTTGGTATTTTAATTTCAAAGACACCGCTTTCGTTTAATACAGTTCTTAAGTCGACATGTTCATATATCTCAAAAAGAACGTGATATGATGTTTTGAGAAATAACCACTCATTTTAAATGGACATATAGCTACATTTGTGCTGAGACATTTATAAGTTACTTGTTTTTTACGTCCTCTCATTTCAATGCATTTATTAGACACTTGTAGGTTATTTTCCAGCACGTGTCTTTTTATTAAAGCATATCATTTTGCTATAATTTGTTCCATTATTATCACTTGATATAACTGTTTCAAAATATCATATTATCGCGATGCAACGTGAAATAGTACAATTTATCACGACACGGCTGAAGGTGAATAACTGCAGCCCGAATTATATATTACGATTATAATTTACTGCTTCAGATAGTCTCCACTTCACTGATCCACTTATCAAGTGGATCGCTACACTTATTGAATTGGTCTTCTAACTCAACTCCACTTGATATAATGCTGTTATATATTTTTTTCTTTAACTACTCTCGTTTTTATGCAATGTAACCCGCATTTATGAGTTGAATTTGTTTACTAGAGCCAGTTAAGTCAGTTATTAGTTATCAGTGGCTTTATAGAACTAATTCCATAAACCGTTATGAGGTAAGCCCTAAAGGGCCAAGTGGAGTTCCCTTTTAGTGGTCGCACCATGGTTTCATGGATCAGTTGCGCACATTTAACTGAATAGTAATCAAAATCACATAGCTGAACCACAATGAGGCTGAAGCATAACAGCCTCCACAAGCAGAGGGTTGTTCCTATGATTATGACTGAATATTTGTTGTGTTATTCATTAATATTGTTGTTGTTCGTCTTCTTCGAAAGGTGTAATTGCAGTGTTTTTATTTCTATGGAAAATACTGATATCAAACTACTTATTAATTTTATTTTCTTACTGGCTAGTCATTCATCTCTTTACTGTGTTGTCAATATTTTATTATTTACCTTTGTTGTCCTTGTATTGGTTTTGTGATCAATGTTTGGTTTGAGAGTTTATTCTAAATGCGGTCTGAGCCCAAAATTTTGAACCATTTTATTAAGTCTTCAAAGTTATGTTTAATATTTTATGCAAAATTTATTCATAGAGAAGCTATCCAAGTATAGCTATACCTTTTGTGCAATGTCATTTGTATCCATATGGAACATGTTTTGAAAGTCACTCAAAGTGGCCTGCAGCGACAACCTTGAAATACCGTATATACTTGCTAATAAGAAGTAATCAGTAGAACAACACGATAAACCCTGATATGCAGGATCATTATGCTACCACAGATCAGGATATTTGTTGTTTGCAGTTTGAATTATAAGCAAATACATACAGTATGTAATTATTGCATCCCTAAATCTGCATACATTCTACTTTTTATATCTTCTTGCAAGCATGAAAGAGTAGTCATGTAAGCACTGATGCATATCTATCCTCAACTTACATTTTTATTCTTTAATTCGATTATTTGTTTCCTAAATCTTGCTGTCCGTCCCGATGTACAAAACACCTAACCATTAATGTGTTTCATAAAACAGAGTGAAAACATGTATAGAGTAGAAATGAATACAGGAATATATTAAAACTTGCAGCACATTGTCCCACTTCCGGACTGTTTATTTTTAATAAATTTTAGAGTATTTCGTTTAAGTTTATGTTCCAACGTTTAGTTATTATTGACCCCAGTTGCTTAGCAAACACTCAAGCAGTTCCCTTCAATAAACTTTTCCTTGGTATTGAGAGAAAGCCCCATAATGATGTTTTGCAATTTACAAGGGGTGTGTCTGTAGCCGACATAATTTCTTACCACGCCATTTTATTGGCCTCATGATGTTTCTCTTTTACGCTTCAGCAAGAGTTAGAGATTACATAAACTGCAATAAAATGGATCACTATATTTTAGGTCTCAAAACAACTACATCAGATAGCCCTAACTGAATAAAGTTTACATGACTAGTATTGTAGAAAAAGGAAATAAAATAGTTGTACATAGTCAATGGGAGCTTCGTAAGTAGACAGTTACTTTTTAGGCACACCAAATACGTTCCGGAAATCGACGGAATGTTTAGATTGCTGCCAAGAGCTGTCCTTGACACGTTTTACTTTTTGTGCATAAAATCTCAACAAACGTTCCCAGTGATTGCTCCCTTCATCCCAATTTGTCGGTAAAATACACCTTATACTTAAAACAAAATATTGTTGAAGGAAATCATTAAACAGTTTGCTCTATTTAAACTGTAGTTTGTACTGAATTGAAGCTGTCTTAATTTGCATGTCTCTACCATAACATATGATTGAAATATAACCTGTCTACCAAAAAAAAAACCCTGAGTTGGCTGGAAATGATAAGTTTCAGGCCAGCTTTAGTACATAAATAACATAAATACAATAAAATGAGATAATTTTACAAAAGTCAGAAAACAAACATTAAAGAACGAATGTAGACTTTAGGAAAATATGTTCTTTAAATATTTCAATAGCTAAAATGATTAATCATATATTTCTACATCAACTATAGAATTATGTTCCATTCTGGCAAACAAGCAGATTAAAGAATTTATAAGTGAAAATTTATTTCTGCTTATAAAACATATGCCTTCATTACAGACACTGCCGACCAAAACTGATTCCACCCCACTGTAGAAAAAGTTGAAAGCATTGCTACAACAGATTGAACATTTCAATTGGGCATCTGTTTATATAGATACAAATGTGCCTATCTAATTTCATTTGCTTACCTAACATGATTTTTGTTTACAAAAATGTACTTATGTAATTATGTGCATATAAAAGGACAAGTTTTTTTGTTTTTTTTTATAAAAAAATGTGTCATGTTGAAACAGTGATGCAGTAACAAGAAAATCTCATCAGGCATCTTCCAAAGGTCATACCTACTACGAATAGCTTGATCGTGCTTTCATGGAAACTTCATATTATAATTTCCAGTCATGGACTTGCGCCCAGTTGGGATTTACTTTCTGAGTCAATATGAAGACCCATTTATCTCTATCTGCACACAGATTCTTCCGCACAGCCTCTGATCCTGCTATTTAATCTGTGTCCCACCATGACATCAATAAGGTATATATTGTTACACTTGTCTGTCCGTCCATCTTCCAAAAGTTTATTTAGCATCTGCATCAGTTGCTCCTTTCAGAGCAGCCATTTCCCGCTCATCAATAACTGTCTTCCAAAACGTGGTAATCTTTCATGGATTTGCGATCATGTATAAAATGACGAAGATACCTTTTATGCGCTAGATGTGACAGATAATTAAATCAGAAAATTTTGTCAAGGTCGGCCTTGATGTGAGTAAGAAGGAATCATAAGAGTTTCCGATTTTACCGTACGCTCTTTGCTTAGTAACATAATTGTTTCTCCATCATCTCTGATATTTTTACATCACAGTCATTTACCTGTATTAGGTTATACGCATATATTTGCAAGTATTCTGAGTGCTCTCTGTGTAGCTGCATATTATTTTATTCAAAGTTTGTTTAGTCTATAGATCTGCACTAAATCTTTTGACAGGTTTAAAGAAACCAATATTTAGAATATTTCAATCATCCATCGTATGTTTTAATATCCTTATAATCACTTCGTGCAAGTGTTTATTTTTTGTACTGTGATGCGTCGAATTTTGAAAACTCTTAGAAGCTTTGGTTAAAGGAATTGTATCAAAGTCAACTTAATTAAAGTAGAAAGGGCTAGAGATAGATGATTATTTTCATTTCATCTCTGAACGTCAAAAGGGAATTCGTTCTAGCTGACGTAAAATGACCGAGCCAGATGCTATGGTACAAGAGAATGACATAAGACCCTTTCCCAAAATCGACCGGGTAAAGGGCGGGATGATTGTTTAAAGTAATGTTAATTACGGCATGATTAGTTGTTTAGTTATCTTGTCAATCCAAAAATTCTACGGAACAGGTTTAGGAAATAGTCTATTCCGATTGGTTAATATGAATTTATGGGCATTACTCTGTAAGAAATTAAAGGTTTTACTTCAGGAAAATTCAGCAGTCTTCAATCTTTCTTGAAAAAGAGTGGTCGACTCCGGGAGGAACGTGTAAGACGTTATCTCGTGATTTGGCAGTAAAGCGGGAGTTTTGTCTCAGCGAAGTAGACAAACTCTACATTTGAATTCGTAAAAGGTACGTTTTCGTTATAGAGTAAGGGGCCATATAGTTGTCTCAGTTAGGAGACGGACTATACGTGAGGTTCGTGGAAACGAATAAAGAAAACGGCAAAAGGAAACAGCTTTCCTGGATTCACATGAGAAATCCCTCAACCAATCACAGGACCAGAGCAAATTCTAAGCCGAAATCTAAGTCCAGAGACGATTGTTAAATCAGAGTTCGACGGACAAGAGGCCAAGACCAAACAGCTAGACAAAGATCGGCAGAGCAGGGACGAACGGAAGTCTTGATGTCCACATAAAATAGGTGATGAAGTCTCTCATCGTTGCACTCAAAGGTCACATCTCATTGGCAGTGAAGATAGTATATTAACGTTTAAAGTAATTTTACATTTAAAGAAATTTGTATTGTCGTTTTATTTGAGTACATGTTAGTACCATTTTCCTTCTTTTGTAACCGAGTCATTGATTTCTTTTCATTTTAAATTCTTTTGATAAACTGATTAAATTTTATATTTGTTCATTGAAAATGGGGCTCGTCGTGTTATTTCTTCAATATACTTGTTCAGTGATCTGCATTCGTCTTTCTATCAATCCACACTGGGTAAATTACACCGCGGAGGTCATTCCCTAGCAACGAACCGTAGAGAAAAAGAGGTTGGTGTGTTTTGAACGCCGCCATTTTGTCACATGTACTTTGAATAATAAAATATATAGTTACAATATATAGAATTCTGTCCATAAAAGACTTGCATTTATTTTCAGGAAACGGAGAATTCAAAGAACTACAACAGTGAGTGAATGTCACAAATCGATTGTTGCAATACGTAGTTTCTGTTGTACATTTTAGTTTCTAGAAGTTATAGATACTTATAAATGTTTTTGTTTGTACATTTTACACACTACGTCTAACGTCTGTAGGTTTAGAATTCTCAAGCGTGTAAATTACATTGTTATGTATATCTATATTATGTAGCTCTTGATACATGATTGTGTCTATATAAGGTATAGTTTTTATTCATGGCCGAAATTGTAATGATCAACTACAGTTACGATAATTAGATGGTTAACACATATATTAAGATTGTAGATTACGTAGGATCTTTAAATAGTTAAATAGTAGTTGACCTAGGTGTTGACATTAATAAAAAAAGACCTGCTAACGAGTTTGAGGTTGTTTCGCATTGGACAGGTTTGTCAGGTAAGTTCTTAGAAGAATAAAGTTATTTCTGATCGGTTGGATTAGGTTACATGATATAAAAAATTGAGCAGAAAGATCTGTTACGTGGGGTATATTGCATCATGTAGTCATTATTTGATCTTGAAGGTGTTTATAAGGAGAGAATTTAGAAATCAGATTTATTTCTAGTTTGGATCCAATTCTATTTTGGAATTTTATATCATATGTTGAAATCATTCTGCATATGTGATTAATGGTTTGTTTAGATAATTTGACAGAAGAACTTTTTTAGATTATTCATTGGAATTACAAAGTTAAGATCTGCATTGTTCCTTTGATCTTAACCTGTCATGAATTCTATAATATGAATAGGCGATGTCGATGATGATGGCATTAATACTAGCTAATTATTAATGTTATTGCTAAAACCATTGCTGTTATTGTTACTATTGCTATTATTATCATTCAAATAAATATAATGCAAACAGTCACTGACAAGGTTTTACTTCAAACTGGTAGAACACGCAGTTAAGTCTCTTTTTCATAGTTTAAAGTTGTTGTCTTTGCTTTTTTGTTGTTCTCTCTCTCTCTCTCTCTCTCTCTCTCTCTCTCTCTCTCTCTCTCTCTCTCTCTCTCTCTCTCTCTCTCTCTCTCTCTCTCTCTCTCTGCTACAAGACTAGAGGAATAGCCATAAACAATTTTAGAATCCCCAATATTTGTATTTCTAATTTAAATATTAATATTTGCATAAACAAATACAATATTTTACCATTGGATTTAAGGGGTTGTACAGTTCCAGTTCTAAAAGGAGACTTTCCAGTGGGTTTTAAAGAAAGAGCATATTTTTTTTTGCAAGATGCTCACAGTGCTGCTTTGATTTAAAATATTGAAAGGCAGAATGGAGAAATCCGGAGTGGTTTTAGTCATAGTTTGTACTATTGTGTTGGTGTTGCCATTCATTTTCAAAACAATTTTGAATTTTTCATTTTAAGAATAAGATGCGATACATTGTACGAGACATGTTGATAGATGGAAATATAATGATATTGGTCAATTTAATTTGATTGTAATTTCGATTTTAAGATTATGAGACAAGATATTGCTGGTTTATATAGTTTATTAATTATTATATTTGAATTGTGTTCATGGCATGGAACTTGATATGTATAATATTAGTCATGATAGAAATCTCATGGTTTGAGCAGCCGTCCAGGATATCAAGAATGAGCTAGATTTACGAGATATATTTATAGTCAATCCAGATGCTAGATTATTAGCTGACAATAGTCCATTCCGATATATATATATATATATATATATATATATATATATATATATATATATATATATATATATATATATATATATATATATATATATATATATATATATTAGTTCCTGATCTCTGGCGGATATGTTTTATTTTTCATAGATTTAGCAATTGTTTCAGGGTACAAATACTGACTCTGCTATCACTGTAAGCTTATAATTAATTACACTTCCAGAGGTCATGGTTATTGGAAATTCAATGTAAGACATCCATGACAAAAAGAAGAATTTAATATTGTTGAAAAAGGTTTTGTAAATACTGTTGAAGACTATCTTCTTGAGGGTGATAAAAATGATTCACTACTTGTAAAGATAACCTATGATGATTAGACCGTTGTCGAAATAATTAAAATGAAAATTAGAACTTACACAACTAAATAACATAATGCAAGAATCGAATCCACAGACATATTTTTGGATAATAGAAGAATTAGTGGTGGGTTTACCTTCAGGTCGATCCATTTATAGACAGGCCCAGAATTCTAGTCATATAATTGGTTAATTAGTGGCAAATTTAGTTTCGATCTAATACTTTATACTCAGAGATACACGCATGATGACGTACATAGAGTATCATTTCGAGTATATCTTAGTATGTAGATTCAGATACTTCTGGCACATCCTCCTGTATGTTTGTTAAAATTTCCATTTACAAAGTG
The DNA here is from genome assembly GCA_016746295.1 of Potamilus streckersoni. Classification (NCBI taxonomy): domain Eukaryota; kingdom Metazoa; phylum Mollusca; class Bivalvia; order Unionida; family Unionidae; genus Potamilus; species Potamilus streckersoni. Next base: position 504,427 of record JAEAOA010001785.1, on the reverse strand, counting down.
TTGATAATATGCCTCTAAAATTAAGTTGCTATTTTGCTAATAACACAGATCACACACACATACACACAGAGAGAGAGAGAGAGAGAGAGAGAGAGAGAGAGAGAGAGAGAGAGAGAGAGAGAGAGAGAGAGAGAGAGAGAGAGAGAGAGAGATCATGCACGTGTGTGAATTGTAATGTGGTATCACGAATTAATAACAGCCTCAAGAATAACAGCCTCAAGAATATCTCATGCGTTCTGTGAGTTCGAAATGGGTAAATTTTTGTTGCATTGTTTTCATTGTTGCCATAAAATATGTATCAGCTGAACGAGACATGGGATGATTCATGAATGTTCATGATATTGGGTATTTCAGAAATGAGTGAAATATTACATGCACGACCTGCCAGCAGCTATTTGAAAATAGAAATAGTTTCCTAAATTTCGTATCGTGGCTTTGAGAGATTCGATTATAGTTATTGCTTCATACACTTTTCATTGTTTCATGGAATCAATTAGTAACGATAAGCAGTGTTACGTAAAATATAACACGAATTATTATGAGATGATGTTATGAAATTAGTAACTATTATAAATCTTTAGTTGTTTTGAGAATGTTCGCTTAATGCATTTATTGCTTTTCAAATATCTAAAAGGCTCACAGGGCTAAGTCAAAGACATTTAAACGGCATACAATTACTGTAAAAGAGGTGTTTTTGTTTTCACATAGTAAAAATCACTTTATTTTGGCACTGAAAATGAAATATTGAAAGTTGCCCGAATTTATCAGTATTTGCACTGTTGCGTTTTTTAAAGCAATAGAAATAATTTAATAAATTATATTGTAATGTTGAATATTAATTTCTAAACTACTGTTAAATCGAATGATTTATAGGCACTAACATAATCTTTAAATATAATATATTTGAAATAGAAGCCTTATTAAAAATAATGTAGTGCAGTTTATTGTAATGTGATATGTGAATCCGGTCGGAGACACACACCCCAGTCATACAATTTACAAGAATTCATTATATTGCACAATCATGTCGTAATTATATATTTTTTATGGCTTTATGTATCTCAAATTTCCTGTTAACAATTACTGAAATAAGTTAGATTTAAAAATATCACTCTACCTCAAAGAAGTGTTGACTTTTGTTGTTGAGATGAATATGAAATTGTATGAAACGTAAACCTATTATTTCGATCTTTGTTTTGCGTCGACCAGTATAATATTTGTTGGTTCATAAAACTTGATTTTCACTTCAATAATGATCATTTATTGTATAATAATTACTCATGATATGAAATTGGGTTTTCAGTTATAAAATGTTTACATTAAAAATTAAAATGATGCTTGAGCCGATCTCTTCAGTGGTTTTACCTAGATGTGAAATATGTATTTCAGTATAATAGAGAAAAAATAAAACCAAACTCGATTAGAAAAAGAACTATCATAGAATGATGACATGACTTACTTATTATACTTGTAAGTCATCTGATGATACAAGGTTTTATTTTAGACAATACCTTCCTCATAGTGCGTCTTTTATGCAAAATTTCCATGTGTTAAAACAATTTTAATAACTCAATACAATATTTACAATATTATCTTAGATCTGAAACATAATAAACATTTATTGCAAACTTTGAATTAATAGTTACGATGTTTGCCCATGATTTCTTACATGGTTTTTCCAATCTGTTTTCAAATATGTAAACTTTCCATAAGAAAGATCACAGAGTACAGGACGAAAGAGCTATTCTGCATTCCTTTGAAAATAGTCACTGTGTGCTTTTGTGATTTAAATTTCAAGCAGGCCGTACAAGTCTTCAGAAGTGTTTGATACAGGCATGAGGAGCGTAGAATGTCATCCTACGAGACTAAATTTATATGAAAATGAGTCATTTCTTGTCATATGATAGTTTTATTCCCAAATCCTTTATAGAGTCACAACAAGAAGGGAAAAACAGTGAATACAATTCAAACCTTAACACACAGGGTATGACATACGGATGATAATATAAACAATCAATGTTATATCATGAATACAATCAACCTATGCCTGCATGGAATATCCCAGTATGTAACATTTTTTGTTTCATTAACTAATCATACATTTGTTATATACTGCAAAGTCATTCACCCAAAACACCCGAAAACCTGTCTAAAAAGCTATGATTAGGAATATAAGAGTTGCAAACATGTGATTCGTATTTCGAATCATTGACCACGACACGCCATTGGATATTGGTGCTATTTTAGTCGATCGTTTACTTCGGCTGAGAATATCGGGTATGTCTTCTAGCCATAACTTCATCCTGTCCGGCCATAGATCCGTCATGGTTCTGGAATCAAGTGACAGGTTCATATAATGCCGTTTGACATTGCTGAATTCTTCCCAGTGTGGCAGTCTGTCACCGTTGGGGTCCCTGCCAAAATATTAAGAAGATGAGAGATTAGAATCCAAATATTAACTGAGATGAATATCTCCACCTACTTCTATTTTGACGATAATGTGCTACAATGATATATATATATATATATATATATATATATTATACATGAATCATATTTTAAGAGTCATTATGGATGTAACTAATATTGTTTTAAACAAATATGCTAGAAAATAAAATATTCGTTTGCTTAGGTTTTCTGGACACATTATAACATTTACTCGTGCTTGATTCGAAATTAAATGCAAAGAATAGACTGATGTAATAGACTGAAAGCAATTTAATTTATTAATAATAAATTTGTATACCAATCAAAACAATAGTTGAGTTTCTATGCAATGTTTCTTTATAATGCATCAATTTATCATATTATAGGCCTCAATTATAGCAAGGAAAATGATCTTACCCGGTCTTCGCAAAATTTGTCCAATATGTCATAATCAATTTAGAGAGATCAATTTCCTCTTTAGTTTTTGGTGCTGACGGTCTATACATAGAGTCAAGCCCAAAGACAAAAGGAAGCTCGCCAGCATGGTTGGCTCCTTTAAGCCATCTAGGGCGTTCCTGAATCCAGGGATATAATGGCAGTTTGGAGAATAAGTACTGGTATGTTTTCCTTTTAGACTCACTAGCATGAGCTGCTAACGTCGCTTGAGTTGGGGCCGCAAAAGACATATCAGTAACTATATTAAGAGTTTGTCGTCCTTGTTCTTCGAGAAAATCAGCCCTAGAGGTATCGGGAACTGTATATGTGTCACAAATCGCTCCTCTGACAGCAGAAATGTTCTGGAAGAACACTCTGGTAAAATAGTCAGCTATAAGCCCGCACAAAAGTCTTGTTGGTATACCTTCACTCAGATTAAATTGATATTGCTTTTGAAGATCCAAAAGGGTAAAGTAGAAAATTCCACCCTCATCATTATTTGTTCCAGCCATTAAATCAACGCTATTAAAGACTTCCAAACCTTTGGAACTTCTGTTTTTAATTGTATTTTCAGGGAAATCATCAAATAAGATTCCGTCTACAACAGGTCCAATATAACTTTTCAAATTAAGGACATCAGATTCGATCCGTGTAGCTACACTTGTTTGTTCAAGAATATCCTTGGCAGGTTTGGTTCTCAGGCATGCAATGAGATCTCTCGTTTCTATACTTATAGAAGAGGTTGTGCAATTTAGAATCTGGCCAAGCCTCTGCGCCACCTGCAAGGCATTAGTGACGAATGCGCTTGGGATCAGCGTGGTTCCACTTTCCGATATTGCTCGCTGAAATAGTCCTTTATTCTTTGGAGATATAATATGAATGCCTACACTGTGTCCTCCCGCAGATTCTCCAAATATAGTGATGTTGGTAGGATCACCACCATAGTCGGCAATATTGTCTTTCACCCATTTTATTGCAAGATGTTGATCCCATAGGCCAAAGTTACCAGGTGCGGAATCATCCATCGTGGAGAGAAATCCAAACAATCCTAGACGATAATTTATCGTAACAACGATGACATCGCCTTCTAAAGCTAAATAAGAAGCGTCGAAGAGCATTCCTTGTCCCGCTTCATAGCCTCCGCCATGGATCCATACCATCACGGCTTTCTTATTTGATTTACTCAAATCTCTTGGAATATAGATATTCAAGAAAAGACAATCCTCTGAAATATTCTTGTTTGGTAGCAACCACGCGTCATTCGGTATTAAGTACTGTATACAAGAGGGTCCAAACTTCGTCGTATCTAACGTGTTTGCCCAAGGTCCTCTTGCGACTGGGAGTCTAAATCTCAATTCACCAATTGGGGGTATGGCGTATGGAACACGTCGGAATTGAAAGACACGTTCTTTCTTTATGATGTTTACAATTCCATTTAGACGACCTAATCGAGTTTCAAGACTGATAAATCCATCGTCTGATAATCTTCCTGCAATGATGAGAAAAGCTACAAATAATAAGTATAAACACCCAAACGATTCTATAAGGAAATTATATCATATTATATTCACAGTATTCATAGCTAACTTGACTTGAAATGTTTTGTTATCTTCAGCAGTTTTTTAAATCCGTGTTTGTATTCTTAAAAATACTCAGATATTTAAGTTCGTTATATTATACTCCCCCAATGGAAGGATGTATGACGTCTAACTTAATACTGAGCTTATAAAATTCCAAATCGTACTGTTGTACATACAAACAAAATGATCATACATTGACGGGTCTTTTTGGGAGTCACTAATATTTATCTAAAGAGCTCCTCCTTATTCACACAAATCATACACAGGGCTACTATTTCCGACTTTAAAATTCTTTTTATAGACAACGAATGAAATTCATATTCACACTTAATGATAAAGCATCTTAAAGGTATATTTTTCCATGGTGAAACAAATGGCCCTTAGAATAGAGAAGAGTTGATATTAGCGAAATATTCCCAAAATATTGTCAAACACGAACGGGAATGAAGGGAACTGCTGACACCAAAACACGAGAAAGATGTTTGTTGGAGTCCGTAGGTTCTAAGTCAGTGGTGGGTGTTTGCAAATTGCAAAACGTGTATTATTGTTTACCTCACAAGATACATTACTAGGAGCAAAAACCAAGAACCAAATACTCACAAAAGATGTTTTAAACAATAAATACATATGTGCTTAAGCAGCATCCGTTGGAGCATCGCTAGGTCCGTCAGGTCGTGAAATAACTTCGAATGTAGTTGTAGGAATACACAACAATTTGATGTGTTTAGCGATTCACCTTCGGTGGAGTGCACTACATATATTACGACAGCAAAGGACAACGATGTTCCAATTGTGACTTTGTCTTGTTCTCAGTGTTCCATGTCCATTAAAGCAATTTAGAAAATAGCGACGAATTACATCACAGGAGGTTTCTTTCTTACCCTTACGGAAAATGCAGAGTATATTCGGATTGGAGCAGCATATCGAATTCGTATGTGTGAGGACAGCTCATGTTGGAAAATGGTTATCGAAACAGCTAGATTTCTCTATCGTATGGATGAGAAAAATGCATGACGTCAAACAATCGGGAACAAGCTTAATCTTGTTAGAATGGGATTGTTTGTTTAATTCACTCATTTTGAATGTCACAGAGCTACGGAAATCTTTGAACGACTCTAAAGAAAACTACATTTCTCATTATAGAACCAACAGCTCTCATACATTCATTGAATTTAGAAAAAAAGTATTCAGAAAGTGTGTGTGTGTGATATGTGACTTGGATTTTTAACGTAGCTTTAACAGTTTTTCCAGTCAAATCGCTACATCTGCCGTGTGGAAGTTTATTGTGATCTCTATTACTGGGGCATCGTGCCGCAGACTTGTAGCATGTCCCACCCAGTAACACTATCATGACACCAGTAATAACGCTATCCTTTTAATGCTGAGAGTCAAGCGAGGCACCATTTAATACCATTTTTATAAGTATTTAGTAAAATTCGATCCAAGTTCGAACCCGCATCCTCCTGTATCAGAGGTGGACGCTCTGACCACTAAGTCACCAGGACACTATCATTTATCGTACAATAGATAAATATGTGTATCTGTATTCATTGTTGAGTCTCTTCATCATCGCAACTAAAACACTTGTTGGAAATAGGTACATTGACACTGCACAATGTTGATCCAATACAAGAACTGTGTATGTTACACCATGCTGCACGAAAATCTTGGTGACATTTGACCTCGAAAATGGGTATCTGTTATGCAAAACGAACGCCTGTTTCTCTATATCCATTGTGTAGGGTGATAAATTAGATTTGGTAATATTTAAGTTACGTATTCAAAGCTAACAACATTTTTCTTCAACTTTATTGCGTTCGTTGCGGACTACATGTCTTTGTCAGAAATTATTTGTTTATTTTCTAGAGCAAGCCATTGCCTATAGAACAGTTACCATCTCATCTCATTTCAGTCTTTCATCCATATCTCCGAAGTTATTTCTGCAGCAGCTAAAACGCTTGTAAATTATCCTTTGATACAATGAGCTATTCGAATTATATTGGCTAAATAAGCTCTGATTTCGAATAGTCGATGCAGGACCAACGGTGCAAATTGATCAGAAATAATCCATCTAATCAGAATGGCTAATTGTAAAGAGCGGTTTCAACCCCTTTTTGACAATCGGTTCAGGATGGACAATAACGAATTGTGAAACGTAATAGAAATCGATATTTATATGGCAAAACTTATTACAAATGCAACAAGTGTTCTCTGTATGCCTGACTCAATTATCTTACATTTTATCGAAAAGTAAAGGAAACGTGGTTTCACCTTGTACGTTCTAGCGGTGAGATGTATAAGATGACACAATACTTACTTTATTGTGAAAAATTTTTTTTCTCATGCAGTGAATTTGTTATTTGTCTGTGTTGCTTAGGTTGCGACAGACACCGTTTTGTAGCACATGCAGAAAAAAAAAATAGACAACCTACAATGATTGACATTTTAGAGAAATAGGGAGAAAGTGTGATTCATGCAATTAACTGGAAAAGTTCAACCTAACGACAAAGCATGGTCACGGCAATAGTGTCAAGGACTGTATATGAAACATGGACTGAATGTTACTCACTTCCGCTTCTCAATCTTAGATGCCATAACAATACCGGCTACTGTAAAGGTAAGAATTGTAACTAAAATGCTAAAGTTATTTTGAAATAGGTGACTGACGCCATCTCAAGCTTGTATATTTTGAAGGTGGTGTAGTGGTGGTGAGACGACAATGTAAGGAAAATAGTCGTTATACCTTTTGACCATGAGCTGTGCAAGACATAGAAGACCTAGAATTAGTTGGATCATTATACACGATTGAATCATTTGTTATATACAATATTTTTTTGGTCAAGATAAACATGGGGATAGTTGGACAGTCAAAGACAGTACATAACTCATTTGATGTACATCACTTTCTTCTGCTCCACAATCTCACCTACAACTTAAAGTCGCAGCTACAACGGCGACTACAACATCAAGTAATGTTCATGTCATTATGCTGTATAAACATGCCATAATACATGTCCAAGAAGAAAGAATGCGATAACTGCACGGAAATATCATCCAGGGGAAATGAAATTGATTCAAGTAATTATCATCTATTACTTAATCCGCTTATCATTTCATCATTTATAATTGTGACAGCTCTTGTGTTTCCTCCTATTCGAAGTGATCTACATATTGCAGAAGTATTACAACAAAGTACCTAGAAGGGTTTGAACTTCCAACAGTAGATAAGTATATACGAGGCATACAATAGGGTTTGGGGTTTTGTTTTGCAAGGATGGAGACTGTCTATTCTTTTCTTTGCAATAGTCAAAATTCTATATACATATTTTATCGTTATCTTTATATCAGGATAAATATCGTCCACTTGGGCGAGGAAGGGATGGAGGTTTGAGTTGGCAGGAATAGATAGATTTGCGCCCAGCTGGTTCAAATTACGCATATGTCCTACTTCAATGTTTGTCTTCCAAGCAACATAAGCGTTTAAAAACTCTACATCATTAAGCGATTGGAAATATATTCAAATCTTGAATGCCATACGGTCTTTATATATATATATATATATATATATATATATATATATATATATATATATATATATATATATATATATATATATATATATATATATATATATATATATATAATACATATGATATGGCGAATAACAACCCTTTGAAGTGCCCTGGATCAAGTAAGGGATCTCTAGATTTTCTCTGATCTCTGTGCTTGTAAATTTCCTGGCCTCTATCATATGTTGACAGAGAAACTAAACATACATGGTCCAAACAAAACGTGCAAAACAGAGAATGCAATTTATCTCATCACATGTAATATCTATAGCCTTTAGTATGTCGGAGAAACTGAAAAGGTGCATAAAAGGGTCAACCTTTAAAGATCAGATTGGATGACAAAGTTGTACAGATGCGCGGTCGCAGAACACTTCTCCTTCCCAGGCCACACTTTCATTGATATAACACGTATGGCAATTTCTAACAACCCCAACTAGAGTTCCAAAACTAGGAAGGAAAAGGAATCTTACTGGATATGCTACCTTAGAACATGGAAACCAAACGGTTTAAATTAAGAAGACTAGATTAAGACAGTCATGTACAAATGTAATTATCCTTTGCAACCGATGTATTTTCTCTTCTAAACTTTCCTAAATTTTGTTAGTAACCTTCAATTGCTACTATAAGAATGAAATCACCGGGATATATGTTGTGCTAACACAAATGAATACAAAGTAATATATATCGCTATGGCTCATTGATTTCTTGGTTAATCAAATATTTTCCAGTATCCGCAACAAGTTGATATAGGCTGGTTGAGTCAAAATACATTTAAAGGTTTAATTCATGTAGAAGCAGCCATGTAGAAGTTTGCGAACACAACAGGGTTTGTGTTTTATTTGTTTGTTTTGTCTCTTTTTTGTATATGCATTTGAAAAAGACTCATTAAGAGTCAAACGCGCTCAGGCTAGCTAGATTCTAGTTTTGCACTGTTCGTTGTCAGTGTATTATATATATATATATATATATATATATATATATATATATATATATATATATATATATATATATATATATCCCTTCCCTCATTTTACTGTAGCTAAACACCTATCTACCTGTTTACCAACTTACATCAACATGCAAAAATGTAAAAGTACAACTTGTCACTACCCTGAACTTCAATTTTTATAAATGACGAGGTGACCAATGTAAATAAATTTCACGCAGGTGTTAAGGTCAAAGGAATCATAATGTCTATGCTACTATACGTGAACAATATAGTTGTTTTGTCTGAAAATGACAGATACATGCGATTAATCCACTAATAGTGTAAAAACTGGAGAATACTCATAATTTCCAATAAATCAAAACTGTATTCATTTTCGCACGGTTGGATCCCTCGAGACAAGTTGCTATTTGTGAAAATATTATCTAATTTGTTATTAGTTATAAATACCTAGGTGTTATGTTTCATGAGATTTCCAGTCTCCACAAAGGTACGGATATTCCTGCAAATGCTGGAGCAGAGCTCTATTCTAATTTATTTCAAATCTACATAATGTTACAACGGTTGAGTTGATAACCTTTGTTACACAAATTACAACGGTTTAGTTGATAACCTTTGTTACATAAATTTCACTTATGTGTTAAACCAATTTTTGGAGACTGCTTGCCAGTTTGGGAGTGTTATCCTTACAAATATATAGATCCAGTACAAAATAGAACAATACTGTGCTTAGGATTTACCGGAAGACAAGCTTTAAACGGGGTCAAGGCTGGAAACCTATAAAGAAGCGAATGTTGATTTGAATGGCTCTGTGACTGATCTCTAAGCGACTCTTTATATTGGAATATGATATTTGTTACCCGAATTGGTCAGCTCAGATCAGATGCATACTGCAGAGGATTATTATGAGCACACATTTTCTATACTAAATAAACTGTAACATTGACCATATTAAAATGTTATTTTTGATTAATATAAACAGACATGGCTAGCGAAGATACAAAATGTTCCAGAATTTAAATTTAAATATTTTACACAGAAAATTATGTTTCTTTTACTCCATCAATGTAGGAAAGATCATTTGTAACACGGTTTAAAAGTGGTATTTTTATGTTAGAAAATAAACTGGCGATCTAGAAGTGAAATGGTTGATGACAGACTGTAAGTGTTGTGATATTATTCAAACAAGTTCCTGTGATTTACAAAACCAATGACTTCTTTTTGCCCATAATGTGATTGCAGACTACCTTTCAAAATTTACTGACCTCCTAAACTGAGAAGCCAGCCTGACAACGTGCAAACCAAAGATTCGACAACGAAAATGCTCCAATGAACATATGCAACTTTCTGTTTTGCAAAGATACGTATATGCAAATTGTTATAAAGTATTTTCCTTAAATCAAGGAACAATCAAGACATATATTTAGAACTATGTTGTTGCACTTTATCATACATACGTGTCCGCCATGTCCATTGGCGTAGGGATATATGGAAATGTTATAGTAAATCACTAGTACTAATATTAGTACCCTTAGTCATACCTTGTGGACAGGGTACTAACATGAGACTATGTGTGTCACTGGAGCAGCCGGGTGTGATTCACACCCGGCTCTTTTTTTAGCCTAATATAAAAAAATTGATATATATGTTCTTTGATATATCATAAAAAAAATTGAGTAGTCCTCTTATTTAATACTGAAATTATCGCAAATCATTGTAGAAATAGTGGTAAAATCTCGTTACCTTTCTAATCCGATATTTTCGTTTTGATCGTCTGCCATATTAGTTCAAATAATGCCTACTTCCGTTCTCAGCTTCGTTTGTTTGTGTGGCATATAAGGACGTAAACAGATCGTAGTAAAAAATATGGCGCAGTTTGAGTCGGAATTTCTGCGCATTAAAAGTAAATACGGTTTATCGGTGACTTTGAAATTTTACCAAGAAGCAATTATTTTCTCAACAATAACTGAATTCCGCAATTTATGCAAGTATCAATTCTCCATCTTCTCACGTTATATCATTCAACAACTAATACCATAGCGTAGAATATCCATATATAGTCTGGTAAGCCTTATGTAGAAAAAAAAAAACAAAAACGGCGACAGTCTCGCGTTATCTGTCATGGTGGACACGGTGAGGTTAGCATAACTATGCAAATTTATTTTAAGGGCTTAATCAATTTAAACTAAGCCAAACTTCTTTGACAAAATGATTATACTTATTTAGTAGATTTCTAAACTATTTGTGTTTCTGACTTTAGTGAGGATTTTTGTTTGCTCCATTACATGCTATGGGATCAGTTCGTAGCCTCAACCATAACAAAACAAGTTGAGGCTACGACATCGTAGCTAGTAAATCACCAAATAGCAGAGGTGCTATCATCTCTGCGATGGTAGAGAGTGGCTAATAAAATTGAAGATCAAGTTTGTATTTTTAAGGCCATGAGTAAATCTTTTAGATATATTTGTAACATAACGTATATTATACTATTTAGCATATTCATAACATATTAACTAAATTCCATGTCTGAAGATCATTTGTTTATTATACACTTCCACATTAATAACAAAGAAACCACATGTTTATTTAAATATTAAAATAAATCTGCAGAACATTTTTCTCATTCACCTCTACACACGTTCTCAATTTTGCGTTCACAATTTTTTCCTCGGTGAATCCTTAATAATGGGTTGAAGCCTCAATCAGGGCAGTTTGGAAGATGTGGCAAAGTTTTTAAAACTCCTTTGTAGTCTGACTACGTCAAACGATTTTTGGTATCTGCTCGTTTTCCCTGATCCAACCAGTATTATTATTTCTTTAGTCTTGTTGAAAAAAATAAATCTAAGTTTCGTTGCCGTTGACAATATCATTCACACGTCTATAGTCACGTTTATCATATCTGGCCAGAAGATGTTTGGCAAGTTCGACCCGAGTCTGTTGTTGATGAACCCGTCAACAAATGGGAACCTTATCTTGTACAGCCTTTATTTTAAACTTTAACTGATAATTTCAGTTCTATTAAAAACAGCAGACGAAGTAATGCTCATGTTTATAGAAATATCTTCTACTGTGTTTCGAGCATTTTATCAATTGCTCTCTTCACAGCAGAATCTTATCGTTCTCTAATCATAATGTTATTCCAAAACGTGGGTCATCTTCTATGGATGCGTCACCGACCATCTTTGAAACAACGAAACTGCGTCAAGCTTGTAGGATATGAAAGAGAATTACATCCGTAATGATTGTCCATGTAGATCCTGATACGAGTTGGTGGCCCATACATAACAACCTGAATGTACAGTATGCTATTTGCACAAAGTTGTAAAATGATCACATTCTGACATTTATCAATGTTATGTCACACGGATATATCTGCAGATGTCCTGCATGCTGTACTTACAGCTGTATATCATTAAAAGAAATGAAATTGGCTATCGATTGACGTTACTTTTTCACAGTTTCAAAGATCGGAACATTTCAAATGCCCCTAGTACTTACCATTAACATGTATGCACACTTAAGTGAATGCTAAATCAAGCAAATATTTATGTATAACGGATTCTATATTTTTTCCAACAGATAATTATTCTAATTTACATATTAAGATAATATATGAATTTATGCACCTGTGTCATTGTTCGGATAAGCTCTTCGCCTACCGGTAATCTGTGGTTAAGCTCATCTTATTTCGATAGGTCTTTTTTGTCTTATCTGTGTTATTTTTAAAATTTGTTTTTGTTAATCAAGTCTCGGATAGTTTGTCTGTCGCTTATATTCATACATATTATCAGTAACACTGAAAAACATTTGTTCATATCTACTGGAAATAACAGAGAAACCAAATAAATTGAAAAATATGTAACTTCTGTGAATTTGTTTTTGTTATTAGTTTTAATAGGCATATTAAGATCGATGTTTAATCAAAAACCCAATCAGCAGATTCATCAAAAACGGAATGTATCATTTTGACATATCTCGACATACGTCCTTCATAGCAAACGATGGGCATTATTTGTAATGAAAATATAGCCGGTTCATACGCTAGCATTGGTAATACTAGTATTCTCTCTCTCTCTCTCTCTCTCTCTCTCTCTCTCTCTCTCTCTCTCTCTCTCTCTCTCTCTCTCTCTCTCGCTCGCTCTCTCTGTAACACACACACACAGACACACACACACAATATTTTGAACACATAGCATACACTACAACCGGGCTGAGTTCAATACAATTGAAAACGCTAACGCTTTAACAATCGGGAAGTGCAGGTTATTCGTCCTCAAATGTACTCTACGTGAAATGGCGAACCTCCTGTATCCGAATATTTTGGTTTTTGATTTTAAAGGGCCGATACTCCTGAATAGGTATATTAACAGTGCTGAAGTTTGCCAGATGGGATAAATAAAAAAATATTTCAATCGAGGTCACATTATCCCTTGACCTGGATATTTAATTTAATGAAGTTTGACAGATGGGATAAATAAAATCTTTTAATCAAAGTCATAGTTTCCTTGACAAGGAATTTTCCTTTCATTATCTAACTAGAACATGATAATCAATTGCTCGACTTTTGCAATTAACAAATATATCATTTACCTTGCCTGAGAATATCGGGAATATCTTCCAGCCATAATTTCATCCTGTCCGGCCACAAATCAATCATGATTCTGGAATCAATTGACAGATTCAGATAGTACCGTTTGTCATTGCCGAATTCGTTCCAAGATGGCAACAATGGACCATTGGGGTCCCTGAAAGGAACAAAAACCATATAAACGTATTGAGAGCAAGAGTTTAACATGCAGCTAAACCTTACAAGGATCGCAGGTGAAATGTCCCAGTATCCAACTTTACAAAATGTGGATGTGTTTAAAATTAAGCTACGGGTTTATGCAAACAAAAATGCAGAAAGAGATAAAAGACTTGTTTGCATTTAGTTGCACTAGACCTAGTTAAATATGTATCCCCAAAAGGCCTATCAAAAAGAAAAACAGGAAGTACCATCTTAGCAAATGACATAACGATGAAGCAATAATTTAACAATCATGTCAACTTGAACTATGTCATTATGCCTAAATAAGAACATATATATTCTTCCATTACAACAATTGTGTCACAATCGTATATATATATATATATATATATATATATATATATATATATATATATATATATATATATATATTCTAAACAAGGATATTACATTATGAAATATAGTAGAAAATAATGGTATTCTAGGTTAGAATGATTGGTATGCCTTTTACAATTAACTCATACTTGATTAGATATTTGAACAAGCTCAGTCCTGACTTGGTTTAAAATTACTTAATTGCAATTTTCTATTGTTCGTAAATTATATCGAGGCCAATGTTCTTACCCTCTCTTCGCAAAGTTTGTCCAATACTTCATCATTTTTTTTGACAGTTTCACTTCGTCTTCTGTTCTTGGTACAGATGGTTTGTACATAGCTTCAAGTCCAAAGATAAAGGGAAGTTCTCCAGCATGGTTTGCTCCAATAAGCCATCTTGGACGTTCCTGAATCCATGGATATATGGGCTGCTTTGAGAACAGGTATTGAAACGTTTTCCCTTTAGATCCACAAGCATGTTTCACCAAAGTCTCTTGAGTTGGAGCCACAAAGAACATGTCAGCATATGCACTGAGAGCTTGACGTCCCTGCTCCTCAAGGGAATTAGCCGTAGAGATATCATTAACAGTATATCTGTGACAAATTGCAGACTGTACAGCAGAATTGTTCTGATAAAAATCTCTGGCGAAGGCATTAGCTATTAGGCTGCATAGGATTTTAGTAGGTATACCTTCACTCAGGTTAAACTGATATTGCTTTTGAAAACCCAGAAGGGAAAAGTAGAAAAGTCCACCTTCGGCATTATTTGTTCCAGCCATCAGGTCAACACTGTCAAAAACTAAACGACCCATGGATGTCTTATTCTTAATTATATTTTCAGGAAAATCTTCGAAAAAACGTCCATCCATAACAGGACCGACTCTATTTATCAGGCTCAGAACACCCGGTTCATGTCTAAGAGCGTCGCTTGTTCTTTCTAGAATATCTTTGGCAGACTTGGCTCGCAGACAAGAGATTAAGCTTTTAGAGTCTGTATGTACAGAAGAATTTGTACAGTTTAGAATCTGGCCAAGCCTTCTTGCCACATGTAAGGCATTTGTAACCAAGGCTCGAGGACTCAGTGTGGTTCCACTTTCTGATATTGCTCGTTGAAACAATCCTCTACTCATACGAGATATAATATGCATACCCACACTGTATCCACCCGCAGATTCTCCAAATATGGTGATGTTGCTAGGATCACCACCATAGTCCGCAATATTTTCTTTTACCCAAATCATTGCCAGATGCTGATCCCATAGGCCAAAGTTACCTGGTGCAAAGTCGTCCATCGTGGAGAGAAATCCAAATAATCCTAGACGATAATTTATCGTGACAACGATGACATCGCCCTCTAAAGCTAAATATGATGCATCGCAGAGCATTCCTTGTCCTGCTGTAAAACCTCCGCCATGGATCCATATCATTGCAGCTTTCCTATTTGATTTATTTAACTCTCTTGGAACATAGATATTCAGAAAAAGACAATCCTCTGAAACATTCTGGTTTGGTAGCAACCACGCGTCATTTTGTAGCAAATACTGCATACAGGAGGGGCCGAATTGCGTTGCATCTAATTTATATTGCCAAGGTCCTGCTGCGATTGGGAGTCTGTATCTTAATTCATCGACTGGGGGCTTGGCATAAGGAACCCGTCGGAACTGATAGATATTTTCTTCATTTAATGTTTTGACAATTCCCTGAAGACGTCCAAGTGTGGTTTCATGATTAATGATTTTGTCTTCCGCTAAACTTTCCGTATAGACAAACAAAACTGCAAAAAGCGTTAGATATAAATATTCACCCATTTGATCTCTCTGCAAAAAATAAAATTAAAAACAAAAATGAATGAGAAGATACGATGTAACAAAGTATCGTCTTGTGAGCTATATGATTCAACTAATTTAAGACCTAATGAAAAAATCTGAGAGTGGCTGATAAAATGTGTATACTTCTGACTATAAAACATATCAGACATTCTGAGCAAAATGAATCTCATTCAAATGTTTTTTCCAGACCTTTTAAAGGGTACTATGATAGTGGGCGGTTGCATCATTTCTGTCAAAGAATGATCAAGCGTTGTTGAAGCAAACAAACAAACAAACAACAAAACAAATAATAACCCCCTCTCTAACAAAAGAAAGAAAAGATAACAGCAGCTCTTTTCAAAAATAAAACAACGGCATTTTAACGAAGTTGCAAATGCACACTGCACACACCAAAATGTGCATATCCAATCTAGTAAAATACTCTAAAAGGGAGAACATCGCAAGTGATGAGGATTATTCTTTGATCAAATAAATCTTGGTTGTGTGTTAGATCTCTCTCTCTCTCTCTCTCTCTCTCTCTCTCTCTCTCTCTCTCTCTCTCTCTCTCTCTCTCTCTCTCTCTCTCTCTCTCTCAGGGAGTGCATTAGATAAAGGCAAGAAAACTGACAACGAACAGTGCAAAACTAGTATTTAACTAGCCTGAACGCTTTCGACTCGTAAATAGTCTTTTTCAAAGGCAAATACAAAACATTGACAAGACGAACAAATAAAGCACAAAAACCTTTGTTTTTTTTCAAAACGTTACATGGCTGTTTCCTTTAGAAATTAAACCTTTTTAATTTATTATGTTTCAATTAGTTTATTTCAGCTTCTTGCGGATGCTTGAAAATATTTTCATCTAAATAAAAATACGTACACTTGATTAAGACTTCATTCTGCCTAAATCTTACAAATTCAGATCATTTTAGATTATATAATTTATTAAATTTATCTTTAAATATCACGATATCCTGTTGATTGTCAAAATAATTGATAAATAGCGATGGTGGTGGTCTTACTAAATAGATAATTCAATAACTTTTCCCAACTTTTCGTAAATTGTGTTAGCCGTAACTTGCATTCACATCAAATAATACACTTTCTCAGAAAAAAAGATTATTTCACATTACCTGACGATGTCAATTATCTGAAGGTGGTGTAGATTAGCGTTATGTTATACATTCATAGGTACCAATGAATTTATGTTCTTCAGAGGTACTATATATGTCATCTGATGTTAATATGAATTTTGCTTTACATGCATTTCAATGATTGCTTTAGTAAAATTTAACCAAATAATACCACCAAAAGTTTAATTATAACCATACTGTTTACAGTTGTGACGAGCGACACACACGTTATAATTTCCATCAAAAATGAGCGGTCTATCTCCATTAAAGATTTCGTGTTATAATATACGTGACTTCTATCAACATATATCAGCCAGAAACCTCTCTTAAAGAAATTCACAAGTTCCGTTTGGTTGAAGGTTTAAATTGTCAAATTCTCAAGATTTAGATAGAGACTTCTCAATCTTGACTAGTGTCATACAAACTCAAATATTTCCATCAACGAAATACATGTAAATAAATAAATTGTAGATAAAAATATTTACCTGACCTTTCTCCGATATATGTTGATGACATACCAGTTCTTGAATCTATACAATATTACGAGCAAGTACTTCGCCAACAACCAAAAGATCAGATTCTGATAAGATATCAGAAAAGCATTTCTCACAAAGTACAAAATAATCAACTCTCTTCAGTGTCACAAAATTGCAGATCTGGACAAAGACTACAACTGTAAGGAAAACGGGTTAAAAGGTTTTCAAATGTTGCTAATCTTGCTACCATGTAACAAACAAGACGGCTTTTCTAGTTAGTTCATAGTGCTGCTAGACTTCTTTCTGTGAAGACGTGTTTAATGTGTCTTTCTTTAAATAAAAAAATGACATTGCATATAATATATAATGGATTTGTAATCGGGTACATGGAAGGCGGTCCACTTACCCATACATCATGCTTAATTTTTTCTCCTCCTGGAAACTGGAATGTTCACAACATTTTTGTAGATAGGCAGTGGTGCTAAGATACATGTGAATGTATGACCCATACACCTTAGTTCGATATGTCACTCTTCTCTCCGCTAAATCTCTTCTCCAATAAATTAGTGTATAACCAGCTACCCTATATACCTTCCCCACCAAGCAATTAATAAATAAAGAGATTCATCCATACGACAACCAGTAGATCAAGAACTCTAATCTTTCTCTATTTACAACCGCACCGCGAGCTTACCGAGAACACTGTTCCATATATATATATATATATATATATATATATATATATATATATATATATATATATATATATATATATATTATGGTAGATATTTCCTTCGACAAGAGGAATTTCATTGTCTCTGCATTGACAAGGGTCTGATTATTTACGGGATTGTCCTCTCCAATCCCATCGGCATTAACATCGCAGAGATGTGTAACAACAAAATTGTGTGCAATATAATTTTCCTAAATAAAATTATGGTTGGCTTATCATTATCGGAAATTTTGTATCAAAAACTCAAAAACGAAACGTAATTCATAAAATTTTACTATTTATTCCATTTAAAACTGATATTCATTTACAACTTTTATAATAAAGTACACAAAGATGATTAATTTATATTGCATTTAGTAATTTTCATTCTCGTAAAAACATCTACTTTTTACGCTATTAAAGTAAAACAAGGACGGTATTTAAAACACGTAGTTAACTTCTTTTTGGTTGGTTATTGAATAGCCTCCCTTTAACCAACTCCCAGCAAATATGCCATCGTGTCACGCTGCAGAATTCATATATTGGCCCGTGTAAAATTTCTTAACTAAAGGCTGTGGTGTGGTTTTTCAGCCATTATTGTTTACTGATTAAAAATATGGATATATTTTTGTTTCAAGCTATTGTTGTCTTAAAAATGACATCGAGCATGTACATCTTCCTTAGTTAATTGGCAGGATGTAAATAGTGAAATACCAATAGTTGGCGTCGGGGAAGAAGAGCTAGCGTACCATGGCATTAAACACGTGAGATCAGGGCAATTAGAATATCTCGAAAAATGGCTTGGATGACAACTACTTTCAATTTGGATCAGACTATTTAGTATACAGAATTTTTACCCAAGACAAGGGCTTGTATTTGTACTGTGAACATTACATTTTATAAAAGATGACATTCGGACGTGAAAAATGCAGGCATCTGTTTGGGATTGGGCGCATAAACATCTTCTGTTATGAACTGTCATTGACGTCTCTTGTCAAGGATATATTATTCATATGCAATGTTTTAATATAGCTGTGAAAAAAATATGGACCTATTTCTACCTCACGTGTATATTTTTTTTACTAGACTGGTAACTACGGCATTAAGTTTTAGCATAAAATCTGTCCCCTGCCCACTTAAGTAAAACAAAGACGGTCTAAAATGGAACACAGAGTTAACGTTTTTTTTTAGTTGATTATTGAATAGACTCCTTTTAACTAACTTGCAGTAAATGGAAGGCACTAAACGACATTAGCTCATGTTAAATTCTAAACTGAAGTCTATGGTGCAACTTTTTCAGCTGAAATCAAGCTATAATCTTTTCTGACAAAGATCTTAGTATCGGAAACCACGCATTTACGTAAATAACACGAGGTTTTGCAATATCAGGGCACTCAACGACAATCTCATCATGGTCTCAGATGATTGAATATGAGACCTACATAGCAATGTCAGATGGGGGTTGATTTTTCACAGTAACATAATCCGCTGGGGACCCAGAAGGGTCAACAATGTTCTGAAGAAGTAGTTTTTATTATATCAGTCTTAACAAACAGGATTTTCGACCTATGCTCATGGGCAAGGCCAGACAAGGCAAAACAAATTAGGTAACACAATAGTAAACTTAAGGCATGGTGTACTAACCAATTCAGAGAGGTCGTTGCTATAAACAATGTTTCAAATTCATCCCTCACATAAACGATATTGAATATAACCCTCATCCTATTGTTAATCCTCATAAGAAATACAGTAATCAGTAGGACCAACATATCTCAAACTAAGAGACATATTTGATATCATTCATAAAGCAGATGAAACAGTTTCTAATCGTCTGGTTCCGAAATAACAATAGTATGGATCAGAGACTATCAAAGCTAGAGATACAACGAAAGGATGCACTAAAACGGAAATTATGTGAGAATGACCACTTGCTTCCCGATGTTCTGACACGAACACATATAACCTACCATGACGTTTTCATTGTACATTCTACATTTGTCAAACAACTTCCTTACAGGATAAATCATCTTGGACAGGAATCTTGAGAAAAAGAAAGTATTTACTGGAGAATGATTTTCTGGTCCGAAGTAAAGGTATATATTCTTGTGCCTAAACCGTCTAATACGTTCTGGGAAGCAAATTAAATAGAAATTGTGGTTTAATGTCGTTTTTCAGCTCATCATATGCTATACATGGATTCAAGTTTTCATGGTAGATGAAGAATCCGGGAAAATATGTGGGAAGAAGCAGCAAAGGGAAGCTACTGGCGTCGTTTCTCATACATCTCACATGGTCCGAGGCACAAAAATCCATGCGATGGCAGTAAATGATAAAGGCGAATACCTTCATCTTTCTGTTATACATACATATCTATATTTCCAAAGAAGCATATCGCTCATACCTGCCTCCCAATCTCATGGTTTCTTATAAACAACAACAAAGTTAACAGAATAGGACTTGGTCTTATTGGAATATATGCTATAGAACTGACACAGTTGAGATAACTATTGGGTATGCTTTGGTATCATATTTTTGCGTTTGAGTCATGGCTGAATCTCACATTTTCTACATCATAAAATAAGCCAAATAAACTACGCATTACAACTTATCTTGTACGCTAACCCATTTTATATAACACTATAATAGTAGTAAATCGGTTCAATAAAAACTAGATGTCTCATGGAACTAGTTTATGATTACAATCGGCATGTGCGAAGAATTGCTGAAATCAACGACGTTGCAAGGCCCAAATAAATTGTCTCTGATTTAGCGTCAGCTCAACTCTGATTTAACGTCAGCTCAAAAGCTTCAACGACCCAAACGACTAAAGACCGGCTTCCGACTTATTCTTTCTACTGATGCCTTTAAACACCTAGAAAAACAACAGGTGTATATTAAGACATCTTGCAGTTATACCGGCGCTGATAGCCTCCGGAAGTTATTGAAAAAGCAGCTCCAAATTGAGTGGTTAGAACTGCTGACATGATGGCATCACGGATATCGACGTTGTTGTCTACGCAATAATGACAAAATGACGAATCGTGACACGATGCAGACACGAGCGTTACAAGAACAAATTGTCGCTAACACAATACAACCAACAACAACGATTATATCAGCTGGTACGGTAACGTTAAGTGGCACATTTTCAGCGACATACGTGATATCTCCCGTAATAGGAATCTGCTTCACCATTACTTCCGGTGATGGTAATGTTAAAATCATCGCAAACACACTATCAAAATGCGTTTTCATAAAATAACCAGAATTCAGTGCTCTTTCAGACCTGACGGGTTTTTTTGAAAATAATGCAATAACTAGAACATATCCCCAAGTCGCCGGCGGCTCCGGAATTTACGATGGTAAACGTGTCGAAGAAAATCTCAGTAGGATCCATGATGAACATGTGGGTGTTATTGCTGACTTATGGCAACTATTTCCCCGCTATGTACATGAATACAAAAACGATCATCTACGACAACAAATCGTTGCAATGTAAGCACATCTAAATGAAGAAAGTGCTCATGCTCGTCGTTAACGCGAAGTCATTGTAAGGTCGGTGATTACTGAACTGATTGAATACGGAAACATAAGCAGCGTACCATAGGTAGTTTCTCAATTACCATAAAATCAGGGTGGCAGATTTATCCGCAGAGTTTAAGTTACCAGGACTTGACTTCGAGGCTGCAAGAAAAATTGTTAGCGATATAATGAACGAGTATCTTCTAGCGATTGCCAGCACAAGGGGAAAAAAATCCCATCTCAGATTATGCTCAGATACAGCAATGGCGTTGATGATCCAGGGCGTCATATATTTCCTGGTATCGCCAATATCACAACGACTTAAACTGTGAACCTCGTTTATGATGCCGTCGATGGCAGTTAGACCGTAGATCTTTGAAAATTCGAGCAGGGTTACATTCTTTACTGCGCCCATAACGGCCATTTGATTGAACCATTGCCTGTTAATATATTTTACTTACTTATCATAATCCGCTTTTGTCATGGATATACTTCAGACTGATAGTTCAAACTTTGCATATTCTCATTAATTAACGATCAGTCTGCGTGTACGAGAAAGACCTTGAAAGGGTGTAGAGCATGCATCCAAAACAGAGATACTTTATTAATGTCATGACAGCTTAAGAATTTAAAATACAGTTTCCAGATCGCTATCGATTCTCCATTTCAATAAAATGGTTATTATTTTGCTGTCCACTCCATTTTTTTTAAACTCAGAATGCTGACTGTAACGATCCAACATTAATGTTCTGAGCTTTCGATGTCACCAACCGACTTTTTTCTTTAGCTATTTTACACGCATTCCCACAATCTTTTTTAATATTGTTTGTACTCCTATACAGTTTTTCTCTATCACCGTTGCAAGTGAAACGAGTTATTCTCATAATGCTTCAAAATCATATGTGTTTATATCAGCATTGAGACGGTCAGTGAGTTGTATACCTGCTCCATGTAATTTTCATTTTCAGAAATAATCGTATTAATAATTAATCATATAATAAAACTATTTCTTTAGTATAAGTCATTGATGTGTATTGCATGAAAGGAGATGACTCGGCTAGGGTGACCACTCTTGGCATTATTTCCAGTTGGTTAGGCCAACTGCTTCCGTAAGTTGATGTTGCTGTTATGTTATTTACGTCCAATAGGCTTCAACACTGATCTCCATTAATTCATGCATAGACACTACCCCCTTGTGAACCCCTAGATTGTTAAACGACAGTCTAGTAGGTTCAGAGGAAGATCTAAGCAACTCGACTTTCCAGGGAATTACGCATGCCCAGTCAAGCAATTGATACCGATCAATATCTCGCCAATGTTAGATTTCAGATTATACCTCACAACATCTCATCCAAAGCCCTGCTGTTTCTTACTTTATATAGAAAAATATTTTGCTTTGATTCGAACTTGCGCTGATGAACAGGCATTGCGATTAGGCAGTTAGACGCTCTATTATTGTACTATGCTGCTAATTTCATTAGCGTATTTTCGGAAGTTGTATATACTATTACACACTGCTGGTAAAAATGATTCAGTCCTTCCCGCTTATATGAGTTTGAAAAGAGGCCGACTTTGTTATTACTCCAAGGTTACACCGAATTAATAACATTGGTGGCCGCTTTTCATACCAAAACCTGAGCTATTTCATGTATAGAACGTGACTTAATACTAAAATCAATCGCAGATTGCTCTTTGTAGTTAATAATCTGTTACGGAACCTCGTTTGGTAAATTGCTAGCAACTGAATTTGAACCGTTTACGGTCTATGGTCCACAGTCTAGAAATGAACTATCTCGTCAGCTGTACTAATGAGTAAAAAAGTCTTGCCAAACACTAAGTTCCTCCAGGCTGGTAGGCAACAGAATCAGGCGTTAGAAATATATGCAAACACAAGCCACGAAGGAACCCGTATCCTATATTTTATATAACGGGTGTAAACAGATAGATACAATCAGAACACGATCGATTGCAAGTAATCCCAAGTAGTTTCTCAAAGATTTCCTGGATAATGATACTGTGCCGTTCAATCGGGGAGTTTAGTCCCAGCGCAGTTATCTTCATTGCTTGTAGGCAGTCAAATACAAGATTTTTACTTCCTGTGGTAATTCTGATAATTCGTGTATTTGTAATGTTTCAGCTGTATGACAATTATGTACTGTTTACGAGTTTATAATCAATATTCTGTACACAGAATCGCGCGAATACACAAAAGATATTACACGGCAACCACCATGCGCTTGGCTAACATTGCTTATAGACCCTCTGTGGCGGTGGAATCCTGGGATATCAGATAGTGGAATCTTAATCGCTGATTATTCTTCGATCGTGTCGAATTAATTATGCCCTCTGTAATACGTTGTATTCTAACAAATGCCAAAATATCTTACAGCTCCATTTATTGATGAAAATTCTCTCTCATATCATATTCTCTTGAATATCCCGTGACCTCATTCGTCTAAACGGCAACAACAGGTGTGACACCTGCCGCATCATAGAGTTTACTAATTGCTGCTCTGCCCCTCTAGTATTATTTTGGGCTATAATAAATCGACTCCATCATTATTATTAATTATCATCGATTTATTGTCAGCTACTATTGCTAGTTTACCACTCATCGACGATCTTATCAATCAGTTGGCAAGTTATTCTGTGAGAAAATTTAAATTTACAAACGTCAACGTGTATGTTAACTTGACATCTGCTATATTTCGTTAATGTAGATCTTTTTTATATGCGATGCCATGAGTATGGCATACTTGGTCAATTGCTGTTATTGGATGCTCTGGTGGTTTCGACTGATTGACTTCGTCGTGCCTAATATAAGGTCGAATTCCAGGACCACAATAATTATATCCTGAAAGATGCTTTCTCACCAGGATACTTAGCCCATGAAGTTCCTGACAATTTCCCGATTGCATCATCGGTAACACCACCACCTTTCACTTGAAAAATTGACACACATTCTTTTTTTTTGGTACCATATTTGACTTATTTTCCTGTAAATACACGTCGATGATTCTTTTTCCTTATTGTTAATTAGCTATCATCTGTGAAACCTTTGCATCGAAAACATCATGAATTTGAATAACTTATCACATCTATACAACACGAATGCTATAACGTTTCTGCAACACGAGAGCAAAAACCAGTCAAGCACCATCCGGCATTGTTAAACTCCATTCGAGAAACTGTCCTAGGTCCGTCTGGGTTTTGCAAAAACTAGTTGTTACTTAACCTGATAATGCTCAAGCGGGACAAACGTCATTTGGCGACACAATCTGCAGATGATCACCGGTACAATAATGTTTTTCGGAAAATCAACGAATGAGCAAAGCCGCTGAAGGAGGACAGCGATATTATTATTGATTTTATAACATCAATGCTGATACTTCATTTGTAGATCTTGATCGTAGTATTAACAATCTAGAAAGTGTAGGATAATGTTATGCTTGACCGACAAACAAATCCATCTCAATTAATTTCACGAGGCAAACATAAAAGTACTGACGTGATCTACGTCACACAACGATACACTCAGATTCCCCAAATCATCAGGAATAACTGCAATATTTTGGTTGTCTTCAATGGCGTTGATACATATACGCTGAGAAATATACATCAGACTTTGTGTTCCGGTGACATGGATGTGAATAGATTAAAAAACTTCTTTTAAAATGCATATAGAGAGCTACATGGGGTTTTTATAACAATGTATCTACATGATCCGGGGTCACGATATCGCATTGGTCACGAAACAATGATTGGTTGAGGGACCTGTCTCCGGCAGCTAATATTTATTGGCTCACTGACTAGCACCCGTTAAACAGGTAATGAATGCAGACTGTATTCATTCGCAGTTCAGTATTCAGTATGAAAATCAATGACTGTCAAGCAAATATGTTAGTTCATACGACACATTTGTTGGAAAAAAAGACTTCTCATCAACAGAAACATACATGGATAGAGTATAATAGTTATAAACTCCATTTGGATATTAGAATGTAGTCAATATAAGAGATGCACAATATCAAGTACCTAATTTTCCTTCAGGTCATCCAGCTACATCAACGAACGATTTGACTCCCATTGGATTTCAGTAGTAATATGCATGGCTTGATTTAAATTAAGGATGGCAATGACATTTCGTCAAGAGCATTTGATGATATTCTTGTCTATGAGAAAGGCAAGGACGGATATATTTGCATGAGTTATTGTCACATTATCATGGGAAGCATACTAAGGACTAACTTGTGATGTCATGGTAGGAAAACACTAAAAGTTGAATGCTTTCAAAACACGCTCTTTAATTACTGACATCAGTTATATAACATACTAAATAATATTGTTAATGTGAGAAGAGCATCAAATAAATGAAGGTTGTTGATCACGTTTCTATAACTGTTCTTTTAATTTGTATCTTCCTACCTTAACCCTGACTGTTTCATATGCCTTATGACTGGTTTTCAAACGTTTGGAAGCTGTAGACCCCTTAGCATGTCGTGGTTAGATGGCGGACCCTTATTAGCTGATGCAGTCTATTAGCGGAGCCCTATCACCTATCTAATAAATTTGGCCGATCGACATTATTATTTTATGTAATCCATCAGTAAGTCATAACCATAGAATAGAATGTAGTCAATACAGAACAGACAGCACAGTACTCAGTTGGCTTTATAATTGTTGATAATAATGAAAACTTTACAACTGTACTATTTTTATTCCTTTTGGGACCTACTTGCGGACCCCTTGGCAACATGCGACGGACCCCAAGGGGTCCGCGGACCACAGCTTGAAAATCCCTGCTCAATGCAGTCGTTCTCGAAGCATGATTGAACTAAATTTCTTAAATGCGGTGTTATCACTCACTCGCCCTCAGTATAGCTAATGTCTTATTAATATCATTTAGCCTAAAATTACATTGAAACTAAACAGAAAAATGGGGAGAGGGTGAGACGGGGGTATATGCAGTTACTTCGATTATGTAGCCTCGGTTGGACTGACACTTTATCCTGGTCCACTACCAGATTAAAACATTTTGAATTGCTGATCGACCGTAGATACACTTTTGAGTGATATAGATATTACTTATAAAATGCAAAGTTATCTTTGTACTATTCCAACACTTCCAGTAAGTTAAATTAAGAATGACATTGGATAATCTTATGAAGAATATAAAGAATCTGCTTGATTAGGAATTTCTCCATTTGTCACTGCCGTTAGTGGAATGAGAAAATAATAATAATAATAATAATAATAATAATAATAATAATAATAATAATAATAATAATAATAATAATAATAATAATAATAATAATAATAATACAATACCATATAATATATAATATTGATCTATATGATAACTCAGCATCACCATGCGCGATATTTATTGCTTCTTTTGTATCATATATAAAATATCGAATTATTTCAACTCTGTACGAATCAGTTCAAAAGTGTTTAAAATGTCATTAAAATGAGCTGGTTATAAAATTAACTTCAAAAGCATTCATTAAAATAAATGTATAGTTTTTAGTTTAAAATTTAGAACAAAACCAATTAAGTAAATTATTAATTTTTCTATTTACCTTGCAGCAATTTAATCGTCCCGAAGGGACAACATATTTGCGAAGGCTAAACTATTTTTAAAAAATTTGATTTGAAATTAAAAATTTGTTTTAATGGCCGTATCAATGTCTTATCTTTGTGATATCATGTAATACGAGTAAATCTTATTGACTGTATCATTTGACTTTTAACTAATGTCAGTTAGATACTTTAGAGATATAATTCCATTTCAAATATCCATCTTCACCACCAACGCAAATAATATATGCATTTTCATTTTTGGTTCTTCCAACAAAACTACATCAAGTTTATCCATCATATCTTAAATGTTTTTCCCCAATTAGCTTTGTTTAAAAGAGGAATGATTAGATTGTCACTTTTCAAATAAGGTAAGTTAACAAACCTAGTGTGCATCGTTGTGCGATGCATTACCATTGTTTCCTTTGTACATACGTTTTACTCTGCTCTGATAATAGACTACCATGTCACTTGCATGCGGTTCTTTGCAATATCATTTATAACAACTGAGGTGTCAATCGCTAAGGGCAATTTAAACAATTTAAAAGCTTTAGTGTAAATGGTATAGCCTTCTGACAGTTCACCAGTAACAGGGGTTATAATTTTCGTCTCATTCCATTTGCTAGACGAAAAAAATTCATCAGCGAAGAAAATGGTCACCTTTGCAAATAGATATTAATAGGGTTTCAATGTTTCTTCCTTCAGACTCTTATTTGGAAGTGCAGTTCATCACCAAATTAAGCAGTCACATAATATCTCTCAGCCGTGTCGTCGGAGTCATATAAGATAAGTACGGTACAATCGTGATACCGAGACTCCTTCAAAGGACAAGTGATGATGAATCGATGAAGCACTTGCGGGACGTAAAGTAACACAACCACGGAATAATTATGAACAGTATAGACATTACTTTCTGTTTTTGTACGAAAATAAACGTTTTAAGGTCTAACTATAATTTAAAAACAATTTATTACTGGAAATTATGACCATTAAATACTATTAATAACATTTCCAAATTATATTTAATTATTATTAATTACTATACATTTGAACTTAATATTTTACTATTATATAAAATTTCAAAATTACGTAATGCTAACTTAACCATAATTATTAAATACTAGAAATTAACAACCTTGAGCACTTGATAAATTAATAATAATTTATTAAGATTAAATACTATTCCTAAAATTTCCAATTTGTATTTAATGATTATTAATTACTATAAATTTGAACTGAACATTTTTTATTATTTAATACTTCAAAATTATTTAATGCTAACTTAACCATAAAAATTAAATACTAGAATTTAACAAATTGATAAGAAATTTGAGCTAGTGTTCACGTGGTCGCGGAGGCGTAGTGTGAACTCTGCTAGTGGCTAATTAAGATCCTAAGCAAGCCATGCGCAAAGCAGGAAATATATGAAATTTAGTTTGTTTTCCACTTTATACAACTATCAAGATATCAATTTTAAAAGAAAGAAACGATAACAGTAACTTGTGTAGAATATATCGAAATTTATAAGTTATTGAAAGACAAAAATCTGCAAATTTGAGGGAATGCTATAATATTGATTTGGATTGTGAGAGAAGCATGGCCCAATCAATAATTCATATCCTGAATATAATAGGACATTGAAATGAATTCAGATTAAACATTATTATTGTTTTATCAGCTTTACTTGGTAATGGAGAAAGCATAATTAATAGCCGAGTTCAATAGTTCAGTAACGGATAGAAGCCACGAATAATGTACTATCTCACAATTCAATCAATAAAACCTTATTAATTGCGTTGTGATGCTGGGAACAAAGCAATTGATAATCAGTCTAGGAAATTAGTTTGAGTTTAAAAGTTCGGAATGTAAATGAACTTTTACAACTGGAAGGTTATATACAATGTATGATTTGAAAGGTCGTTCACTTAGGAAAACTACTGACCACGCACACACACACACTTGTCCCTTAAACTTGATATAAAGTTAAAGCTGTCCTTGACTATCACGCAAGAAACACGCGTAACGTTTTAGAACATAGGCATGGTTTATTAGACAGACCTCTCTGACCTTGAATGAAAACGTGTGATACTGATGATCAGCAGCTTCCAAGATACAAAAAAGGCTCTAGCTGCTTGGTCTCAGTGTGATTTCAGGATCAGAGAGTGTCATGTCTATTTCTTACAGGTAAGAAAATTATGCTTTTTACTCGCTTTTAAAAGTTAAAGATTTTATAGTAAGTTGTAATATCCTTCTGAATTATTTTTATTTCATCAATATAATGTAATAGTGAGTTCACTTTTCTACTATGAAATATTTTACTGACTTAATATTTTACTGAATTTATGTTCATTGTATTTATAATGTAATATTATTGAGTTTCCTTCTTCCACAATCATAATGTAATGAAATATTTTACAGTTTCGATGTTCATTAGTATTTGTTTGAAATAATTACTAGCTTCATGTTAT
The DNA here is from genome assembly GCA_016746295.1 of Potamilus streckersoni. Lineage (NCBI taxonomy): Eukaryota > Metazoa > Mollusca > Bivalvia > Unionida > Unionidae > Potamilus > Potamilus streckersoni. The sequence continues at coordinate 474,652 of JAEAOA010001785.1, read as the reverse complement.
AATTTAATTGAGAATAAATATATATTCTTTAAATAATAAGTATAACACTCACAGATCTTTTTCAGGTCATTACCTTATATTAAATAGAATAAAATACATTTATTACAGTTATTGAATTTTAGGCTCTTTGAATATTTAAATCACTTGTATTCAAAACGCAGAGAAATGAATGGACAAATGAAATAGTAGATTGTGGAAGAACTATTTAATAAGTATTGTAATATGTATTGTATGTAGTTTTATTAACATAATAAATTTACATGTTGTATCTTTAGAATATATATATATATATATATATATATATATATATATATATATATATATATATATATATATATATATATATATATATATATATATATATAAAGTGCGATGTCAGGATCAGAGAGTGTCGTGTCTATTTCTTACAGATTCTTGATACCTTCTCGTAGCCAAAGCTTCTCTCACAAAAAGATGTAACCGAACCGTATCTACACCATCATAAGTGACAACTTTTTCTTAGGAATGCCGAACTTTCTTCCTTCTCGTAACTAGGCACGAGAAGAAGGTTATGATATAAAACATCTAAAGAACAACACGAGTTTTCTCATCATAATACAACTAATTAGAAATTAAATATCAATTCAACTTAACTAATTTGAATTAAAACTAAACTTCTTATACAAGAACCATAATTAAAAATTAAACAACTCTAGAATTTTATATTAGAAGACATAACTGATTCTAATGACGTATATACCCTATTTCAAAAACTGATAAAATCAAAATTAAATAAAAACCAAAACAAAAATCACATACACAATGGAAAAATACAAATACATAAAAATGACTTTTCGGCATTTGGGGGTTCATCAAATGATGATAATCTGAGATGAAACCACGCTGATAAATAGAGTTAAACACAAACAAATGCACTAATAATTAAGATATACAACGATACATGTTTTGTTGCGCAGAGCATGTAACAATGGGAACGTTTGATCTTGGCGGTAATATCAGGCAAATACAAAGCTAATGAAAGATGACTTTATAGAGAAACACATATACGACCGCATGTATTGAAATGTATTCTACAAGCATATATTGAACTATTAAAGTTCGACAAACAAGTTTACCCACCGAAAAGAAGTTACGAGGTATGCAAGCAAATAAAATTATGCACACTAATTGTATAAATGTTTTCATGAATAATTAAAAGCAGATACAAATGCGTAGAGACTACAAAATTAAATATAAAGATCTTGAACGAAATTTTCAGACAACGGATGACACATGAAAAAAAAATAACGTGAACAAATCCATCAGTTGCTTCTTTGATAGGACAAATATAATTATGACTGGAACACGCTTGTGAAGACACACTTACATGAAAAAATGAAATAGAGAACATACAATGCAATCGGAGAACAAGAGGAAAAAAATCATTATTTATTACGATCTTGAACAAATTTAATTGTGATACGTTACATAAGCAACGAATAAATAACAATTTGTTTTTTTCCTAGCTGGAGATTAAATGGAAGAGAATGTGTTATATCTCTAAATGATGCTATTACGTTCATATACAGCAAGGCCGATCATCTGTAGACACGGATAGTAGCGCCGATTAATTTTAAAATTAAGCTGAAAGTAATAAAACGAGACTAACCGACACACTGAAATGCTGCTTATCTCTATATTTACACTTTTTCTCCCTTAGGTTTATCAGTGCGAACACCGAACCTCGACGTCTATTTTCTTTATTGAATATTCAACAGTTTTTAAAATGTTTAATGCTTGCTCGAAATTGCCATACATACATACATACATACATACATACATACATACATACATACATACATACATACATACATACATACATACATACTACATACATACATACATACATACATACATACATACATACATACATACATACATACATACATACATACATACATACATACATACATACATACATACATACATACATACATACATACCTATCTCCCTACCTCCCTACCTACCTACCTACCTACCTACCTACCTACCTACCTACCTACCTACCTACCTACCTACCTACCTACCTACCTACATACATACATACATACATACATACATACATACATACATACATACATACATACATACATACATACATACATACATACATACATACATACATACATACATACATACATACATACATACATACATACATACATAGGTATATGCTATGCAGAATAAAATATTTGTTGAAGAAATGTCACGAACTGTAACTTCTCACAGCCAGGTATATGCTGTCCAAGAACTAGTAACCAGTACCAAGTCAATTTATATCCAGTGCAGTTTTTTTTTTCTTCAAAACGCGTGTTGGAATGATCAACGCCCACTAACATACTGAGCCCACACGGTAGGATGTTAAAGAAGGGGGTAATGTTGAAGTTGAATAGTTTTGCAAATTATGCTGATTCCTGTAAGATTAATTCCCTAGTAAACAATCCCCTAGTAAACAAGGTAACACCACTAAACTCATTTTCTATCTTCCCCTTTAAATAATCTACCATCTCCCACCCTATCTTACAGCCTTAACAACACTATCACACAAGGAGTGAAGATAAGATAAAATGAGACTGCCGTCGATACGCTTTGTGTGTCTGACCAAAAGAAAATTGATTGTAATAATGTACACAAGGATATAACTCTCGTTTTGTAGTATTTCTGGAAAAAATCATTTCCAAAGCTGCTAATTTGCTTCTGAAATTACATGACTTTATCGACTGAAATCTATCAGCCTAATATTGGCCACGTACATTATAATCACTGTACTGAAAAGTGCTTATTATAATGTATATTACATCTAATAGAGGTAATAAATAAGAATACAAATAATCCACATAATTATCGGCGGGAAATTATGCAATAACATCTTCAGGTATATGATAAGGAAATTGAATATTAGCATGAACCAATGGATTCGATGAAATAGTGTAAGAAGCTTAACTTTAATGTAATGAGAGTCTCTAGCATTTATTCGCCGTAGTTAATGAATATCAATGACTTTACACAGGATATTTGACATAAAAATATTTATTTAGTGCAATGTTGATCGAGAAGTCTTGATACAGTGTTACAAGAGAACTTCATGTCATGTTTGATGAGAAAATATTGCATAGTGTATGGGATTGTTTGCATTCTAAAGGTTATAAAACGTATTTAATATAGAAAATAATGAACTGAAATAATGCACTGAACCTAGGATTTGTAAAGAAGATAATTTTTGATGGTTACATAAACGAGAAGAAATGAATTTAATGGTTGTTGTGGTTAATTGAGTCTTATAAATGACAAACTACTACTGAAATCTCCGTCTCAGGTCGGTTATGAGTTACGCTATTGTACTTTAAATATCTAAATAAATTAAACATGGCGAACCAAGTAAACAAGACAATGCTTCATCCAACCGACGAACTTGAAGTGAGTTGATTTCTACTATTTGTGATGTAAAAAATAATGATATGTGATGGAAACCCTTTGTACTTAAGTCTTGTTAAAGAACTCAAATTGGGGGAAGTTCTACTGTTGTAAATATTACGGACAAACATTTTGTAAACAAGGAAAATACAGATATTATTAGTGGGGTGGAATGACATTCAAAACGGAATTACAAACTGTTATAGTAGGGAAGGCTTCTATGCTTGCCGATGGGTGGTCCCTTTATTTGGTCTGGAAAATGAGAGGATCAAAGCAAATTTAACTTATATCTACACACAGACGGAGAGTCAGACAGTATCGATATATTCTTGTCTTTGCGCAACAGTTATGTTTGACATATGAGTGTTATCAATTCTCTAATATGCAAAAGAGTGAAAATAGCACAATTTCTACTTTATGCTTATCACGAATGAAGTCCGTTAAAAAGGTAGTGTGTCAAAATGTGAAAGTAGAATCTGTATGCCCTTTAAAACTCTAAAGTATATAACTTATACTAGTACTAAAGAAAAAGAATATATAATAAACTATTTACTCGAATTGTACAATATCACAAGAAAAAACACGGAGCTAACCATCACACCTTGTTTCTAATTTCAAAACAAATTTGTAAAGAATGCTTAGTCTCGGCAAATACGTCCGGCAAATCGAGAAGGTTAAAATGATACAAAGTAAATACAATAATTTATAGCATACTTAATTCATTTTATTATACATTCTGAACTGGAAACTGTAAATATCTGCAAAGTAGCACTTTTGTAGTGTATTAGGACCAGGATATTCTAGACATTTAAAACACTTTCAAACGGACTCGTCTAGAGATTCAATAATTCGATATATTTGTTTCTCATACAGATCAATGAACTTTTTTCTCGCATACTGCTGCCCAATTCTCATATCAATATCTGTTACATATTTTATTCTATTGCAGTATTATTAATATTTTCTCATTCCACTAACAGCTGCGGCAAATGCCGAAAGTCCTACTCTATCAGATACTTCATATTCTTCCGGAGATTATCTGAGGTCCATTTTGTCTTAAATTTCCTAAATTTTCTGAATATTAGCGATAGTGCATTGACTTGAATCGGTATACTATTTTGTTGTCAGTTTACAGCTAAACTTTGTTTTAATAAGTAATATCGTAGTAAATATGACTTTTGTTTTCCGTAAGTGCTCTCTGTCTCTCAGGAGGTTACCTACGGCCGATCAGTAATTCAAACATTGTTCAGTCTGGTAGTCGACCAGACCAAAGTGTCAGTCCATCCGAAGTCACATAATCGTAATAACTGCAAATACCTTCCTCATCCCTTTCTTATTCCAGTTTCAATGTAATGCTTGGTATAAATGCATATAGTAGCAACAGTTATGCCGAGGGCCAGGTATAAACATTGTACCTAACACTATTTAGTTCAATGATGACGACTGCGACAATAACTTATGCTCTTGTAAATTATGTATATAAGCAGGTGTTGGTATCTAATTTATCTTACTGACGTTGGTGAAGTTGATGCATAGCGTAATCAATCAATAATGCATATGGAATAGTCAGGGTTAGGACAGGTATATATAAATTAAAACAATAGTTATAAAGAAACGAGCCACATGCTTAAATGTCTTTTATGGTCTTCAAATAAAACAGTGCTTTTTAACCTGATTATGTCATTTCTATAAATGATTAACGAAGATGATTAAAAATATTGAGATGGTCAGTATATTTCTCGACAATGACATCACAAATTGTTATTAGTATGACTGCCCAGGTAATGAGACCATACCTCAGACAGATAACCTACTAGAGAAATACAAACTACTCATCAAAAACATCTTTATCTTTAAGACGAGACTAAGTAACAAAACAATGCTTAGATGTAAGCTAAAAAAAACCAATAGACAGTGTATAGTCGATGCACTAAGGCAAGAATAGACATCGCTTATTGACATGAAGAATGTAAAGTATATGATAAAACAGTAATTTGTGTATTTACCGCTGGCGTGAGTGGAATGAGAAAATAATCATTATACAATAGCAAAAAATGCGTAATAAAAATTTAGAGATGAGAAATGGTTAGCACCATGCCAGAAAAATGTTGCTTGATCTGTATAGGACATATATATCGAATTATTGAAACTGTGGAGGAATTCGTTCAAATATGTTTTAAATGCCATTAAAATGTCCTGGTCATAATTAACTTCAAAAAAGTGTTCCTCAAGGGAAATTCACACTTTTCAGTTTAAAATTTAGACTAAAATGAACTCAGTACGCTATAAATTATTTTATTTACTTTGTATCCTTTTAATGGTCCATATGGGTCAGACACAATTCAAAGAATAAGCTTCCTTAAACAATTTGATTTGAAATGAGAAATACGTTCAGATGTTCAGGTAAATTCTTCATCTGTGTGATATAACTCAACTCGAGTAAATCGTTTTGACGATATCATTTGACATTAATACTAGTATAAATTAGATATTTTAAACGTTTAAAGGGCATATCGAGGGTCTAATTCTCATTTTGACAGACTGCGTTTTGATTTGACTTCAAGCTTAAAGCAGAAATGATGATGTATTCACCCTTTTGTTTAGTAGTGAACAGTTAGCACATATAGATCAAGTACAACTTGTGCGCAAAAATGCAGGACTGTGTCAATGCCGTCTGTCTCTCCGTCTGTCTGTAGGTATAGGTCAAGTTCTATTTGATCCTCTAATTCTCAAGCCATATAACGAACACACACCCATCGACGGTCATACAATTCTGCTCTGCTTAATCAGCTTGAGATTTCATTTTCAACATCAATCAACACCACCAACGCCAATTATATCTGCATTTTCACTTTTAGCTGATCATCACACCTACATCAAGTTTATCAATTGTATTTAAAATAAAGTTTCTGAAAATTGCTTTGTTTAAAATGACTTATGTATACAGTGTTCCCATTACTGTTTGGTAATGTTTCCACATTTGAAATAGGGTATGTCAATAAACCTTGAGTTCATCATTTGGGCGATACATTGCCTTTGTTGTCTAGCTACAGATGTTTGTTTCACTTTACTCGGACCTTCAGGACAATGAACAACCATGTTACTGGCATGCAAAGATGCCAATCGCTAACGGCAATTTAAAATCGTAAGTCTAAGTGGTATAGCCTTCAGCCAGTTCACCAGTAACAGGGTTTATAGTCTTCGTCTCAATTCCTTTGTTAGACGAAGAAAATTCATCAGCAAAGAAAATGGTCACCTATGCAAATAGATATAATAGAGTTTCAATGTTTCTTCCTTGAGATTCTTTCTGACAGTGCAGTTCATCAACAAATTATGAACAAATAGCAAAGTAATATTTATGATATATTTTGATACACGTTTTGTTGCTCTAAGCATGTGCCGATGGAAACGTTCGAACTGTCGACCATGTAAATGAAACATGATTTTATACTAAAAGACACATAAGACCATCTGTATATGCATGTTTATTTCAAGCATATGTTAAACGATTAAAACTCAATAAACAATATTACCCACTGAAAAGAAGTTATGAGGTATGCATAAGTAAATAACACTATACACAAGAATTAAATATACGCTTTCAATAATAAGTTAAAACAGATGCAGATGTGTAGAGACATAACAACGGCAAACATCAAGAGCTTCGAACTATAGTTGCTGATACTAAATTACAAATGAAATAATGAGAACAAATCGAGCAGTTACTTCTTTGATAGGATAACTAGAATTACAATTAGAATACTCTTATGAAGATTCACATGGATGATAATTAAAACAGAGCAACACAAATCTAATCGTAGAACAAGACTCTGAAACAAAGCAAATTGGAGCAAGTTTATTTTAAATATTATTTATAAACTTGATGTTGGTACGTTGATGAGTGGAAAATGAAAATGCAGTTATTATTTGCGTTGGTTGTTTGAAGGGATATTAGAAACAAAATTACAAGCTGTTATAGAAGAGCAGGTTTGTGTGTCGGTAGTTTTGGAAGAAGAGAATCGAACCAAACTTAGCTAATTACATGGTGATGAAGAGGCAGACTGTAGTGATACATAACTGCATTTTTTAGCAAAAGCATAACAATTCATGCTTAATTCTATTAGTAGATGGTATATTAATAGATTATAGGGTACCTATTCGAAGTTTGTATGGAACCTATTCAAACCTGTTGCTGTGCTGTTTAGTCATTGTTGTAGCTATATTGGTCCCTATGGAACCTCTTCATAGTTGGCAGAGTTCCTATTCAAAACTTGGCATTAGACATGTAATCCTTAGTTGCAAGTTTAGCTGTTTTTATGCCGTAGTACACATGAATGGTTTATAGTTTACCTATTTATGGTTGTTATGTCAGTTATTCATAGTTGTTAGGATACCTATCTATAGCTTTTAGAGAATCAATTCAAAAATTTTGGCCAAGATTGCTATTCAGGTTGTTATGGTAGCTTTTTAGCTGATAGTATTTAGTTCATGATTGCTAGGATACCTATTTGATGGTTGCTGGGTAAAGTTTTCAAAATTGTTGGGATCTTATTCAAAACATTTTGCTAGGGTAGTTATTTTTGGTTGCTATCGTATAGTTGTGTTTGCTAGGATAGCTATTCATAGTTGCTAGGGTGCCCATTCAAAGACTGTAGGGAACCTATTAAAACTTTGTTGATAGGGTAGGATTTCTTGGTAGCTAGTTTAGGTAGTTTTTCTACTAGGGTACATATTCATGTTGCTAGGATTTCTGTTTCATGGTTGCAAATGTACCTATTCATAGTTTTTAGGGAATTTTGTTTCTATTGTTCGTTTTTATTGTTTGCTAGTGTACCTATTTAGCATTTATCGGAACCTATTCAAAACCTGTTGCTAGGTAAATTTTCTGGTTACTATGTTAGCTTTTTTTGGGTAGGATACATATTCATTGTTGCAAGAGAATATATTCAAGTTTGCTAGGGTACCTATTCAACGTTGGTAGAGAACGTGTTCAAAAATGTTGTTAACGTAGCAATTCTTGGTTACTATGGCATATTTTTGCTGGTAGGGTACAAAATCTTGGTTGGCAGGGTACCTATTCAAGGCTGGTTATGAACACTTCCAAGACGCGTTGCTACGGTGGTTATTCTTGTGTGATAGGTTAGTTAATTTGGTTGCAAGGGTTCTTATTCTATAGTTATTTATCATGGTTGGTATATACCTATATAATGTGTGCAGGATACCTATACAAATATTGCTGCTAGGGTAGCTATGTTTACTGTTATGGTACCTATTCATGGTTGGTAGCTACCAAGGCTGCTATTCAAAAAGTGTGTAGAGAAGTCATTGAAAAAAATTGTTGTTCGCTTAGCTCATCTTGGTTGATAGGGTAGCTATTCTTCAGTGCTAGCTTAGGTATTTTCGTTGCAAAGGTACGTACTAATGGTTCGTAGTGTACCTATTCAAAGTTTGGAAAGTATTCAAAATTTGGTGTCAGGGGTAGGGATTCTTGCTTGCGTGGAAACGTTTTTTATTGATAGGTTACCCATTCGTGGATTGCTACAGTATATATTCATGGTTAGTATAGTACCTATTAATGATGAATATGATACCTATTCAAAGTTTGTAGGGAACCTATTTAAAACCTGTTGCTATGGTAGATATTCGCAGTGTCTATTAGTTTGCAAGGGTACCAATTCATGGTTGCTAGTGTACCTATTTATGTTTGCTATAGTACTTATTCAAAGGTTGTACTGAACCTATTAAAAACGTTTTGCCAGTGTTGATATTCTTTGATGCAAAAATGCCTATTTTGAGTGCCAGAGTCCATATTTACGTTTGCTAGGGTACCTATCCAAAGTTTGTAAAATGCTTATTCTAAATTTTACGCTTGGGTGTTCATTCTTGGCAGAGGTTAGCTACTTTATTTTCTATGTTACCTATTCATGGTTGCTAGGGCATATTTTGATGGCTCCTAAGGTGCCTATTCATATTCGCTAAGGCATCTATGCAAAGTTTGAAAGGAATCTATTCACTATTTGTTGCTAGGGCAGATATTCTTGGTTGTTAGAATAGCTATTTGCATGTGAGAATGCCTGTTCTTGGCTGCTAGGGTATCTTTTCATGTTTGCTAGGGAAAGGTTTCACTGCTTCAGGATACATATTTAATGCTTGTGGAGAGCGATTCAAAACTTGTTGCTGGGTTAGCTATTCTTGTTAGCTTGAGTAACGTTTAATGATTGTTGTGCACCTGTTCATGGTTGCTAGGGTACCCATTCAACGTTAGTAGGGACCCTAATCAAAACTTGATGCTAGAGCAAATAATTAAGTTTGCTGATACAGATATTTTATTTACTTATTCATGGTTGCAAGGATATCTGTTCAGTGCGTGTAGGGAAGTTGTTCAAACTTTCTTGGAATGGTAGTTATTATAGGTTACTAAAGTAAATATTTTAGTTGCTAAGGTAGCTATTGATAATTGGTAGTGTACCTATGCAAAGTATGTAGGAACCTATTCACTTATTGGTAGCATAGCTATTCCTGGTTGCTAGAGTAGATATTTTGGTTGCTAGTGTATCTGTTCATGGTTGCTATGGTCCGTGTTCATGGATGATTTGTTGCGTACTAAATGTTTTCACGGAACCTCGTTAAATCTTGTTAGCATAGTTATTTTTTTTTTAGTGCTTGCATAGCTATTTTTATTGCTAGGGTACCTAGTCATGGCTGCAAGGGTACCTATCCAAAGTTTGCAGGGAACCAATTCAAAACTGTACGTTAAGGTAATGAGAAAAGTGAGGAAAATGGTTAGATGAAATGAAGTTTGTCTCAAACAGAACAGAACGTAACTATTCTCGATCTTGGACTTGGAATTCTTTGGTAAGTTTGTAATTTTTCCATAACTCTTTCAAGTACCAATGGTATTAACCTAATATTCTTTGAGATTCGTAGAAAAAATACCAGACGGAAAATACTATAGGTACTCGGTCAAATCCAAACTAAATGTTTAGCAAAGATGGAAACCATTAATTAAAATTATATGTTGCCACGGACGTAGTAACAACTCCACTGTGGCAAATAACAAAGATCATACCACACCACCGTAATCTAATATTCTTGTTCGTGTTACTTTGGTAGAATTTCTCTTTAGACATATCGCAAAAGATAAAAATTCATAAATTTGGAAATTGAGCGTTTAGTTCGAGATAAACTGAAAATCAAAGCCACTTATTTCCACACGGTATGTCCTCCAGCACTGTGCAAGTCGATTTCTATTTAGGTCCAAACAACCATTCATAGCAGCTATAATGAATGAAATGTTGTAGAACTTTTCAACATTTAAGATTACAACCGTTTTCTCGAAAATATTAGCCTCAATTTTAATATTCAAGCTCACAAGACAAACTTCTCCTATATGAGATTAAAGAAAACCAAGACTTCAAAATGTAATCGGGTTAATTAGAGCCCAGCAAAAGTTTGTTTACGTCAAACTTCAAAAGCCATGTGTATATAACTGGAACAAGTGAAACCTATATTGCTAAACATACCTTGATCTTCATTTTTTGCTTAATAACAAAATAATAACTTTCTCCCAAATATTACAATCTGATAGGAAGAGACGAACAGACATAGACACTTAAGAGCAAAGTCTGTAACCTAATTTTGTTTCAACTATATATATATATATATATATATATATATATATATATATATATATATAGTATACATATACTATCTATCTATCTATCTATCTATCTATCTATCTATCTATCAAGTTTCACTAAAATCCACCATACTGTGTGGAGTAAGAAGTAATAAATAGCTTTGTCAAGTACGATCAGACAGATGAAAGGAAAAATAGTAGATAGAAGTCAGAGGCAAAATTGCCGCTCTTTACTTAGGTGTGAAGATAAAAGTTACTTAACATCTCGTTTTAAATACTATCATCTGTCATTTGGAACTGAAATGTAGAAGGCAATTCTAATGCAGCACATTGATTTGTCTGTGTAGCACAATAGCCCTAATTCAAACCCCAAACAATATACATTTTTAAGGTTTGGGGAATTCAAACATTAAACTTTTTTAAAATCACCCACTAATTATTTTGGCTACTGTTTCAAAATAATTTGTAAACGACCCATGATTTCAACTTAAGGGCACGGGTATTCTCGAGTCATTTGTTTAATTTCAGATGTATATGCCGTGGTTTTGTAAATCTATTCATTTGAAACATTATAATTTAGTGTAAAGGTTAAAATAGTTTATTGAGCCAATATTAAAAGAAGAAACATTAAAATCCGAGAAGACAAAATATAATGATGCATGCATACAGCCATTGTACAAGTATGAGGATGAAATATTTACGCTCTTCGCAATCTATCGTAAAACAAATTCTAGTAAAAGTGGACACATATGTTCAACATGAAACATGTTTTATACTGTCATATCTAAGGCCTTAAAACCTAGCTCAATACTCTTTTGGTCTTTATCGAGATATATAATTAATTAATAAGCGTTTAACACAATTCTGTTTATGATTTTAAGTCACACTTGCAGCAATGGTGCCATAAGCAGTATTTCCAGGGCTTTCCCCAAGTAGTTTTTGAGAAGCATCAATAACAAAACTGTATTAACAGACAGATGGACAAATGACCATTCCGTAAGCTAATTTTATATCTGACCAGAAGATCTAAAATCGTGATGGAATGCTTTACATGACAGATGAATAACAATCATGCATAATTCCATCTATGGTCAGAACTATCCATCTATCACTCTCAAACATGTACACTACTTGAAGCACTACCCACACACTTTTCAAATTTCACTTGAATTACATGCCTGCTCTCTTTCCGTTTGTCTATTGCTCTTCCCAGGAATATAAATAACAAGAAAATCATGTTTCAATTTCTCAATACCTTTGTACGGTCATGAGTTTCATTGCAAGATATTAAACATGCATATAAACACAATATTACAAGCCACGTCTTTATAACTTCTGGGAAGCAAATATTGTAGATTGGTTTGGTTTAATGTTGTTTTTCAGCGCATTATATACTATATATTGATTCAAGTTTAAATGATTGAAAAATCTTGGTAAGAACCACGCACCCAGGGAAAGCTACTGGCACCTTATCTCACACAATGTACATTGTCTGAGGCCCAGAGTCAAGTCTATACGGATATAGCTGAGATAACAACAAATGATAAGGCAAATACTCTCATATTTCTGTTATACATATATACCCATATAAATACAGACGAATATCCCCCAATTCTGCCTCCCAATTTATTGGTTTCTTATAAACAACAATAAACCCAGTTGTATATTACCTAACATGAACGTATACGATAAAACTGGCACAGTCGAGATGACTATTGGGTATTCTTTGATACGATACATCTCGGTTTGAGGCATGGCCGAGTTGCACGTTTTCTACATCACTGAAATCAGGTAAAAAAAAAAATACGCATTAAAACTAGTCTGGAAAGATTATCCAATTCTAATCAAAGACGATAGTCTTTCAAAACAGGCAGTCTCTCTTTAAAAAAGACATACCACTATATTATTAGTAAAGCATTTCAATAATAATTTGCTATCTTATGATAGTGGTTTATAGTTACAGTGTTGATTGTATTAATCTAGATAATTAATGATTGTTTTCTGGATGTAGCATGAACTATTTCTTTAAAAAAAAATCATCATTAGTTGCAAAATAAGCATAATTCATTTGTACATTTAAGATTTTAAATCAGATAAAATGTTAGAATCTCAGAGTTACTCTCATATTTTCTATAATAACTAGATTGGTTCTCTCTTAGATTCCTTTTCGACATATAATACCTTTTTAACTATTTGCACATACAATAGAACATTTTAACTTCGCTCCATCCTCCAGTCATCTTTGGAGAGAAAGTCGTATTAAAATTGTAGGTTTATATATGTTTCTGATTGGGTGATAGTTACGATTCAAATTTGTTTGCTACTGTAATGTATTTGCTTGTTGAATCACAGATGAAACTAACTGAAATAAGCAAAGTGCAGCATATGTATTGCAGTGCAGCATATGTATTGCTTTTTTACATGCCATCTGGTTATCTTTGTCAAAGGAGATGAACTTGTAAGACTGTGTAGTATGTTTATGATCCAGTTATGCAAGTCGGTCTAATCTATAGCATTCAAATATGTTACTTTAAAAGGACGAAATCTAATTCAGTTACAAATTCAGCAATAATGTGTCCCAAATTAAGCGTGAGTTCTGCCATCAACACGTAAACACGTCATGAATGAAGAATATATTTCATTTGCAATTCAAAGCTCAGTATGGACATGGATGAATGATAAGCAAAAATGGTAGTTCACGTGACATGCTTGCTAAAAAAAACTTCTTATCAACAGAAACAGGCACAGAGAAAGTGTAGCATTATTAACTGAATTTCCATCTTATATGAGTTAGTCAATGTAACAAATGTATTCCTTCAGGTCCATCTTATATGAGTTAGTCAATGTAACAAATAAATTCAATCAGGTCCATCTTATATGAGTTAGTCAATGTAACAAATAAATTCAATCAGGTCCATCTTATATGAGTTAGTCAATGTAACAAATAAATTCAATCAGGTCCATCTTATATGAGTTAGTCAATGTAACAAATAAATTCAATCAGGTCCATCTTATATGAGTTAGTTAATATAACAAATGTATTCAATCAGGTCCATCTTATATGAGTTAGTCAATGTAACAAATAAATTAAATCAGGTCCATCTTATATGAGTTAGTCAATGTAACAAATGTATTCCTTCAGGTCCATCTTATATGAGTTAGTCAATGTAACAAATAAATTCAATCAGGTCCATCTTATATGAGTTAGTCAATGTAACAAATGTATTCAATCAGGTCCATCTTATATGAGTTAGTCAATGTAACAAATGTATTCAATCAGGTCCTTCTTATATGAGTTAGTCAATGTAACAAATGTATTCAATCAGGTCCATCTTATATGAGTTAGTCAATGTAACAAATGTATTCAATCAGGTCCATCTTATATAAGTTAGTTAATATAACAAATGTATTCCTTCAGGTCCAACTTATATGAGTTAGTCAATGTAACAAATAAATTCAATCAAGTCCATCTTATATGAGTTAGTCAATGTAACAAATGTATTAAAATGTCTATCAGACTATCCTTCAGGTCCATCTTATATGAGTTATTTAATGTAACAAATAAATTCAATCAGGTCCATCTTATATGAGTTAGTTAATATAACAAATGTATTCAATCAGGTCCATCTTATATGAGTTAGTCAATGTAACAATTGTATTCAATCAGGTCCATCTTATATGAGTTAGTTAATGTAACAATTGTATTCAATCAGGTCCATCTTATATGAGTTAGTTAATGTAACAAATGTATTCCTTCAGGTCCATCTTATATGAGTTAGTCAATGTAACAAAAAAATTCAATCAGGTCCATCTTATATGAGTTAGTTAATGTAACAAATGTATTCCTTCAGGTCCTACAGCTACCACATCAGTCATTTTCTATTACGTTTTATTACCGTAGTAATTTGCATGGCTGGATTTCAATTAATTATTGATAATTATATTATATATAATTGTTATGATATTTCAGTAATAGCATTTGCTAATGTCATTGTGCTCTGCAAGTAAGGTAATGACTATGAAATATTTGTTACCTTTATGGCAATATTACATTGGCAGGCCGAATACTAATAACTAATTTGTGATGTCATGGTATAAAAATACACTAAACGTCCCATAAACGTGTCATAATCCTTCTAAAGAGCATTCTTATTGTGTGAAGAGCTTTCAAGACATTTAAACCCGTTGGTCAGTTTTGTATAGCTGTTGTTTTAATTGATATATACCTACCCTAACGACGACTGTTCCATATACATTATTAACTGTACTATGCATCTACCTCACCAACATCAGTAAGATATACAACATAGAACCACCTTCTTGTATGCATCATGTACATTTTAGTATGTGGGGGAGGGGTATTTTCAGTTACAATGATTAGCCTCGGATGGAGCGACATTTTTACATGTCGAATACCAGACTGAACAGTTTTGGAATTTCTGATCGACCTTAGACAACCTACAGAGCGACGTAGAAAGTGCATATCAAATAAATTTATCTTTACGATGATATTACTAATCAAAACAAGGTTTAGTTGTAAGTTAAATACAAAAAGCGGACCGTGTGTAATCAATGCACTATCTCTAGTCTTCAGGAATGGACTTAAGATAATGTCATGAAGAATATGAAGTATTGCAAGAACAGACCTTTCTGCATTTGCAGATGACGTTAATGGAATTAGTAAATAATAGTTTGGAATCAAATCCTTTCAATTATATGTTTTGACTGTAGTACTAGTATAATCTATATACTTTAGTGTTTTAAAACGTCAGATCGATACTAGTGTTATATTTTAGCAGACTACGTTTTGATTTGAATTATTCGTGATCAACATAAGTAGATGTTATGCAGTATTCACTATTTTACTTATTTGTGAACTGCTAACACATATAATCCCAAAATAACTTATACGAAAAGATGCAGGGATGTATCGATACCGTCTGTCTCTCCGACTCTCTGTAGATATTTGTCAAGTTGATAAGGATTTACTGTTGCTAAGAAAACCCACGCAATGTATTGTAAATCGTGAAAGGGTTTTGCAATGATATTTCCAGCAAATATATATTTGTATTCTGTAGTTCAATAGCATTTTATAAATTTAATATTACTGAGATAATATATTTGCACAAAATTTTATTTTCAAAATAAAATATCAAAATTATTATCGATTTCGCAAGATTTACAGGACTTCACTTCATAATTTAATTACTAGAGATTATATCTGTCTTATTTCAAAGTATATTTCATGAAGTTATTGCAAACTTTCAATGACTCTGTTTCAAATTTCACATACAAATAAATGTACCTGTTTTCTTTCTAAGTAAATGTTATAAAGACTTCAGTGAATATATACTTTTATTGATATAAAGGGTAACCCAGACCGAAGGATGAAAAGGTTCATCGGCGGGTTAATGGATTAAAGTCTGAAGACAAAAACTGCGGTACGGGACACCCATGCGGATTAAAACTGCTCACAGTTGGATTAACGGCTATTAGCTTTAACTGGACCTAGTACACAAGCAAATATTTTAATCACTAAAAGCAAATTTCTCCACGTAGTGTAGACCGTTAGCAAGCTACTGGATACATAAACCCCACCAGCATATAAAGTACCTTAGACTATTTAGTCACCTGAAAAAGGTTGTTAGTCGAACGATCTTTTGACGTTCAGTGGACAGTAGCCGTTTCTGCCTATCATCGTCATCTGACTTTGTGTTAAGTACATATTTAGATTGTATTGGTTTTGCATACATTTATAATAATATGATTCTATTTCCTTTTCCGAATTTCATTTATTTTTATATTGTTAATAAAATCTCCTTTTGGATCCTTAAATAACATCGTAGGTGGTGTTACGTTGTTCAATATACTAGTATTTTCTTTTTATGTACTTAAATATCTTTGTACATTGTACTCTATTGTTTTATATAGTGATAATAATAAATTTATAGTTCCTTTCATGACTTTCAATTGTTTTAGTTCTATATACTAATAAACCCTTTCTCAAGTACTTAAATATCTTTGTACATTGTATCACGTTGTTTTACAATTAATTTCAATTTCATTTTCAGATATTGAATTGCTTTTATATGTATATTTTTCTTTTCATGTACGTAACACGTATTTTTAAGTAAATCGATTGTCTTTTTAGGGTTATCTCAATATATTTAGAATTAATATTGGTTTTGTAGTCTACTTTACAACATCACCACCTTCAGTTTTCATAATTTATCATTCTATCTAGTTTTCAGATTTTCAATTGGTATTAATAGTTCCCCTTCTTGTATGTAAATATAATCGTATATTGTATTGCTTGATATATTTCCTTTTCAGGTACTGAACTATCATTGTACATTGTACCGCTTTGTTTTATTATTAGATTTATATTTCCTTTTCAGATTTTCAGTCGGTTTCATATTGATACTAATATTTCTTTTTCAGGTACTCAAGTCGCCTTGTGTAAGTAAACCGATCGCCTTGTTAGGTATCCCAGTATATTTAACATTAACGTTTGGTTTCCCAATCCACTTGACAATATATCAACCTATACTCCACCCCACCCAACAACATAAATGTTTGAGCGATGGCACAACTGAAATACATTTTGTACAGGTCAAAGACGTCAACGTCACAAGCCCAACGGCAATTGGGTACATTTTTTTTTTTTACAAAATCATTAATCACATCACCGAATATGCATTCCGAAAATGAAGTTATCTGGTTCCGAGCGAGTCAATGGATTTCAACTGCAGGTAAAACTGATGTGCTGATTTTCAATACCAGCCATGTAGACACTAACACTTACACAGAAATTGGATCGATTAAACAAGATTTGGGCTACAAAGATAGTTCAGATTTTAACGATCCAGTAAAAGGACATTCTCAGAACTAATGAAAAGAATAGCTGGGTTCGGATTTGTCGAACCATGAACTACATTGGGCTAAGAGAAAGTTTAAGAATGAGATTACTGCAAACAATTCAGGAATGTCAAACGAATTTTCATGTCTTTGACGCTAATGTAACCCTGACAACAAAACAGAGATATTGTACTACCAACTCCTGCTGAAACATTGGATCCACATCGTTCGTCCCAGATAAAACACGAAAAATCTACGACCAATCTGTTGGAAATCAATGAATGAATTCCCAAGAGTCCTCATAGAGCAGTCCCTCAAAGAAGAACCCATTCCATTCCTCATTGATTATTCGACTATATCGCTAGTTGGGATTATTTTGAAATTCATATAACATTAGTTTGGATTATATTATTATGATAATCGACATTGCTAGCACATTACCACTATCCAGTCTATTAGGACGTCATGATATTCATGATAATTCTTTCAGGACACCACTGTAATACATTCGGAACACTCTATTCTATTAGACTTGTGATATAACTTTTAGTAACATTTGGGATTTAATTCACAATACTCTAAGTTCAATTTAATTTTTCGTAATATATTTTAGGGATATGCATTCTTTGAATTTTGATAAACTTGTTGTATCGAGCTCTTTTCTGGAAGTTTCTTCGAGATTATAAAGACATATCACATCCTTTTTGGGTGCCACGTAAAAATATAGTGTTATTTTCTGAATGTTGACACCACATGTATTCTTCGTCTTGAAGCTGTCTTATGTACGATTGCCATATTTCAGTCTAAAAGTTATGTAACACATGTCAGCACTCTTAGTTTCTTTATATAAATCGAAGTTGCAGAGTTGGATTAGTTTTCTTATCTAAATATTTCAAACATCATCCTAAATTTTAATTAGCTCGGACACATATTCATAACACAATGCAACTAAATTTAAAGTCGTCGGTGTTTTGTAAAATTCAAGAAAGAAGTTTAATCTCCATAAATTAAAATGTGAAAATGTAAAAATGAACTTACAATATTGTGAAATAATTCCCAAATGATTCTAAATGGTTTATCACATGTCTAACTGTATATAATATTCCGAATGTATTACAGTAGACTTGAATGTGCTGCCATAACAGTTTTCTTAATTGAGTTCATTTACTTGATGTACTACAATGATTCACTCCAGACTGTATCTGAATAAGCCATCAATAGGATTTGTATGTGATAAATAAATACCAAATAACAGACAAACATTTACTTTTTCAAAGACACATTCCTTAAGGAACGCTGAAGTAACGTTGTAAGGGTGCTCACTTGTGCTGTTTAAAAAACAACAACTTCGCAGTTTTTGCAATTACAGAATGAACGTTAACATACAAGTGGCAGATATGTATAAGCTGTAATTATCTTTACTGCACTGGAAACACAAAGCGTTGTTCACTGATTGACTTTTGTAAATGTATAGCTGCTATTATTAAACAGAGAGAGAGAGAGAGAGAGAGAGAGAGAGAGAGAGAGAGAGAGAGAGAGAGAGAGAGAGAGAGAGAGAGAGAGAGAGAGAGAGAGAGAGAGAGAGAGAGAGAGGTAAACATGGCGTGCTTTTGTGCATACGTCGTTAAAGATATATTAAAATGTATATAAGTTATATTGTGTGGTTCACCATTGTCCGTTTTTGAGGATCAAATAATCATAGTAGGTATTTTAATTTTTGAACGATATTTACTTCAATTTTTTGAGTTCAAACCAAAGTCTAATTTACAAGCTAAAGCTATCTGAATAACTCGTGAGCTTTATTTTAAGCAACATTTTGTACTTTAGTAAATAAGGACGTGTTTTACAACATTATACGGTCCTACTTTAAGTTAAGTCTGTGAAATTATTTACTGATTTGGTCCGGTACAATTTCAAAGAATAATTTGTTTAAACTATTTGTTAGAATTGCATATATGCATCATTAAATTTGTGGACTAAATCACTACTTTGAAGAAATTGGTAAAGACATTTAGAACAATATCACTCTTATGGACATTCACTTTTGAAATTCGTAAAAAAAATCAGTTTATTCTTTTGGGTTTGCTAAAGAACAATTAGAATGATACGGAATTTAATTAATAATATTGTAAGAGTCCTTTGAAGTTTTACTTTTTATTCTTGGGAATACAGTTGTTAAAGTTGACTAATTTTGGTTATATAGCTGCTTTGTGTCACTTATTTTAAGACCATACAGTCGTAACACTCTCCAACTATAAATATCATTTCAAATAGTCCAATGAAAGTAGGAATAACTATGTTCATTTAAATGTAAACCGTATTCACACATGCTATGAGTATAATTATAACCACAGCCGTACTGTCTTGGCAAGATTATTACAAAAACTACACTATAAAGTTGATTATATAACCCACACTGTCATGGTGATTAAATAAACCACACTATATAGACGACTATATACCCCACACCGTTAAGGTGATTACACACACTATAAAATGATATCAAACAGTAATTGTACTTTTGTGGTGATGATAAGGAATATAATGTATATCATCGCTTCACGAGTTTTATACTCTGTTGCAACAGCCTAGTAAATAATGTAGTAGGGAATGAATGGTTCGTTTTCAAACTGTATTAAGGTGTCTGAGTTTACTTTTTAGAATATTAAATATGATACATACAAGAGGTATTAACTCTTTTGTTGAAAACACTATACATATCCTAAAAGGTTTAATAATTAATCTTAATACAATAGAAAAGAAGCATATTTAATTAATGATAGGAAGAACATATAAAGGATGTAAAACATGATTTTAAACGTGTTCCTGAAATGTTAATATAAACTTATATATATATATATATATATATATATATATATATATATATATATATATATATATATATATATATATATATATGTGTGTGTGTGTGTGTGTGTGTGTGTGTGTGTGTGTGTATACGCCCTCATTTGAATATCAGATATCTATTTTATATGAATGCACTGAGACGTGAAGAAATGATTGCACATGGTCACTTTTATACCATAATTATTTCCAGAGACATATACGATTTTTGTTTTCCTAAAAGCATGATACTGTCTTTCGAAGATATTTGTTAGTCCAGTCTTCCTCTCTTCCTGTACCTAATGTGCATATAGTTTTATTATATTTTCTGTAAAGCTACGCTTGTTTGGACCTATCTGGTAATAACTGTATGTTGCTATACTTCGCAATTAATTGTTAAGACAGTATCATTATTTGAATATGCCAAATAGTTAGATAAACCTGGTTCTTGGCGTAGAAAAATATGTAATTTATTCACCATGCGTATAAATAAAGAGTCCATTGTAGATTTCCTGGCATTACGCAGAACAACTGTGCTGCAACAAATCGCAGAAAAGTGGATTCCCAGGTGAAAGGCATAATCATGAACCGGACGATGGTTACATTTCTATGGCTGGCAAGTATCTCGCGAACATATTTATTTCTTGATCAAACAGATAAATATTTACATTATTGTCTTCTGATTACAGTAATAATACCTCTTTTTCTTATTGAAGATCTAAGAAGATTTATATTTTTATGTCATGTTTATTTATTCACGTTATATGGAAATAATTAGTGATTGGCTTCGTGTGCATGTAATTGATATGAGTCAAAATTGTGAATATTCTGGTATAAACGATTGACTCCTTGA
Organism: Potamilus streckersoni; assembly: GCA_016746295.1. Taxonomy (NCBI): domain Eukaryota; kingdom Metazoa; phylum Mollusca; class Bivalvia; order Unionida; family Unionidae; genus Potamilus; species Potamilus streckersoni. The sequence goes on along the minus strand of JAEAOA010001785.1, from coordinate 453,005 downwards.
ATGTGGCGAATCATATTTGCAATTCTGTCGAGGTACGTAAAAGTTTTTTGATAATAGCTCCTTTACTAGATTTTATTTATGACTTCAATTTCAAAAGTTAGTCATTCTTCTCCAGAAAGGTGCTGTAAATCATGCAATATTATTTAATATTTGTCACCTTTAACTTTAGTTATTGAAAAGACAAAGAACAAAATAAATCCCAGTTCAGACATGAATAAACGATCTTTCCTAAAATAAATCACATTTCCTAGCAAACGAATCGTAATATTAATTACTTTGTTAAAACATTAACGTGACTGGGGCCTAAACATTTGCTGACGAAAGTATTATTTGCCGAAAGATCTTTTAAATGATACATGTATTTCTCAAACAGTAATTTACCATTCTTGGTGCCTGTTTTAAACAAAGCGATATTAAATCATGATATTTAGTGATAATATCATCATTCCCTTTCACGTCTTGTGATGTGTTTATGATTTTTAACGTAGCTTTAGCAATTTTTCAGTAATATCACTAAGATGTCTGCAGTGTGGCAGTTTATAGTGATGTCTAGCACTGGGGCATCATGCGGCAGACATGTAGCATGCTGTCCCATCCAGTCACATGATCCTGACACCAGGCCGACCAGTCCTAACACTAACCTCTTAATGCTGAGCGTCAAGCGAGGCAGCTGTTAGTATCATTTTTGCAAATCTTTGGTATGACTCGACCGGGGATTGAACCCACGACTTCCCGCATTTGAAGCGGAAGCTCTAACCACTAGGCCACCAGCGTGGTTGTTTCAAGTCTTATTTACATACAGACTTTTTCCGTTTCTTTGGTGATGTACAAGCTCTAAATATGAGATCAAGTTGAAACTTTTTTTAGCACGAATAAAACCAGATACACATTTCAATAAATATTCGTTCCAGATGTTTGAATTTCCCACTAATTCACAATCTAAACGTGTAGTGTTCCCCCTTTGTATATTCAAGTTATTCTTTTTTTACAGGTCTTTACTTTCTTTGGTGAGTACATTGCTGCAATGTTGTCATAGTTGAACGCTTATAGTATATTTATGCCAGCATTTATATTAGCTCCACATTAAAAGATTATTCATCTTATAGTATTGAAATTTTGAAATGTCAGTGCACGTTTGATAACATTTTCATTACTGACCATAGCTGTGTTAAGGTACTGTGTCAGGTGAGCGGTGTCATTGCCGTTAGTAAGAATCAGACAGTTTGCATGAATATTATATTTTAAAATCTATTTTCAAACAGCATTTACATCTTACTGGGATTAATAATTGCACACAAAGCTTTAATATAACTTGGAGATTAAAGGCTTTTGAGATATAACTTGATATTAACAAAAATTGATAGAATTTGTTTAGTATTGTTAATTTAACTTTACCAATAAATATTATAGCCAAAATTTCAAAATTTACTGATTACGATTAAATTAACTAAACTAAACAATCATTCATGTATTACTTTAATAAATCTTGCTAGGCCACGTAGCATTATTCATCTAGTAAACAAGAAACTCGCGGCACCTGTTCTAGTGTTCACGTGATCGCGAAAGCGTAGCGTGACTGCTGCTCGTGCCTAATTAAGATCTCAAGAAACGTATACGCAATGCATGAACATTATAACAGACATCTATTTATTGAAACTATAAAATTATAGTTAATAGAAATTAAATACGAATTTAATTTATTTTTTATATATTAAACTTTAGGCCAGGAGGAAACTGTGATTAAATAACAACGCTAGAAGGTTGATATATTAGAAAAAATATAAGATTTGAAGGTGTACAAACCTTTATTCAAAATTAATAAAAACGAAATTCAATACAATTAATACATATGGAGAAAAGCATAAACACATAAAATACTTTAAATTTTGTCACAAGGAGGTTACTCAAATGATGTCAATAGGATAGAAACCACATCAAAAAAAACTTAGGGACTTGCAAATCTTGAGCTGTAGTTGTATATATATCGTTATTACGTGTTATCGTATATACCCGTGTGATGCATATTACACCGTGTTAGATGTATTGTCAGCTAATCAGTGATCGATGCCGATTGTAGTCGTAGTGTTATCAGCTACAGAGCTAACCATAAGAAGTCGATCATAGCAGCTGCAAAGCTGAATCACAGCAGCCGTAGAGCTGAGTGAACAGTGGTGCTGGTCGCGTTGCGGGTGATCGGGAGTGTCTGACCAAATTGGTGGGCGCTGATTGCTTGATTGATAAAGGAATTGAGTGGTGATCGGTGACTACCTATAATGATGCTTGCTTGATTGACCAGTGTGACTATCAGCCAAGTGACGGGAGTGTTTTGTGTTACTCGATGCATATGATCTTTTCAGCCGTGGCTAATTTTGGGATTTTGTTATACCCAGGATTTAGGAAATGTAAAATATATTTTTGTATTCCTGTCCGATCAATTCATCTTTTTACTATTTGAGTAAAATACGTCAGTTTTCATTTTTTTAGTTTTGCGGCATGATTCCCCAGTGCTAAACATCTTTATAAACTGTCACAATGCAGACATCGTAGCGTTATGACTGAAAAATTGTTAAAGCTACGTTAAAAATATAAATCACACACCCAATATTTGGATCTTATACACCCAAGTATTAATCAATATTCTTTTCTCATTCAAGTCATACATCAATAAACATTGTATTTGTGTCACCATAATGTTCTGTTGTAAATCCGGAAATCAATCTCGGTTATCTTGTTACAGTTTCAGACACAATTTTAATAACTTAATCACGATTGTCACAAACTGTATTATCATTACGCTCTAAAATTATTTCTACTTCCAGCTCTAGTGTATGACTCTAAGGCTGAGACATGTGGACGTATTGCTGATGTAGTGTTTGTGATTGACTCATCAAGTAGCATCTGGGAACCTTACTTCGTTCAACAGCTCGAGTTCGTCAAACAATTGGTGAAGGCTTTCGATGTCGGGCAGGACAAGACAAGGATCGGCGCTCTCACTTTCAGCAACAAAACTATCACAGAGTTTCATCTGAATACATATGACAATAAGCAAGATGTTCTAGATGCCATCTCAGCCATAAAGTTTGCCCAGGGTGACGAAACCAACACATATGACGCCTTGATGGTTCTTCGCTCAGACTTTTTTAGCGAGAGGAATGGCGACCGATCTGACGTTCCCAATATCGCTATAGTCCTTACGGATGGCGAGTCCAGTGACGAGGCCAGCACAGCACAAGAGGCTAAGCTAACTAGAAAGGCAGGTGTAGCCATTTTTGCCATCGGAATTGGCGATGCGGTGAATAAGGTTGAACTAGAAGAGATAGCGAGTTCACCAAAGTCAGACTATATGCACACTCTGGTAAACTTCAATGAGTTACAATCCGACACATTCACAAAGCTTCTTAGCCACAAGGTGTGCACAGGTAAGAAACTGTCTCTACATGGCTAATTTATTTCCTTTGAAAGTTAAATGTTAAGTATGATTTCTTTGTTAATGACCATTTCAAATATTTTATCACGCAAACATTTACTGCTTTTTCATTTCAAATAGTAATGCTTTGACTTCTGCATTGGCATTAAATGTTGTTCCACAACGTGTTGAAGAACAATTAGAACGTTAATTGAAAATGTTATTTATTACTGTTAGATGAATTCCTGTTCAATTCATCTCTATTATTTTACAACGCGTCTCATTCTTAAGCAATTATCAAGGCTTTTTCTGCATTAGGACGATATATTTCTGTTTTTTGAGGTTCATCAATGTTTTCTATGTGCACATTATCTGTATAGAAGCAAGAATGTTTTCAGCATTTTGAAGAATGTTTAGCAGTGGAATATATTATTAAATTACCTCACCGTAGTGACACTTATATACGAGAGGCTGGAATGTAATAAACTTTCATATTGTATACAGAAGAATGCCAGGGACAGCCAGTAGACATTCTGTTTGTTCTGGACGTCTCCACCAGTATTCTCTTGCCGGGCTTCCAAGCACAAATGCATTTTGTCAAGGGCATGGTGGACAACTTTGATATCGACTCCGGAAAGATCCAGGTAATACTGAAGTTCTTAGGATGGTAATACTGCATCATCCAGCAAGATCTGTTGCTACTACGTTATCTACAGAAATAACTAGGTAACTGGATCTTTCATAAGGGTCTACGCAGTAAAGATTCCTGCTTTAAACAATATATAATATTTCTTACAACACGAGCCAGGGAAGAATATTCTCCTTGTCGCTAGACCCAGTTAAAACTTCGTCTTGCAGAATGCTATAGATGATCTTACAGCATGCTTCGAGGTCTGTATGAAGCATAACTTGTAGCAGGAATCATGTTGTAGTGTTACTTTGTGGTAAACTCAGGAAATATGCTTATAGTCGTATTGCAACAAGTTTGCCTTGAAGGCATAAACATTATTGTGTAAAAAGCATATTTTTAATATTTCGTCGACGAAGACCAGGTGACTATTGCGCTTGGCTGTGTTGCTGAAAATTTAGCTTGAACATTTTACATAGGACATTAAAAATATATTACATATGAAACAGATAAGTTCCCAGTTTAATAGATTTTATTTTACAATCGATTGCAAAGGTAATAGATTTTTCATTCTTATATATCTATTCAATAGTTGTAGCCTTATATGTTTCATTTCATCTCGTATTTTAAGTTTGGCTTCCTTCAATATTCTCTCGGATAATTTATTTCGTCCTGAACACTAAATTATAATTTGTCAAATATGTAACTATGGGATATGACTCAAAAATTAAACAAATGACTATAGACTTTATTGTGACCTTACGTTGAAGTTAATGGTCATTTGCACATAAATAAGTTTCATTATTTACTAGATTTTAAAATGTGTACAGTGTGAATTTCCCATAGAAAAATCAGTTCTTTTGGGATATTATTAGGGTTATTTTGCCTCAATATAGATCATTATGATGCATTAGGATTGTCTTTTACATTTCATTTCCAAATGAGGTGTACTATTACATAATGTTCCTTAAAAAGTGTACTTTCTATTTCTTTGTAATTTACATTATGCTGCTTTTGAATCGCCATTTACATTTTAGTTACAAATGACACGTAGTAGTATTGAAAAAAATTCTTTGACTATGTGTTTATTCTGTTAGGCCCAACTCCTCACATAATGTTTTGCAGATTTTAATGAACCGTTGTAGGCCAGGTATTTAGATGCTGAATATAAAATACCAGCACAGCATGTTCTAAAGAACATAACTAAAGTTGTGGCATATTCATGAATATGTGGCAATATTTATGCCTTGTTTAGATATAGTTCTCTCGCTTGAAATCTATAGGTGAAAGTTAAACTAAAGCAAATCATAACTTTGTGCTTCATTTGTACAAAAATGAGTGCAGTTTTAGGAGAAAAATCAAATTATAGATTGTATTATTTGGGAGAAACATACCATCTTGTTGTCAAGTAAGATAGCTGAATATCAATTCAGGTTTAGCAAATATAGATTTCATTTGTGTCATTTACTTAAACACGGCTTTGGTAGTTTGGTTTGAACCAAATTGTACTGGGCTCTCTTTTAAACACTTATAATTTAGAGTTTTGTTTCCTTTAATCTCACATAGGAAAATTTTTATTTGCGAAGTCGATTTTAATATTTCCGATAAAACAGTCATAACCTTAAATGTTGATTCAAATACTTCAACATTTCCTTAATTATTGCTTGAATGGATGGTCGCATGAAACTATATTGAAGTCGACCTGCATATGGCCGGACGTCATAGTGTCTTCAAATGGGTATGACTTTGTAATTCAGTTTATTTCGAACCAAACGCATATTTCAATATTTATATGTAATTACAATTCTGCAATATGTAAATAGAGAAATACTAGAAAAGTAACAATACCAATATTTTATATTATGGTAGTGTGATATATTTGCCTCTTTTATGGCTATATTTTACTCGTTTAAACCCTTTCGTTTCTTCGTATGATGGCCTAATTTACCACAGCGCAGTTGTTAACCACTTCAATACTTGTCATATTAGTTAATGATTTATATCTCTGCTAAATATTTACTTTGGATTTGACAGATTACCTAGAGCATTTCCTGTCTCGTATTTTCTCTAAGAATCTCTTCGAATTTTAGGTAGATATTCATACATAGGTACTGTAAAGACAGATATGGAAACAATAGAACGTCACCAAAGAATCATGTAAGCCTTCAAATCGACAATACTTACGGTTTGCTCTGCTAAAACTTTATTTTATATCTCTTCTTTTTCTCACGCACCAGGTTGGCATAATAACTTTCAGTAATTCCGCGCAGACAGAGTTCCGACTGGGGCAGCACAAAACGAAGAAGGACACAATGGCAGCCATAGACAGGGTGAAGTTCAGAGCAGGAGCCACCAACACGTCTTACGCACTGTCGGTTTTGCTTGAGCAATTTCAGCAGGGTTCTGGGTCAAGACAAGGGGTTGATCACATCGCATTTGTTATCACTGATGGCCATTCAAACAATCCAGAGGCCACACGGAAAATGGCCATACTCGTTCATAAGAATGGAATCGAAGTTTTTGCTATTGGTAATTTTGTTATGACATGTACATACGTTTCATAACCGAAACCCTACCGAGTTAAATTTATTTCACTCAGAAAATACGTGTCTTTTCTGACATAATCGGGTCATATTGTGCCTCGACACTTGTCTGGTCATTCTAAATTTATCTTTCGTGGTGGTTATTGTTTCTTTTCCTGCATCGAAGTTACGCACTTATCTTTCAATGTCTTGATATAATCATGAATGAATGTGCCACTTGGTATATTATGGCAATTAACCATGACACTAACTCTGGAAAAGCTGATAAACGCTAGGTCTTTACAACGGGTTAATACAGTTTTGATTGAAATTAAAAATACAAAAAACAGCAATAACTGTCAAGTTAAATATATCCTTTTAATGTGGGATACAAATAAATATGTAAGTGGTGAAGTGGTGATATTGCTGTTTTTACCTGTTTTTTGTTGTGAAACCAGTCCATTTTCGTAGCCCTGTGCTGTATTAAGATTACTTTTCTCTACATTTCCATTGGTCAAATAGTTGCATGAAACGATCTGTTAGGAGACTATATAAAGTCAGTATGAAACATACTGCGTCAGTATTGCGTGATGTCATAAAAGGGATGGTTTTGTTTTAAATTCGCTTAGCGTTCTGATAAAATGGGAGATAAGTTTGACTAATGAATTATTTTGTACTATGTCTTCGTGACCCGGAAAAACAAAAATATCAACACAATGATCATTGTCTGATGCAATTGTTTACTTCTTCGTGTTTGTTGATGTCTTTATGTTAAAAGAGTCAATATTAAATTGTTTTTAATTTTGTAAATACATCTAGCATTGTTACATCTACACTAAAACCATACGAGGACGAAGCTTGTTTAATAATAATAATAATAATAATAATAATAATAATAATAATAATAATAATAATAATAATAATAATAATAATAATAATAATAATGAAGACTTTATATAGCGCCTAATCTTTAGAAGCTCTAAGCGCTTTACAGCTTTTGACAACTCTTAAAAAACCATATATAATAATATGATTTTAAAAATAAACACAAGCACAATGAAAAACAGAAAATATGTTGTAAATATTTAAGACAAGGATATATTATTAGGTTTTTAATTCTGTTGTTGAAGTTGAAATAGGTGAGTTGTAAGAGCGCTCTTGAATGAGATCACTGCCTTTGTGTCTATGTGCAGTGGGCAATTTGTTCCATATTGCTGGATCGTTGTCCATATGATTTCATCTTCATAGTGGGAATAATGAGAATACGAGTTTCAGAAGAGGCACGCAAGTATCTTGCAGGTGTGTACACATGGGTAAGGTCAGATATGTATGTTGGACTGGAGCCCGTTACTGAAATGTAGCACGGATAGCAAATTTTGTGTTTAATTCTGGATCGTATGGATAGCCAGTGTAGGGTACAGAGCAGGTGAGAGGCGTTCTTTGATCCTGGTACTCTGAGGATGATCGGAGCGTCAGTGTTTTGAACTTTTTGAAGTTTCTGAAGTATATATTGAGACAAACCAAACAGAATTGAGTTACAATAGTCCGGACTTGAAATTACTAAGGAACTCACAAGTGTTTTAATAGCATGAACTGAAAGATGCTTTCGAATGGAGCTGATGCGTCTCAGCTCAAGATATGCAGACTTGCATATGTTCATGACATGTTGATGCAATGAGAGTACTGTCAAGAATAACACCAAGGTTTCGTACTGACTGTGTGAATTTAATGTTGGTGTCGCTGATATTTATTGTCTGAGGTAAAGGATGCGAATAAGGAAGTCTGTTTTGTAGTCAGGATGGCTTCAGTTTTATCATTAATCTGCAGCTTGTCGGAAATTCACCTCTCTACACCTTGGATGGTAGCTTCGACTTCAGCTAGATGGCTAGATTTGTATATTTGGGTGTCATCAGCATACAATTGGGGACACAATGGATGACGATCAAAGACACTTGAGAGTGGCTGAGTGTATATAATGAAGATAACAGGTCCAATAACAGAACCCCGTGGAACATCACAGCATACATCAACTGGGCTGGAGTGTTTTCCATTTGCGGACACAATTTGTGTCCTGTTGACCAAGTAGGATTTGATCAAAGTAAGGCCGTATCATGAATGTAAAATACATGTTGCAGACGGTGGAGTAATATATCATGTTATATAGTGTCACATGCTGCAGGCAAATAAAGGAGGGTGAGGAGAGTAATCTTTCCGGCATCCAAAGCATATAGGTCATTCACTACCTTCAGAAGATTAGCTTCAGTACTATGGCAAGTGCAATATGCAGACTGTACATTGCTAAAGAGACTGTTTGAATTCAGATGAGATACAAGTTTTGATAGAACAACTTTTCCTAAGATTTTTGACATGAATGGAAGATTCGAAACTTAGTAGTAGTAGTAGTACTTTAAATCATTATGGTCAAGTGTTGGTTTCTTCAGCAGAGGCAGTTTGGTATAATGATGGGAATTATCCTGATTAGAGAGAAAGGTATTAATAACATCAGTTAGTGAAGGAAGTATTGAATCTAGGCACTCTAGCAGCAGTGACGTCAGAATAGGATCCAGTTCACATGACTTTGGTGCACTCTTCGTCACAATTGTACTGACTAAATCCATAGAGACAGGTTCAAATGCTGCTAAAGGTTGCCGCTGACATTCTCTATTACCGCTATATGGCGATGACGAATCAGCTGAAATTGTGTTGTCAAGCTTCTTTATGATCTTAGTACTGTAGTAGGCTGATTTCGCCCACATATTTATACATGTATTTCGCACATTCCGTATAAATATCACTCTCTCAAATTGTTACGTGGTTTTATTCCCTTGCATTCAGTCATTCAAGTTCTTTGGGGAATTAGTATTGAGAGATAAGACTCGTCAATAGCAAATGTGCCACAATGACAGTGATTGCCTTAAGGGTTTCAGTTTCTTAAATGCTGCAAACTAGGAAAACGTAAAAAAACCCAATTTGTTTTGATTATAATAGGGCCACGTTTTAATGTTTGATTAACATATTTCGAATTTTGTTTGAAAGTATGAAGTTACAGGTAGTTTATATGGACATACATTTTCTGCAAACTTATGAACCTTTTGGAAAGGGTTAGTTGCTCTACGATCTTTTCAGCTAAATATATATTAAAAAATTGTTTCAAAATTCATAGAAAGATCAATCTATTTCTTTAACAATATCAAGCTTTTACGCTGGTAGTGATCATTTATATGAAGAATACATGTTTTCACTCTTTTTTTGTCTAAGACATAGATAATACACAAAACTGATGCTTAATAACCTTTACCTGGATTAGTTCGCTGAATAACAAACTATCTTGAAATGTTTCAATCTATTTTATTTACAACCTTTATTTACACGAGGGAACCACTCTGAGATACAAGAGAGTCAATACATACCAATAAAAAAGGTTTATTAGTACGTGGTCAATATTAATATTTTTATTTCCAGTGAATCTTTCTGTACTGAAGTCGATTTTGTTTCTTTGTTTAGGAGTGGGAAATAGTTACAAAATCCAAGAACTGCAGGCAATCGCCTCTAAACCCAGTGATAAGCATGTGTATCAGGTGAGCGACTACAAGGCTCTCAGCTCCATCAAGAATTCTCTGGCTTCCAAAGTCTGCAAAAGTAAGCAACTCTACAACGTGTATGTGTAGGTGCGTGTGTGTGTATGTGTGTGTAGATGCGTGTGTGTGTATGTGTGCGTGTGTGTAGGTGCGTGTGTGTATGTAGGTGCGTGTGTGTATGTAGGTGCGTGTATGTGTAAGTGCGTGTTTGTGTAGGTGCGTGTGTGTAGGTGCGTGTGTGTATTGTAGGTTCGTGTGTGTGTGTGTAAGTGCGTGTGTGTATGTAGGTGTGTGTGTAGGTCCGTATGTGTATGTAGGTGTGTGTGTGTTTAGGTGCGTGTGTTTAGGTGCGTGTGTGTGTAGGTGCGTGTGTAGATGCGTGTGTCTATGTAGGTGCGTGTGTCTATGTAGGTGCGTGCGTGTGTGTAGGTGCGTGCGTGTGTGGGTGCGTGTTTGTATGTGCATGTGTAGATGCGTGTGTGTGTAGGTGCGTGTGTGTAGGTGCGTGTGTATGTATGTGCGTGTGTGTATTTGATTGTGTAGGTGCGTGTGTGTTTGCGTGTAGGTGCGTGTGTATATGTGCGTGTCCTACTTAAGTACATTATACATATTAATATACATAAATCAAACCTTTCATTTGTGAAATGATGCATAATAATATTACATTGTATATTCGTAGCGAAGGTAATGTTCATTACATGTGTGTGTATATATATATATATATATATATATATATATATATATATATATATATATATATATATATATATATATATATATATATATATATATATATATATATATATATACATATATACATACATACATACATACATACATACCTGAATTACATGACATCTTGATCATCTCGTTTTATTTTATAGGTTGATATGCGACTGACATTTTCCTTGTCGGAGTATGTTCAGGATAATTTGCAAAGAAAAGTTATATGTATTAGATCTTCATATTTACCAAATAAACAATACCTATAAAGACTTAATTTCGTATGTCTGTTCTCCTTTTCTCATGTAATAAACTCTATCACCCTATTCAGAATGAGAAAGGGGATGTAAGCAGATAAACAGTAAGAGATGTCCAGATCTGATCTGAAAACTGATAACTGTATGTATGTATGTATTCTTAAATGTGAACATCCTTCCTAAAAATATATCTTAACCTAAATGATTAGCCTTGCTCTGTAGAGTTTCTAACCTTTATTCATATAACCATGCCGATTTACTGGAGCTGTCCAAATGGACACAAGTTTTCGAGCAGGGGAACTTTATATGCCGTGTATTAAGTCTGTGAGGAAAATCAAAATAGAGCTTAAAATGTTGTGAGGGCCTGTAGTATTATTAATTAGGGCTCGCTAAAATTGTCAATTTAAACGTGATGCATTTTGTTCCGCTTCCTCAACTGAAGAACTTTCTCCATGGAAAATGAAGGCTCAATACAATGATGCTCTAAAAAACGGTCACTTGTAATTTACGGGCCTAATATACTTGTACTTACGAGTCTAAGATATTCTTAAAACTATAAAATTGCCTTGGTATATTGTATGAACCATATACAAAGTAAGACAGGACATAATCCACTTTAATGATAAAGTTTTATGGCAGATTGCTTTTCAGGATTTATATTGATATTGACTTTGCGGTATTTTTTGTAAAGTCTTGATACAAAATGCTTCTTTATAAACCTGTATCGCAAGAATACGTTGTCATTAGAGAGATAAAGTAAATGTTGTTATTTCCAGGAGATGCATCGTTTGTACAAATTTTGAAATTATTCAACAATTTATCGTTCATGTTATAAGTCAAGAACATATGAGATATATATTTTATTTTGGATTTGTACACTTTCAGAATTTTACCTCGCTTACTCGCAAAATCTAAATGGTTAATAACATTTTATGTATTATTAAGTACGATTCTTGAATTACATAATATGTAAAAAGTTAGAACTAAAATTTATTTGACAAATCAATACCATCTAAAAGTTTGGACACCATTAGAAAATGCTGGAAATTTTTATAAAATCATAATACTACAATCCCAATTATCTATCTGCAAGTTTTCGGTTATATTGCGTTTTCTCATTTTTGCTGTTTTGTATTGGCCAATTGTCTTTCGGCTTCCTACATATAATCTGTTGGTTTTTTTTTCTTCAAAATAACCGCTGCTGACCCTTTATTGGCTTTCTGATGACCATGTTTCGGGGAGAGATCTGCGGACCAGGGGTGTAGTTCGCATCGGAGAGGGAGACCTTGCCCTTAAAATCGACGTCATTGTCATGATCGATGGGACTGACAGTCATTTACTAATTTGTTGAACTGAAGTAGATTTAAGGGAGCTAGGTTTAGACAGCTTAATTGTTTGTCTTAAAGAATGCCTAATATGTTTGGAGCTGGGTCCCGCTTTCTCTGTCGTTTAGGGATTTCCTGTCTGGCCATATAATTCGAGTCTGAGGTCTTTCTTTTTTAGGAGTCAAAAGCGACTCCTTGTCTAGTACTCACAAAGACTGGGGACGATTGTTTAGTGTCCTCTGCGGTTCAGTGGTATATTTTATCGGTGTAGCTTTACGTGGGCTTTTGTAAACCGGCTCAGTGGTAGTTTTCAAAATTGACAGCAGAAGACGACTGGTGCAAGATGCTGACGTTTTTGGCTCTACTTGATCAAGTGACCCTAATATCACTTGGTGGTCATGAATTATTTAAAATCTGAACTTTCTGCTTAAATTTTGTTTCCGCCAGTCAAGCGCCTGGTTGGAAAGGGTGCAGCAATCATCCCCAGCAATTATGAAATCCTATATTAGTATGTTTCGATAGAGCCTGTTTAACTTTAGTAGCACATATTCGGTTCAATCCATCAATTCATATTTGAATGGTATGATCACTTAGGCTGGTCTAAAACAAGTCATTTAAAAGTGTCACCTATTTTTCAGAACCCTTAGTCCGTTCCCAGCCTAGACGTTGTGGTTTCAATACATTCGTATGGTACAAAGCTCGCAAGAATTGGTAAAATAATTTAATGAGGTGTCCATGGGCGTTTTGTATTTGATGTTCCTTGTTATATTGACCCAAGAGCCCAACTCGATTTCCTTTAATCACTGAAATAATCACTGGCGATTTCATTAATGAGGGACCGGTAAAAATTAATATCCATGATACCACCCGTTGTTGTTGTTGTTGTTGTTGTTGTTGTTGTTGTTGTTGTTGTAGGGTTTAACACCATTTTTCAGCACAAGATAGGCTATACATGGCGGTCAGTATTAATGGTGGAGGAAGAACCCTGGAAAACCCAGGGAAGAACCACCGACCCACGAAAAGCTACTGGCAGGCTTTCTAACTTACCCACGTTAGCCGAGTCTGGACTCGAACTCACGCAGACAGAGGTGAGATGGCAGTGATCCGTAACGGTTAGCGCTTTAGACCACTCGGCCACTCGGGACCACTGACACCACCCGTATATGATCTCTGACAAATAGCAGATGCTTCATTATTGTTTTCTGGGGAATTATTACCAGCTTGTTTTCCGCCAATCAGAATTTCTAGCCTGTCCACGTCAGTAAGGACGTTATTGGGACAAGTAAAAGGACCACTTTCCCTGGTAGTAATACCACTTCCAGTGGCGCCGGTGGGGTGGGGGTAGGAGTGGGGGTGGGAGAACTTGCATGTTCCTCACTTGTTTTCACTGGTTGCTGTAGTTGTTGTTGTAATTGTTGTTGTTGCTGTGTAAGATTGTTATATATCTAATTGCTAAACTCAAGATATCTTTGATCATTTTTGACCTGATCTATTTCGTAATATATGCACAAAAGTATCCATTTGCACCGGTCTTCATGGCCTATAGAACTACCATGTTACTCGCGATTCAGAAATTATTTTTTATTATCAAAACTTTTCACGGCACCCACAGCTAATTGTTTTATGCTTTTGCTGTACCTAAAACCAGTAACACGATTTTCGGTAATTTCATCAATCAGCGCAGTTTTAATTCTTGTTTTCTTCTATTTCTGATTATAGTATACGATCTTTCATATCACCTATTTCAGCACGAGCTTTGTCAATACCTTCAAGTATTTCTTGCATTGGTTGAGCAGCAGATATTTCACCTGGAAGTTCTCTAAAAATCTTTTATGTTTTCTTAGTTCTCTCTGCTATTTTTCCAGTTGCTTTAGCGGCGGTTTGCTCTAACGTGGGAAGAAGACCTTCGGTAGCCTTTATAACCAATTAAAATAACTGTCCTGTACCTTTGACGAATTCAACTTTAGCTTCCTGACAATCTTGTAGTTGTTGATTAACATTATTACGAAGCGGAAGATATCTTTTATTTCTTCTAGTCGCTCTCGAGCTAATCTAGCTGTGTGAGATTCCATTATTGATATAATAATGGTTTGATTACAGCAGCAGAGAGGGTGACGACCAACAGTAAGTGACCGGGTACGTAAACGAACACGCATAAAAAGGATCAAAATGAGGTAACCCAATTTAGAGAAATCTCGTTTCGGTTAGAAGTTTCGGTTTATAAATTATTGAATTTTGTGTTTTCAAATTTGTAGAAAGCTTTATTTTCAAAAATAAGTTCTCCAGAAAAATGGTCTGTTCACCCTCTCTGCTGCTGTCCTGCAAGTCTTAGATTTATCATAAACCCCTTAGTGTGTGTTATTACTCATTCTTTTAATAACAATTACGGTTTAATTCCGGTGGAGACATTCATTGGGAAGTACCCTATCATTATTTGTAAGTATAAACTCGTGTAATGGACATAAATTTAATAGCGCATTTCAAAATATGGGAGAACATAATGGACATCATTTGACTCTTGAATTGTACAAGTATATAAAGAACATAATGAACCTTTAATATGTGCAGATTGCTTTAGTATCAGTTATATTTGTTTAATATAAACCTTCATACTTTGTAATAGTTGTATTCTTCTTTCTTACAACTTTTCATCTTGTTGAAGATAGTTTTCCTTCATGAATAAAACAGTATATAAACATAATACGACATCTTGTGTCTTAAATACCTGAAATTTAATGGGGTGACCCAAACTCTAATTCCTTTCGATTAAATGCAGCATAGTAAAACGACCGTGACAATTGCTTGCTTAATCAATTATGTGGAACATGGATACAAATGATTCCAAATTTATGGGTCCTAATGAAAAACTAGAGCTTCATTATAGCACTTCCAAATACGCGGGTGGGTCAATAACTAAAACGACTACATCAAACTAAGTTCCGTTCTTGCCAGAAAGCAGATTTCAGAGTTTGCCAAGAAAGAGGCAGATATTCGTAAACTACAAACACTTCTTGAAGAAAAGGCAAATTGTCAAATGCCAAACCGTACGTAAGAAATAAGATGTAGAAGCAGACTTGAGACTTCTATAAAACGAAAAGAAATCTACAGGAGCTTCAGTTAAAGTAGAAGCCTTAATGTCAGTTGGTGAGGGCCATACTGCATTATCAGTTTGTAGAAGTTTTGATGCTTATCAACCTCTGGACCCCATGAAACGTGCTAAGTACTATGTTAATCAGCAAGTACCTGAGTATGCTTTAAAGATAATTTGGACATGAAGTATTATGTCGAACGAGATTTGCACCATGGTGTGGATTACACACCCATACCATTTATGTCCCCAAGTTTCTTATCGACGCCTCAACCGGTATCACCATGTCGAACACTATGATCAAGGATGCGTATCAAGTGTAAGTTAAGACTTGGACGATATGCACGAATCTGTGATGCATAGGAAAACTTCTATGCCTACTCGTCAGCCTACCGTATTGAATGCTGATGCACCTGCCTTCCATCCTGATAATGAACCAGTTGATTATGCTCCAGCTGCAGTTCGACCACAGGAATATGGTGATCAGTTTATCACTTCGGAGTTGACCCGTTTCCTTTTGAATAAAGACTTGCTCCTTAGCAACAGTGATCGATCAAAGATTTATGCAGTTTAAAAAAAATCCTAATTGAACTGCACCGATAATATAATAATAGACCTATTAGGTCGTGAATCTTCAAAACACGCACTTAGAATCAGAGCATCGAACGTGAACAGCCCACCAAAATTACTGAAAATAATCTGGGAGCGTCTGCATGAGAGGCATGGTTGTCCAGAGATGGTAGAAGCTGCTTTAAAAACAAACTGGCTAGCTTTCCATAACTGACTATTAAGGATAATAAGATAACTGTCAGGTCTACTTTCTGAAAGAAAGAAAAAAACATTGCTAAGGAAGACACAAAGTATCAGTCACTTTTGGCTTATTATTACTCGCCTTCCGGTTTACTTCCTATAGTGAACAAACTTCATTATGGAATACAGAAGAAATAAGCAGTGAATTACAAGAAACGCTATTTTTAAAACCATTTTTTTTCTTTGTTGAACTCATCCGTAATGTTAACAAGGTGAAGAATGGCCTTGGAATCGCATATGAGACCAACACCAGCACGTCTACGACAAAGGAGAAAACCTCTCCAAGGAAAGCTAACAACAGACATTTAATCTCAGTGAAGAAAACGCAGGTGTCACGATGTTCAAATTTAAATGATGATGAAATAGGCTAACGTTGTTCGTTGCACAAGACGAACCACTCTCTGAACAAATGCAGAGGTTTCAAGGTTAGACCATTAGAATAACGTACGAAACTTCTGAAAGAGAACGGCATATTTTTTAGGTATTGTGAATGAAAGAAACAGAATTATGCGTGCATGCAAGAAGGTAATACAATACACAGACTGACAGTGATCGTCATCCCATAGACTTGCATGTCAACACCGGTGTAGCAAGAGGGGTACATATTTCTCCATCTCCTGCAGTGGCTCATGGTGGGGAGAAGGCGGTTTCATATTCTTTATACCAACAAGTAACTTCTAAGTATACTTACATTTTCGGAGAAGGATTTATTGTGCTTATGTAACGCCGTATTCGGGCTATAATATGTTTGGGTCCTCCTATCTATCTTTTGATTACAAAGAGTAATGCAAGACCGTATAGAATAAGCATCGAAAGTATTTGTAGATTAACTTAAGTACAAGAACAGGTGAACATGCACTTTTCGAATATCAATACAGTTACATATACATACACATTTAAGATTTAATACAAGACTTGTGTAAACCGGAGAATCACGGGTGGCAAGGGTGACTGACTCCCGTAATGGAAGATGCAATGGAGCTTCAAATATAATTGCATTTTCTCCACTTGTGAGTGGATTTCAGAATATATTGGAAACAATTTATATCACATAGAATTCACGTTATGGAAGTACAAGAAAGAGTTGCTTAAGTCACGGCGGTGAAAAAGGTGAAGGTGAAGTATTAACCTTCAGGAGCTGAAGGTGCTGAGTATCGTAAAATGAAGGTGCAACGCTAGTTCGCCTTCTGACGAAGGTGAAGAGTGGTGGTTTAGTAGCGACTTAACACTAATCTACCTACATATTAGTTCCTGAGTGAACAATATGTATGTTTCCCAGAATTATATAAATTTTATGATATCTCGCCTTCACTTACTTAGGTTAATCGCGGTGATAAATCACCGGAGTTGAAATCATGTCAACCGATACGGTAGCTTACCTCACATCATGAATAATGATTCTGGAATTCCCTGTAATATCAAAACAAGCATCAAGCATATCAAATATAATTAGGTACTAATCATTGCAACTTATCTATGTTTATCTAGCACAGCTTGAGATATTATAGAATGGATGAAAGTGTTACAACGTCACCCGATGCTTTACTACCGTCTGCTCCGAATGCTGGACAAGATAACAGTGAAGCTCTACGATATTTGTACGTGTTGCTATTTATACAAAATTTCATGTGACCAACAGCCAATCAGATTCCATATCGCTAGCTGACCAAAAGAATGAAAATGGCGGATTATTATGTATTGGCAGTGAGTGCACAGCAAAACATTATGTAATGACTTTCGGTAGAAGACCAAGTGGTAAAATTTGTAGAGGCACTAGATGGAAGTACAAGGTCGAAATTATGTACGTCAGTTGAATGTTATCACATACATGATACTAGAGAAGAAATTCCCATTCCAGAAGTAGTTGAACATTACCCTATTCTCAGTAATATAGCAAAAGATATATAACCATTAGACTCTGACTCGCTTTATACTATTACTGATCGGTATACTATTACTGATCGGTTTGGACTTGACTGAAGCACACCATGTTCACGACCAGCACATCGGACCGCGGATCCCTGCCACCTGCTCTGAGACTTAGCCTTGGCTGGGTAATCATTGTAGAAGCTTGTCTTTAAATATATATAAAGCTGATATCGTTAATGTCAATAAGACTTACCTCTTACGAAATGGAAGTACATTTGCAAGCCATTCCCTAATGGTTTCAGTTAAGTGAAAATCACACCAGAGATGTATGCACAAACGACAATCCATAATTATATTTCTCATCATTTAGCGGTACAGGTAGTGACTTCGGTGCTTCTGCATTCGAGAGAACGAGAGACGGTAATAAAATTAGAATGTCTATAGAGGACAAAGAATTTCTCAAATTAATAAATAGTCATTCTTCAAAGATCCTCATGGAAACTGTAGCACTCCTTCCTTTCGCACAAAGCAAAGACAAACAAGCAACATATATCAAGCTATTAAACGGGCTAAGACATTAGACACAAGTCTTTGAAGGCATTCTGTCAGAAAGCAACATTTTGTAACATTTATACACAGGATCTATGACAGCCGGCAATGAGAATGAACCCCACCCTTAAAGGATGGTGAAAAGTGTTGATACTTACCTATCTTTGGTGTCTACCATCCGAAGAATCCGCATCAGATCAGATGAGTGTTTAACTCATCTGTCAACTACAAAAGCTGTTTCGTTGAACAGTGTCTTACTGATCCTGAGAGGTATGACCAACGACCTCGTGAGTATTCTTCTTCGTTTCGGAAGGAACGAATTGCTACCACAGCTGACATTCAATAGATCTTTCTTTGTTTCTTAATCAGGAATGACCATATACATTTTTTCATGATTTCGTTTACTTGCGAACCGGCACTCAATTTTTGTCGTTCACCCTCCCTGCTGCTATAAATTAGCCAAATATTTTATCCAGACCGCTCAGTTTTGTAACCCAAAATATAGTCATAAAAAATAAATTTCAAAAATCTTTTTTCTCCTAGTTATAATATTTACTCTACGAGTGTATGTACAAATTAATATAAAACGTCTCTCCTCTAAGGTCCACAATATTGCCATCCTGATTTGTGAGTTTGAAATTCATTCTTGAAAATAATGGATTATGTACACGCAGAGAGAATTGATTTATTGGTTCAGACACAATGAGCCACCAGGGTGGCGCTTGAATACTGGATGAATATAATATACATCCTTGCTGGGCCTGGTTAGACTTTGAAAGATCTACGTGGTAACTACTATCAATTATCTCGCACACCACAGTCACTACCATTGTTGATGTTATATTAACAATATTAGGTGAAATATGACAACCTGCGTCAAATGGGTCATTATTATATCTGAGAACTGTTAGTGGCGGAATTAATTTTTTTTCATGAATCACATTCTTTTAAAGTGTTTATCAATACTATCATTAACTTTAGCGCTTCAAAGTTAAAT
The DNA here is from genome assembly GCA_016746295.1 of Potamilus streckersoni. Taxonomy (NCBI): domain Eukaryota; kingdom Metazoa; phylum Mollusca; class Bivalvia; order Unionida; family Unionidae; genus Potamilus; species Potamilus streckersoni. Next base: position 433,253 of record JAEAOA010001785.1, on the reverse strand, counting down.
CCCAGAATTATAAATGTTGGTAGTTGTTCTATTGTAATTCTGAAATGTTTCAGAAATACTTTCGTGAACAGATTATTTAGTCTAACACTCTTAACTGGATCGTCTTCATTAACTATATATGATCTATGGGGTATATCTGATGCTGGGTTCACTAATCCTTTTTCTCGGTTAACAAAACTATCATTAATGAATTCTAGGTCTGAAACAACTTGATTTAAATGTTGTATTGTTCCAATTATTTGATTTTTTAAAATCATTGGTGTAAGAAACATTGATGCATGAAATAACTTTTTAGATAAGCAAATACATTCTCATGTTCAGACTTAATTGTACAGCATATGAATTTATTTCATCAACATCAAGTACTATTATTTTACCTTTTTATCATCAATTAGTTTTGTAAAATGGGTTTCTTTTCTATCTATATAATGTATAACTCCATAACCAAAATATCGTCGCCATGGATAAATATTTGTTCTGCTCTATATTCTAGAAGGTATATAAATTTCTTAACATCTATGACGAAGTCGGTTCGCTGTGGTTCTGTTGGACCTTAATAAGCTGGTGCAATTTCAAGCCAACCTAGTACTGATCTAATCGAACTTTGATAAATATCTACAGCATAATCAGGGGAATTTATTTCAACCGATAATAATGTTTTTGATTCTTTCCCTGTAATAGATTTAATTCTGCGTTGGAATTAATTGATTTGCTCTATTTAATAACTGTCAGTTTAAATACTGACTACATGCCAATCGGGAATTCCATCAGGTTTATTCTTATCTGTGAATACTAATGAATTATTTTGCTGTAGTCCACCAAATGGTTTTGATCTAATATTAGGCCAGCTATAAAAAAAACCGTAACTAAGCTAATGATATTTATTTTACTGGAATTGCGGTTGGAAAAGTTAACGCTAAATTCAGGTCTGGTCGAACTTATTGCTATCATCATAGTTTTTGTCTGAGTTGTATTAGTGACAATCTGTTGTAATAACTCTCTTGACTCAATTACCGAACGATGTTCAGATGTTGACATTATTATTATTATTATTATTATTATTATTATTATTATTATTATTATTATTATTATGAATGTTGGAGGTAACTAACGCTTGCATAAGATCATTTAAAACAGTAATGAAATGATGAAGGCCTTTCCTTCTGTTTATCTGGTGAAAGACCTCAAGGATCTAGATCCAAGTGAAGAAACACTACCTTTACAGCCCAGACTAGGCCTGAGATAGGACATCTGATTAGATGCATTATACAGGACGAGGAATTATGTCTACTGTCAACAGTCTCTTTGATTCTAAAGCTTTTGCTGAGCCTGTTACAATTTGAGGGAAGATTTGTCTCAAGAATTTGATATTAAGAACTACTGATTGGGATGAAGCTCTGCACATATTCGAGAGATTCTTTACAACTCCATGAACGTGTGAAAATTCCACGCTCATACTTGGCCATATCACTGGGCAATACTGTGAAGAAAGTATTGCACATATTCTTCAATACTACCGCTGATGGCAGTCGACAAGAATGGTGACATTGTCAAGATGATGCTGACCAGAATACCTTCTAATAAGTTATAACAGTTCCAAAACATGAGCACTTTATCAATATACCATACAATGCCCGACTTTGTTTTACCCTGAAAATCATCATACTTTTGACAGTTGGGAATTTAGACTCATGGTGTTTTAGAAAATACTTTAAAATGTAGAATTAACCTTTGTATACAGTTGTTTAAATCATGTAATATGAGGTCAAAATTTCAGTCATTAAAATTAATGCAAGGTTCCAATTGGACGTTTTCACTTTCTATTTCCTCTGAACTGTCCAAACAAATATTTATCCTTGCAAATAATAAGTACAACATAAAACATGTCTGCAAACTTACATGAACACAATGAGAGTGAATAATTCCACAAAAGAGGAATTAATCTGATTGCTTAACTTTCTCTATATGTATGTGACTACTTCGAAATAGACTTCATATGACACCATACAATAAGCATATTTGTGCGACCTCGTACAACCAATCGAAAAACACATAATTATACTCGAATCATCAATATTCCATTAGTTGCTGAGAATCGACACCATAGGCACCACTTTAAGACTTAGTATTAAGATTATTATTAATAACTGTTGACAAATACATAAACATCTGTTTGCATATCCTATGCACTATTATACTCAATTTACAGACTAAACTTAGCAAAATATATTCTGTACGCATAGTAGCCATAAATAAGAACTATACAAATTGTATAAGTTCATGTACCTGGAGTTACAAGAAAAATATACATGTACATAACACTGTATAAACTACCCAATGGTGACAGTTTTCCTTGAGCATTAAGCATCATGACATGTTTTTGATGCTTAATCAGCTATATCATGGTGTCAAAACAACTATTTCTATAATTTATTGGAATTGTTTTGACTTTTTTGTAAAGTAATTATGTTCCTTGTATGGCACATCAAAATCTGAGGTGTGAGCAATAAAAACACCAAAAGTAGCTGGGAAGGCTTGGCTATACCAGGTTTATTAGTTTCAAGGGGTAATTTTAATCCATTCAGTCACCTGTTTTGGAGTGTCAATAGAGCATTCATTAGTTTATATTCTACAATTAATTTTGTTTTTGTCTCCTTACAATTCATGATGGGTGTCTGGAACTTTTATGACCTATTGAAAATTATTGATCATTTTGAAAATATAGTCTGAAAAATAGTGCCGACTGAATACTTAGGTTAATGATGGTATAACATAACACTTCTTCCCTTGTTTCCCAGATCGGTGTTATACTAAATGACAAAGGTATTAGGAATTTAGGTGGTCGGCAATTACTAAATGAAAACTGTACTAGGAATCTAGATGGTGGTCAGTCAATAAATGACCACTATTAGCAATTTAAATGGTTAGTTGCAAAACGACCTCGGTATTAGGATTGGAGGTGGTGATCTGTTGATAAATTTATACATTAAAAAGGAGATATGCTGTGCAACCATTAAAATCAACTTCAATCCTTATGCAAGTCGAAGCAGTACAGTCTAATATCGCTCTCCGCTCTCATTTGTGGAAAAATAACATATTATACCCAGTTGTATTTGCTTAATTGAAATGAAGTAGCCTGAGATAAGGGAGAAAAATATTTCATGTTTGAAAATAAACCAAAGGTCCTTCTATTCTCAGCCGAAATAATTGCTTTGTCCCTAAGCATAGTTATGCCAGAATGAGATTAGAAAGTACGCGCATTAAACTAGAATAGTTTATAATTCTGGGATGTGCATCTCCAAGTACTCTTAATGTTTACTTGGAATCATGAGCTTCCACAGCTGCGGTTGTTAGAATATATAAATATTATTCCTGGTGGTGGCGGTTGGAATATTTTGCCCCCAAAATGACAAAATTCCAGCCAGCTTACAGATAACTGGAAAATATTCTCGCTGTTATTTCATTAAACACAACTTAATATCTCCATTATATTAGATGAAGAGAAGACGTGTATGCACCCAATGCCAAATTTATACCTATAATTTTCATGTATGAAGGTGATGTTTTGACAATATGTGCAAACACATGCTCTTTTCCCAGATAATAATTCTGTTAAACATTGTGTACAAAACATGTTGATATGTTTGTGACGTCAATGACATCTTCGATCCCGAAGAGTGTACAACAGTGTGAATATATTTTTATATATCTCACAGAACACTTTTGTAATCATATTTCCATATTTTATTGGTGTTTTGTACTTGTGGTATTGTGCTAATATTTTGTGAATGGGTCAGAACAGAACAATGCTATTAAATCTTCCTAATAGATTTAGAGCTCCCGGGTGGTCTAACGAGTTCACCTCTAACGAGTTTGAGTCTTAGCATGACCAAAGAATGCCAGTACATTCCTGTGGATAGTGGTTCCTCCCACAAACCCCACAACTGATCCAATTCCGTTTCTGGCTTATAAGGGGACACAATCCAGTGCTCTATACCGACTTGCTACAACAAAAATAACTGTTATCATTACCAAATTATCTCCCTTAGTTTGAAATGGCTACCACAGAGTTTCCATTGTTACAAACATATCTTATTCACTATTTTTACCAGTAATAGAAAACGTGTCATGTAACTAAACTACATTGAATTTATGATATTAACAGAATATCACTAACATATATATCTGCAGAAGGAAAGGGCATACAAAATTTTTACCAATGAATGTAGAATGCAACATAAATTATTACAAAATCTCCAGCAACAGTGTCAGGATGCTGCTTATTACTCTTATATGTACACATAAATGTATCAGATCATAAATATTTTCTTTAAATGATGTCAATCGCAAATATTCATAAAAAGAACTAAAAGTATATTTTCATTATATCTAAAAAGGAGGAAGGTAGTACATTTAAAACTTTTTGGAAAATAAAAACAAATCACATTTACCCACAATCATCACTGACAACATCAACAACAACAATAATATATACTACTGCTACTACTACTAATAATAATAAAGTGAAACATGTCTAAAGGGACCCAGTTAATGTGGTCTCTTTAAAGATGTGTATATGTTAATCACAGGTACTGATAAACTTGAATGATTTTGTAACATGTTACTCATTCATTTACAAATGAATTTTTTTTTTTACAAAGGTTATGTAAGTGTTCTTTTAATCATCTAAATTTTGCATGGACTGGAAAATGCTGAGTGGTGCATACTCAATTAACAGCTGATTTCTAAAGCTGGCTACTGACACATGCATAAACATTCTCAGCTTCCTTTGTTGATAATGTCCCATGATTTTGGTAGGTATAACTTCCTCAAGTAACAATGGAAAAGGCAGCTGAGAATGGTTACATAGTTAGAAAAGAAGTAGCAACAGGGCTTTGAATATATGGTGAATAATGCATCTGTGGTTGCTATAATAATAAAAACATGTTTAATAACAACAATAGGACTGGTTGTAGATGCATCAGTTTAAATTTTAAACATGATGGTCCTTTATGGTGAATTTGGCAATACATTAACTTAATTCCATGCCTAAAAGCTGTTTCATTCACATATATGTTCATTAATGAGGTGTATGGATCAGAAACATTTCTCTACTTTCATCTCAACAATATAAACCTGCAGAGAAATTTTCACATTTCGCTGACAATAAGATGGCCTCCGTGTTCATGACAATGTTTAATAATAATAATAATAATAATAATAATAATAATAATAATAATAATAATAATAATAATAATAATAATAATAATAATAATAATAATAATAATAATAATAAAAATAACCATCTTTATTAAACATTGTGTAAAAAAATTTTTGGTCACTGATGTTGACTAATTCAACTAGAATACCAAGTATATAAACAAAGATATGATAGATAGTGATGTCAGTGAAGATATCATGGAATGTGATGACAGTGAAAATATCAATAGTGATGATAACAGTAAAGATAACACAACAAATGATACTGTTAACATTGAAGATTACAACAGTTTGAGAAATCCCTGCAGTATAATAATATACTACATCCACATTCACTGCTGTTGAGAAGTACTAAAAAATGTAGTAATGCAGTTTGCCCTATGTGACAAGTTTACCAAAAATATATTTGAGTATAAAAGATTACAATCTATGGAGAATGTGTATAAATGGCAGAATGTGTATAAATGGCAGAGTATGTTTGACTTGAATGGATAGTAAAAAAGCCCCTGTGGCCAAGTGGTCTAAATCACTTGCCTTTACCAATCACTGCCATCTCAATTCTGCATGGGTTAAAGTCTTGCATGGCCAATGTCCGTATTTGAAATAGCTTGTCAGTGACTTTCCATAGGTCAGTGGTTCTTACAGGGTTTTCCTGGGTTCTTCCTCTACCAGTTATACTATCCATGTACAGTCTATCTTGCACTGAAATATTATGTTAAATCCAAAACAACAACAACAGTAAAAAAATGGTCTTATAGCTGTTGTAAAAGTTTATAATGCAATATTAGAGGTAATTTAGCCTGAGCCCAGATTGGAGAACTTTTACCCATGTCAGGGCCTTGTCTATCTGGTTTGGATTGGAAAAAAATCCACTTATTTAGCAAAATAATATTATGAATCACATTCTTAGGTTTAAAAAAAGTACAATACAATTCATGCCATAAAATCTTGTATTATTATCTGAATTATTAAATGTTCATTTTCCCCCATGTATACAGAGCGTTCAGTGTCACAAGAACATAAAACCAAGGGTGTTTGTCTTGGAAAATATGAACTTTGTGGTGGAAAATGCCATCATGAATACTGTAAATCACACTTGCATTACATGTTGACAATGGTGGTGCTCAACCATGCCTGCAATGCAGCACTGGAATTAAATCACATACAGTAATCGGTCTAATGTGTGGATATAATCATGCACACTGACAAAAGCTTGTCAATGCAAATGCATAAAATGTCAAAGAAAAAATCCTCAGAGAAAGAAAAACCAAAGAAAAAACACAGAATTTAATGCCAATATATCCAGGATTAAAAAGTGATTCAGTTTCTGATCCTGGTATAAAAGTTGAGATGATATCACAAAAATTAAGTTGCTGAATAAACAATTAGATAATATTTTCATTATAAATGAGTCAAACCTGCTGTCAATGAACTAAAAACATGTGCACAAGACCATAGATAAAGTTACCAAGGGGCATCTTTGCTAGCCAAGGTACTGACATGTTAACCCTATCTATACCCTGGCAGATCAATCAGCTATTTCAGTACTTTGTCCTAGCAACATTTATTGGAATTCATGAGTTGTCTTCCTTAGTATGTAATGCCAACTATCCAATAGCATGTAACAGTGGTGCACTGAACATCAGCCGAAAATGGTGGAGTCAACTGCTTTCAAAAGACACTTTGTAAGTTAAACATTGAAAGTGTGACTATGTACCAGAGAGAAGCTAATACAGGTGTGTTTGAGGGAAAGGATGTATTCAAACAAACATGGACCAGCAGATGCAAATTGCTTACTTATGAGTCCATTGCAATTGTGTGCTCCCCTTTTGTCTTGATCATGTAGGAACAGTATTCAAATTTGAACAACTTAAGTTTGATTGGATGTAGTGGCCTGCCGCCATGTGCACTTACCCGAAGCATCAAAATACCTGATCAATCCACTAAGGTGTAGATATGGTTAACACATCGCAACAATGGCTAGTGAAGATGACCAAGGGGTGTAAAGCCAATATACTTCTAATGTAAGTACATTTCAAAGAATAACCAAACATCAGTACAGTTACATAAAAATTTTATCATAGGGCAGGTGAGCTTAAATTAGATGGATAAGAATGTTGTTTTATCACAGCTACTACTGCTATTAAGGTTATTAAGTATCACAGCTGAGTCTAAGTCAAAGAGTTCAAGTTGCAGTCTTTTAAGCATGCATCCAGGAATTAGATCAATATAACACAAACATACAACACCATTTAAGTCTGGGTTCAAGGTGAATATTGTTCTCACTGAAGACTTTTTCTAGCTCATTTTCTCCAAGAAAAGACCAAAAGAAACCAAAATCTCACACACTTATTTTCACAGCTGTGCCCAATTGATCTTAAGTTAAAAAGAGAATGATGTTATCAATAATGAAACTGAAAAATGTTTTGAAATAATTCTTGAAAAGATTGGTTATTACACCCACAAAGGGTAAGGATGGACACATTCCAGGTATGCAAAAGTCAGTGCAAAAGGCTTCCTTTTACAAGTCTTTTCATGGGTCTATTTATATTTCAATGCTATTGCATATTCCGCAACAGGCAGTGACAAATGTGGGAAAATGATAATATTTTGAAGAGGGGTCTTGTCCGTGCTGGATCCTGCAAGTAATAATACAGATCAGTCTGGAAAGTTTAAGATTTTCTCTTGATGTACTTCATCAAAATTAATATTCCAAATATATATAACTTTGCAGACTTTTCCACGATGCTGAAAATCTTAATTTTCTAACATTTTTATAGGCTCTACAGTAACTGTTCCAATAACCTTCAACATTTCTGCACACATACAAGAAAAAATATGGTGACAGAACCCATGAAAGGCCTTAAACAAATTGTTTATTTGTACAGCATGCAATTGAAAGAAAGCTATCAAAATTGAAAAAAAAATTAATGTCTTTAACATGTTATTTAACATTAACTAATTACCAAGAAGAAATATTAATACACTAAATGACTCTGGAATTAATTGGAGTAATTGTTCAAAAATTGTGTGCATTATAGTGTAGTGTGATATATAAGGCAGGCTGTTCATTTCAAGAGCCAGCAAATCTAATACATTTTGGTTTCAGCCATGTAAAAACTGCCTAACACACCCAGAAACCACTAAATGCAAAACATTTTAATTTTTTTTCATGTGAAAATTGTGCAAAAACATTAACATGTAGTGTTCTACTCTAGTCTATGATCTACAGTCCAAACTGACAAAACTTAACTGTTACATGCACATTAAAGAAAACATTACAGAAATGTGAATGTTAGATAACACTTGTACCAAATGCCTTACTGATGTGTAAATATACATGGTGTATCTATGAATCAACAACTAGGTTTTATAACAATTTCCTAACAATAGCATTTCACTCAATTGCCCTCCATACTTATTCATTAAGCATTCTATACAATGACACATTTAACTTTTTACAGTTCTTTGGATGAAAAGAAATGTTCTTTTCATCTTGCTTTTAGATATGTTGAAACAATGTAAAATATACCTTGGATGATTTACTTGCATAAGAGAATATGAAATTTATTCCATATTCATCTTTCTGGTGAAAACAGGCACCTGAACAAACAATCAGTCTTGTCATCATTCCCATCCAACAGATTCAGTAATGACAAAAATGTCATTACAGTTTATGAACTGTAGCACTAATCTTCTAGATCAACAAGTCCCATTTCTGCATTGGCACCTGTGAAATTCAGTCTTAATAATAGTTAAGACAAAAAACATGGCTGCAATGGACAGATATCCAGAATACTCAAGGGCTGGCATAGAAAAGGTTTCCACTGTTTTTACTTTTCTGGGATACAAAAATCAAAATGGATCAACGAATCCCTTTCACTTTCCTCATGGGTACATGCCTGAATGCCTTATGCCAGTCTCCAGACCAATGAAGCTCCAAGAGGATATTGAATACTTGGTCCAGTGTTAAATTCTTATTGCCACAACCCCATCTGTAACAGAAAAACACCAAAAGATTCAAGGTTGGAAATTCATGTCACACATTCATGAGAAAACTTTATATACTGAAAATCATATTATAGTGACAATAGATTTGTACAACAACATATTTTTCACAAAACACAGTGATCAGCTAATTGAATACTGACTATAGGCATATAATGCTGCTAGGTTACTCCCAAAATAAAGGACATTATCATGAATTAAATTGATGTCCTACTAATTTTGAGAATTACTATAAACTGTAGCAGTGATAGCAGTCAATAGTTCCATTCAGACTCCATATAACAATGGATGATGTTAAACAGTCAAACGGGGACTGGGTGGCCGATTAGTTTAAGGTGCTCACCTTTATTGATCTCTGCCATCTCATCTCTGTTCATGTGGGTTTGAGTCTGGCTTGGCCTATGTGGATATGTGCGAAAGCTGCCAGTAGCTTCCCGTGGGTTGGTAGTTCCTACCAGGCTTTTCCCAGGTTTTTCTTCCATCAATTATCGTGGCCACAATGTATAGTATATCATGTATGGAGAAATAGCATTAAACCCAAAACAACAATAACAATCAGTCAAAAATTTAACATGGAATTATTATCCTCAAGTACTGAAAATACCTTAGATATTTGTCCAGTGGCAGCTTTGCTGTCCGAAGATTGTCACTGGTGGCTCTGGCAAATGATGCTGGCTTCTGTCCATGTGTGTCCACCAGACCTCCAATTATGATGACATCTTCACCGTTAAATTTCTCAAGAAGATTGGGAGAATTTGGTGTCAAGTACACAAGTTTTTCACAGGGAAACAATTCAAGATAATGTTTCTCTGTACGTTCCAAAAAGGAACTATCACAATGTGTACCCTCAACTTTCTTCAGAAGTTTGCAATAAAGTCCATTAGGATTAATATTGCAAGCAATCATATTAAACGGTGTGATCGCCCTTTTATTGTTAGAATAACACATATTTAGCTGGTATATTAAGCTCTTGATTTCTTTAGGTATCATCATATCTTCATAGCCCATATCAAATACAATAGTAGGACTGTTGTACAGCATAGCATTACAAAGCTTCTTTTTATTAAACTCATCTATCATTCTCTCAGAAATGATTGGGAATTTTCTTATCTCTGATTCCATCCTATTTTTAAGTACTTCAAGCCTCTCTCTTTTTTTCAGTTGTTCTTTTTCTTTCCTACGTTCCTTAGTTGAATGATGCATTAGGTATTTTAAACGCTTAGTAAATGATGGCATCTCATGAAGTTCCAGCCAAATATCATCCGTCATAACTTGAGGAACCTGAAAATAGTTAATTTTTTCATTTTATTCTTTTTGTTAATGTGGCAGAAATTGCCTTTTCAGTCAATTATTCAAATAATTTATTTTCCAATGTTGAGCAAAATTCAATAGTAATTCAGCCTCTAGAGTGCCGACAAGCATATCCAGACAGATACAAGATTACCTCATTAATTTTCATAGATCTTGCTGACAAGCATATCCAGACAGATACAAGATTACCTCATTAATATTCATAGATCTTGCTGACAAGCATATCCAGACAGATACAAGATTACCTCATTAATATGCATAGATCTTGCTGACAAGCATATCCAGACAGATACAAGATTACCTCATTAATATTCATAGATCTTGCTGACAAGCATATCCAGACAGATACAAGATTACCTCATTAATATGCATAGATCTTGCTGACAAGCATATCCAGACAGATACAAGATTACCTCATTAATATGCATAGATCTTGCTGACAAGCATATCCAGACAGATACAAGATTACCTCATTAATACGCACATATCTTGATCATAATTACTTATCCAAACATGATGGTAATATTGGACTACTTACCAAGTATAGTCAAAAGATCAGAAACAACAGCTGCCAGAATATTGATAAGCTCAGCCAATCAGATGCATGTTATATTATTTAATATGCATGAATTTAATTTATAATCATACTCGACCAAGATCTTAATTACTACATAAGCCTAGTTTATCAAGCCTCTTCAAAACCCTATTAAAAAATATAGTCTCTAGAGTGGTACAAAAACCTCAGCCAAGATCACCTCACAAACATTCATAGATCTAACTGAAGACAAAAAAAATCATCCAAAATCTCTATAATATTGGTATACTTAATTTCCATGTGTAATTAATATCAGGTTAGGTCTCAAGTGGTCTAAAAAGTTCAGCCAGATGATCAATGAACAAACAATTGGCCAGGCAATTCCACCTCATTAGATGGACAAGCCTTTATATGGTAAAAATATTTATTTGTAGTCTTTGTACACATTTGTCACTGTAAGTTCTCTTTGGATTGTAATCTGATTGTTTAATTTCAACTACTGGTACAATCAACAAACTTGTGTTGATAATTATTACAACTCCACTAAGTAAGATATTGATGATTCTGAAACAACTGACAGATATCTGATTATAAAATATCATGAATTCTGAGAAGATAAATTGTTGATGGGTTAAGTTGATTTTATTACCAGGCAGGTAAAATTTATTTTTATTTATCTGGTGGGCAAGTGGGAAAAAAAATGAAATTTGCCAGATTGTTTGAACATGGCTGGAAACAATATACAATCTACTTTAATGAAATGAAGATCAATGGAACAGTAAAAAAAAAAATGGGGATTAAATTTTGAGCATGTGACACAAATCTCAAAATACACAAAATGGCTGTGCTCAAGATGTAGTCTTCTGCAGAAGAATGAAAAATCATACCTTGTGTGGACGCTTTATCTTTATTAGTTCATATTCTAACTTCAAGTAATGAAGTTTCTTCTGCTCTTCAGAATTAAACATATGTATCCTCTCCTGTGCTGAAGGTTTCTTGCAACTGTCCTCACTATCATCTTTAATGACCAGAGGTGACCATGACAGACAGTGGGTGGAACTGGGAATAGCTAAAACCAGAGGATTTACTGATGCTGGATGACCTAAGGAGATTTTTCTGAGCAATATTCTTATTGCCATTGCATTAACCTGAAAAGAAAACTGCATATAAATATGAAAGAATGAGGCAGATGTAATGGTTATAGCCTTCAACCAGAATGAGGCAGATGTAATGGTTATAGCCTTCAACCAGAATGAGGCAGATGTAATGGTTATAGCCTTCAACCAGAATGAGGCAGATGTAATGGTTATAGCCTTCAACCAGAATGAGGCAGATGTAATGGTTATAGCCTTCAACCAGAATGAGGCAGATGTAATGGTTATAGCCTTCAACCAGAATGAGGCAGATGTAATGGTTATAGCCTTCAACCAGAATGAGGCAGATGTAATGGTTATAGCCTTCAACCAGAATGAGGCAGATGTAATGGTTATAGCCTTCAACCAGAATGAGGCAGATGTAATGGTTATAGCCTTCAACCAGAATGAGGCAGATGTAATGGTTATAGCCTTCAACCAGAATGAGGTAGATGTAATGGTTATAGCCTTCAACCAGAATGAGGCAGATGTAATGGTTATAGCCTTCAACCAGAATGAGGCAGATGTAATGGTTATAGCCTTCAACCAGAATGAGGCAGATGTAATGGTTATAGCCTTTAACCAAAATATTAAAAATATCGGACAAATACTTATTACGTAAGCTTACAAAGAAACATATGTCTACATGCAAAAGACAAAGTACAGTATTTGCAATACCAAACATTTTTGAGAAATAAATCAAGGAATACAATTTTATGAACTGAGGATTTAACTACTTACTGCCAACTATTAAGTTAATACTGGCCTATTCCAACTGCAACAGACTGCTAATTCTTTTATATATAGAAATACCAAAATAATTGTATCTTCCCTGAAAAATGTGTTGGCCCTCTGAAAAATGCACAGTAAGTGGTGTCTAATAAATACCAAGTGACAATGTGAATTTAAAGTACAATTTTCAATGTACAATTTAAACCACTTTAAATTGTTTAGACCCAAATTTATATCCTTCTCTTTTTCTGTTCCGTTTCTCTTCTCTTATGGTTTAATTTCACATCTTTTCTGGTTAATATACATATATATGTATATATATATATATATATATATACATATATATGTATATATATATATATATATATATATATATATATATATATATATACACACAACAGTACTTTAATAAAAGTTGATGTATCTGCTTGAGATAAACATCACTGTGAAGAGAACCATATCTTATTAAAAAAAAACACATTTTACTACTTTACTAAGAGAATCTGATGACTCATGTTTTTTTCAATATGCAGTATTGTTTATATACATGGTAAAGATATTGCATACATTGTGAAAATATGAGTATAGATTTACATCTTTAGCAATTTTGAGCAGTCTTACAATGCCACTTTCTCTTTCACAAAAGAATTTGATAATTGGATACCAGTTTGGAATGGAAATGCCAAAGTTGTACAGTGCCACTGGGGAATATTTGATATGTATATTTAAATATCTTGCTAACCATTGATCACATGGAGTCAAAACTTTCAGATACATCTACAGCATATATCATCATACTTCACAATTTTTATAGGTATGTATGTAACATGGGTCTACCTTTAATATTGACATTTCTTATGCTGATTTTTATTTTCTAGTGGAATGTGATATTGAACATTTCATAAAAATAGTAAAAGTTACTATTAGAGTGTATCATCCAGTAACATGTTTCTATGATCACCTATTTCCATGCATATATATTTCACACACATATTAAAGCAAACCACAAGTTGTATAATTCCAGAACACATTATGCAGGCACTTTTGCATACAATCTTTCAAACCTATATAATGTGTTTCAAAAAAGGATAAGTGGACAATTTAATTTTAGTGTCTCCTCCAATGTTACTAATCTTCAGCCATTCTGATGCATGCAATTATTGCTTATTCACACAAGAAACTAAAGTGCACAATTCAACAAATCCACTTACCCAACACCCAGAACAAGTTCAAATTCAGTTGAGGCATACTCAAGTTTGCAAGGTACTTGATAGAGTCACTCAGTGAGAGGGACTTTTGTTCAGTTTATATCTGTAATGCTTTTATGTTTTGCAAGCTTTATACTTTGTGATTATGCCACAGTACATATACATGTATAAGAATTTTTACCTAGTATTTGTATGCACAGCATTTTTCAATTACATAACTGTCCACAGTTTATTTCATTTATTGATGTTTTTGTCACATAATATACTGTCAAGGTCTGTCATTTCCATCTTGTCATTAATGTTAATGTCAGTCTAGCATTTTCTCATGCAGACATATTATCTTGAAAGCAAGTTTTGACAAGTAGGAACTAAATATTTATATTTTAACAGTTATATTTTAATTTCAGTATTTTGTAATGTATATGGGATGTGCAGACTTTCCAGTTCTAACCTAGCAACAGGCAGTCTGTGAGCTCCAAATATGCAGTGTAATATACATAGCAATATGTTGTGGGTTCTCATACAATTACACAGATTTGAAAAAAAAAATAGAAGTTACATCTTCACAGAAGATCTGTGCAAGGCCCTCTCCTAACATTTACTATCAAAAATAGTTAAATATTAGAAAAAAATGATCTCTTCTCAGTTCACTCATGAACTTATTAATGTAGTTATTGTTGTTGTCATTGTTTTGAGTTTATCACCATTTCTCAATGTAAAATAGGCAACATGGGATGGCTAGCATAACTGGTGGAGGAAGAACCTGGTAAAACCCTGGTAAGAACCACCAACACACAGGAAGCTACAGGAATCCTTTTGCACATATTCACATTGGCCAAGCCTGATACTCAAATATGTATGAATGAGCTACCTCCCAAATTTGTACCTTATTTCAAACTGTTCTATTGTTCAATTTATGATGGTTCAATGGAAAAATCAAAATAGAGGAATTGATCCTATGGAAGTATTTTTTATCTTACTGATACATATTTACCTCAAGAGTAGGAAGAAAAATATCCATTTTATTATTGTTCCATTTCTGTTCAAAAGTTCTTTTCTGTTTGATTTTATAAAGTTAGAACTGTCACATGCATACTATGAGTGATCAGTTATTGAAATTTGCTGCAATCAACAAAATTTTTAAGATTAAGCATAAATCTCCAATGCCTTTTCAAACATATTTATTATACTTTACATTAAATCTTACTAAGACTTAGATTTTGGAACCTCCAATGCAAAAATGCTTCAACATCTAACATTCCAATAATAGTACAAGTAAACATCAGGCTGTCAAACAGCATACTATTAGTTACCATAGCTACTTTCCAAACTTTCAGAGCAACATTTCTGAACCAAACTTTACAATAAAAATTGAAAAAGTAACCGACTGTATTCATTGCTGTGTATGAATGAAGCTTTTGGCAAAAAAGTAGGTTAAGTATCAATTATTTAATAAATCATGTTAAATAGTTAGCAAAAGATGGTAAAATACACCATCTAAGGTCTGATCATAACCGGCTTTTTGCAAAAGATGGTAAAATACCCAATCTGTAGTCTGATCATAACCGGCTTTCTGCAATAGATTGTAAAATACCCATCTGTGGTCTGATCATGACCGGCTTTCTGTAGATTATGCCAATGATGTTTCAATCAATTATCATGGAATTACAATATATCAGTTTTGATCACAGTGGCTCGTATCATACATTAAACCATACCTATAAATCTTATATGCACCATACAATACTACCAGTAATTGTAGACTGCTCTGGTGGCTTAAGTGGTTAGAGCATCTGCCTCAAAAAATTGGTACTAACAGCTGCCTTGCTTGGCTTGCAGTATTAAGAGATTCGTGTTAGCACTGGTTGGCCTAGTGTCAGGATAATGCAACTGGGTGGAACAGGATGCCACAAGACTACACCATAACACCCCAGTGCTAGACATCACTAGAAACTTTGCAAACATTGTAGCGAGATGACTAAAATTGTTAAAGCTATGTTAAAAATCTAAATCACACACACACATGCCTTTTGTATACTTTATATATATATATATATATATATATATATATATATATATATATATATATATATATATATATAATCTTACATTTACTATATAATACTATTGTACTATAGTCTGAATATACCTCCATATTTATTTGTACCCCCATCTGTTTAAAAAATGAAAAGTACCAATTTGATAAAAGATGCACAGAATTTAGTTCATTTATTGATTTATAATTTAAAAAAAAACTGATTATGCCCAGGTAGGATCCTAATACCATTATCGTCTGGGCGTTTCATTCTAAACAGAAGTGTTATGTAAAAGACGCTCCTCTTCACCAGTCATTTCCAATTCCTGAAAAAGTCCATTTTCAGCAAAGGGGTGTATGTAAGTCCAATAAGCATGAAAGGCACAAATAATGCCAGTTAGGACCACTCTGGTCACATTCAGGTTAGAAATTATAAATCTATGAATAGATTGACTCAGACAGTTCTGAGCATTTATGTATCACAATAAATATTTCTGATATCGGAGTTGGTACAGATGCCAAAACAAATGGGGAAGTATTTTCAGACTAAAGAAAACTTAAATTTACAATATATATATATATATATATATATATATATATATATATATATATATATATATATATATATATAAATAAAACTACCAGACTGTGTGTGTATATATATATATATATATATATATATATATATATATATATATATATATATAAAAAGAATACAAATCATATGGCGAATAACAACCCTCTCAAGTGTACTGGATCCACCAAGGGATCACGTTTGTCAGGGATTAATTAAAATAGATGCAATAAACTGACGACGAACAGTACGAAACTAGTAACTAACTAGCCTAAGCGCTTTCGACTCTTAATGAGTCTTTTTCAAAGGCAAATACAAAACATAGTTACGACAAACAAATAAACACAAGCTGGTTGTATTTATAGTTTTAGCACATGTGAAGATAGAAATGTAGAGGATTACAAACGCAACGTTTTTGTGTTTATTTGTTTGTCGTAACTATGTTTTGTATTTGCCTTTGAAAAAGACTCATTAAGAGTCGAAAGCGCTTATGCTAGTTAGTTACTAGTTTCGTACTGTTCGTCGTCAGTTTATTGCATCTATATATATATATATATATATATATATATATATATATATATATATATACATATATACATATATATATATATATATATATATATATATATATATATATATATATATATATATATATATAAAGATGCAATAAACTGATGATAAACAGTACGAAACTAGTAACTAACTAGCCTAAGCGCTTTCGACTCTTAATAAATCTTTTTCAAAGGCAAATACAAAACATATATATGACAAACAAAAAAACACCAAAACGTTGTGTTTGTAAACCTCTACATGGCTGTCTCCACATGTGTTAAAACTATAAATACAACCAGCTTGTATAGACTAGTTGCGGAAACTGAAAACGGTGTATAATTCCCTAAAAGTCTACAAGCCAAAGTGACATCTATTTTGACTTTTTGTACATTTATGTAACGCAGATTATATCCCGGATATTTAATTCTATACTGGTTATTCTTATAGTAAAAATTGACGGATACTAAGAAGATTTAGAAAATGTTAAATTCTACTAGTGCATAGTTTTCATTTTCTAGTCTTCTTGGTTTAGACCGCTTGGTTTCAATGTTCTAAGGCGGCGTATCCAGTATGATTCCTTTTCCTTCCTGGTTTCGGAACTCCAGCTGTGGTTGTTAGCAATAGCGATAAGTATTATATCCCTGAAAGTGTGGCATGGGGAGGAGAAGTGTTCTGCGACCGGGCTTCTGTACTGCTTTTTTGTCATCCAATCAGATCTACGAAGGTTTATCCTTTTGTGTAGCTTTTCAGTTTCTCCGATGTACTGAAGGCCACAGATCTTACATATGATGAGATAAATCACATTCTCTGTTTTGCACGTTTTGTTTGGACCATGTATGTTTAGTTTTTCTTTAGTCACTGTGCTAGTGAATGTCTTGGTCTTTATCATATGTTGACAGGTTTACAAACATGTTTTTGTGTTTATTTGTTTGTCGTATATGTTTTGTATTTGCCTTTGAAAAAGACTCATTAAGAGTCGAAAGCGCTTAGGCTAGTTAGTTATTAGTTTCGAACTGTTCGTTGTCAGTTTATTGCATCTATTTTAATCAATCCCTGACACACGTGATCCCTTGGTTGATCCAGTACGCTTGAAAGGGTTGTTATTCGCCATATGATTTGTATTCTTTATATATATATATATATATATATATATATATATATATATATATATATATATATATATATATATATATATATATATAATGGTATTAGGCATTTCTGTGCACCTAACGTTCAATCTCTAATATTGAACAAAACGCATATTGAATTTGACTGATTGATGAAAATAAATTACTGCATTAAAAAAGAGGCAATTATCACAGAATATTCTGTTGAAAATAGTATTAATTTTGGACCCACAAATACCACTGATCTTTTCATGACTTACAATATGATGGTCAATTCTGCACACAGCTTTGAAAAGATGTAATGTTTATCCATCCGGCTGTATAAATGAAATACATTAGTTTGGACTGTTTCTGTCAGCATTTCAGTCAAGTAGTTAGGTTAGGTTTATAGCTAGTTTTACAAAATTCAGTGTAAGGATGCCAATAAATGGCAAGAGATATTAGGCAAGCTAAACCGATATTGTAAAAAATTTTAGTAAAGTTAAATGCTTTATAAAATATAAGCCATTATGTGGAAGAGAAACAACAATCAATAGGATGTAATGTGTATACAATGTCTTGTTTCTGGGGAAAAATTACTAATGAATTTAGAAACTAAATTTAGACTAGACACCCAGGAATTTCTTGAGAATCCTGTTCTAGCCGCGAGTTGACATGTTGGGTAGCAGACGATTTTGTATGTGTGCGACAAATTACTGAAAAATTATAAACTTGGTTTAAGATATTTTGAAAGGTATACATTTTCATCTTTTCAATAATGTATTTATTTGTATGATTCTTAAAGATACATAGTAAATAGGATTTTCTGGGTTACAGGTTCAAGAAGGTCATGGAGTAAGTTTTCATGTTGACAATTAGAAATCATATTTTCATATGCTTTTCGATTCAAAATGTGGTTTATTTTTGTATACTTTATGAATATCACTTTTCTTAATTAAAGTATGATCGTACTTTTTTTTAATACAAAATGGATTTTTGATCCCTTTTAACACAAGATCCAATGACATATCGTTGCGCAAAATTGGCTGATTGTGTGTGTTAGACCAACATGTAGGTCTCTGCTTTTTTTTTTTTTTTATATCTGACAGCAGCTGTCAGATATTAAACAAAAAAAGCAGAGACCTACGTGTTGGTCTATGTGTGTGTGTGTGTGTGTGTGTGTGTGTGTGTGTGTGTGACATAAGCAACTGTGCAAGTCTAAACACAAGAAAGTGTTCAGGAAGTCGATCTATTTATGTTCTAACAATTTAGCCTATCGTCTATATTCGCGAAAATATATACTTTCATTCTAAATGTTGAGCGCTGGTATCCCATGTGGCGTCCAAGCGCAATAAACACTAAGGATAAATTCAAAACGACGAAATAAAGAAAAGAAAATGTAAACAGACCCAAGTTTTATATGAAAACACACCATCAATTATTAGCAAAGCTGCTTGAAAGAATTTAAATATCAGAATGATAATTAATTATAAAAAAAAAAATAGCTTCGACGACGTAACTCCGCTCAAACGGGACGAAAATAGGTGATACTATTTTTTTTTTCTTTCCCTGTAACGGATGTTATATACCAAAATGCTGATTGACTTGTAGAAGATATATCTAAATACTTTGCAGAATCATCCGGAAAATTATTTTATTTATTTATTTATTTATTTATTTATTTATTTATTTATTTATTTATTATTATTATTATTATTATTATTATTATTATTATTATTATTATTATTATTATTATTATTATTATTGTTGTTGTTCGATGCTCAACATAATTTTTAGGTTATAGATATTGAAAATTCAAGGTTATATATATATATATATATATATATATATATATATATATATATATATATATATATATATATATATATATATATATATATATATATGTATGTATGTATGTATGTATGTATGTGTGTGTGTGTGTGTGTGTGTGTGTGTGAAACTTAAATCTGACAAACAGTTAGGGTGGATAGACATATTTAAAATAAAATAACAATACATATAACAAAGCTAAACAAGTAAGACAACATTTGACATATCAACAAAGAAATCAATGTTAATTTTAAAAGTTTAAGCAAAATTTACACAGGATATATCAAAAATAGAAAATATATTGTGCCACCAAGAATTATCCATGACAGTTTATACCACATGAGTCTGCAGTTTTATCAATAAAGCACGACAAAATTTTGACAACATGAAATCACCTATACGGTATTATAAATTAATAGGTTATTTTTTAATTCCGGTAAGGTGATTTCATTTTGTCAGAAATTTCGTCTCGCTTTATTGATAAAACTGCAGACTCCTGTGGTTTATACTATGGTACTATGTGTAGTAATGGTATTTGAGAGTTTAAAATCAAATGGCTTTGGTCAGAAAATCCCCACTCCCTCTAAAATAAATATATTCTGACATTTTTCATACCTCAGAAACCTCCGTTTCCCTTAAAAAAAATCATCCTATTTCAATTCTTTATCTTAACAAAATGATGAAATTTTGAAACCCAAAATGGATGCTGTCTCAAAACACCAACCTCCCCCAAAGTTTGAATATATAATGATGCTGTCTCAAAACCTCCACCAACCCACAAATTTTGAGTATAGGATGATGTCTAGAAAGACCCACCTACTAAGTTATGGAGAGGTTGAAAGATTGTTCCTGGACTTTAGATTTATTTCTTTTTAAACAATAAAATATTTGATAAGAGTGGATATCAAATTACGTCAGTACGACATGATTAGCAAACATTTTTAAAAGATTAAATTCAGCTTTAAGCTATAGTAACATTTTATCAAAAATATGTTAGAAACATATTTTCACCTACCTGTTTACGTATATTTATATATTTTCAGAGAAGGTTAAAAAGTATATGAATGAGGGTTTGTAACACTTTGATCTGTTTCCATAGATCAAACATTTTAAGCATTATATAGTGAAAACATTGTTTGAGATTAATTTATTTTATACCCTACCATTATTATACTTTTTGATAGTCTATTTCATCTATGCTAACTCTCATTGGCAAAATATGTTAACATACTGTCAGTAATACGAAACTCTCTTATTAAATCGTCCATATCATATTTTATGCCATGCAAATAAAATCGTATCTTACTTAGACTTAGTTCCTCCTGCGCCGTTCGGCTAATTGATCAGCGAGTGATCTCCATCGAGGTCGGTCTGTCGCAATGCTTTCATCGTCATCAAATTATATGTCCAGCACTCTAACATCTTCGTTGAAGGTGCTTTGTCATGTAGTTTGGGGCGGCCTTGTTTCCGTCTTCTCCGTGGTGTCCACAAGATGGCGTTTCTTCAATGCCTTGAGATTGGTTGCCAGAGTATGTGGCCTGCAAAACGTAGCCAGAGCTCTCTTACAATGTCTTTGAGAGGGCGGGTGCCTGATCGTTGGTGGATCTATTCATTTGTGATGTGATCCTTGTACGAGACTTGCAGGCTTCAACGCAACCATTGCTGTTGATAAGCGTTAGGCCTCCTTGCAGTCCGGGCCGATGTCTTCCACGTTTCACGTGCATAAATTGCAATCGGGATGATGATAGGTTTAGATAGCCGGATTTTCGTTACTACACTGATTTGCACGTTGGCCCAGATTGGTTGAAGTAGCTGAAAAACTGCATATCTGCCTTTCTTATTCTACAAGCGACATTGTGGTCGCCGTCGCCGACACTGGTTATGGTGCTGCCTAGATAAGTGAATTTCTCTACCTCCTCAAGTTATTGCTAAGTGAATTTCTCTACCTCCTCAAGTTATTGCTAAGTGAATTTCTCTACCTCCTCAAGTTGTTACCGACCAAACTTCACGGCGTCTCTTGCTGTGTTATATCAGATCTTCATGATATTTTTCTTATTCCCGCTTATCCTAAGTCCAACTCGGGGGAGCTTCGCGTTTCAGGCTCATTGTCATTTCCTGTCCCTTTTTATTTGTGGTGTCAAGGAGTGCAATATCATTCGCAAAGTCAAGATCAGTTTGCCGGTTTGATTTCTGCCATGGAATTCCAAAATCATCTCGGTCCATGACCTTTTGCATAACGAAGTCGATCACCATCAGGAAGAGGAAAGGAGACAGGATACATCCCTGTATGACGCAAGATTCGATGGAAAAAGAGTATGTGGTGCCTTCTTCCGTCCTGACACAGCAACTTGAGTCGAGGTAGATGTTTCTAAAAACCTAAACGAATCGCTCCAGATTGCCGTACAACCTAACTATGCTCCAAAGCGACTCGCGATGTATGCTGTCGAAGGCCTTGGTAAAATCGGCAAAGTTAATAATAAGCCACTGTTAGTTGTTCCAGGCTCGATGATGTTTCTCAGGAATAATATTTGTTCATTGCACTAATGGCCGCGATGAAAGCCAGCCTGTTCTTCACAACAGAGACAATGTTATAAGAGGGGGTTAGCCATTTATATCAGTGAAACACTACCCAGTTCTAAAATAGGAAGCATAAGTAATAAACCTTGGAAATACTTAAGTACCATTCGGTATTTATCCACACAGGATACTCGGTGATTGAGGTTTTCGATACTTATGACCGGGAAAGAAATCAACACATCTCTGCAACTGTCTAGTAATAGTTACAATGAGTGCATAGTAATCGGAAAATAGTTACAATGAGTGCATAGTAATCGGAGATTTCAATGCCCATTGCAAAAGATGGATAGGAACTCATTTAGATAAAAGAAGGAAATTAATAAAGGAATTGGTATACGGCTCTAATATTGTAATACTCGATAACGATGCACGCACCAGAATAGACCCAGAAACTGGCTCACTGTCAGCCATAGATCTAACTATTAGAAACCCCAATCTGGTTTCAAAAACAAACTGGTAAGGAGATCAGAATAGTACATTAGGACGTGACCACTTCTCTATAATCATTATTATTAATCTAACCACCCAACTCACCAACTTTACTAAAATTCCAAGATAGAGGTTTGATAAAACCAATTTGGATACATTCAGATCCATACTGACCAGTGTAAACATAGAAAATATCCGAGACAGCAACATAGGCACATTAAACCAGAATATAATAGTAAATCTAGAATTGGCCGCAACCAGGAACATTCCCATGACAGGTAGTTTAAACATCCCAATGCTAAAACCGTCAGTCCCTTGGTGGAACAAAGATTGCGAAAAAACATTGATGGAAAAGAAAAAAACCCTAAACAGATTCAAACATACAGGATAATCCTTGGATTTTCTCACATACAAATCCAAGGAAACAGCAGCTAAAATAGCTATTCGTAAGGCGAAAGACAACTCGTGGCTCAAACCTAGACTTCAAATACAGTGCTGAACAGGTATGTAGCAAATTAAGGCAAGGAAAAGAAACACAACAAAACCCATACAAACAATAACAGGAGCAAAAACAAAATAAGAAAATGCAGAACTACTTGCCACATATTTTGCGGGAATGAGTAGTAACAGTAACCACACAACCCCATTCCAAATTCATCGAAAAATGGTGGAAAACAAATTTTCTCACCTCTTTCATTTTCATGATTTGGAAAAGAACAATAGCCCGCTAACAAAGATTTTAGCATTCAGAATGGAAATCTGCGCTCAAGAGAAAGAAATTGATAATACCCGGAGAAGACAACTTAGGATACGAAATTTACAAGAATATACTAGAAAATATGGAAATCGCAATTCTCGACCTTATTAACACATCATGGAGTACCAGAAAAATAGCCCAGAAATGAAAAAAGACATCAATCCAAATTCCAGGAAATGGCAAAGGTCCAACATATATACAACGATGGAAACGATAACTAATAACATGTTCAACATCACCTAGAAAGCAAGTAATTGATTTCCAAAAATCAAAGCGGCTT
Organism: Potamilus streckersoni; assembly: GCA_016746295.1. Lineage (NCBI taxonomy): Eukaryota > Metazoa > Mollusca > Bivalvia > Unionida > Unionidae > Potamilus > Potamilus streckersoni. Next base: position 408,963 of record JAEAOA010001785.1, on the reverse strand, counting down.
ACGCAATAGAAGATCCACACTAGATCAATTATTTAGGCTAGAATCATGCATCAAATTAGCATTTAACGCTAGAGAAAATGCAACAACAACCACATTGTAATCATTCTCGACATAGAAAAAGCCTTGGATCTGGTGTGGACGAACGGCCTAGTTGCGAAATTAAACCACTATAGTATCAATGGCCACATGCACCGGTGGATAGCCAACTTCTTAAATGAACGCCAGATCAGGACAAGAATAGGGTAACAATACTCAGAAACCCATATAATGGAGAATGGCACACTTCAGGGAAGTGTCTTAAGTCCTACTCTATTCAACATAATGGTCAATGACCTAGAGCGCTCGGTCGACCTACCCAAACTAGATTTATCTTAGTTTGCGGATGACAGCGGCATCTGGAAGGCTGGAAACTTCTCCAGTAATCAAATGATAATGGAAATTCAAGAGAGCCTAAACCAAATCAGCCGCTGGGCGTACAAACGAGAATTTAAAATTTCCAGAGGACAAATAGTACGAGTAATGTTCTCCCCAAAAATTAAATACCACTATAAATTATGCAACCTTTTACATCCAAGGTGAGCAAATAAAATTCAAAAAGTTAGCAAAATTTTTATCATGTTTTTCTAACAACATCTTGCGTGGAACGACCACATATCGGAACTTGTCCGAACACGCAATGAAGGTCTAAACCTTCTCCGAAATATTAAAGGAATAACCGACCAATATACGCTTTTGACACTATATAGATCACTCATAAAGTCTAAACTGAATTATGGGTGTCAAGTTTATGCACCAGCAAAACCAAACTTACTAACAAAACTGGATACTATGCAGTCCAAGGCTTTACGTGTATTTACAGGAACGCATAAAAATATCCCCCAAAGAACTTAATATACTTTCAGGAGAACCACCACTAACACTAAGAACAGAAGAGCTAATATTTAGATATGCGGCAAGAATCTCGATACATGACGATTCTCACCCCACCAAATAAATTATCAGAAGATGCAACACTGCAATTAGAACCAAATCCACCAGGAGGAACAAATATATGCCAATTAAGCAGGGCACTATATATACTAAGCCTACAATCAGACCAAATTTAATTTCCTGATCCAATATAATGGACATGTAAAAATCCAAAATCAACTTACAAGCAATAAAATTTGGATCGAGAAACGAACATCCACTACAAATAAGATCAAAAATACTAACACATTGACGTCTCCCACAGTGACTACATCAAAATCTACACTGACTGGTCCAAAGCCAATAATCACGAGAGAACAGAGGCCGTTGTATATTTACCAGAAAAGAATACAGAACTAGGTAACAGACTCCCAGACAACTATTCCATTTATACATCTGAAATTTGGGCTTAAATGGAATCACTCAACAGGGTTCAATCAAACAATATCCACAAATGTACAAGTATTAGTGGTTCACTCAGTGTTCTAAACTCACCATAAACCGGACACTGACAGCATAGACAATTTCATTAAAGATACCAATCTCCTCTTAAAAGAACTTGGAAAAAACCCGAATCAAATCATAGAATTTATGTGGGTACAATCTCATATCGACATCTCTGGAAAGGAAAAAGCAGATCTAGCAGCAAAGTTCAAACTCAAAGAAATCGAACACAATAAGCTCAGCTATAGCACCAAGAAAATGTATAACATCATAAAAAAAGAAAAAAATAATTGAAAAATGGCAATATGAATGGGACAACTACCCAAAGGAACGGAACGTACACTATATTCTATCCAAAAAATCCAGTGTACTGGAATGTCAAGAGAGTCCTGTGGCCAAAACACCGAAGTTTGTTAATAAACACTATCAAAATATCATTAATAAAACTAAAACTGGAAGAACCTTATTAGCCAGTAATTTCGGAAAATACTTACCCATCAACATGGTTTGGGTACCCACCTGCTCTCACTGTCTAACCCATATCATTCAGGGCTTGATCGATTTACTTCTTTTGTTTTGTTTCCTAATATTATCACTTTATCCGAAAGCCTATTTTCAGCCATCGGCTCCGTGCTGTTGTCCGCTCATTAGGGCAACTGGGAATTCTCGCGATATATTTATAAATGGAACAATGGTAGACAGATTTACAGATTCATTGATGGAAGCAATGTAGAGAAGCGGTGTTTTGCAAAGTCTCTTAACTGATCGCAGTTCAAGTCGAGTGTGATCATACACGTCAATCAATTATGCCGCCAAAGGCAAAGAAACAAGCAAATGTTTGTATTTATATAAGCTTTACTGTAGCCCAGGATATGTAATGACTGGTATCTCTCCTATAGTCCTACAACGTAAGCCATATCACCCAGATATTTTTCTTCTGGTTGGGTGATAGGACCAAAATAAACCAACAAGTTCTATGTCTTACATTGTAGGACTAGTATCTCTCCTATACATAGTTCGCAGGAGTTTGCAGTTTTATCAGTAAAACGCGCCGAAATTTCTTGATAAAACTGCAGACTCCTGTGCATAGTCCTACAACGTAAGTCCCATCACCCAGATATAGAAACAAAACAAAAACAGCACATGCTATATCTTACATTGTAGGACTATCCTATACATAGTTCTACAACATATGATTTTTTTATATTTCAACACCTAAACATAAATAGCAAGGACAATGTCTTACATTGTATGATAGTTCTGTACCTATTGCGATTTTCCTTAACATTGGAAACTGCCCTCCACTGATTACAAAAGACAAATAAAATAAAACAGAAAAAATGAAGGATATAAAAAATACACAATTTTTAGGCATTTCATTGATTTATAGATTATAACCAGATTATTGCCAGGGGGTCCTGTCAACTTGTTGACTTTTTGAATCATTAAGTGTTTCTTCAGCATTGTCATCACCATATTTGTTTGGGCCAGTCAGTGTTTTCAAGCAGTATGTGATATAGTTTAAAAATTTCAATAATTCCATAATTTTTCTAATTTACATCTTTGAATAAATGTATACAAGAATTCCTCCTATTTATTTGTTAAGTTTGCTTTAGAAATATTAAAACTGAACATTGCAAATATTGGATGCAGACAACAGTTTTCTGTGAAATAGACTACAGAAAGGACAGTGAGGAGTCTCTTAACATTGAGAACTGATATTTGTGTTGAAATACCAGTAATACAACAGTGCTAAGTGCTTCTTGGTGATAGGTTAGAAATTAATATCAATGCAAGAAATGACTAAGTTTTGTGCATGTTTTATATCCTTGATGCTTGTCATTTCTAAGATAGGCGGGAAAGGTATAAACAAACAGGATGGTATGCAAATACTGTAGTTGTGTTCATGATTATTTACCTTCACCTTTTTGGAAATAAATGCTATTCGGATTTGATGCTCATTATATCTTAAAGATGAGATGGGTTTTTTTTAGTACAGCATACATAAAATAAAAGCTTAAAGAAAATTGATATAATGCACAAAACTTATCCATTTCATTCAGCAATTATAACTTCTAATCCAGTTATCACTAGGGGGTCACTAACACTCAGTTTGTTGGAATTCATAAGATGAATCCACTTGATATAAACAAGCAGACAAATTGATGACAGTCCTTTCTGGTTTCACAAACAGTTAATATTTCTAAAGCAAATTGAAGAAATCAAAAGAAGGAACTCTTTTATGCATGTGTTCAGAGAGATGCAAGTATTTGCATACTGTCCCTTTTGTACACTCCCCCATCCACTGAATAGAAGTCATTAAAGGCTATAAAAAATGCATACAGCTTTTAATAGTCATTTAATTTATTCATTATAATTTCTAACCTGATTGACTCCTGGGGGTCCCAAACACTGTCAGATGTTTAGTAATTCACTGTCTTTGAAAAGTCTCAGTTTTAAGTTTTGGATTTACATCTCATTGAAGATATGTATACAAGAGTTCAGCCTGTTTATTTGATCATGTTGATTATAAATAGACATTGCAGATATTGGATACAGACAGTGCAGCTTTTACTGAAATAGACTGTTCTATAAAATAGAAATGGATAGTGAGCAGTCTGACTGCTTGTTTACATTGGGAGCTTCCATTGCCATGAAATGCCAGTAATTTGACAGTGTTAGTGACCTGACTCATTGGCAGCCATCAAGTTAGTAATTTTATAATTATAAATCTATGATTGAAATGACAAAATTTGATGCATTGTTATGTCTGTGACGCTTTTTATTTTTGAAATTGGTAGGGGGTACTAACAGGAGGGTATGTGAATACTATAAATTACATCATTATAATTAGAAATGGAGATAAATACTAAAGGAGCTGCCACATCCTTTTATATAATCAACAAAATAACAGTCTAAAAGATTCACAATTAATTTAGAATCAACTTCCTCAAAATGAAGTTGTAATGTTGAAGGTACTTGATATTGGTTTGAATGGATGAACACTATAGCTTGATATCTCTGCATGTGATATTACAGGAGTTGTTTGACATTGATATAGAAATGTTTTTGGAAACCATTTTTTGTAGTAAAACTTTAGAAACTACTAAATTTTAAATTTGTTTGATAAAATGACAGTTGGATAAATATAGTATATTTTGTTTATTTTGTAATTATACTGTAATCTAGGTACTCCTGTCAGTTAAAATTAATTACAATGTGTAGTGCCTGTTGTGGACTTTTGAAGTCATATGGCAAAAATATGTTGCATATTTTTCTCTTTTTTTCTTTTTTAAAATTTGTTATTCTTTTATTATCCCTGTAATAGGTTGACCATTGAGTTGGGGAACCATACCAAGGTCACTTTACAATCAAACATTTCTTGTTTCCAGATAAACTAGAGATATAAAATATCTATATTAAAAGAAAAAGAAAAAAAGACAACACACACTCATACCCACATGCATATGGCACGCAATCTCATTAGATGATCAAGCTAAATAGATGAATACATGTTGGTGACATAGGCTTTTAGGGGCCCCAAGTGGTCTAAAGTGCTCTCTGTTACAGATCACTGCCATCTCACCTCTGTCTTCGTAAGTTGGAGTCTAGGATTCAGGAATGTGGATATGTGAGAAAGCTTGCCAGTAGCTTCTCGTGGGTCAGTGGTTCTTTCCTGTGATTTCCCGGTTTCTTCCTCCACCATTAATTCTGGCCGACATGAATAGCCTAACGTGCTGAAAAATGGCATTAAGCCCAACAACAACAACATAGGCTTTTGAAACTAGTGTGTTGTTCCTGTTTACAATCCAATCAGATACATGTTATTATTCATCTTTTGAGGTACATTTTTTAAGAAATTAGTCCTCCTTTTTGTTTACTTAGCAGCATATTTTTCAATGTTCTTATACATTACAAATCTCTGCTTAAAATCATAAATGGAAGGATTTTGTATATTGAATCTGCAAGTATAAATGTGATATTTTGCCAAAATAAGCAAAAACTTACACAAACTGTCCAGTTCATTTCCTAAAAGTGTTTCTTTTTTGGACAAATGTACAATATTTGGGCAAGAAGGTGCAAAATGTTCAGTAAAACTGTACCATAACTGTGAAGTAATATTGCAATCATAAAAGAGATGTTTAATACTTTCATTTTCTCTTACAAAACATGTTGTCGTCCAATACGTTAATTTTTTTCAAAAAGTCATTAGTAGTGATTATTCTGTGGATTTATTTAAAGTTAAAAGAGATCAATTTGGTATTCTTGTTACAAAATTTTGCCCAGCTATAAATCTCATATCACTCCTCACTACTTATATTTGTATTCAATACTTGCATCCAAGATTCTTGCTCAGCAGTATGTTGCCTTTTAGCCCTTTTTAAAAGATCATTGTAAACAAATTTAAGTGAATTATGTTTTTGCAGATCCATTATTTTATCCTCCTGCTTATCAAAATTATTACATGCTAAATGTTTGTTTTATGGCTTTTTTCCATGCTTTTGGAATTTTGGATATTAAGGAGAAGTATTTCAGGAAGTCACCACTTCTAGTTTTTTATCATTTCAAAAGGTAATAAATTGCCATGATCATCTACTAAATCATTCAAAATCATTCAAAATTTAAAAACTGGCTTCTGTCCAGGATATGTTTTGATAGAACATTCTAGGAGGGGATAAAATTAAAAATACTCATGGATAAGAACTCATTTGCACTTTGAGGTTCCTCTTTCCAATAAGATACTGCCAAAATGACATCTCTCCAGAAACTGTTTTTAATGAGCTTACAAAATTCTTCTAATTTCCTTCTCCCTAAGTTCCAAATATACTTTTCATTTCTGAATATAGTTGTATTGGCTAAGTTCTGCCAAGCTCCATTTTTCATTTTCCAGCAATCTTTTTACCCCTTATCTTAATATACCTAATAAATGAGAACATATGTGTCATATTGAGTCCTCCATTGTTCTCCGGGGCTACTAATATATCACTTTTAAATCTCTCTACTTTTCCACCTAATACAAATTTAAATAATGTATGATTTAGTTCTGCTTCAACTTTGGCTGATGGATTTGGAAGTGCTGAGAAAAGATGTATAAATACGGGCAGAACAAAGGTTTTTACAACAATTACCTTACCAACAACTGATAGATGTCTTTGACTCCAGCTTGCTAATATTCATTTTGCCTTTGTTAGTTTCTTCATATAATTAATTTCTACCATTTGTTGTAAATCTAGCGAAAAATCTATGCCCAGGAGTGTAAAGTTTGAGGAAGACCAAATTAGGCCCATATCATGACATTCTTTCATTAGAAAATTTTTTGTTTCCAATCCAAATGGCTTTTGTTTTTATGTTACATTTAAGTCCAGATAATAGAAAAAAACCTTGCAAGATATTCATAGCTGCTTTAAGAGAAAGTTAAGATCCATCAAGAATAATAAAAGCATACTGACCCAATTTATATTCATTGACATCAAAGATCAGTCTCCCTACATATACATTTTGCTTTAAAGTTATAGCTAAAATCTCAACCACAATAATAAATGAAGTAAGTAGGCTTTTATTATCATGATCTCATTTGGATATGATTAGTGATGTTCATGCATGTTAATAACATGATCTTTCATTTGAATATCTGAGCTTGTCAGCAGGTTTACTTCTGATCAAATTTGTATTATTAAGTATGACTTTAATAAGTAGCTGAATCTATTTATTTTTATGATGTAATTGTATCTTTGACTGAGCTTGTTACTAAAATGGAGACTGGATTTCATTTAAACTTGTAATCACCACAATAAGAAAGGTGGTGTTATCTTTTAGATTGTATTATAAGTGACAACTGTGCTTGTCCTTTTCATGACCATAATGCTACTGGCTAAGTTTACTGTCTACTTTTCCAGCAGAACCCTCTGCTTTTGTAACACTTATATTGACCCTCTGATTTTGTAACACTTATATTGACCCTCTGCTTTTGTAACACTTATATTGACCCTCTGCTTTTGTAACACTTATATTGACCCTCTGCTTTTGTAACACTGTTATATTGTTGCATTGACTTAGCCTTGTACTTTTATTTTTGAGCAGGCTGTTTGGATATTAATGAATTGATCTTGCATCTGATTGTCTGATCTTGTCACTTGAATTCTGGAAACTAGTTCTCATCCAGTTTTGATAAAACTTGGTATATAGGTTTATATCATTAAGATCCCAGATAAAATTGATACAAGCAAGAGGCAGTGGATAATAATTATACCTTTATGTTTGGAAATAATTTTTATCAGGCTGTAGGTAAAATGGACAAGATACTGAATTTGGGGGAGAGTTTAAATAAGTTGTGTTCTTAAAATACTACATATTAAGCCTGCTTAATCAAGTAGTCAACTGTTTAAGTTATGTATGCCCGGAGGGCAATATCTGATACAATTAGACCTTTTGCTTGACAATTGACTAGAGCAGGTGGGATGCAAGATGAGCCATTATAGGGCTGTAATTAAGTGAACAAATTCTTACCATTCTCCTGTGTCTGTTTTATTTAAAACTATTGATGTCAGTGCAGTCATGTGTTGTATACTAAATTTCTAACCTGGAACATGTTAGAACATGATAGAACATAGTTTTATAACAAATCAAATCATTACAGAGTGAGTATGCTGCAATAGTACATGACATGTAACCAAACTCATGAAGAAAATTAATATAAGCAATAGTCCAATGACCAATGGCAGGCATGTAATAGTTTATTAAACTGATAATTTAAATGAAAAGGATCTATTTAAATAAGGTTCTGTTATGTGAATTTGCATGTGTATTTCACAATTGAATCTCTGCTTCTTGTGTCCTTTAGGATCGTGATGGAACCACTTCCTCCCAAGCTGCTGGTCCCAGTCAGACAATGAACCAGGCAGTGAAAGCTGCTGCCAGCATGGACAGAGGGGAGATAGAGAGGAAGACTAATGATCTTGTCCAGTACCTCCTTATTATGGACCAAAAGAAAATACCAATCAAAAAGCAAGGTGATGGAGTTTTATCTTTAATGTTTGTGGTCATTTTGTATACCTTAGGAATAACTTCACTGGCAGTTTTAAGGTTTTTGTTACTGTTTTATAAAGTCTTATATCATGACTTCAGGTTGCTGTGATTTGATTGGTTAAACTGCCACCTGCAGTTTATGCTAAGACATTATAACTCTTCCATATGTACATGTTGCCAATTCCAACAGATCATCTATCTTGGAAGCAGTGTACCTTGTCAGAGCATTCAATTTCTGGTGGGTAAAATTGATTACTAATAATTAAAGGAATTTATTATACTTAAGTGTTAAATATACAGACTTAATGGGGAAAGTATTTATTATATACTTAAGTGTGAAATATGTGAAATATAGAGGAGGAGAAATTATTTTTTTCTTTTTCATTCATATATTTTCACGTGAAAATATACAATTTCCCATTATCTCATGCAATGCTTGATTGTGTGTGCCTACTAAAGTTGTACCTGCAAGGAGAATGAGTTCTTTGTGAGCTAGAACAATAAATGGAAACTACCTTGCATTTCAAACATAGAAATTAATGCATGATAAATTAATTTTCCCAGATACAGTTGACTTCTCTTTGAAGTTATTTCCCCTTACTTTAACAGCAACAACAACAAAGCTTCATCAGACTTGCATTGTTTTCAGATAGAATCAAACAGTTGACAAAATGACGCAAATGTAATTTTCTGTGACAAATAAGGTTGACCCAGTCCGATTTCTTAAGTCATGCATATTTATATGATCTGGCTATGAAAGTAAGGTGAATTTTTGAAAAGTGGGTGGGGGTAAGTATTCTACTGAAGAGTGAGTTTAATCTTCAAAACTTCAATTCTGGAGCAAATTTGGTAGATAATACATAAACTTTTTTCACATAAGTTGCAGATCTGGATCAATGCAGTAGAACAGACAATATAGACCCAGATCTGCTGGCAAAAAATGTGCTGGCAGATTATGATCCATGTTCAGTTGGACTTAATTTATAAACAAATATCTTTGGAATATCTTTGGTATTCTTTGGTTTGTACTTGAAAGTACAGCCTAAATTCAAAGTTTCCAGGGACTAAATTGGGGAGATCAGTGCTCACAATCCAAGAAAGTTGGTCCAAATCAGGGAGATTAGCATAATGGTACATTTTTGTTGTAAATTTAAGCCTGAAAAATGCACATTGCACCATAATTTATCTACAATGAATAAAGGATCTCAAATGAGTAACGATTTAGTATTGAATTTATGAAACAAGTTGAATAATGTCCAGCTTTTGCGATCCTTGGTGAGATTGAGATTTGAGATTCTTTTTATCGCATATTTTTTATTTCAGTGGAAATTATTTAGATTGATAGAAGAACAAATAATTTTGTTCATTCTGACAGTGTACCTTTCATTTGTTTTGCCTAAAATATAGTCCCAAACAAAGTTGAACTAGTATAATTAGATTGTACTGTTTTACAAACTATAAATCAAAGAAAATGCTTCCATCCAAATAAACAGAACATTTTGTAACCACAAAATCATTTTTCAAAAAAGAATTATAAATGCAATGTGATGCTGCCACATTGTTTTATGGTAAGCAGTCTCAGTACAGCAGGCCGACAGTAGAATATACGTGGACCCTAAAATGTATGTTTAAAAAGGTTACATTGTTGCAATTTTTATGTGAAATGGATTACCGGATGCAAATGCAAAAAGTCCCACATTTATTGCAATGCATTTGTGACCTGATATTTCTCATGCTTGATTTGAAAAATAGACTGCAAAGAAGACGCCAGCAAATTTTTTTGTATCAGAATTACATCTCATATATGCTATGTAAAGATGCTGTGGTTGGATAAAGATTTGTCAGTTAGGACAGTGGTTCCCAACCCCCGGGCCATGGACCGGTACCGGGCCGCTGATCAAATGGTACCAGGACGCCCATGGAACATTAAATTATTTCCATTATATTTACTGTAGTGTATTTCTCTCGGATTTGTGCAAATTGCCATGGATGAGAGGTTAACCAGGAGCTGAGAGATGTCACCTAAAAATGTTAAATCACTTTATATTCAATTTTTGGTGTAACTGTATTTTATTTTGAAGGCATGTTTAAATACAATTAAATTAAAATTTTTAATTCAGAACAATCTAAAATATAAACAATCAATGTCCATCCCCCCTCCCTCAGCAGGCCGCTGTAAAATTATCAAATGTTGACCGGTCCTCGGCAATAAAAAGGTTGGGGTCCACTGAGTTAGGAGACCCATTTATGTCCAGATTATTCTCCGAACAGATGTGAGTTTGTTAGACTACTGGACAATCTGGGAGACTTTGCATGTATCATACAGACTCAAACCTGTCAATACCAATCACTTATGGGTAAAGTCAAACCTGTTAATACCAATCACTTATGGGTAAACTCAAACCTGTCAATACCAATCACTTATGGGTAAACTCAAACCTGTCAATACCAATCACTTATGGATTAACTCAAACCTGTCAATACCAATCACTTATGGGTAGTGGCAAAACTAGATTTTGTACAGATGACCACTGTGCACAAATTTTCGGTTTCTAATGAATTTTTGAATATAATACCATTTGTTGAATATCATTGTTATTATTATTATTATTATTATTATTATTATTATTATTATTATTATTATTATTAAGTTGGTTTTATGTCCACTGTACAGCAAAATCATAATCAGTTTTATTTTGTTTTCTCCCAGATTTATATCCACACAAGTTAACTCTATCCAGCTGACTTTGATCCTTGCTAGAAGTGAAATTATCACCAACATAAAAATACAAACTAATCTTAATTTTTTCATGCTATAAACAAACAATAGCTGGATTAGTCAGTCACTCAACTCAAGAAGTTCTGAAGAAAGTTGGCTTGTGAGAAGCCTGTGATGAACATAAAATTTAAAGAAGTCATGTATGGTTATTCATTGGTAACCACAAAACTGAAACTTCATCTACCATCACTGTCACATTTTGAAAATTGAATGACCCCTGACCCTGATAAAATGGGACATAACTTGTATCTTTTCTCCAGGATGAACACATCTAAATATATCTGTCACACTGGCACAGGTGACTTCCATTTTGTCTGTAATAATACAACTACTTTTCCAACCATCCAGCAAACCAGTTGTATCAATCCTATCCTCAAATGGTAAAATCTGCCTTGCTTTCAAAGCTCACCTGTTGACACCTTGGATTTTGACTGTAAGTTTGACTGGAGTTAAGTACAATCATGATATGATTCACACCGTATGCCATTATGTAAATAATTCCTTGTTCACCAAACAAAAGTGTTTAATTTGTATATTTGGAGCAGTCCTGCTGATATGCTTCATTGACTGCTTATGGCAAGTTGAAACCAGTGTTTGATGAGGAATTACTGGCTGTTGACTGGAGAACTTAGATGGCCATTAAATACAAGGCATTTATACAGGAAATTTGCGGGGTGGGTGGGTGGAATAGAATGGCCATTCTGACTTTGTGAATGCTGAACACATGTATGTTGCATAGGTCACACTACCAGGCAAAGTGGGCGACTGAGTCATCTAAAAAAATGTAAACTTCGCCTTCATTTAGGAAAGAAAAAATGACTGCCCTGTGAATTTTTTAGAGGTACATTGACTGTCAATACCTTTTGAGATACCCCCTAACTTAGGTTAGTTCCATTGTTGTGTTGTATCGAAATGTATTCATCAAACCATCAGTAGCTAGAACTAATTTTGATATCGATTACACAGACAAATTTTTGCTCATTCACAGGCATGTATTTTGATAGTTGATTAACCATTAACCTTTTCCTGAGAAAGTTAGTATCTATCATTATCGCTACCAGATTTTTTGCATGTTATCCAACAATGATAAAACATGCAAACTTGTGTTTCGAAGCTTAACAACAGTATGTTACTAGCAATTTGTGTTTTAAGAACAGAATTGGTAATCTGGATTGTTTAACTGCCTCTTGTACACAACTTCATCATAAAATTAGTTTGAAACTATAGTGAACCAGTAACAGGGAAATACTGGCACACATTGCTATGTCTGAGAAGTACCAGTTTATTGGACTGTCTATTTTAATAAATTGTCGTTCAGATATATTCAGAAAAATATACAATTTAAAGAAAGCAAAGTCTAGGTATTATATTATTTAAGATTTAACTTTAAAATGCAATTATGAAGGTCAGAAACATAGATAATACTATGTTGTGGAAAAAATATGTGAAGTGTTGTAATTTCAAAGTTGCTTTCTTACGTCACTCATATTTGTGAAAATGCAGAAAAAGCTGAGAAGCATATACTATTTAACCAATGCCTAAAATACTACAAGTACTTAGACTAATAAATAAATCATAAATTTGCAATCCTATCAAGTTACTGTTGTAATGAAGCAAAGTGAGTGATTACACATTATGAAAACCCCTCCTTCCAAAAATAGATGCACTCAAGTCTGTGTTGTTTTGGTTGAATAAAAGGGTTTAGTTCAAATTCTAACTTTAAAGAAGCTATGTCTGAAATTTTATTCATTTTAATGTGTTATGTATGAATAGTTATGGTAATGTTTTATCCACAACAAAGAAATGAGGAGGATCAGTATGATATGAAGACACATGTGCATTTGACCTCTTTGAAAGTGCCAATTTTGAGAAAATATATTTTAAATAAAAATATTTTTTAAAAACAAATTAAGGGCAGTTTTTTAAGCATTTTTACAAACTTGCAATTACAATAATGTAATTCAGTTACTCAGTTCAAGTTTGTTACAATGTAGTTTTTATTATTCTCTTTTAGTCATATGACCAAAAAACTCAGATAATTTTCGACTTGAAAATAAAGTATTGCTTAAATTCAATGTGAATGCAAATATGCATACTGCAAAAATGCATACTGCAAAATAGAGGTCATAATTCAAATAAGAGAACATATATATATTAATTCTCCCTGTTCTGTCCAAAAAAGCTTGACCCTCGATGTTGAGATGTGGATTATAGTTTTAGGTGATTCTTGTGACTTTGAGGAAGAATATTTTTAAAGATGGGATTGATGATTACAAACACCTTGTCCAGGAAAATTCTTGATAGTGAACACTCCAACCAGTGTGGAGGAAAAAGAGGAAGAGAAAATAGTATACAGCTCATTTTTATCATAGACCATGATTTTTTAATTTAGTAACCTTGAAAACATATTGCATTATTGTATGCTATTGTTTTTGGAAAAATTAGTTCCAGTTTCCAATTACTTACTTTAAGTATTATATTATTTCAGATATCAACAAGCATGTGTTAAAAGATGCCAGCAAAGCATTCCCAGTTATCTTTGAAAAAGCCACAGAGAGACTAGAAAAGGTATATTCTCTGTTATGCCCATTTACAACATCATTATTAGCATATAGTGTTGCCCATCTCCAGACATATCTGGTATCCTTGGTTTTAAAAGAATTGGAAACTTCAAATGGTCATACATCTTTTTAATTGTGTCATGTAAAATGTTTTGCTTTTTTCCATTCTTTTATTTTAAAATGTTTTTTGAGCACATGTAGAGAGACATTTCTTTCTTTAAGTGCATTGAAAATGGGATGTTTTCTCTGCAAAATAAGTCTTATTCTAATATTCTCACAGAAAACAGGGCTGGATTCTTTTAGAAGTAATATTATACAGATGTGTTTTTTAATGGAATATTACATCAGCTGTGTAGAAGACAGTATTTGATACTGTGAAATTTAATTGACAAGAGGAAAAATGCTCTGGCATAATTTGAATCAAAATGTATCATTTGTTTATTTTCAAGTTTTTTTATTCCATAAATAAATTTCTGTAAAACCTTACACTTAAAAGAAAGCCACCATGCTCTATTTTGGTACAATATCTCTCCTGGGCAACATTCTTTTGAGGGGAAAACTGTCTGTGCACATATAAAACTAAAATTTCTATCTAGCTTATCACCTCTACTGGGACCATCAAGGTCATATTCACCAATTACCCGAGATTCATCAGGTTTGAGTAAAAAGAAAATATCAGAAAGGAAGTACAATAGGAATTGGATCCTTGAGTATTTGTGGAAAATAAATATGAAATATTGAACAGAGAAAGAGAGAGAAAAACCGAAAATGGATGGAAAAAAATCAATATTCCAAAGGAGGGGGTGATCATATAGATGACAAATACCCAAATACCTCACAGTATAAACTATATAGGAGTCTATACAAATGTATATGGATAAAAAATGTGCTATGATGATGCAGGATGCATTCATTTTTATGCTATGAAGTAGGCAGAAAAAAGCATATATAGACATTTTGGGAGATCTTTCACACTATACACCACTACCTCGATAACTCGCACACATTGGGGTCCAAAAACATCGACTGCATTATAAACGTGGGCACGAATTATCAAGGGACCTATAAAAAACAACAAAACAAAGGGATCGATGTACAGGCAAAAGGGGTGAGTGGGTTGGATTGGCATGTTAGTGTTGAATACTCAATAATCGTGTTATGATTAACTGTGATTAAATATCTTTTCATAGTGGTGTACTTTGTTTACTTTTCCTCACAGTAACAATAATTTCAGGATGACTTACAGTATATTGAGGAGATCATAAAAGCATTATTCCACATGGTTTCCATTTGTTTACCACATTTACAACTTTGCACATTGTGTACTACATCATAAATGTTTGTGTTGAATTGGATAAATTCTAGTTTTATTGTTTGATGCTAAGTAGATTTTTCCTACAAAAAATTGACACTCATTTTGAAAAAAACAATGTTAATCAATCGATAGGTAGATTTGATTGTGGTAGAAGTAAAATGAAATTTCTTTTACAAGGTTAGCCATTACCAACATTAATTAAATGGGTCTACAAATTTGAAATAATGTTAATTAGAACATAATATTTGCAGTTTTTGACACATTTGACAAATATCACTTTACATTTTGAAAACATCTGTTCATTTTTTTATACTCTTTAATTTCTCTGCCGCCTCTGTGTATTGTTCACAGATGATTATCTCTCTGAGCTGGTATGGATAATAACATGCAGTTTTCTGATTCGCTGTGCATATTTCTCCTGACAATGAATTTTGTTTAATTCTATGTTGGCGCTGCAATCTCCAAAGTCATCCATGGCTTGCCCTAAAACAAGATTCATTCTCAGCAATTGTTTAGTTCATTGCAAACATTGGATTTCGCTTACCATTATGAACCCTATCTACCATGCACAGCTTATAAGTCACTGAGTACACCTTTCGCTAACTTCCTTTGCTCTAAATGGTCCCATTTACAAATGATTAGAATACATTACTGATATTTTATACTTTAGTGATGTTAAGTACATAATAATGTAAAACAGTTTTTGACTGGTCAAATAAAATGAATTTTGAGAACGGTTATGACCTCAAGAACTTATGCTGAAATTGGCATGCCTTTGATTTTTTTTTATTGTACTTCCCTTGCTTGATTTGATACAAAAGACATATTCAAAGTGATAAAACAACACAGGTCTCTTTTAATTGATTTTTAAAAAAATGCAACAAACACTTCCTCAAGTTATTGATCAAAACAAAGCCTGCATTTTATTAGGTTCTTACAGAAGTACTCACAAGTTTTGATGTGACAATCGATTGACTCTTTTCATGTTTTCATAGAAGAGAATATGTTGCAGTTATAGTGTTTACACGGAAGCAAAATTAAAGGATTAGAACGTTAATTTCACATAGCAAGACATTTAATTGGTATTTATTTCATTCTCTGTTGCCACCTTGTTAGCATTTACCAGAATTTTCCTATTTGTTTACAGAGTATTGACAATTATTTCTCTCAAAAATCCAAAACATAATATGAGACATCTTAATAGAACTTGCAAATTTCACAATATGGATTTTATCTTTACGGCAATAATCACCATTTTTAATGATATAATGAGCTACCATATTTCATGTATTTTTCAATCCAGCTACAATTAATTGAATTACGGCTAATCCTTCTGTTGTTTATTTTAAATATACCAATAAAATAGTTTTATTTAATCATCAGAGAAAACTGATTACCTTTGAAGTACTGATTGCTGTGTATAGATGCAAAGTAAATGGAAAAAATCTCAATCAGAATTATATACTCTCAAAAGTGCAACTTTATTATGGGTAAACATAAGTTAGATGTTGCGTGTTCATCATCTCATCCTAGGAGAATGTTAACATTTTAGATTTAATGCAAATTATCAGACAACACAGTCACTGAACCAGATGTTATACCTGACAGTCCAACATCATCTACATGTAGAGATGGTAGTAATGCTTCAAGTGCAAAAACCAAATTATGATGTATGGGTCAAAAGTTCCCGAAAATTGTTTGACAACTGGAAACTTGAGTGTCTGTGGCTAAGATATAATACAAATTTAAAGGAGATGTTCTGTGATATATGTTTCAAGGTACAAGTCATCAATTCATTTACAGCTGGCTGTGATTCTATTAATTTTGTTCATTCATCTTTTACTTTTGCTAAATCCCGTGTTATGACTCCAGGGACTTAAACTATGCAACCAGAAATAGCAAAACAAACAAGTTTTACATCATTGAAAATAATTTATTTCTCAAAATGCAGGAGTTAAAGAATTAAATTCATTTACAGCATGGTGAATGAATTCCTATTTCCTAAAAGTCCTTTAAATTACAATAGTTCCAAGAAATCCAAATAAGTTCCAACAAAAATAGCCCCTCCTGTGTTTAAGTTTCATCAGATGTACAGCAAGATTTCCAAAGGATTCAATTAGTCACTGAATAAATTTATTTAATACCATATGGTTATTCTATAGTGTCATGCAATAATAAAATTTTTTTACAAACCAAGCTGAGAGACTGAATCTGAAAACATGCAGATGGGGACCTACCATCAGGAATTTTTTGCAGTATATTGAAGCATTGTCTTCACTAAATATTAACAGTTTTTTCTGGTCCAATACACATGAAGTTCTCAAAGGACAAACCATTTCTCCCTGTAGATTGTGTAAAAACCCCTCC
Source organism: Potamilus streckersoni (assembly GCA_016746295.1). Lineage (NCBI taxonomy): Eukaryota > Metazoa > Mollusca > Bivalvia > Unionida > Unionidae > Potamilus > Potamilus streckersoni. Next base: position 391,502 of record JAEAOA010001785.1, on the reverse strand, counting down.
TATTTGTCCCATTTGATAGTCTAGTCAGCTGTGCCGAAACTGCACACTAACTTAAACTAAAGTATAGACTCAAACCTCTTGGACATACTTCAAAGAATTCGCCTGTTCTATAGTGAGTAAAAGCACATGCAGTTGACAAATAAACAATGCCCATTTTGTTATAATTAGCAATGCCTAAAAATGAATGTGAATTTATGTTAACAGTTCAGATGTGGTCTCAAGCTACCATACATGTGATAACAATTTCCCACATTTTATATCCCACCTTATTTCCTTATCCTTTACTCATATATGCATACAACACTGTTTACTAAACAACACATTTATTCAGAATTGGGGGGGGGCACATATGCTCCATGATATGTTTCTTCATTCCTTCTTTTAATTTAATGATGGCAATTAATGCTTATATGTATACAGTACATTGGTGACAGGTGTTAACTCATGTAAGTTTCATTGGTGGGAATGGAGATCCTAGTTTGCTTATCGAGAAAAAATCTACAGCATTCAGTGATCATACTTGGGATTTAGGAAGCAATTCACTGAAAGTAAAACATGTAAATCGCTGCAAAATAAATTTCTGAACTATTAGTTGACAGAGATGTACCCTGTGAAGCTAGACACAAAAAGGGGAAAAGCATTTAATTCCTAAATTCGTGAACTTGACGGTAGCATTATACGTCACTTATCTTACATTATAAAGTATGATGATAGGCTTTTGGTATTACATTGTCATTAACTAAAGTTTCTTAAAAAACCGTCATGTGATGATTTATTTTGTAATGTTATGACTATTGTTTTGTATTACTTGTTGTCAATAAAGTTATAACTATCCAATCTTTTTCAATTTTCATTGCCTATTACTACTTGTTCTGGCAACATTTTTTGAAAATTGGCAAAAAATTATTGAGATTGTCAATTTTTGAAGTGACAACTTTTTTGAAAGCCAGCCCTGATAATACACTTGTATTTTTTGGTTTCATAGCATCCAATGTTTCACATTCAAAGGTTTATCTCCATAGTCATGACCACTGATCAGTTTTAATCCATTTTTTCATGACTCTAGTGCCCTTTAAGGTCAGGCAGTGAAGCTTAGTTACTTCATGTGTTTTTCTAGTAACTCTTCAGCTTTGTTGCAAAGATCACAGATTTCTTGACTGTACATTTGTATGATGTCACCATTGTACTTGAGGAACAAGTGTGATATTATTGAGAATAAGCTCTTTTAAGTAACTTTAAACTGGATTTATATTGTCAGCATTGATTTTTCACTAAAGACTTATTATAATGTCTCGAAAGTCCTAAATGTAAATGGTGCCAATCAGACCTCCATGGCAGCCGTGTTGAAAATCTTTTTATTATGGGTCCTCTGAAAGAGTCACATCAACATAGGCTTGCCACCAAAATACTCCTAATGATGTCTGGTTGGTACTAAATGAAACTGATGTTGCTCTTACAACTAATATACATCTTGCTGTCATTAATCTACACGAATGGATGACCATATCGACATGTAATTTTCACCAAAACATTTATTTAGATATCTTGTTGAAATAAAAATGGTGTGAATGTTACATATGATATACTGCAGTGGTAGCTATCTTGAAAATCTTTTTTTTTATCCCCTCAGTGACTTTTGTAGAAGAAATTTCACAATGTTCAGTGGGAATTGTCAGGTGACCGTTTGTAAAGCTGGTTGTTATTGAAGGCTTGACTGCACATTATTTTTTACCCAATATTTCTAAAGTAATTTATTTTACATGTTTCAGATATTTGGTGTAAAAGTTGTGGAACTGCAGGATAAACTAAAAGGAAGCTACATCCTAGTCAACAAATTAGATGTCGGTGAACACAATCCAGCAGAAGTATGGCAAGTTTACACAAGTTTTCCATATTTCATAATTAGACTTTGTGACATGGCTTTATATCATCAAAAGCTCAGACCAAGTTGAGATTCATGCATACTAATGGAGTGATATTACATCTGATTGGATAACCTTGTTAAAATTCTGGAGGTCATATTTTTATTCATTTGTTTTAAAAATCAAATTTGGAATATGTCGCTCTAAACTAGTTGCCACTGCAGACTGATACCAGTTTTAGACTCAATGAGATCTTTACTACTAATTAAATGTATGTTGTACTTAACTTTGCTATAAAAGTGGCAAAATGTTAGAACTCCAGCATCACTTGGCTTGTATGTTTAATGGATGTCTTGTCTCAAAAACATATGTTTGACTTTCATTGTCTCTTTTACAGGCCTGATGAAGAAACTGCAAAGACAGGTCTCTTGATGGTTCTACTCAGCCTCATCTTTATGAATGGAAATATCATGCTGGACAGTTAGTGCAATTTATTTGTACATTTTGTTTATACCACTGCCATGAATATATATCATTTGTATAATAGCATTAAGCCTGTCCATCCACTGCATATATGCTTACATTCATGCACATACATCCAGCAGTTTTGTATAGAACTGCTTTAACATTAATGTCATTGCTCTCTGCTGTGCTTTTCCAGAGTTATGGTCCTGTTTATACATAAGTTGCAATCTTAGGTGCCAGTCATCTTCAATTATCGTACTTTGTGGATGGTTTACATATGGATAATTAAGAACTCAATAAATATCAGACTCAAAAGTTGAAAGGGCAAGGTCACTGTAACTGAAAGAAAGAAATGATGCCATTGTATATGTGGCATTCATAGCAGTCTTTCTAGTATGAAAAGTATGGTATATCTTGTGTGTTCTTTAAGTCAGACAGTTTTTGATGAATTGTACTGAAACTTAACAGATGTTATTAACATGGGGCCAACATACACATATATTTCAGTTTTTGCCCAACAGTGCATTATTTTCAAAGTTTAGTACCATTTTGGTGTAAAGGTATATTTTATATACTTCAGGATCTCAAATGGGTAATGATTTCATATGGAATTTATGAAATGAGTGAAATAATTTCCTGCTTTTTTTGAGACACTGTTTTATGGAGATCACTCATTATGCATGAAATCAACTGATTTACTCACATACTGGGTCCATTTGATTTTATACACAACTGTTTGTGTTTTACTCTGAAGTAAATTACAACATTAGACATTTTTCCTCCTGTATGAATTTTCAGTTAAACTATATTTCAAGCCCAAATACAAGTTTCATTTTAGAAACAACCAATACATTGGCCCTTCCCTCTTGAATGGTTCCCCATTACCAGTGGCCACCACTCCTTATGGCCAGAATCCATCAACACTGACAAGTTTATATTTAAAAGTACCCCTCATGAAAGACCATCCAGCTAGTTAATGTGGCCATCATATTAGTGCAAAAAAATAAAATTTACCCCTCAAAGCAGCCAGATTTTATTTTTTAACATATATCCAGAACCAATATTTTATTCTATAGCATTTATTAAGTAATCTGTGTTGACTAAAATACAAATACCACTAAGGTTAATATTATATCATTTATGCCTCACGAAAAGCCATATTTATTCCATAAAGTAAAAAAAAACCTTGAGTTTTAATCCTTACAAAAATGTAAGTATGAATAATCTGATTGGCCTTACTGTTGTATTATCATGAGATATTTGGTTTAGTCACTAATAATTGTTCAATTACAATTATTGAACAGTAGTAATTGGGCCAAATCTGTCAAAACAAATCTTAGTTTACAAGCCTTTCATCATTTTATCTAAAAATTATTTTTATATGTATTTATTATTCATATTGATAAAAACAGAACCCTTGAAAAGGCTGTTTTCATAACATATGCAGTCATATGCAATCGAAAGTATTGGACAAAATTTCTACAAAAGGCACTCAACTGACTCTTGAAATTGGCTATTAGGTGACATAGGCATCTTGCTTGACATTTTGAGCCTTTTTTAAGGGTAAAAATACATAGGGAGAACACAGCTTTATCATTATCCTGCTGTATCTCAGCTGTTATACTATAATTACCATTTTTACTTAGAATTTTCCTCTACAGCACTTCACTTCATATTGCCAGTGAAAAACAGGGGACATAAATTACTGTAATTTGCTTGTTTGAATTTTTTATATAATTTTTTTTAATTTCAGCTCAAATCTGGCATACTCTCAAGAAGTTTGGAATTGAACAAGAGTGAGTTACATTTTACTGGATTCAAAGCATGTTTCCTATATCTATAGATATTTAAGCAATCTGTCTTATCTCAAATTTCAAATGAAAAATGTAGCAACTGATCAAGCAACCTTCTAATTTCCATTTTATGCTGAAGAAGGAGCATAATATGGTCTGATATTTATCCAGCTGTCTGTTAGCAACTTAGTTTCATCAAAATTACTAGGAATTATTATCTTTAGTTTGCTGCTGTCTTCACTTACCAACCTCTGTAGACTGCTTGCATTAGTACAAGGAAGTGATGAGATATGATTATGATTTTTAACATGGCTTTAACAATTTTTAAGTCATATAGCAACAATGTCTGCAGTGTGGCAGTTTAATGTTGTGTCTAGCACTGGGGCATCATGCCGCAAACATGTAGCATGATGTCCCGCCCAGTCACATTAACCTGACACCAGGCCGGCCATTCCTAACACTAACCTCTTAATCCTGAGCATCAAGTGAGGCAGCTGTTAGTACCAGTTTTGTAAGTCTTTGGTATGACTCGACTGGGGATCAAACCCTCGACCTCCTGCATCTGAGATATGTGCTCTAAGCGCAAGGCAATCGGAGAAGTCCGTTAGTACAAGGAAGTACCCCATTTAATTTAGGGGTCCAGTTGAGAAAAGAACAGTTTGTTTTTACATATTATATAAGAGTCCTCCACCATCTACAGATACAAATAATACTCGATTTACACTCTTTCATTTTAACACCATTTATAATGAAGAAATAAACATTAAATTTGCATCACTGTGCTTGTTTTTACACCATTACTAACACCATGTGCCATGACTTTTTCTTAGCTCACATATACATATTTACATTACTTTCACTTTGCACCAGTTTTGATGTATGCCATATGTAATGTGGGGATTTAAAACATTACATTAAACCCCTCCTTAATTAAGTTGGCATTGTTAGCAAGGGAATGATCTCCATTGTTGTTCCCCAATGTGGACAGATAGATGGAACATTACAGATAAGCTGAGCAAATAATCAAAAAAAAATAAATAATAACTAGCCCACTTTCAGTAAATAAAATACAAATTTTAATCAGTTAACATATAATCAAAAGAAAATAACTTTTATTCAACAGATTTACTAAATTAAATGTATTCAGTTAAAGTATAACCAAACTTCACTTTCCAATAATTAATGCATAGCCAAATTTAACCAACTGATTTACAGAGACAGAATTTAGTGACAGTACACTTTCATCATTTTACGAGTGTTGAATTTGAGTGCAAGCATAGACAGCATCACCTGGCCTGTTTCCACGTCTAGTATGTGTACTTTGGTCCTCTTCAACCCTGGACTATTCCGACCTCTCATAGATGTAGTATTCTCCTTGACTCATTGGGTTCTTTGACTTATTCCCTGCTTCCTTCTCTCTCTCTCAGTTTGAAGCTGCTTCCTTAATACTGTTTCTTTCCAAACAAAGTGTCCTGGCCTAAAGCATGTCCTTCTTTTAAAGACAGCTATCATGCCCGTTTCTATGAGTTTCCTTTTTATGAAGAAACCCTACTCACTAGGCTTCTCTGGAGTTGGTCTTAGCCTTCTTACAAGGAAACTCTGACTAAAGAATTTTGGCAAAGGATAATCCTAAATTGTTTCCCAAAGTGTACACATATAATTTCCCTGACCAATTAGAAATAACTGTTCATAAAATTTCCCTCCAAAATCAGGTCTAACATCAGACATCACTAGCCTAATGTATGCTTCAATTGGCTTCCTTTGAAAAATCAATTGTTTGATATTTGCTTCTTTTTGAACAATTACGGTTGAGTTCTATCAAGCGCTCATAACTGTACCAACAAAATTGACCCAGTTAGATACTAATGAAGCTTAACGTAACCCCTTTTATGTGTTCAAAGATGAAATAAAGAAATAATTGGTGAACTTTCTCCAGACCTTTCAGACTTGACTATGTTAACTTCAAAGTACAATTTACATAACCTAAAGTTTCACCAAGTGCTCAAAATTCAACACATGACACCATAAAGCCAGGAACACATCTTTGGAGTCAATAGAGTGTTGCAAGTAACCTCATAAGTTTTAAGGTCAGAAATTCAACCATTATGATCACTGTGGCATGAAGGAGAAATATTTCCAAATAAAAACATTAGATCTGAACCAAATTTTGTGGATGCCTTGTAATGCATAAAAGGGAAAAGTCTGTTGATTTAGAGGTAAAAGTCCAGGCTCACTGTGACAGAAAAATAAATGTAGTTTCAGTTATCATCCATTTCCATCTCCATAGTTTGTGGATAGCTTGAACATTTGATAAGAAAGAAACATACTGATTTGGGGGCCAAAAGGTCAAAGTCACTTTGAATAAAGAAACATTTTTTTGTTTAATAACTTTACTATCTTGATAAAAAAAGTATGTGGAAAACTTTTGAAGAGGCATATTTATTAATTTTGGGGTCAAAAGATCAAGAACTTTGTGGTACAGAAATGAAAAATTAAGTTTTGTATTGTAACTTTAGTTATAAAAAACAAGTTCCCTGACCAAATTTGGGATAGCTTTCTCTTAGGATAATAAATAGAGCTGTAGATTCTGGGGCTAATGGTTAAACATCATAGTCACGGTAAGTATAAAAAAAATAATAGTTTCTCTATATTTTGTTTACTTTAAAACCATATACCTTGACCAGAGGTCAAGATTTTGAGATCCCTTAATCTTCTACATCAAGTCTTCCCTTCCATTGCTTACTCTGTTAACTTTTGACTGAGGCATATGTGTAATGTGCTTAATTTGAATACTTCTGAATATGGGGAATGTAATGTGCTTAACCTGAGGACTTTTGAATATGGGGTATGTGTAATGTGCTTAATTTGAATACTTCTGAATATGGGGAATGTAATGTGCTTAACCTAAGGACTTTTGAATATGGGGTATGTGTATAATGTGCTTAATTTGAGTACTTCTGAATATGGGGAATGTAATGTGTTTAACCTGAAAACTTTTTGAATATGGAGTATGCATGTAATGTGCTTAATCTGAGGACTTCTGAATATGGAACATGTGTGTAACATGTTTAATCTGGACTTCTGAATATGGGGTAAATGTGTAATGTGCTTAATCTGAGGACTTCTGAATATGGAGCATGTGTTACATGTTTAATCTGTGGACTTCTGAATATGGGACATGTGTGTAATGTGCTTAATCTGAGGACTTCTGAATATGGAGCATGTGTTACATGCTTAATCTATGGATGTTTTAATATGGGGCATGTGTGTAATGTGCCTTATCTATGGACTAATGAATATGGGGCATATGTGTAACATGCTTAATCTATGGACATCTTAATATGGGGCATGTGTGTAATGTGCTGTACTTGGTACTCCTGTTCTTATGGTACAGATTTTCAAACCATGGAGTATTGAGATAATCCATGTTTACTTAAATTGCTTTCTTGCAGGATCCATCAATTATTCTGAAAATAAATTATAGAAAGTAGTTAATTTAATTATCATCATTATCATTGTTAAATTCAAGTACATTTTACATTAACTAATAATATTGTCATTTTAAAAATTGCTTTGTGATATTGTGAATTAAAAGTTTTCAGATGATGGTGGTTTAGTTAAATTCATTTTTTTAATTGATCATATATACAGATAGTCTTACACATTTGCAGTCAACATCACGAGGTTTTTGGAGATGTAAAAAAGTTAATTACACAAGAGTTTGTGAGGCAAGGTTACATTGAGATTGTACGACAGACCAACACAGATCCTCCTGTTAATGAATTGAAATGGGGGCAGCGAGCTAAACATGAAACTACTAAGAGAAAAGTCCTTACTTTTGTCTGTCAGGTAAGTTAACATAGTCTACAACCATTGCAGTTTTTCAAGCAGGTGGAATCTACATTTTTCTTTGCCCATATAATGGGAAAATATTTTACATAGCCAGTCTCTTAGTTGTAAACTTCTCTGTCTTTCCCTCTTTCATGTGAATACATGGAGACATTAAGCAAGCTATTATTGGCCAAAGTGGGTGTGTAACAAAGCTTGTCAGTAGCTTTCCATGGGTCATTGGTTCTTCCTGGGTTCTTACACCACCCAAATATACTGACCATCATGTATGGCCCATCATGTGTTGAAATAGAGCATTAAACCCAGAAAAACAAATTTCAGTAAATGATTTTGCTCTTGCTGTTAGGTCTCACAATAGTCTTTGGAAATCCATTTATGTATTTTATTCATTCAAGTATTTGTTTCACATAGTACTTGCTTCAGTTAAGCGTTTTTTATGTTAATGTTTTTGTTTCCATTTGTTATTTCAACATAGGATAGCATAATGCAAGCAAGGATAAGTAATTACTACCCATTTAAAGTTCATGAATTTTTGCTTTATTGTACTTTTTTGTGTGTTCACAATTCGTTAGTGATTGCATATAGATAGCCCTATGGGATCACTCAAACCTTGCTTATATTTGCACAGGATACATATCAATATCATGTAACTCATTTGTAGTCTTGATTTTTATTCCATTTTTTTCTTTTAAATTGTAATAGATTTACATTGCAGTATTGTATTTGTAGTTGTTGCATAAACTACATATAGTATCATATATAATCACTTAGGAGACTTTTTTAAATCAATCCCCAATTTGTATGGCAGCAAAAAGCTAATTTCTCATTGACCCTCCAGTTCTTGACAGTTGGGGTGTATTTTTCAAGTTGGATCCATCAGTAAAGGGTGATTTATCATCAATGAGTAAGTTACACTTCAGAAAAATAAATTAGCCAGATTGGGTGAATAGCTAAATAGATTGAACAAATGGAGACAGAACCAGTGTAAAATAAATAAAAAACTTATTGAGTGGAATATGTCATAAATAAATTGACAACTTAAATTTTGTCTATTGTCATGTAATAAAATCCATAGAAATCCCAAATGCTTGACATTTTGAATCTATTTGTATGATAAATCTATGAATTCTGGTATAGGTCACATACCCGTATAAATATAGAAGCTGAGAATGATCTGATTTATAATATACCATACTATGTTAATTGAGAACATTTTACAAATAAGCAATGAAAGTAAAGTTTAAGACTGAAAGTTTCCAATAAATGTTAGTCTAATGTCATTTGGTACAATGAGTTGACAATTGCAGTTTTGCCTCCATTTTAAAACTGTTTAAGATTTAGGGATGATACTCGGTATACGTATATATGTTATCTTTGGAAGATGTATTGTGAACCACTTCGGAATTTCTCTCTTTATGGTCAGTGTCACAAGACAATATTTAAATGTTTTCTCTCTGCTTTAATCATAAAAGCTGTTGCAGTTAAAGGGAGAAACAAGGATTGGCAACTCAAAATAAAAGTTTCATCTTCAAGGTCATGGTCACTGATCATTTTATTTCATCCCATTTCTGAACTTTTCCTTTATTGAGATAGGGTCATATCTGTCCAGTAACTTTACGGCTGTATTATGGCTCATAGATTAAATTATTGTGAAGTTTTGTTGCCTCGCCATGGTAGACCGGTGACATAAATTGACTAAATATCTCCTTAATATCTAATGATTTCACATTATAGTTTCTAATTTCACATGATTTTCTTTTCCTTCATTGTTATAACACAGCCTTCTGGGAACAAAGTAATGTCATTCACCTTAATGACTACTCCAACAGTTTTATAAAGAGGGAGCACAATTTTTGAGGTAAAATGTTTTGCTTGATGCTACTTTTACAAAATAGTAAGTAGTAAATCCGGTGTAATAAAAACATAACACAATTTTATGGCAGATTTACAACAATGACATGGAGCCCAGACAGTGGACGTCACAGTGGCAAGATGTTCTTCACTCCGAGGGTAGAAAGGATGACGTAGAACAGATCAATTAGATCAAGTGCATCATTTTGAAAATTTTGAAGTGAAGGAAAACTATCCAGGCTATTTCTCGATATATTACTAGATTTTTTTTTTTGAAGAGCATGTCACTAGGACATGTGTTGCATTCTACATGCAAGACTGTACTGATCTCGCAGGATTTTTAAGCCAGTGTTGTGCAAATTTTGAATCGAAAAAATATATTTTTAAAATATGCTATGTTGTGTTGAATATCATATTCAGGCATCAGCCTTATATGTCGGGGTCACAGCAAGGTAAAAAAAAACAACTTTTCAGCTTGACTGTTATGTCAGGTACCACATAAAAGTTGTGAATGTTTTGGGGCTTTTTAGCTTGCTTGCACGAAGTCTAGAAAAATGTATGCTTTGCTCCCACTGTTTTGGCACTCGTGTTGGCAAATGTACACCATTTATATTTAGTTCACTATATGAACATGTGACCTTTGATGTCTTCTGACAGCTTAAATTTTTGTTTTTATTTTTAAAAAAATAATTGAAAACATTTAAACCACTAAAAATCACTTATGCGAGACTACACATAAACAAGTGGAAAACTTGTACATATTAGGGTCATATTCATTATACATTTTGACAATATTTAGAGACTTACATTACTTTTTTTTATTTATATAACTTTTGAATTTAACTAAGAGCAAATATCATATCAAGTCCACATTTATTTTAAACCTTATGCTGGGAGTAAGTTTCAGCTTTCTCAACAACAAAAAAATACTTATTTTGTATGGATGGCACCTTGAGTTATTATTTCTGAGATCAGAATGCAAACCAATGAACCCAGTATTTGTATTTAAGTAAAATATTCTATTCCTTTATGCACAGGACAGAGAAATAAAAGGTTGTTTGAAAACTTTTTTTGAATTTTTTGTAAAGACAGTTCATTGAAAGAATGGTCAGAGATGAAAAAGACTGAAAATAAGCCAGAAGTCAATGGTAGACACTCAGGCCCTTTTGTGATTGTGGGTCCAGGACAGTGCCTTTGTTAGTGGTAATGGGAGCAAAGCCTGTTGACCAAAATTTGTTCCTTAGTTTTTTCTTGTATTTGAAGCATGCCTTGCATTCTTTGTCCCTAATTTGTGTAGATCCTTACCTGTCTCCAAAATTAGTCTTGCCTTCTTTTACTCAATTGTCACAAATTAAAGGCCAGTTTTATTCCAGACTCGTGAAAATTAGCACTTGAGTACTTAAGTAGCAGATTTAAAATTCATTCTTGAATATTACTGATACACTTTTTTCTCTCTCCATAACAATTTATTCAATTGAAATAAAGGATTTTTTTCTTCAAGATATGATCCACAACAGTTAGTGTTTAAATCACTGATCAGAGATTTGTTTATTTCAATATGAATTTTATTGCATGACTCTGGAGAAACACTGATTCATTTCATGATTGGAAAAATACTGAGTTACTGTAGGACTGTAGAAACATTCATTCTAGGATTGTAGAAACACTGATTCATTGTAGAACTGTAGAAACATTGATTCATCGTAGGACTGTAGAAACATTGATTTATTGCATGAAAATCTCTGCCTAATTGTACATACATTAAATAAAAATATTTATTGTGGTCATGAATGTTACTCCTGAAAGTAATTATGCTACATACAAAATATATACATTGCTATCATTGTTTACATAGATATTAAACAATGAAAGATTTATATCCAAGTGCAGAGATCTGTAGAAGCTAAAGAACAAAGGGGAATTTCTTTAGTAACACAGTCAAAATATTTGCATGGATGAGTCATTGTACTGAAGCAATATATGTGATATATTTCACTATTATTGATGAATGTGTATTTAAAATTTCATGGCAATCCTCCAAAAGAAAATAGTAACAGTACTAGCAGTTCTTAAAAATGGTGATGCTCAGACATTAATTATGGCCACCACATCAACCATGTTGTTGAACTTCAACACAACTCCTCTTGAAATAGTGGGCATGGGATTTTCAGTGCTTATGATGTTGTCTAGTTGGTCATAAATTAAAAAATGGTGCCAAATCTGATGTCCAATATGGCCACCACAGCAGCCAGGTTGAAAATCTGGTTATTACTCCTTCTGAAAAGGAAGTCACATAAGCTTGGAATTTTCACCAAAATACTTTTTTAAATAGCTATTCTTGGACATCAAATATGGCCACCAGTGTCGATCTTGAAAACCATGTTGTCACTATTCCTTCTGAATGGGATGTCATATGTCAGCATAGTTTCAAAAGGACCTTATATAACATCTAGTTAAACCTGATTGAAAATGGTGCAGATCTAATTTAGTTAAGTCACCATGAAAGCCATTTCAGAAATGCCAAACCTAACAAGACCTAGAATGCAGTTAATTTTTTTCCATAGTTCAGACCACTTTTCATTAAGGTGTAACAAAATATGTACTGCTATTGTCAAGCTCGACAAAATGTATTTTTTAAGCCCAGAAACAGGATTTAAGACTGATGCAGCAATAGTAAATATGTTCAACTAAAAAGTTTGTTGTTTACTTGGACCTTAATAACCTCCAGTACTGTTTCACAAACTGCAGTCTCAATCCCCAAGACTTCTTGCTATATCTCAACTTAAGTAATTCTTAAAAATGTTTTAAATTTAATGTGGGATGTGGTAATCATCTTTCCTGCCATGAGATATATTCAAATCAACACAATATCCACTGAACATAAGTGTTGCCCTTCCTCTTTTTCTCCTCAATAAACTAAATAGTTCCTTACATTCTTCTGTACTAATACAACTTTTTAAGTGGTTTATTGTCCAAAAAATGTATCATGACACAATTTTTAAAAGAAAAGCAGCAGCATTACAAAATATATGCAGTTTAAAGTGTCTGCAGTACTTCTGTAAAGTGAGTCTTATTCACTGAGCCTCTCCACTGAATATGATATGAAAACAAAATCAAATAAAAAACAAACAAGTCTGTATACAGATTTTACCACAGTCATATTTCCATGATTTGTACTTTTATTCGACCAGTCTGTAGTTTTAGTGTTATTTTCATAAGACTTGCAGAAAAATCTTAAGGGTTGGCAGGTCTGTCATTTTGAAAATCTTTTTGTAAATGCCTCCTCAATGGAAAATCATATTGGCATTGGTTTTTAACCAGAAGTCTTTTATGATGTCTAGTTGGTCGTAAATGAAAATGGTTCTACTTGACAACCAATATGGCCTCCACAGTGGCCATTTCGAAAATGTTTTTTTTTTTCTTCTATTTTTCATGAGTGGAAAATCAAATAATCATGTGTTTATCAGAATACTCATGATTGTTGGTCCAAATGAAAATGAGACCAATTTAGCATCCAATGTGTCCACCATAGCAGCCATCTTAAAAATAGTATCAGTATGAAATCGAAAGTCATATTGACATGGGGTTTTAACCAGATAAATAAAATTTATAAATAAACATTTGCCTGTGATCCAGAATGGCCTCCATGACAACTATCATGAAAATCTTGTTATTGCTTCACTTCCTAAATGGATGGTCATATTCCCAAAGGTTTTTCAGTTAAAGACTAATTACATCCAATATAGCCCCAGTGATGACCGTCTTGTTAATTTTATCACTTCTTATCCTGAATGGACTTTTTATTTGACATGCAGATTTTGCTACAAAAATTGTGCAGTGTCATGTTGGCCATAAATGAAAATGGTGGCAATCTTGCATCTAATTTGGCAACAAAAGTGGCATTCTTAAAAATCCTGTTATTGCTCCAGAATATTGGAGCAGCAGTTAACAAGGACATGTTTATCTTGGATTTGTGGCCAGTAGAGCAACTCTTATTTACAATAAATACAATTCACTTTTCTGACAGAAATGAGCAGTATTTGAAAGCTGAATATAATATTTGCATTTTATGCAATACACAGGAACAGCATACTATGTTTTTGATCTCCAATTTATTATTATTCAGCAAAACACTGATAGAAATTGATAAAAAGGTCAGATTTGATAGAGCAAATTTAAAGGTAAAATTTGTTCTTCATTAATCTTTTATATTATTTCATAGAGTTCTCAAAACATTCTGTCCCTGAACCCTATTCCAAAAAGAATTGGTCTGTCAAAAACATGATTGACCACAAGTATTTATGCGATGATGAATTTCTAAGGAATATTGCAGCTTTATTCAAATTCTAAAAAAACGGTGGAGAGACTAACCAGTTTAAGTTATACTGACAGATTGAGTATAGTGAATATAGACTGAGGTATGTTTACATTGGGTCCGTCCATAAATGACGTCATGCACCGGTGGGAGGAATTTACACATTTGTGATGATGGGTGACAGGGGTGTTTAAGAAATGTGACATCACATCAAAATGCACAACTTTAAATAAAAATTACACTTAATTTTCATTCTTAATATTTTTATTTCTTATAATTTTTTAATGATGTTTTAAGTAGCTTCATGTGTATCGTGCATGAACTCAAATTAAAATGGACTCTTCCTTGAACTACCAGCACCTTTACTTGCACCAATAGTGGCTTATTCCAAATAGCATTCTTCCATTTCCAGTCTGTCAACAAAGTGAGGTTGAAATAATCTTGTTCTTGCCAAACATACTTAAACAGTTATAGCTAGACGGCGAATATTTTCAAAAGAATTTAATGCCAATTTCAGCTTTCCGGTGCCTCCTTTTTAATGCATGTTTTCTCCTACAATATTAGAGTGCAGCACCACACTAAATGCATACTACAATGACAATAAAGTGATTTGAAACATGTTAATTTGCAATAAGAAGTATGGAGGGGGCAGAGCTTTGTGACATCATATTTGAGAGGGTCTGACTTTTTGTGGAGAGGGAGTAAAAAATTGGCCAAAATCGCATGATATCATTTATGGATGGCCTAGTATCAGTTAACATATGTCCTTACTTAAACAATGACTTTAAGGGAAAATCAAGTATGATGTCACTCAAATGCCAGCTTTAAATAGAAAGAAGCCACTGTTTTGGTGAGAAAATGACTGGACATTGACTCTGGAAAGCAGGTGAATATTTGATACATGGCTTTCACTGAGGAAATTTCTTTTGGGGATTTGGGTGAGAGACTTGAGACAAAATAATTACTATGTAACGGTGAAATGGGCAAAATTGATTGTACAAGCACTTTAGATATGTTATATTACTGTAATGTTGTTGCAGCTGTAATTGTGTTTACTGTTGTAAGGTTTGAACAAGTCACTATGAATTTCCAGTGAATTATGTATGTATATCACTCATTGTAACTTTGGTAAAGCCAATTTCAATTCATATTTTTGGATGGTGATAAGATATAAATGCATAAATAAGCTCTAGTCCCAAAAAATGGAATGAAACCAAATTTTGTTTCAGTTTTCTTTAATGTGGTGTGCAACATATTACACAATGCTTTATTCTTTGTCATAGAGCATCATCTGCCTTGGATGTGGCAGGTCACTGTTTCGAACCCCAACCAGCTCATACCAAAGACTTACAAAATAATTGGTACTAGCAGTGGCACTTAGCATTAGGTTAGTGTTAGGATTGGTCAGCCTGGTGTCAGAATATGTGACTGGGTAGTACATTATGCCACATGTCTTCGGCATGATGCCCCAGTGCTATACATTACTATAAACTCACACTGCAGACACATCCTTGTACCAATGCAAGCAGTGTACAGAGGTTGGTAAATCAAGATGGCAAACTGAAGATATTAACTCCTAGTAATTTTGATGAATTAAATGGTTAGTGTTAGAACTGGTCGGCCTGGTGTCAGGATAATGTGACTGGGTGGGATATGATGCTACATGTCTGCAGCATGATGCCCCAGTGCAAGATATGACTAAAAGCTGCCAGAAATTCTAGTGATATGACTGAATTTTAAAAATCCAAACCACACACACACACACACACCACTTTCATCTTACCATATGACAAATGAAAGGTTCACAATAAAAAGTCTCAAGAACTATTTTACAAATTTCTTTCATGTTTAATGGATATCTTCAACTTCAAAATCTTACCATCAAGAACTTGGATTTTTCATGTATATATATATATATATATATATATATATATATATATATATATATATATATATATATATATATATATATATATATACTTCATAAAACTAATCTTGTTGGTATCTAAGGTAGCATGAATAAAGAGATCACATGTACAAATATGATACCCTTCATGTCTTTTTTTTAAAGCTAACCAATTGAAAATTACTGAATATACTTCTGTACAGTTCATAACCAACTGCAAACTACACAGACCTAGAGCTAAAGCTGTCAGTGGGTACTCACCTGTTGAAAATAACTCTGGTAATAAACTGGGCAACAAGGTACCCATTTAATAAAAAAAAATAATTTAAAAACCATATTTCCTGTTAAAATCAAAGATATCAGGAGTGAGCAAGACACAGAATAACATGTACATTTTGAGGCTCATGTGTGACTATTATTACCTGCTTTGCATTTTTCCATAAGACCTCCATCTAATTTCTTTATTTTCTATTTATAGTAACTGTACATGAAACAATTTCCAAGAAAAACAAATGGGTTTCATGAATGTGAAACCCCTTTACAGATTCAATTTATTTTTATATACACTTACACAGTGGACAAGATTATATTTTTAAAAAATGGTGCCAAATACTAAGCAAAACAGACTTATTAAGCAAAACATGACTCTTATAAAAGTCAAAAGTGACAGAAGAGTGGGATTTTGTTAAACTTAAAAACATGTTGCATCTGGAAAATTACAGATCAATAGCACTTTACACATTTTGAAAGAAGAATTCAACATTTATGTAATACAGCATTCATCATTGTGGACTGCATGACCATTCAGCAAAAATTAGATATTTAAACTAGCTATAGTGAAGGTTATGAATAAATCATTTATCAGTTTTTTGTGTGTCTGTACTCTCTCATACTATTCCAAGTGGATTTCGACAATTTGTGACAAGCACAGATTCAGGTAAGTAGCAAAAATAAATATGTTTTTTATAGTTTTCTGTAAATATGGCATATTATTTATATATATATATATATATATATATATATATATATATATATATATATACATATTGCCCTTTTATGCTCAGATTATGCTTCATTGCCAATTGTATATACCTTTCTCAGGACTTGGCAGTATAAACAAAGCAATTCTGGTTCACATTTAAGGCATTTTCCTTTGATCTGGTAGGTAGGTAACTGATCATTAGGATTGATTGGTACCCAGTAGATGTTTCTTAAAATTTGACAGCTGCCATTACATAATGCACTGGTAGTTCTGCATCTTTACAGAAATATTTACAAGAATAAAAGAATAAACAACATAGACCTTATCTGCTGGTGCATTTTGCAATGGCAAATCAGGGTCTATGTTGTTTCCAGGTTGACCCAACTTGCACAATATATATATATATATATATATATATATATATATATATATATATATATATATATATATATATATATATATATATATATATATATGGTATTAAACATACTATCACAGCCTGGGCTTTTAAAAATTACTAGAAGTTTCTATATTAAAGGAAGATGTGACATGCAGAATTCTCTAAAAATAGAAATCTAATTTAAAACCATTGTGCAAAATTCTCTAAATCCCTTAGAAAAGGCCTCAAATAATGGGCTGTCTTTTACATTTTTCAGCAAGAATTCTGTAAGTTGGTTTTGTCATTTTTACCAAGGAAGTTTCAATGATAACTTAATACACAAGGTGGGAACAATAGATTTCAAGTAAATTTTTTTGTCAGGTCATTCTGGGACTAGTAATGTTGAGGTTTACAAGGTTACTAAAATGAAAATGTATATTTTTCAGGAATTGGCAGGTGTGTGTTGAGATTTTTTAACTCTGTATAACTGCATGTAATTAATTTGTTGCTGACTTGCTGGAATCAACGATACTACTATATTGTGATATAAAGTATATAAAATGATAAGATGGGTAGAATGTATGCAGTCAAATTAAATCTGAGATTCACTTATCAATAGGTAGATCTGACAAGCACCTAATAGCAACTATGTTCTGTGTTCTGTTGACCTTTGATTCACCAATTAAATTGAGCTTTCACACTACTCAAAGTGTAAAACCTCATTTTAAAATTTTTCTAGCTAACAACAAATCTCCCAAACACAAATTACAATACTTTTTCTCAAAAGCTTTTGAAAACACATGGAGTCACAAAAAAACTGGAACAAAGCTCCAAAGGTTTGCAGAACATGAGCTTTTATTAGTGTTTCAAATCCTTATTGTGTAAGAGATCTCAATTTTAATCAGACTGGAGTGGATGTACTCGGTAAGCAGGTGCCATATGATAATTTTTAAGCTACAAATGTATTCACATCTATGCATTTTTATTGCTTGTCAATTTCCTCCTCCTCCAAATATTGCCATAATAATAGGTATTGTCACAATAACAGCTGCATAAATGAAAGTTACTGTCCCAATGGCATGAAATTTTAACTTTCTTTCCAAGTTTTGCTCTGTTGTTTTTAACATTGTCTCCACCTCAGGTCCAACATATACTATGCTGCCTTCATTTCCTTTTATCTTACTAGTTGCCAGTAACTTCTTAACATCCTGAATTTCTTGATCTAGATGTTTTTGTTGTGTTCTCACTAACCCTAAAACTTCATCCACTTTAGCTGTCAGGGGAGACAATTCATTTTTGTGGAGTAATTTGGCATCTGAAGATGATCTTGAAGTTTGATGTCCAATAGTTTCCCTAACATCCCCAATAAAAACCTCCACTTTCCGGTTTTGTTCTTTAAGGGAATCAAATAGTTGCATGGTGACATCCCTGTAGTCCTTGCTACTTTCTTCAGATGTTGTAACAATTTGCCGCAGCTCTTTCATTCGCATGTGATTGTTGACTGTTGTTCCAACAATTCCAATAACAGCACCAATGACAGACCCTGTTATTCCCCAATACTTCATTCTCTCTGCTCGAGCTCTCTCCTTTTCATGACTTTCTCTTAATGCTGATGAAAGGACACTAAACTGCTGTTTTTCTCCCTCCTCAAACAACTCCAATTTATTTACGACTATCTTTTCCTCTTTTATTATTTCATTTTCCTGTGTAACAAGTTTTATATAAGCATCAGTGCCACGATTGGTCTTCTCTATCTCTGCTGAAATTGCTTTCAATTTGGCCTGGATGTTGGACAACTGTTGTTGCATTGTTCGTCTTTGTTCTTGTAGCTCCCTGTATGTATTTTCTGCCTGCAACAAAATCAGAAACATCAAGAAAAAAAAAACAAAATTTAAGTTATAACTTCTGAAGTAGTGTCTGCAAGAATTTTCACTCAAACAAAAATTTCAAAAGAAAATGTCCAGTCTTGATAGTCATTACACTTTCATAATATGAAACTTGTGATTGTCTTAAATATAGGTCCCATTTCAAACAAAATGGGAATTAAGCATATGAAACTTATAATTCACTTTAGTATAATGTTCTTTTCCAGATCTACAATTAATTCATTATATACAACCTTGTTCTTGCATGTATATGTGGTGTATCACATGTATATGTGGTGTATCACATGTATATGTGGTGTATCATTTCTACTGCTTATGGTGATGAAAGCTGTTCTAATAGGACAGGGGAGAGGGAGGATAAAAAGGTCAGTCAAAGGGACTAATGCCTATTGGTCGAAAATAACTTCCAAGCAATCAAAGATAAGTCTGTTTCTTCTTTATAACTTCTAAACATCTGAACCATTTCTGATATTCTTGTTTAAGTCAAAAACACACTTTACCAAACTTGGAAACAAAACTTTTTCATGTTTTAATTGACATGTTTGCAAATAAGTGCAGTACAACAGTCATTGCCATGGCCTTGATCTTTAATTTGATTACAGAAAACAATGCTGTACCATGTCTAATTATAAAAATATAATAACATAACTACATTTGGTTAAATCTTTATGTAATAGTTTAAAAAAAAGAAATATAAAAAGTTATTCAAATTATATCATTTTAAGGTATTTAGATCCACAAACTGATAACATGATAAAATTCCATTCATACTTATTATGTTGTCATGTTTACAAACCAGTAAAACTAAAACATAAAGTCAAGACCTTTAACCATTAAATCAGTGTTAGAGTGCTGACTCTCAACTTGTTTATTCAAATGCAACTACATATAAAGCCTTATTAAACTTAGATATAAATGTACAAGTCATTGTGCTCAGTTATATATATAACTTGACCCCAAGGTCAGTTAGGTCTGGTATACAACATAATTTGGATCTGTTGGGTCTATATTGATCTACTTCAAATATTCTTTCCTTAATGATGCTAACAACATTAATGAATGGACAAGACCAAATTAAGATGTAAATACAGTTGACAGCATACAAACGATTAATGTAGGCAAGTAAAATTTGGTGTTAAACTTTTAATCATGGCCACAGGTAGTAATATAAATCAGCTCTCAAACTTATACTGGTACTGATGGACCATCCATCAATATCAGTCCAAGTCTAAAGGCTGACCTACCGGACTAAATCATTGGCACCATACCTGAACCTATACTGTAGAAAACCAATGTTCAGTCCATATTTAATCTACCTATGATGTTGTAGCCTCAACTTATTTTGTTGTTGAGGCTACGAACTGATCCCATAACATGTAATGGAGCAAAAAAAAATCCTCACTTAAGTCAGAAACAGTTAGTTTAGAAATCTACTAAATAAGTATAATCATTTTGTCAAAGAAGTTTGGCTTATTTTGAACTTATTAGGCCCTTACACGTAAAATAAAATGGCATAGTTATGCTAACTCGTGTCCACCATGACAGATAA
This sequence comes from Potamilus streckersoni, assembly GCA_016746295.1. Taxonomy (NCBI): domain Eukaryota; kingdom Metazoa; phylum Mollusca; class Bivalvia; order Unionida; family Unionidae; genus Potamilus; species Potamilus streckersoni. The sequence goes on along the minus strand of JAEAOA010001785.1, from coordinate 370,665 downwards.
CGCGAGATTTTCGCCGTGACCCCTTTTCTACATAAGGCTTGTCAGACTATATATGGATATTCTACGCTGTGGAATTGTTGAATGACATAACGCGAGAAGATGGATACTTGCATAAAGTTCGGAATACATTTTTATTGAGAAAATAATTGCTTCTTGGTGGAATTTCAAAGTCACCAGTAAGCAGTATTTACTTTTAATGAGCAGAATTTCTGACTCAAACCGTGCCATATTTTTTTTACTACGATCTGTTTATGTTTCCAAATAAGGCATTAATGTTCTTATATGGCACACAAACAAACGAGGCTGAGAATGAAAGTAGGTATTATTTGAATTAATATGGTGGGCGATCAAAACGAAAATATTGGATAAGAAAAGTAAACGAGATTTTACCTCTATTTCTACAATAATTTGCGATTATTCCAGTATTAAATAAGAGGACTACTAAATTTATTTCATAATATATTAAAAAAGATGATCAAAATTTTAATGTTAGGCTGAAAAAGAGCCGGGTGTGAATCACACCTGGCTGCTCAAGTAACACACAAGACTCATGTTTGTACCGTGTCCACAAAAGGACTAAGGCACCAATATTAGTACTATATTTAATGCTGCAAAGTATTATATCGAACCGGATGGTTAACACGACTGATGGTATCGAAGCATAATATAAAACTGGTTCTACTGAACACAGTTATAGTTTAAAAACTTGACCTGTGTGACACTGTATTGTGCCTCTTTTACTTCTGTCAATCCTACAAAGTCTTCATAAGCCTGAAGCCAGCGATTGATGCGGCCCCCAGTAATCTTCTCGAGGGCTTTGTCTGTTGCTGCGTGACCAGTGATAGACATCGAGCGAACAGACTGTGACCAGCTAAATATGCCATGACATCTACACACAGAGCCAAACCTTCGCCATGCCAGTGCCATTAGAAAATTCATAGGAAGTGGAGGAGTGTCCTAGTCAATAATGTTGTTTCCTATTTGTAAGTACATACAAATCCTCCTTTGTAGAGATTCAAAAAAGGGAGGTAAGCTTGTTCTTTAAATATTCGCAGACCACAGCTGCTGCGGACCACGTAAAATAAAAGAAAAGCCATGGAACACGCACGTATGATATAGTCTAGTAGTTATTGCAGTTTTTGTAAACATAGAGAATGTAAAAAGCTGATTTTCAATTGTTGCATTTACATAGATAAATTTTACCAAATTTATTGAAAACTTAAAACAAAAAAGATAGCTATAGTATTTAGATTTCTTTAAAACAAAGTAACTCTTCAGTGTTTACAATAAGTTTGAACTAATTTACCTTTAACAATAATTTTGAAACTTTTCATTAATCAGGCCAGTATGACCAACTTAAAGCACTATCAAACAGTAAGGCATATAAATGTACCCATCGCTTTTATTGATTTTTCATGCAATTCGTTTGGCTATTTTTGTTGTACATTTACCCACCCACCTACTTCCAAAAATTGCAAAGTTATTGATGACTAACGATAGTATAAAGTACTTTACTGTTATCGTTGATGTTTTATCATTTGAGTAAACTCTATTTAATTGAGGACACTCCACAGTCCCATCCCAGCACACAGAAGTCGTTATTAATCTAACTATAATGGCTTTTGTGTAATTATCACAGGCCTCCTTTTTCAGATGGTTGGACACCAACCTTTTGCATGTAATTTGCCACATTTTCCACAGTTTAATAATCTGGAGTCTGATTTCATATATAACATTTCCATTTTCATTTCTTTATTCATTTTCACACCATAAACTACTGATGCAGCTGCTTCATTTTGCATATTTTGAATCTGCTCTTTGGATCCACAGACAATTTTATCTCTAATCATTTCATCCTGTAGATTTTCAAATTTGCAGTTCTTTGCGATCAGTTTAAATTTAGTTACATATTGGTCAACGCTTTCATTCTTTTGTTGGATTCTTGTATTGAATCTGTCTTTCTACTGTAATGTTCTACTTTGGACTGCAATAATTCTCAAACTTTTTGATCAGGTGATCAATTTTTTTCAGCTTTCTTGGTCTCAAATGTAAATGTGTTGTAAATGTATCTATTATCCTGACCAATATTGTATAGGAAAGAACTGAATTTTTCTTTGTCTTCTTTATCTGCAAGCGCAACATCTAAGTAGAATTGCATAGTTTGCTTTCACCTCCTCAAGGTTTCTGCTAGATAGTGAGAATTAAAGTCCATTTCAGATTTTTCAAATATATATATATATATATATATATATATATATATATATATATATATATATACACACACACACACAGAATTATCTAATTTTGTTAGTGCTGGCATTTCCTTTCTATAACATTTAGTGATTTATTTACCAGTTGTAAAAATAGAAAAAAAATTTAGAAAGGTACCTTTTTATCTACTGTATGTCTGTATACGCAGTATATTCTATAACCATAATTGTTCGTATTTATTTTTGTTTTATCACGTTATTATTTGTTTTGATGTTTTGAATGCTTTCTGTGTGGAATATGACTAGCTAGCATGGTGCTTACTTCACTATACTTATCTCTTCTTGTGTACTATATAATTACTTTGAGAGATACGAACTACATTTTAAATTAGTCAATGCTTGTTTTTTTTTATTTTAGTTTGATTAGCATTTTATTGTACCCCTTCTATTACGGTCTATCACAAATAACTAGGTCATTTTTTTCAAACTTGTATTTCATAAAACTAACCGCCATTCATTCCAGCGTTGCCTTCTATGTCACGTCGCTCGAACACAGGATTACTGATCATGTATTCACTTTAACAACATACATTTTTCATATTTATTTTTTATGTAGCAGTTTCAATACGTCCCCTTCCCTACTGCTCAAGATACGCTAGATCCTATCGAAGCTGCCATTTGAAGAGCTTTAAAACACTCCACTTAAATTCATAAGAGTCATCCAACTTCTTCTGAAATAAAATAACATCGCTTTTTGTTGGGGATCGATATAGGGCACTTTTTATTATTGTTTACATTTAGATTGTAATTGTTTAGTGTATTAGGGTCTTATGAAAGTTCGGGTTATCTTTATTAATTAACAAAAAGCCCTTCAATAACCAAAACGCCGATCTGATGGAATTGCAGCTAATTCAGGTACATATATTTGAATAACAATAAATATGTCCATTCGTTTAGGTTTTATAGATCTATACTTAACTTATAAGGCTTTAACCTTTTTCATGAAGTTCATATCTGTTCCATGGTTTGTTTAAAAGGAGCATACAGTTTCAAGGTCAGTTTATTTCTTAAAGTAAATTTTTACTTTGTCATCTTTTCATGTCATTTGATCGTATTGTATTCATTTCGCTCACTGTGCTATGTAAGTCTTATTCTTGTGTTGCAAGGAACTGCGGTACCCCAGTTTGTAATCCACTGGTTGCGGGTTCGATACTCCAGGCCAATCTAGGTCGGCTGCTTCAGTGTGTCCTGGGAAAAGAACTTTTATCCAATTTCCTCTGCACGATATAGCCAATAAGTATACATTCCACTCTTATTTCAGAGCACAGTTGAAAGTGTGGACGGTACAGTGCAAATTTCCTTGCTCGACAACTCTCACATTGTAGGGAAGTTAACATACACTTACATGACTTTGAACTTCTTATATTGATATTTAGTTTCGTCGCTTTTTGGAAAAAATGTCTTGTTTAAAGTCGACAGCTGATGAAAATAACTGATTATGTGTGCCTGTGGAATGTACCTGAAACAACTTGAAGTACACTAACGATGTATCCTTGGAATAAGGAATCGAATTTTCACATTAAAGGCAACATTATTTTCCAAAACTACATTGTTAAACTTTCTCATCTGCTACACGCATTTTGTCTGGCAAAAAAGATTACCAGTGGGGAAAAATCAGGGGTATACATATGTTTCAACCCAGTGCAAACTCGGAAGCGTTACCTTATCAATATTATTTTGTTTTAATTTCCGGAAAACTAATCTATTGTAATGGCAACGTCAGTATGTATATTTTTCACGAAACGGTCAAGAGTAACTTTTTTATAGTTGTTCTGAACTTCTGATAAAAACTTCTACAAATAATCGAAAAAGTCATCAACATGGATGTGCACCCCAAAGCATGTACCATTCTTTGTTACTGACTCACGATGAAATATGTACCATTCTTTATTACTCACTGACTCGCAATGAAATTGTTATTATTGAATAAATAAAAATTATACTCACAGTAGCCATACATTTACCATTCCTGATAAGTATTTGTTAATATGTGTGTTTGTTTCTTTGTTTTAAATTTATTTTCTGTATTTAAATTGAATTATGAACGCATACGGTTTTACTCTTACTCTCTCTCTCTCTCTCTCTCTCTCTCTCTCTCTCTCTCTCTCTCTCTCTCTCTCTCTCTCTCTCTCTCTCTCTCTCTCTCGGGACATATGCATCGGTTAATCGTAAACCAGTCTTCTCTGAAACCCTCTCTGTGTTCACCTTTCTACCGTAGTCACAATCGAATGACACATAGATGTTTAAATATATGAATTATTCCGCTCTTGCAGTTAATTCTTGCTCATTGTAACAGGCCAGTTGACCCTGTGATTGATCTTCTCGATTTTTATGTTGTTTATGTTCAAGTTGAAACCGATGCTAAATGGGTTTCTTGCCAGAACCTCTGTCTTCTGTGGAATGTCCTGATGCCAGCTGGAAACAGGACTAATATCATCTGTACAATCCAGGTCTTCTAGCATCGATGTTAACGTCCACTGTATGCCATGTTTTGTTTTTTTTAATGTTCTTACTTCTTTCATCAGCCAGTCCATTACAAGGACAAAGAGGAAAAGGGACAAAATACTGCATTGTACACCTTCAAACTCTATGTTATATGGCTGGCGTATAAGACTCGAATGAAAATCTTCATTGTTGCTGCTGACCATTTTCTATGATATGCCACAATGCTTTAAAATCTTTGACAGTGATGGCAAATATATACTGTCAAAAGCTTTCTCAGAGTCGACAAGCACTACCTACAGAGATTATTATATTCAATGGATTGTTCAAGAATCTGCATCAGTACAAAATTCCAATATGTTTATGACTTGCCTTTGCGAAACCAGGCTTGTTCCTGCCGGATGTGATTTTTTTTTTAAATGATGCTGAAGACTTTACTGGTGATGGAGGGAAATCCTTCTCCAATTGTTGCAGTTTCCAAGGTCACCTTTAATTCAGATCCTTGCTATTGTGCCTCTCTTCCATTCTTTTGGTATAGGTTCTTTCAAATCTTCTGGAAAATCTGGCACATTATCTTTAGGATTTCCACTTTTGCTTATAACATTTCTGCACAAACCCTGTCTTCTCCCGATGCCTTGCCATTTATTTTTCAAACTTCTAATAGCTTCCCTCGTCCTTTCTTGTTTGATGCCATCAAAACAGATATCGCGGTCAAATTCAGCTTCCAGGATGTCTGAATTGTTGTGGATTCATTTCTGTTAAGTATAGTTTAAAGTGTCGTTTCCTTTGTTCAAATTTCTCTTTTTCATCTGAGATGGTCGTGCCTTCTATGTCTTGTACTAGAAGGTCCTGATGTTGAACATTGTCCTTTATTAGTTTCATTGTGATCTAGAAGATATGATAGCTGCTACTCTTTTAGTTTCAGTTGCAAGGTTTTCCACATAATTTCTCATATCGCTTCTCGCTGATGTTTTGATTTAGCTATCCTCCTATGAGTAATCTATTGTTATACTTTCTTATAGTAATTTGGAATCAAGTAGTTGTCTTTAGCCTTTTCCACAGTATCTTCTATGGGGATATATCCGATCACATTAGATTGCTTGGTGAACATGGAGTTTAGTCTTTCATACTGTAGTTATTTATTAATTGGTTGTCATTGAGGAAGAGTGTTGGCTTTCTTTTCCTTGATAATAATTGCCTCTCCGATTGGATAGTTGGCGTCGTCTCTTCCTGGCCAGATAATGATGCATCCAGTAGCTAAATGTCACTTTCCTGAACTACTGAGCAAAGCCCTACCAGGTTGCATTATCTTTTGAAATACCTTGTGTGGGTCACATATCAGGTTGATCAGGTTCTGGTGATCTTTTCACTGATTTTTCAATTTATTTATAAAGACATTTTTGGACATTTATATTATTATATCGATGTTACCTAGTTTAACCCTATCACGCGACCAGACTTAACCTGTGTTCGAAAAGTCGGCGATACAAGATTGATTTTCATCATTAGTGCTGTTTCAGGTAATTTGTCATGCATTCATTTACTCATTGATAATTCTTTCCTCGCCGATGTTTTAAAAACAACTTTAGAAAAGTAAAGTGTATGTGACCGATATGAACTGTTCCTTCTCTCTTTTTTTACAGTAATGATACGATAATTTTATTCTTAACAAGCACAAACACTCTACTACACTTGTAACAAACCGAAGAACCCAAATGTTTTCCTTTCTCTATAAATTTGTCAAATAGCATAGTATGTTGTTTGCTGTTTTCAAAAAGAATTTTAGGAAAATATAACTCATAAAGCTCACGAAAACCTCAGCGTACGACAGTTTTTTGCCTTGTTTGACATTGCAGCAATGTCTCGCTGTTTTAACCATTTGCTCTCTTTATGAATCAGTCAAGCAGCATAGCAATCTATGCTGTAACAACCTAAAAGCACCCGAACACCTTATTTTATGCTATGTTGATCTAGCTTGACAATAAATCAATGTGTCGTTCAGCACATTTAAGAATTGGAATATAGTTGCATAGCTAAAACACAATTTAACCTTGAATTATAAAAGTTAACTAATGCTTGTTATTAAGCGTTCTTCTATACACATGTTCAATATCTATAGCAGGCTTTGGTGTCCCTTGGAGTTTAATTTCGATCGGTACTGATCAGTATTTGCGGGTTTTGGTGAGTATGGGGTGTGTCTGATGATAAACAGAGGTGGGTGTTAGTGAGTAGGCGTGGATACTGGTTAGTAAGACATTTTATTGGTTAGTATGTGTCAATATTGGTAAGTATGACGATGCGTTGTTCAGTAAATGTAAGTGATAGTTAGTCAGCCACTGTGTTAGTCATTCGGTGTCAAGGACTTTCACAGTTCATCACCTTGTCCCGCAAACTTGGGCACCCTGTTCAACCTATTAAGTTATTCACATACCATTCCACTTGTCGATAGACAGGGTTAAATTTAGGTTAAATGGCACCTAATGAGATATTTTCATTAACCTCCCCCGCCCTATGCATAACCGGGGCGCACCTACCCACCCAAAACATTACATTTAACGCCCCCCCCTCGTTGCAACGTGCAATGGCACATGCCGCCCACCTCTAGCACCAGCCCATGTTTACATGTAGATTGTATTGTTACATAAACCTTCACCTTTTAGAAATACTAAAGCCCATCTAGAACACACGTGTTTCAAATAGCATATTAGTTGCAATTTTCGTAATTGGCGACAGGATACGAAGGAGAAACATGAGTTCATTACTCAGCACAATATGCAAGAGGAAAAACCGATTTGTCTACACTTCCAATCTGGTATTATCTGTACCTTTTCGTACACTAAAACTTGTTATTGAGTACATGAAATAATAACAATTACGCTTTTCATTCAATATTGTTCTTTACGAAAATGTATTGCTTTGACCAAAAATGAAAAGTTTTCTGAACCAAAAATTAAAGTACTTAAATACTTGGATTCAGGGGATGTTATTACATAACAAAAGTAAAGAAGTACAAAATTAAAAACATTGCAGTTGTATTCGTCCTTTCCAACTACTCAAGCAATATAGCGCGCATATAGAAAAAAACATCAAAAGCTACGACAAAAATTGCTTCTTTATTGTGAATATGGTTTGAATTAATTTCCACTGAGCAAGCTGGATGCGCGTTCCTGTTCAATGCACCAAATATGTCAGCCTGACTATCTTCTCAACCCAAGGTTCGGATATGTTAACCCTATTTACAGATAGGGTCAGTGCCGGATTTAAGATAAATGAGGCCCTGTGCTAGTTAAGTTATGAGGCCCATTACTTGAGCCCTGAAGGAGATAGACCCGGTAGGCCTACACATATAGTCAGGCATATATACTCAGGAAATTTAGGAGTAGTTAAAATAGCCACAGACTTTTGAAAAATTCATCGTAATTTTTTTTTTGTTGGCCAAGATGATGGTTCCCCTGGCTAACAGGGGTCCTTTGCTTAAGCTCACCAAAGCACAATGATAAATCCGGCACTAGATAGGGTTAACATGTCGGAATGTTGGCTTGCGAAGATGGCCAGAGCGAAGATGCCGGTGACATTATGATATAATTCTTGTTCAGAGATACAAATGATTTGAACATAAAAATCAAGTTTTCCTGCATTTATTCCTTTTTTTTCTTCTGCACGAAAGCATCTTTTCGCAAACACAAGTCCGTTCACATATTCGCAAATATATGAATTTACAATCAACGTGAATGAAGTTGCACGTGTCACACAATAACATCCCCCTTACAAATTACAAGAGCAGGAATCAAAAGACTTAGCAGAACTCAAGTAAAGACAGTTTTTGCACTTTATGTTACTTTGAAAATACCCAAAACTTTAGACTGACTTCGTCGAAAATCATTCTGTGCTCTGCTTCTGTGATCAACCTAGCTTACGTACGAGAATTGCACACAATTTGTAATGTTTATGCAACGGCGAGGATGGTTGGTGCATTAGGCATTTTTAGCCGTTGAGTATTCTTCTGCTTTCTGGAATGTCGCGTGTGATTAAAACGGGAGTGGGAGAGAGCAAGGGAGTTGAATATAGGTTGCAAATAATATATAAGTGTATACAAACGAGCTGAACATGAACACCGAGACATTAGTTCAAAACAGTGTTTCTCCCATTTTAACATTCCATGGAAGAATATAAAAGCCTTTGTCTTTCAAGGGGAACTGAACAGGTTGTTCAAGAGCCTTTGAAAAATATTGTATCACTTACACAATATCAGAAAGGAAAACAACCCTGCGCACACATGTATGTATGTATGTATGTATGTATGTATGTATGTATGTATGTATGTATGTATGTATGTATGTATGTATGTATGTATGTATGTATGTATGTATGTATGTATGTATCGTTCGAATCCTTACCACATTTCAATATAACCAGGGCATAGGGACCTCAAACTCGAGAAGTGGCCCTGTCCTCATCTTAACCTCTGAAGGGAAGATGTTTGAAGAAATTTTACAATTGTTGACATGGAGGAGGGGGAGTTCAAGATAAACTGACATCAGCAATATTATTTTGTACAATAAATTTAATAAGTAAAAAATTGGAAAATGGGAATATAAAATTTCTTTTTTGTTTCATTAATTCAAAGTGTTTTAGTCAATTTGAAATCTGTTAAACAAGTAAAACATGTATTAAAATTTATTTGTAGATCTTTTAATTTCCATAATTTTATTTTTTAGTATAAAAGCCAGCTGAAATATTGTTAATTTGTACGGAGGTTGGTTTAATTTGTGACATAATTTTATTAGTGGTGGTCGTCACTGAAAGTTTGGCAGGGTTAAAAATAGCCTAAAATTGTTAACATAATTAATGGACGTCCCCGTATGTCAAATCAGAGGGAGACCCGGGGAGGAGGCATCTGATTTGTACCTCTACTCCAAAGAAGCCTCGCAATTTTATTTGCACAAAAATAAACAATTCTGATTGTATTAATTGTACTTCGCTGTGTACTTAGTTGTCTTATTAATCTTTATGTAGAAAATTATATGGGTTTTGCTTTGAGGTTCGAATCATGTCTAACTTTCAATATAACCATGGCCTAGGGGCTCAATTTATCGAAAAAGTGGCCTTGTACTCTCAACCTTTGAAGTGGCCTCTGTCTTTCTGTCTGTCTCTGTGGTGTGTGTGTGTGTGTGTGTGTGCCATTGCATTGAAACACACGCATATATATATATATATATATATATATATATATATATATATATATATATATATATATATATATATATATGTGTGTGTGTGTGTGTGTGTGTGTGTGTGTGTTTGGATATATTTCAAAGGCCTGTAAGCACTTCCATTAAATATTCTGGTAAAACCTGTTTGATATTGTGGTTGAATTATGCTAAAATTTGTCTTACGGATAACAGTTTTAAATAATGCTGCCAAAGGCCGTCAAACCAGGAATTAGACATATCGACCGGGAAACCGGCAGACTCTGGTTAGTTCCGGAACTGCGTATATATATGGTATGCTAATTAGGTGAGTTATCAGCAGTGCTTTGTACTTGAAATATGTAAGATGTTGTAAGGACTTTTCTTCTCTTATATCTAACTTGCATGTACAAAACATTATGACACAGTCACAATAGGAGGACCTGACAACAATTCGCTGCCAGAAAACCAGAAAACAATTGGAAAAGTACGAATATTTCATTGTAACATGTTTTCGAGGATGCATGTCTGTTTAAAGACAATGCCAGCATTAATTTTCGCTGTGCATTGAGGAAACATTGTAACATAAGAACTGGTGTTGTAAGTGCGATAAAGTTTACTTATGTGTGTGTAATTTAGCTAAATCGCGATCCGTATGAGCAACCATATCCTCTGAAACTGGAAAAACATTGTTTATATCAAACCTTTTTACCAACTTATCAAGCACGCAGGTACCTGACGCTAGTCCTACAATGATACAATGTATTCCCCATCACCTAGATATTTTTCTTCTGGTTGGGTGATTGGATAGCACCAAAATAAACCAACAAGTGCAGTCTTACATTGTAGGACTAGCTCGACACGAGCTTGATGTTGAAAAAAAGCAATAACCTTAAAGAAAAAAAAATACGGAGTGAAAAAAAAAATTGCCTCAGCTTACCACTATTATCCGATCTGACACAGGACCCTGTCTATCACACTGAAAGAGACCAGGTAAGTAACTTTGAAAGCTTCGTCACACAATGGACCCTCGATATTTTTTTCTGCTGATTATATCTTTGAAAGCATATGACCTTAATTTATGGCTTGTTTTACTCCAGAGATATCTTTCCATTCACTAAGCCATAATTGATTTTCAAAGTTGCACTACAAAACATGCAAATTTTGCCTGCTGGGTCAAAGTTACGCTCACGTAGAACATTATATGATTGGCTCAAAAGGTAACATCATGAACAAGATGCATTGCTGTTACTTGAATATTGCCCTTTGAGCCAATATTTATGTTACTATGTGTGCCACTTAGTCAGGATATTTTGAAAATGAGTGTTTTGTGTATTCAATTTGTGTGGACTTAGATAATTCTTCTTTGTGTGGACTAAGAAAATTCTTCTAAGGAACTGAATTCCTAAAGTTAAATAAAAGTTAATATAACTGGGAACATACTTTTGAATCTATCATTGTTCTCATTAATTAAGAAATGTATCGTAGAGTCACAAATACTGTATCTCACTAAAATAGTGCTCATTGCACAGGAGGGTACTACACGAGTGTAACTTTGTCCCAGCTGGCAAAATTAATGAAATTCGTACAATTCAGAGTCTGTAACTTAAAATTGGTACAACTCAGGAAAATTAAAGATGGCTTGACAAATAGAAAAATAATGAGTAAAACAAGCCATAGATTATGATCATGTGCTTTCAAAGACAGAAACAGCAGAAAGGAATAGAGGATAATGGGTGGAACAAAGTATTTTGAAGTTACTGCCCTTGTCTCTTTCATAATATGATAGACAGGTTCCTATGTCAGATCAGATCATGGGGGTAATGTGAGGTAATTTTGTCACTTGGTATGGCTTTTTCCTTCAGGTAATTGCTTTTTTCAACATCAAGCTCACGTTGAGCACCTGTGACCAAGTATATGAGAGATATGACAGTATGTATGTTTGTAATAGGACAAGCGAAGAAATGATCTCAGTAAAAAGCAATTGCAGCAAATTTACTTTAAACTTAGCAAATTGTATCTCTTTCAAAAGTTTATTTTTACTGAAAAATGGAAACAAATGCTGCAGATATTTTTGCATATTTCTAAATAATTATTAAAAAATACATTTTGGATGCACCTAAATTTCAGTTAAGCTTTTTTGAAACACAGGTATTTAGAGCAGACATGAAAACCTATCTAATGCACAGCATTATAGATAAATATTTTTAGATAAATATTTAATGAGAGTATTGTAACTCTGAAAATTAGTTTCATACCTAACCTTGAATTCTTAACATTGGTATTTCTCAGTGACACTTAAGGGTAAAACAAAAAAGTTTACTTTTCAAGAGTTATTAAACACCATTTGATGAACAGTGAAAAGTTAACTTAAGAGTTAAAGAATGTCAGCATTTTTTTGAATTTTCGACTGGATACATTACACTTGGAACCAAACTGTATTTTCATTATTGTGCACCTTTGTCTCGCCAAAGCAAAGATGCCAGCTGGTATTTTTGTAAGTGAATAATTGCATTCATGTGAAAAATATTGCTAAATTATAACTGGAAGAGGTGTTTTAAGTGTCTCCATTTATTTCCAGCAACTTTCAGGTGATACAGGACCACTCTGGTAGCCAAAGTGATTAGAGTATCCACCTCGATATGGGTGGTCACATGTTTGAAACCCAGCTGAATCATATCCAAGAATTATAAAAGCAAAGACTTATAAAATTGGTATATGTAGCTGCCTTGCTTGGCAGTCAGCATTAAAAAGTTACTTTTAGGATTAGTTGGCCTTGTGTCAAGATAATGTGACTGGGTGAGATATGATGCTACATATCTGTGGCATGATGTTCCAGTGCTAGACATTGCTATAAACTTCCACACTGCTGACATCATAGCGATATGACAGGAAAATTGTTAAAGTAACTTTTAAAATCCAAAGTGCTCACACACTCAGGCAATACACACCATGGTTATCTGGTTATAAGGCGCTTGAATGTTATGACAACAGCTTATTGATTAACATTGAGATCATGATGTGTTGAATAAGAAGCCATCATTGACTGGCACGATTGTGTAGCTTTTTAGTGAAAAGGATTTCTTTAAATGGATACCTGCTGCAACTACTGGAAGTTTTCTTTTAAAGTAAGTTAGCAAAAAATGTTCTTTTGAAAAATAATTTTTTTTTAATAGATATATCTGCAGTTGGGTTTGCTTTGGTATGAGATTGCAGTCTTGAAAATATAAGTGACATGGACCAAGTGAATGAACATAGAACCAACTTTGGTTCCCCTATCATAGTTTAGCAATGTTTGAACAAGATTGCCATAATATTATCACATACACCGGTACTTAATTCAGCGGCATGAAAACAAACTTTAACTTTCATATTTTTAATATTTTACAATCACTAATGCAGTATGTATATTTGTAAGATATATAGGTTAAATGCATCAGGGTTCTCAGCAGACACGTACCCTCTAGTTTTAATACTTGAAAATCAATTTGACCCATTTATCTTGCATGGAAATGCCAGCCTGTATATTTGTTTCATGCACATTGAGCATCAGTCATAAATATTGTGGAAACATCCATGTAAGGTGACATCTTACTAAAATTGTCATATTAGCAGAGACTTTGTGCCTTACCTTCATTTGTTTGCCCACCAAAGTCCAGCTGTTACCACTCGAAAAGTAACCCATGTGAATCCCATCCTAAAGTCTTCTACAATGGCAGTGAGTGTTCCCAGTGTTTGTTTTTATTTACCATTTGTGGATCATGTGCCTTCCACAAAACTGACAAATAGTAAGTAGTATGTGGGTGTAGACCTATGCACCACCTCATCCCACCCCTTCCCTTCTATAATCTTGCTTGGAATCGGCTTTGGTAGGAAAATATGAAATTTGTATTGTATAATTTTGTAGAAGTCAGATTGATAATTCATAGTGGAAGGTCATATTGATATGTTTTTTATTATTATTATATCTAATACGAAATTGGTGTTGATCTGCCACAATGAAAATATTTCCAATTCTTAATGACTGGTCATATGAACATGATGTTTACACAAGAATTCTTCTAATGGTTTTCATTAGTTTGTTACAAATGAAATATGTTTGTCGCAGTAGCTACTTTGAAAATCTTATTGTTCAAGAATATCAAAGATGGTTTTAACACTTGGAAATTATAAAAAAAGAATTGGTTTTGACTTGGATTTCTGGAAATTATTTCAAACAGTAGAGCATTAGTTTCTTTGAGAGACTCTTGTATTTGTTGCTTGTTGTTAAGACATTATTGGTTATACCTGTCCAATGACATGTGAGCTACCAGATAAGATATTTTCCCAGGGAAATCAAGGTGGCCAACTTTGGCTGGCATGGAGGGTTGTGAACCTGTTACAGTTGAACTACCTGTCTTACACTAGTTCAGATGAGCTACCATGGCTCCAATAAATGTTCCATATTAAAAATATATTACAGATTAATTTGTTAGAGACAACTTTTTGATTTTTATTTAGCCAAATGTCAGGTGTGTGCTTTATTCATTAGCATATGATCATCACTCCAGCAGTTTATTGGTTGTAAAGAGACTGGACATTTTTGGTTTTCTTTGATATGGAAAGGCAATTGCTTTTGGTGATGCTGAATAGGAAAAAAACCCAAGTGTCTTCTAGACTTAAACCATCTCAATCAAATGGAAGATGATGCTAATTGGATTAACTGTCTCCCACGGAATACGGTGATCAAGTATGCAAAAAAAAAAGAACAATTTCACAATTCTGGAAATGTGGATGGTGATACCTGTTTAAATGTATACAGAAGTGTGCAGGCTTTGGCCTTAATTAAAACCACTGCTTTAACTTTTTTGTTTATATTTGGTACAAATGTTTCATGTTTGTGTGGGCTGGACATAAATGCTTTTATGTTCCTGCTAAAAGCTGTGTAAATATAGTTTACAATTTAATGTCATTTCAGTACAGTACTAGCTATTTGATGCAGACAGTCTTTCCAGTGGTGCTAGTTTTAACTTGATTTTTGTTAGACTATCAATATTTCTGTTTTTTTTCCATAAAGATGTCATTTGTCTCAACCTTCTTAATTTTATGTTGAAAAGCAATCACACTGTATGTAGGGACATGGTGAATTGAATTCAGATATGGAGTCTGGTGTGGAACTGGGTGTTTTTACCTATTGGTGTGATTTACTTTAAATAGTTTGAAACACAAAGGCAGTCAGAAATAAGAGATGGCCCATATATGAATAACAACATGGTTTTGTTCAAATTTATGAATGTAAGTCAAGTAAAGGTTTTATTTTTTGTCCAGTAATTTATATAAATTTCATTTAAAAAATTGATTTTTAATACAATTTCAGTTATTTCCCTACTTTAAAAAGTAGCGTCATTTTATCCTTAGTTTTTCTCATAGGGGGTTGACAATTAAAAGTAAAGTTTACTAATGTAAATATAAAAGATTGCAAAAATAAAGATAACGGGAAGGTGTAAACATTTTACTGCATCCATACAGCTTCAGACTCACAGAGTTGTTACATCTCCAGACAAAATTCAAAGTCTCCAGTTCAGTGTGTATAGAATAGACATCTAATTTAAGCATAAACTGTATAGCTATTGAAAGGTTTGAATAATCAATAAGGCAATTCACAGTCCTGGTGTGTTAGATATAATTGCTTTCATTACAATAGCTGACTGTATGCAGGGCTTAAATGACATTATGTCATGCAAGTTACCTCAATATGTAGAAAATTGTTTGGCAGTGAAGTAGGAAAACATTTTGCTGTTTGTTGGCATTGAAGTAGGAAAAGATTTTAATATTCCAGTTGCAAGCTTATATTTAAAAAGTTCCATTTGCAGCAAGAAGAGTAGGATGGTTTATTTAGCTTTGGGTTTTAATGGCACTTTTAACGTATTGGCTATATCATGCCCAGGAAATGGGACCTTTATGTAAATACCTTTCCCAGGGATTACACCAAGGTATCTGATCTCAAAACAGCTATTTCAAGTATAAGAACAAACTTAATGATTTAATAATGTCATCCTGAATTGTTTGCATGTTTTTTTTGTGTGAGTGTGTGTATGATTTTAATTTTTTACATAGTTTTTAACAATTTTTTTTTTGTCATATTGCTACAATGTCTGCATTGTGGAAGTTATAATGATGTCTAGCACTGGGGCATTGTGCTGCAGACATGTAGCATGATGTCCCACCAAGTCACATTATCCTAACACAAGGCCAACCAGTCCTAACACTAACCTCTTAATGATGAGCACCAAGCAAGGCAGCTGTTAGTGCCATTTTTATGTTTTTGGTATGACTTGGCTGGGAATCAAACCCATGACCATCATGTATCTGAGGTAGATACTCTAACCACTAGGCCAATGAAGCAGTCTGTTTTTATGTTGTAATTCATGATGTATATTGTTGTAATCTTATGTTTTCATGTTATTTAATATATTTACAGCTTATAAAAATTAGGCACTGTACTATGTCCACCTTTATTTTTATTATTATTATTATTATTATTATTATTATTATTATTATTATTATTATTATTATTATTATTATATACGGGTATCAAACCTATGACCTTGAGATTATGAATCCGGCATCATATGCATAGTAAACGTCATGCATTGTTATCACTTCTACTGTGTAGTTTATTTTTTTATCCTTTTTAATTTTTTGGGGGGTGTTGGTAGATGTTAATTTTTTGCTCAATTAGTGATGAATCAGAAGAGTTTGTGTGATGATCTTTTGTTCATATCTTTCTGGGAGGATTACTACAAAACTTTTATAACCCCCCCCCAAACATTTATCCCAAGGTACAGGTGGTCCTAAATGAAAATGAAGCTGACATGATACCAAATAAAGTGACCTTCATGAAAATCTTGCTGATGCTATTTCTTCAAAGCAAATAGTCATTTTGGAATGGCCTTAAATAAAAATAATTCTGATCTGTCAAACATACATGAAAATCTTATCACTATACCTGAATAGGTAGCCATATATAATTGGGTTTTTATTTAAAAGTGTTGTGATGTAACTAAGGTACATAATAAAAATGGTACTGACTGATCTCCAGCATGGTTTCCAAATCTTGTTATTTTATCTGATTGGTCCTAAATGAATATGATGACACACAATATGGCTGGCATGGACAACAGTTTGAAAATCATAGCTTCTTATTTAAATAGATGGAATTAGTAATATGTTTTTTTATTTTACAAAGAGACATTTTTTATTGCTGGACCTGAATGAAGGAGAAAAAAATTCCATTCCTATGTTTAGATGTTCCTGTATAAAGAAAGTGTAGGTCTGACATCCAGTATAACCATTAAGTTTAGTCAGCTTTGAAATCTTGTTACTTCCGCTTCTCCAGAATGGAGTTATAGGTACATGGGGTTTTTGTTGTAAGACTTCATGTAATTTCTAGAAGGTCCTAAATAAAAATGACACTTATTGGACTTAAGTTTGATGGCCATGGAAGTCACCTTGAAAATCTGGTTATATTAAAAGTACTTTTCCTGAATACCAGTAGATGGTTTTTGTGTCTTTGTTTTGACTGAAGTGCTGTTTTACCTGGTCTTGCATTAAAATCATCCCAGTCAGAACTCTAATATGACCTCCCAGGTATCGATATTGAAACATATTGATGGTCACATTGTCATCAGCCTTTAACTTGTAATATTTAGTTGGACCTCCAGATTGTTGGTCAGGATTGCTTCTTTGATTATCTGGTTGTTACTGCTTCTTCAGAATGGATAGTTGCAATGACATTGCATTCTCACTAAAGGTTTCTTATAGTATCAAGTATTGAGGTTGCTGTATTACATGTATGAAAGCCAAGTAGGGAGATTGAATAAAAGAAATAGGGAGATTGGAGCCTAAAATCTGGAGGTTTTTCAAAACATTTAGACGCTTTGTTTCCACTAAATATTAATCGATCTTCCAGTACTCAAAGGACATACGTTGCTCCCTGTGGTGTGTTTTATTTTCCCCCAGAAACATGTTCTCTTTGCATATTTTGGTCAGCTATGTTCAAACTGCACAGTAGCTAAAGGTTAGTCTTAAGTAAATAAGCAAGACAGCCAGCATGACTAATTAACAGTTAATCCTTATCATTTCATTTATCTTGTAAAAAGGACTGGCCCTCTGACATAATTCATAAAAGTCATGATCTACAGTGTGTGTTATGCAAGCACTAGCAGTTGATTTGCAAATAAATGATGCCCTATGCCAAAATATGCAGTATTAAGTCACTGTACACATGACAGCTATTTGTCCGTTTTATATCCCACCTTATTACCTTATTCTCAGCTCAAATATATTTAATATTGTTTGCTAAATAAAATTAATTCTGAATTAGACTTTTGAGGTTCTATGAGTAGCGTGTTATGTTTCTTCATTCTTTTAGTTTAATGAAGGCAGTTAATGTTTGTATAGTAACGCCATGTGTTCACTAGTTTTAAGTTCCTTTTAATCGAGCTACAGCATCACTATCATTGTTCTTGGGATTGAAACTAATTGCTAAAAATTTTATTGTTGTGGTTTACTTTTTGTTGTGGTTTACTTTGTGTTGTTTTACTTTCTGATTTTAGCATTGTAGGATTTTTAAAAAATCAAATTGATGTGATTTATGTTAAAAATTAATATTCTATTTACTGAAGAAAAAATTCTTTGTAGTGTGATAAAAATTATTTCCTCAACAATATTCATGAGTGGTAAAATAGAACATGGCTTCTGTAGATTGCAAAAGATATCAATTGATGTCCGATATTTTTAAGGAGAAATGAAACTGACAGACATAATGTAATAATCAGGAGTTCTCTGCAAAAAGAGGTAGATACAGTAAAACCTGTCTTGAGAGACCACTGCTATGATCGACCACCTGTTTTGAGAGACCAGGTTCTTCATGTACAGATTTATTGATTATATAGTATTATGACCTGTTATGAGAGACCACCTGTCATGAGAGACCATTATGTTTTGGCAAAAGGGGTGGTCTTTCAAGAAAGGTTCCACTGTATTATGAAATTAGGAAGTACATGTAGGTGTGGAATGACCCAAATATGGGGGTGGGGTGGATTTCTCTATGTGTGAGAGTTGACAGGTATGCAATTTACTGCAGTAATATTTTCTGATGATACTGATCACTGTACTAAGGTAGTTTGATAGGTAAGGAAGGTATGGAAATTCATGAGTAATCTTATTATGGATTTAATGATATTAACAGCACGTTTTCATTTTTCTTTTCTCTGGGGGTGGGGGTGGCACCAAACGGATGCCCTCCCATTCTAGTAAAAAAAAAAACTGAAAAGAATTTCATGTGTTTTTGTTTCCCCGAAATGTGTTGTAATGTAGTCGTTTATAACAGAATTTTGAATCAAATTTTTAATTAATTTAAATTTTGATGCGGTATTTCTTGTTCCCTAGTGTTTCTATAGGCGTGTTAAAATAAAATTTTGATTATTTTGTCAGGTTTCTTCAGCTAGTTTCTATTTGTGATCTTTGTGTTTGTTATATGTAGTATGCTGTATTGTTGTGAGTGCAATATAAATCAGATTCAGACTCCCCAAGTTTTTTTTCCTTGAGTATTTAATTTTGTAAAGAATAAAATTTTTGTATAGTTAATTTTTGAATTTTGAATCTTTTTGAAAGAGAGACAGTGCTTCTAGAAACAAGAAAAGGAAAATAAACTTATTATTTTGTGTAAGTATTTATATATTGTCCTATTCCCCATTTGTGTATTTGTCCATTTCCTACCCATGGATTTTTCCTAGGCTCTCTTGCAGGTCTGTGCAATTCGCATAGCTCAGTGTGGCTTAGTCCTGTAATGTCTATGTTTCATACTTTGTCCATGGTTTACTGTCCATCTAGAATGAAAACTTAAAAGAGGAATTGAAATTAATAATAAAAATTTAAAAAAGTATATAGAAAAAGATAATTTTTTAACAATGATTCTCATTTAATTAGTATATCTTATCCTAAGGTTAATTTCTTTTGAAAATAATTTTTAAATTTATTTTTAAATGTTTCTTTTAATCACCATCACCAGACCGCAGGCTTTCATTGTTTCCACAATATTGCTAATTACCTCCAATAATGATTTATTATCTATTTTAATGTTACAATTAGGTAGCATTTTTTTGAGAAATATTTGCTTATTTTATATTTGTCCTATTAACTTATCCCTTTTTTGTTCATTATTTTTACAATCTATTATTACATGAAATTTTTGTTGCTTTCTCCTTTGCATATAGGACATTAGGGTATAGTTTGTATTATATGTTTTCTCTTTGCTGTTTCACCAGTTAGACAAACATTGTGCAGATATTTAAAGATTAATCTTTGTATTTTAAGTGATTTTATATTGGTCCAGTTTGTCCAGACTAATCCCCAATTTACCCACCAATTTTCTCACATTTTTGGTTGCTATTTCCCTAATCCAATTATATGTATTCTATTTCCCCTATTTTTCTAATGTCTCTGAATTTGTGTAAAAGGTCCCTAATGTAATTAAATTTCTTTGGAGTTACTAATTTCTCTGTTAAGGAATTATTTTTATAAATGTTTTCCATATTAATAATTAAAAAGCCAAACCAGTATATATAATATAGTGCTTCCCATGGAGTTTCCGGTTTTGAGTTTAGTTCTTTAAACCGATTAATTATATTAGCCTGTTTCATTAAAATTGGGTTTGGCAGTGCTAATACCTCCTTTTTGTTCACTCTGTATCAGGTTTTTTTTTCAATGTAGTGCATTTTGAAGTTCCATATGTATTTAATTATCTCGTTATCAATTTCCTCTAAGATCTTATTGTCAGAATCAAAGGATTTTATCATATAGTTCATATTAGAATAGAAGCAAGTTTTGGCAGCTTGTGCCCTCTCCATTATACATAGTGGCGTTAGTGCCCAGATTTCCATCTTATCCTTGTCACATTTTCCTGGTTTTTTTCTGCATCTTTCCACCCAAAGTTAACCCCTAGAGTTTTTTTACTTTAACATGAATTTTTGGGGGAGGGAGTCCTTGGTGACCCCCCCCCCAGTTTCCTTTTTTTAGGATCTTCATTCTATCATGGGTTTTTTTTGATCATGATGCTTTAATATTCCTTTTCTAGATGCTTGAAGGAATTTTATAAAGTTAGTGCAATCATCTGAATATTAAACATTTTGAATTCATATTGAAGATTTGGGATTCTTATTCCTTCAATATTTTGGTTTGCCCTTATTCTTATGCTTAAGATTTCTATCTCTATTACGTATAATTGCATGGACAGTTGGCACCTTTGCCTCACCAACCTTTGTATTTCAAATTCATTCGATAGTGCTCCATTTATCTATACCCTAGCATTAATTTCTCTGTACAGAATTTTAGTCTGTTTTCTGAAGTTTTCTCCAAAGCCAAATTTTGTTAATACACTTTGTATATAGTTGGTTCAATTCTCTCAAAGGCTCGCTCTTGGTCCACTAGCACCATGGCGCCTTTTTGACCGCAAGCTCAGTATCTTTTCTAAAAGTTTTTATATTAAGTACATTGTTCTGTATGTTTCTACCCTTAGCTCCATATGTCTGATTTATATTTACTATTTTGTCCATCCCTTTTGCTAAGATTTTACTTAATATTTTATAGTCTATATTTAGGAGGGAGACAGGCCTCCAGTTTTTTTATATTTTTTTCCCGTCTATATATAAACATTACCCCTTCCCTCATGCTTTTCGTCGTTGATTTGTCTTTTAGAAAAATATGAATGTATAAATTTTCTAAGATCAGTGTTAGATCTTGTTGGAATTTCTGATAGAATTATGCAGTGAGTCCATCTCTTCCTGGTAATTTCCTTTTTGCTACTTTTCCTATTTCTTCTCAAGTGATGAATTCATCAAATAAGTCTTTATGTTCTGATGTAATTCTATCCTGTTTAACCTCTTCTAAATAATTTTGTATTACTTTTTAGTCAATTGCTTGAATTACATATAACTCTGTAGTAAGCTTGTACTCTATTTTTTCTTTTTCATTAATACCTTCATGTTTTCATCAATCAGTTTTTCTATTTTTTTCTTCTTCCCCTTAGTTTCCCTTTTGTATAATTATTAAGCCTTTGTGTACAGTCCCAAAAATTTTCCTGCTCATCCTTCCCATTTCTTTATATTGTTAGTTATTTTGTTTATTTTATATCTAATTTTTATTTCAATTTCCCTAGTTGATCTGTTTTCCTATTTTGTATCTTTGTTCTCTGATTTGCAAATTGTATAGCTTTTGAATTTATTTTTTAGTTTGTCTCATTCTTCTATTATGTTCCATCTATTTTCCCTGCCTAATGTTTCATTTTAGCTTTCATTTTCCATAAATGTAATTAATAATTTCTTTGTCACTTCTCTATATCCTTCCTCTTCTAAATCTTTATTATTAAATTTCCATATTCCTTTTCCCCATTTAGTTCTATTGTTGGTTATTATTGTTATTTCAATAAATTTATTATCCCCTACTTTAGTATTCATTAATCCTGCTTCTCTGTATATTCCTTTATTGAAATTTGTCCCATAAAATTTATCCAACCTCCATGTTTTTCAGTTTTTGTACTCCTACATGTATATTCTTTCCTTAATAAGTATAGTTTTCATATATATATATATATATATATATATATATATATATATATATATATATATATATATATATATATAACTCAAATCATGTTTGCTTATTAATTTTATCATCTCCTCTCTAAATCTTAACACCTTGGGTGCCAAGTTGCCAATCATATCTATTTCATCTCCCACCCAGTTAAAATCCCCTCCTATTGTTAAGTATTTGCTTATATACTTATCAATATTTTCAATAAATTCTTGCTTATATTTATTAGCTGGAAAATATGTATTCACTGCACCAGTATTATTTATTTGGACATGTAGAAGTCTTCCATTAAAAAATGCTCTCTCATTTCTTTCCCATACTATTCCTCACTTATTTTTTATTATAGTAGCCATTCCCCCTTTTATATCATCATATATAATTATGGTTATTTGGTAATACAATTGCCCTCAGTTTCTCCTCAATTTGTTGTATAAATTCTTTAGTTAAACCATTAGATGTATCTTGTATTAAGATGACATAAGTTTTTAATTTACACAATTCATTTTTTTTATCCCTATTTATTCTGTTTGTGTTAACTGAGGCAATTTGGAAGTTTGTTCCTTCCATTTTTGTTCTCTCTCCAGATGCAGCATTTCTCATTTTAAGGTTTAATTTCCCTTTAAGTTGATATTTATTTATTTCCTAATTTGTATTTTATATTTTTCATGACAAAAGGTGAGGTGGGCAAAACAAAACAATTGTTTTATAAATCACATGATTGACACATGTCACATATGCCAAAAGTGGTGGCCAAAAGGGATGTTGGAAAAATTTTGGATTTAAGAAAAGTCATATTTTAGTTATTTACTAATATATATATATATATATATATATATATATATATATATATATATATATATATATATATATATATATATATCTATATATATATATTTCTTTGTATAACTGAATTATCCCAAGATTTTTCTGTTTGAATTTTATGTAATTTCTCCAGTCCATTTAATATTTTCTCATTTGAAGAGTATATTTTTATGTTTACTGATAAATATATAGACCAGTTATTAACTCCTGCTCTAAGATTCTATACCTATTACATCAATAATGTAGGGATCAGATAGTAGATTTTAGTGCCACCACTTCCTGTACTTTATCAGCAAGCTCTCTAATGTGGGCAAACTGTATTTTACAGGTGTCAGGTATAGTATAAGCATAATCCTGCCAGGTTAGTGTTTACTTTGAAACTTGTACAACTATTAACCTACACCTGCAAATTAACCATTCCAGGGGGGGGGAATGTCTGCAATTTTCTTTTGAGCTACTTAATTTTTTCAGAACAGATGGTTTATCAGAGAAGCCAGGGACATTTTTATTATGTCCATGCCACAAAATCATGCTCTAGATTGAACCCTGATTACCATATAATGCAGACATTACTTTGGCTTTTCCACTGAAAATTTAACCTCTGGCCTGAGGCTAAATCATGTGACTATTGCAATTTCCATTCAAATTTTCAAGTAGGTCATCTTATGGCTACCAAAGTTACATAGGTACCTGGAGCAATTTGCATTTGTAGGAAGACACAGTATACATTACTGAAGGGGTGGTAGTTATTTTCAAGGGGTTATATGATAACAAACAGGGGGAATTGGTCAAACAAGCAGTTTGGGTACAACTGTATGCTTTTGACTCAGTATCTGAAACTGGTGCTTGTAGAGATGAAATTTAAATATGTACATCGTAAACCATCTTTATTCTGTCATTGTCATTTGTTCAGTCAAGTACAGACTGGGACCAATGTTCACACACAAAGAAAATAAGATATGATGTACTTTTTATTTGCCCTCTGTAAGGGTGGGCATTAATATATGATGTCTGTTTCCTTTTTTATTTCTTAAGAATAACCTTAGTATACTTTCTACAAGTCTACAAGTCTAAACTTTGTAAAAAGCTTTGCTTTTGTGATTAGGAGGAAGCCGATAGATATTGGGTCAAGAGTCAGGGTCACTAATTAAAAGAAGAAAAAAATGGTCTCTGCACACTAACATTAGTTATACATCACAGACATGTACCAAAATTTGTTGATGGCTTGTTCCTGGTACAAGAAATACATGTAGTTAAGAAAACTTACTTGATGATGGAAGACAAATGCATATAATAACTTTAGTTCCACATCATACAGACCTGGACTAAACTTTGTGGATAGCTTGCACTGGGAATAATGTACACACCCATTTTGAGTCAAAATGTCAAAATCACTGGCTTAAAAATGAAAGTACTTTCTGCATGAAACTTAATTGCTTGTGCTTCTATCCAAGTCTATAGATGAGCTGAACATTGGGTCAAGCTCACTGGCTTTTAGCTCTCATGGCCATAAGGCAAACGGAACATGCTACAGTGAATATATAAGATGTGTAGTGTATGTGCCAAGGAGGAGAGATAGATACAATTCCATGAAAAATTTTTTCAGTTCAAAGCTTATTTGAATGATTATAAATCAATTTTTTTTATTGTTTACAAAAGTAGACTAAATGTATGTTGATTTTCAGATAAGTTGTCACCATGAAGTCCTGGTCTGATGGTCTGCTGAAGTTGGTGGCAAAGTGCAACAATTTTGAATTGCCTGGTATGTACACAGTGCAGTTCATTAACTGCCCAGTTGCTATCTATGATGTCCTATCCTCAACTTGTTTTGTTACTAATATTAGTACTACCCAATAGAGAAATAGAACTGAAATTATTTTATTAGTTTGAATTTAGAATACAATGGAAATTAAAATATTGTGAAAAATTATCCTTCATCTGAGTGATCTGTCTGTTGTCAGTGTAATATTCTAAGTGGCTACTGAAAAAGTAAGCATGGTTGCACGTCATGTTAGCAGATAAAAAGTGCTGTTAATGTCAAGTTTTCTCATGGGTCATTATGATCATCTTGTTCAGTTTAATCTCTATTGCTTAAAACTGTCATACAGTTGTTTGAGAGTGTATCATGTTTGGCACCTGCTTATGAAAACAATGCATAGTAGGTTACCTTATTTTCTGTGTGTGTCAGTTACTATGTATGTATGGTTTAATAGCACATCACCACTATCCTGGCCAGCACAATCCTAGCTATATAGTGCTGAGTAAGCTTAAGTATCAAAAACAAAAAGGGGCAACATCCTTAAAACACAAAGTTTTGCATTTTGTTTAAACTGCATTAGTTTAGGAATTTTTTTTTCATTTAGGATGACATCATTGGGAGTTTTGCCATCACAAAAGGCATGTCACTCTGTCAATGGAAAACCTAGTATATATACTCCTGTACACAAATCAGATTCAATTACACAGACCTAGATCAGCTGTTGCAATATTCACTAGATGATGATCAGTGTTTATTCAGTTTGAACTAATTAGTAGAACAAACAACAATGAACCCAATCTGCTGATGCATTTATATGGCAGCAGATCCTTGTCTCTGTTTCTTGCTGTTGGATCCAACTTACATATACAACTAAAAGTATATAAGGTATGTGTTTTGCCAGTGGTATACTAACTTAAAGGACTGGTATACTTTAATAGAAGATCTTCCTTATCCTAACAGTTTAAAAAATATGGGGGGAAATGCCAAAACAAAAGGACAGTTTTTGGTCACCATCATATGAAGCATCTTGATTTCATGAACAAATGAACCTTTTTGAAGTGTTATTGTAAATTTTGTTGTTGCAGTTTATATATTCTTATTAAATATTACTTTGCATTCATATATATCTGAATTGTTATTGAAGTCCTTCTTCAGAAAGCTATGCAATAGCATTCCCATAGGCAATATACAAAACTACCTGGTAATGAGATGGATTGTATTTCCTATTATCTTTGTTTCAGGATCCTCAAAAAATTCTTGTCTGCCTTTTATAGTCAGTGGTCAACAAGTGGGTCTGGTACGGGAAGACATATTGGAACATTTGAGACCATACACTGATGTCTTTGAGATCCAACACACAAATCACGGACAGAGCAATGGCTGTGTAACACCTGGTGTTTACCTTCTTGACAAATACCAGTCAGTAGAGGAAAGGAATGAGGTGATGAAGTATGTTCTAGATGACCTCAGGAGGAAAAATGGCTTGGTTAGTCTGCGTGGCTGGAGAAATGAGGTAATAAAAAGTGAGATTATTTTTATATCTCTTGTTGTTATTTTTGGGTTTAATGACAGTTCTTAGCACAAGATAGACTACATATGCAGCCAGAATAAGTAGTGGAGGAAGAACCCAGACATAACTCGGTTAGAACCGCTGATACACAGAAAGCTACAGGTAACTTTCTCACATATCCATTTTGTGCAAGCATGAGACTCAAGCCCACACGGACTGAGGTGAGAGGGCAAGTGCTTTAGACCACTCAGTCACTCTGGGTCCCTATATGATATCACTTATCCATACCTGTTGTTGAGATTCATAATGATGTCAATCTCTATGTTCACTTTCTCAGCTTGAGAGGTAAATAGTAAAAAAAGAGCTGCACACATTTTTCTTTTTTGTTATTTTAAAATGTCATAAGTGTACATTAAGAAAATATTTATGGCTAAATGCTGAAAAAGATTTATATTTCAAGTATAGAGGTAGCCATGATAACTCCGTTTAAGTATTAGACTCTCAATTGAGGGGTCACAAGTTTAGTATCCACCGAGGCCAACCTAGATAAATCAGCTGCCTTGTTGTGTCCTTGAGAAAGAATATTTTCTTTATGCATCAGTGTAGGATAGAAATGATTTTTCCAGGGGTCAGAATTTTTGCATCAGAGACATACACAAGACTTTGTATAGCATTAGACCCAAAATTCTGATCCCACAAATATAATTTTCCTGTGCATAATGAAGAATCATTTGTTTCACATTCCTGAACCTAAAAGAGAATTTAAGTCAAAATAGAGTATTTTTAATACTGATGTAACTCAAACACCAACACGGCCATTGAGAATATCCTCATCTTGATTGAGTATATTTTTTAAGTTGTTGGTTATAGATTGGGCATTAATTGCTTCATAGAGTCTTCATAAAAACAGTAGGTTTTCAGTAACAGTAAACGTGTCTAAAAGGGTGTCACATGGACACGTATTTGGATCAAAATACTCAACAGGGCTGGACTACTAGTAGTTATATTTTGTATAGTACATTGTATGGGATAATTTACCACACAATGAAATATACACAGTACTATACCCCAAAAAATGAGCAAATAATTAAATAATGACTGCAAGAATGAAAAAGTAAATCACAACATTTCTCAATTTTTTATTTTAATAACTGAACAAAACCCACTAATATTTGCTCTGATCTCTTTTTTTTATTTTTCAAAGCAGAATCTCGACCCAACCCAGACTGTCATTACAATTGCTATTTGTTAAGCTATGCACATTTTGTGAATTACCTAAATTTCTCAGGATTCCTTGCTCTGAAAAGTGTCTTCTTTTGTAATAAGTGCAACTGAATGCATTTGAATAAGAAACAGTATTGAGTTAAACTTTAAAAGAGCATTCTGCATCAGGTACTGGCACTGAGCTGACAGGCATGTTACTAGTAATGTAGTGGACATCCAGTATTATGTAAATATATTGCTGCAACATTCTAATTGTTGCAATGAAACTTAATCCTTACATGGTGAGGTTTACATGGACAATCCATCATCTAGTCCATGACATAAAGGGTGTGAAAGAGTTATGGATCATTGTAAGAACATGGAATTTTTATAATCCAAGATGCATTTACGGTACATGTCAATCCTGGCATATCTTATCAGAAGAGAGTGCCTATTACAATATACCTTACCTTTTTATCTTTCTTGCAGTATATGACATTATCTCATTGCCAGTTTTTTTTTGTTAAATGAGACTGTTTTATTGGGCATAACAGTTGGAAAAGGAACAAACTGCCACAAGGTAGATAAAAGGAGCTAACTCTTCAGCTTGATATTTCCAGATTATGCAGATACAGTTTATGACTGGTTATTTGCATTTATTATGATAAGCTTCAACCTCATGACATTTGCCTGTGTATTAATTTCTTAACTGCATTATCAGTATTATACTAGATAAATTTTTATTTAGTATATATATATATATATATATATATATATATATATATATATATATATATATTTAATGCATTGTTGGCTTTACCTTGCCAAAGTAATGGTAGCCAAATAATTTTCCCAGGACACTATGAGAAAGCCGACTCAGGCTGCCCTGGATGGTCATGAGACTGAATTGGCTTTTTTCAACCAAGCTGCTACATCTTCCATCAGATACATATAGATATTAATTATTACTTTTAATGTTCTTTCGTTGCAGACATATGATATCAGATGCAAAAGGTCGGATCCTATGATGATGAAAATGGAGAGATCAGGTTGCTGTAAGTCGACATAGAGCAGTCAAGTTTTTTTAATATAGAAGAAAAAAAATATTTGTGATGCATTGTAATTTATGTCTACAAACTTTAAGGTTTATGCACAGATATAGTTGTTATACTCACCATTATTAAGAGATTGTATATTTGGAACGTTTTATGTAATCAGAAGCATAAACATTTTAACTTCTTTTAGGAAAAGAAAATGTGTTTCCAGTTGCACTGGTTTTAAAGTTAGGCTACCTAGGTAGTTTTTTCTTTAACATTATATATATTATAATTATTAATATATATAATGTACTAAGCACTTTAAGTACTTGGCTAAACCAACACAATAAGATGCACTAATCAATTTCTGGAATTTTTTAAAATCAAAATTATTTTTTTAAGCATATATATAATATGTGTCTCTAATTGATTATATATATATATATATATATATATATATATATATATATATATATATATATATATATATATATATATATATATATATATATAAAAATCAATTAGAATTATTTTTTTCAGGAATTGTTTTTTTTTTGTTTTTAATGGGCGGAGATGGCAGCAGCACAAAACAGATGTGCAGCCAACTAAAAACATTCGTATTTTTTTGGGCCTAAGCAGGGTGAAAAATTTATATGTACTTTAATCACAGTACTTCATTTTTTGGATCTGTACGTCTTTAAGCCAGGTGCAGAATATGTATGTATATGAATCACAGTACTGCCATATTTGGACCAGTACATCCATCAGTTAATCTGATTATGAATAGAAATAATGTCTTGAGTACCCAAAACTTCAAAGCTCATCTGTGCACAGGAACGTAAAAACTGCATTTTGAATGTTAGTCTCTTAAATAATTGTCATGCTAGACTCAACATTTTCGGTATCTTTTCCTCTAAATGATAGGAAAATGGGTGAAGAGAGCTAAGATCATCATGGCTTACATTTGAGATGGTGTCTAGAAATGATAGAGGCCTCTAACTCCATTTTTAAAAAATTTAAAGTCTGATAAATTTGTTAATTATTAACTGTTCAAGCCATGCTGTTTTGCAGTCTGTTCATTTATAGATTTCTATTTCATGCAGTAAACAACCATCAAACAAGGGCTGGTATTTTGGAATTTGTTGAATATGTGTTGATCAGTAATTTTAAATTTGAAATTAAATCTGAGTGCAGACTTGTTCCACAAAGAAATTGTTAAAAGGTTGTGTATCTGTTATGGGCAAACTTGTATTCTAATGGCTAAAGGTTGAGACAGTGACTTAAAGCTAAAATATTTTAAAAAATTCTAGAATGCCTAGAATTGGCACCTTGTTGCTGTTACAGAGTATTCACACCCAAGTACCATTGCGTGGATGGAGCATAATGATAATGGGGTTTCGCTTCAACTTTTCTTGTGATGTCTAGTTAATCCAAAATAAAAATCTGACATCTCATATGGCCATCACAAAAGGCATCTTGAATTTCTTATTGCTACTTTTCCTGACTAGAAAGTCTTACTAACATGGGGTGGGGTTTTCACCAAAGATTTCTTGTGCCCACCATGTTTTTTGTAAATTTTCATACATTAAGGATGCCAAAATATCTACATGATCTTCGGTACTGCATGCATCATATATGATTGTGTTAAAGCATGCACTTGTATATGTTGGATGAATTTGGTTATATGAATGTGTATTGGAATAGATAAATTTAAAAATGGATAAGTATAACATGGTCTAAAGTGTCATTATCACATTTTTTATTCTTTCACAATTTGAGAGACATTTCAGCTCTTCTTCATGTCTTTAGTTCCATCTACTACATTATCCCTGTTTAACTGAAGTTTAAGTAAAACAGTAATAACATAAATGAAAATTATGCAAAATGCTGTCATACTCCATATTATATATTTAAATGTTCACAACATTTATAAGAATGATCTCTTAGAATGCTCTGTTGTTTCCTCTGTAAGTAAAATGACCTCCACTTTCCCACTAAAGAAGATTACAGTTTATAAGCAAGTGTATGTATGTATGGTTCCTGTAGTTACAAAGCATTTTCTTTGACTTTTTGGCCACTTTCAGACATATTTGTTACATTGATTCAAGTTCAACACTTCTGTCAGCAAGTATAATGGTTCTGAAACTCACCTGGCTGGTAGCTGGCATTACACAGTATCAAATACAATAATGACATATGTAACATATATAACATCCATTATGTCCATGTTGACAGCCATGGATGGTCATTTTTACATGAGGTTTTAACGAAAGATGTCTAGTTCGACTTAAATGAAAATGTTGCAATCTTACGTCCAGTATGGTTGCCATATCAGTTGCCTTGAAACTCTGGTCATTGTGTACAAATATCAAACATAACTTCAGAATGTATTGTTTAAAAAATTAGGAACGGTCTTCTCTTGAATTCGTGGAAAATCATTTTGGCCAGTAAAGCATCATCCCCAGTCAAAAAAAGACTGATGGTTCTAAATGAAAATTGAAAAACCAGTATGGACACCATGATGGCATTTTGAAAGTCTAAACTGATTGTCACATTGACATATGGTTTACACTTATCATATCCTAGTGATCCTAAATGAAAATGATTCCCTGTAGACATCCAATATGGCTGCCATCTTCTGTATAGATGGTCATTTTAGCAAGAGATTTTCACATAAATTCTTCTAATGGTACATAGCTTTTCTTGAATGAAAACAGTCCTGAATTGACATCCGGTATGGCAAGCACAGTGGTTTCTGTCTTATCACTTATGAATATCAGAAGTAGTTTCAACACCCAGTAGATAACAACAAAAAGTATTTTATTATTTGAAATTATGTTGGACAGAAGAGCCTCGGTCTCTCATGGGGATTGTTATTATTATTATTATTATTATTATTATTATTATTATTATTATTATTATTATTATTATTATTATTATTATATTATTATTATTATTATTATTATTATTATTATTATTATTATTATTATTTTTATTATTTTTATTATTATTAATTGTTTAGTTCACTACAGAACAAAATCATGAAGTAAATATTTATATTCTACTTAAAAGTTATGTTCCACACATGATTATTGTATGTGCTCACTTGAATCCTTCCTATAAATTAAATCAGCTGATCTTTGTTTTATTTACCCATTAGAAGATACCAATTTCATTACAAAATGATGGCATAGATATGACTGAAACAGAGGACTGACTCTTTGTAAGCCAAACTTGTATAATTAGACTGAGGCCTGTTATGAATAAGGAATTAAATAAAGCTCAGTATGGCTGTTGTTAGTAAAACATGAACTGAAACTTTGATTGCCTGTACAGGCAAGTTTTATAAATATTGAATATCTCTTCTCAAAGATTAACATATTTTTAATAGCAGTAATATATTACCTACCAATATTACATTGCTTTCCTTTGGGATGCTTCATGATTCCTTCCTCCTATTAGGATGGAAGGTTCTAGAACCGAGAAAGAACCTGGTCCCAGTCTGATGCCAGTGTCACAGCTTAAAGCACGGGAAGCCATTATTTTGGTTAGAAAACACCTGGCTGCTGGCCACAGCAAGCAGGTAACTGTTATATACATGACTTTTATATAGAAAATTTTCCAGAAGGAAATTAGAATGACTGTTGTGACTGTGTGGTCGTTATATGAAGGTGACCAATATATTGGGTTGGATCTACTATTCAAATCTTTTGTCATCAGTTTCAAGTGCAAACCGAATAACACCATTAATTTTGCAGTGAAACTTAAACCAGTTTTAGCTTGACTTTTTACATCTAATTATGCAGCCTTGTGAATTTTTTTCAAAAATATATTTTAAGTTCAGCAAATGAGTTATGGATATCATGGGAAATTCAGGATAAAGTGTAAAATATATTTATATATTTTCTCTGAATGGCAAAAGCATCACCTCATACCATAGACATTAAGAAAATTGGAGAGGGAACAGAATGTAGTCCTTTTGAAATGGCAAATTAAGTTCATAAACAGCAGATGAATTATATGAAAAGCTTACAGCTCTAAGTGTGGTTGATATAATGCCACTTTATGCCAATAGGTATCCTAATGATTTGAACTCTGGGAGAGATTGGACACAAGGTTGTGGATGTTACCTGTGTTTCATATTAAAAAATGAAAAAATCTTGCACAGTTATAATAATCACAGTAAAAGAAATTTATAAAGTCAGTGGCAAGCACACAATACCCATTGTATTCTCCCACAAACATGATTGCATATTTGTCTGCTAAATTGAATGAATTGCTTTTTTTAAAAATGCAAGCAAATGAAATTTTTTTGAGTGTAATAAAACCTGTAATATTAATATTAAAAAAGAACAATAAGATCTCGTAAATAACGGACTTCTAGATCAACCAATATAATCAAGTGACTTTTTTCAGGTAAGAAATGAGTAGTTTTTCTTCATTAGTTATTAAAAGCATTTTATCAACTGTCCAAAGTTGTACAATGGTTAATATGGCAGTTTTTGGTATTCAGTGTGATGGCAGTGCTATTACATGCATCTGTAATGCAAATGATGTGCCATTATCTGTCACTGGTTACAAAACTTGGTAACAATTAAGAGACCCCCCCACACCTTGACTGGAGACAAGCATATTTAGTAAACTGAAAAAATCTATGTGCAGATTGAAATGTGATTGAATAGTTAATGTGTGTGGAAATGTGTTACTCCTAGCCTGATTAGACCCTCCCATTTCCTGCATGTTGGAGAAACAACCTCAGAAGTATTGGTAGGAATACACTTAATTTTTAAGGGTTTGGTTATATCCCTTATGCAGTGAGTACCATGTATGTTGTGACAAAAAAGCATGTTATAGATATGACTGTCTCCTCTGCTGCCTTATAAACTGATGCACTTTTGAATAAAGCTTTTATTGGCAGCAAATTGCATCTGCGGTTTCTTTTCAACATGACAGAAATAATGTTCCAAATTATTTCCAGCCTTTTCTTCAAAAACAAGCTTCAAAGATACATTTAAACACTGTAATACTATAGCTCCAGTGGCGGCCAGATTCATTACATGTATCATGTTCAGCTATTCTAACATGTGATACAGAATAATATTACTACCATATTCGCTCACACTTTATGCAAACACATACAACACACACACACACACACGCACACATGAATCCTGTTTTCTTCCTTTGACATTTTGAGCATCTTAAGTTGTTTACATCTAAGTTTGATCAATCCTGTCATTTTGTCTGATCAGCTCTCATTACTGCATAAACTGCATAAACTGGCAGAATAAATGACAAAATATTTAAAAGCCGAATTACACAGAGTGGTCATGAATAACATCTTAGTGTCAGGATGTGTAACGTGCAATTTTCACTAGAATTAAGAAACTGAAAGTTTTGATTATATTGTAATTCTTACCAGTTCACTCTCTGTACTGTATATTTGACTATTATCAAATAGTCATGGAATGGTTAATGTATTATTGGTAACTGATTAAAGAATTTGCTAACCATTAAAGCCCTTTAGAGTAGAATATCAGTTGTTATGGAAAAGAGAAATGGGTTCAAATTTGGAAATTTGGGGATGGTATAGACACAAGTTATGGAAATGGGAAGAGGGTTCAGAATATGAAATTGAGGGAGGGTATAGGCACCAGTTTTGGAAATGGGGGAGGGTTGAGATTATTAAAATTGGGGAGGGTATAGGCAGCAGCTATGATAATGGGGATGAGTTCAGATTTGGAATTTTGGGGAGGGTAGTGGCATCTGTTATTAAACTTGGAAGGAAGGTTTAGATTTGGAAATTTGGAGTGGGTATTGGCATTGGCACTAGTTATGGGATGGTGGAAGGGTTCAGATTTGGATATTCAGGGAAGGATAAGCATCAGTTCATGGCAAGGCAAAGTTAACTTTCCTGTTATGTCATCATGAAGTTTTATAGGTAACATAATTCGACACACTAGCTTGGTTGCTTGTGCTTATTAAATTTGTTGGTCAAGTGGGGTGGGGGTGGACTAGTGGAATTGTATTTAGTATGTTTGACAAGTGCCAAATGAGGAAAGATATATAAGGAAATGGACACAGCCCTGTAAATCCAGTTGGGAATAAAACTTCAAAAATGACTAAATTCTTAAAATTTGAACTCACAAAACAGGACATAATAATATTTGTTCCTGATTGTAAGGATGTTTTTTTCCAAACTGTGATGGTAAAAGTATCCTAATAACTAGGACTAGATAATACAAGATGCACATGGATTTCGAGTATTGCAGATGGCTTCCAAATCAAGATATTACATGTTTTGTGTGTTATAGCTGCAGTGTAGAAGTATCTGATCCCAAACTGCAAGGCATCATCTCTTGGGACTACTAAAATCTCTATGAATTATTTATTTTGTGTATTTATTTTGTGTTTACCTACCCTAATCTCTTGACTGGTAAACATATTGGGCAGGCATCAATCCATGGACAGTGGTCACTATTTGGCCCAAATCGCCTCATGTTACCCCTGATTAAAGCATGTGCAGGGTCCCAGTAACATCGGTTGGAGCCAAAAGAATTTCACTATTCCAGCAGAAATCTGAAAAGAGCAGGATGCCAGTCCCCCCTTTCAACAACTGAACAAAAAGGAACTTAATTTTGCATCATTGTACAAGAGATAATACAAATACAGCTATAAATTGAATGATATAAAAATGTATTATTACTTTTAATTGACTTAGAAGATGTAGCCATTAGAAAGATATAACCATTAGAAATAATTTCATGTACTTACATGTACCTATATTGTTGCTATTTAATATCAAGGGGTTTGACTGATGTGTTGCATCATAAGGAAGCAAGAGTTTACATATTGTGCATACTTATAAGTTGAGTCAAACTGCAAACAACAAATATACTGCCTTGCTTTATTATAATGTACCTGTTGTTCCGGGACTGTGTTGTTAGTTCTAAAGATTACTCCTAACAAAAAGCCCATTATGTGATGGCAGATCAGGGTCTGTGTAGTTTGCAGTTGGATTCTGCTCATAAGATGGTTGCTCCCAGATTTTTAAATCATTCTTCCGAATTCTACAAATGTTGTGTTTTGAGCATTTTTAATATCTTGAGACATTCAAAATATTGTTTTAAATTTGACTTTAATCAAACTATGGAGATTTTTAAGGATTGAATATCATGCCACAATGCCATTTGAAGAAACTAATAAAGTTTTTTTTTTATCCAGTGAAATTTGTATTTTAGTTCTACTGTTTAGTTAAAGTTAAGTGTAATGATCATAAATGAAATGTACCCTCTTGTATTCAGATGTTAAATGTCCATGGGTGTTTCTCTGAGAACCTAAATAAGTGCCAACTCTGTTTTGATAGCTGATTTGCAGAAGTATTTGTTTTGTTGAACTGAATTAAAAGATGCTCTCCTTTCTATTATCACGTTAATTAGCTCTTTTGTTTCAAATAAAGGAAGTGAAATAAAAATAAATGTTAAAAGACAGTCAAGTCCTACATGCATAAGATCTAGCAGCCCCAATCATATGTTGGGTGAACTCATTTCAATTAAGTGATATTATTGTGTACTTAATATAATTAGACTACCTTAAATTAAGCTACTCAATCACCCTCAAATATCTCAAGGCAGCCAAGCAAAATGAATGCTTTGTAAAATCAAGAGCTTGGTTACAAAGATATGGATCATTGAAGAGAAGTAAGTTTTAAAAAAATCCAGATTTGTTAAAAAGAAAATCATCAACATTTAGGATACAGAATTGAAAGAATAGAAAAAGTGCTTTCATTTATTCTCAAAGCAATTATAAAATGAGTTTTTGGCCATTAAACAGCCTTGTCCCCCCCAAAAATTTTTTTGTTATCGGAGATAGCTAGCACACATATTTATTGTTCACAGGTCTTTGGTAACTCCAACCCATATTTTTGTAAGGTGTATGTTTTTGGACCCCATTTTGCACGAGTTATCAAGGGAGAGGTGAAGTTGATTACCAATCTTACCACCACCTTTGAAAAAAATTCTGATTTAAAACATGATATAAATACTATTATATAATGACTTATAACTTGAGCACATTCTTTTCTATAACCATTATTTTACTGACATGCCGTAAAAACCTTCTAGATACAAATATCAACAAACACAGCAATGTTTTTGTTAGCAAACTTTTCTTTCATGAGTTTTTGTTAAGTCACAGCTTAGTATAGTGTATTGCACATACTATAAGTAACATTGTACAGAGATTGTATGTCAATCACCAAAAGGGCAGTCAGAAAAAATATATTTATCAAATAAAGTCAGGTGAGGTGCAAATTGAAGACCATAAATAACGTGAAAACATGCTGTTTTAGAGGTGTGGTGTCCCTACCATCTATACCTGTCTAGCTGCAATACTATTATACTAGTATTCTAGAAATGTAAAAGAAAAACAAAAATGTTTAGATTTTTAATTCATTTTATATGTATTTACGGTGTTGAAAAGCTTTTAACAAGTCCTTCCCATTTTACTGTAACTATCATATAACATAGTTTCTTCTTTCTGTAGGTAGTATTAATATTGAGTTGAAGAAATCCAAATGTAGATATAAAAATTCCACCTGAGATGGGAACTTAATGGTTTTTCCTAATTGAAAATGGTGCCCATCTTGAATCCACCATGGCGTCTATCTTATTATAGCTGTTCCTTCAGAACTGAAAGTGCATGTCATTTAGACATTAAATAAAGCAATGTCTTGAAAAATCTTGCCATTGTTACTCCACCAAAATGGATGGATATATCAAAAATGGGGTTTTACTTCGAGTTTATGTGGTGTCTGATTCCAGTATGGACACCACATCAGCCACCTTCAAAGTCTTACTCTTCTTTTGATGATAAGTCATGTTTGCATGGGGCATGGAGAGGGGTCACCAGAAGACTTGTTATCATGTGTAGATGGTCATACATGAACATGCTGCTGGTCCAACGTTCAATATTATCATCTGAGTGGTCATCTTGAAAATCTTATCCTCATTACTCCTCTGAGATGAATGGACTTATAAATGTGGAGTTTTCACTTAAATTCTTCGTATATGATGTCTCGATAGCTTTGAATGAAAATGATTTTTCCTTTGGATTCCACTTAAAGTGGTAGGTCAGTATTGTGCTACTGTAGGGTCCTTTTTATATTTCTGTCATAGTAGTAACTGCAACCAAAAATTTGCATGGAACGAAGATGTTCTCTTGACTAAGGGATATGTGTTTAAAGTGTGCTTCTGGGAGGAAGGTTACCATGGCCTTTTAGATCTCATCGAAACATTGTGTGCAAAGTTGATTTTGGTCTTCAGTTGTGGCAGTTGGGTGCTTAGTATATATTCATTTAATTCATTATGTTAATATTTGATATAATAAGTTGGTGTTATAGAACATATTTCACTGAGCAAAATACCAGAAGGTAACACATAAATAATGTTATTATATAACCCCTTACATGACTTCCTCCACAAATTCCCTGCTTTGGGATGATCAAGTATATTTCCCATTTAATAGTCAATTGTAAAACATTACTTGCATGCTGTGAAGCACAATACAGTACCTATATCATCATGCAACAGTATACAGACAGCCATGTCATTCAATGTATTTATGAACAAATTAATAATCAAATGTTAATTTAAACAATTTTTTTTAAAGAAAAGTTTTATTTCATTTAAGTGTTGGGAAATTTTTTTTAATGCAATTCAATAAGAAGAAATAAGAATTATATAGTGCTGTAAATACATGGTTTATAATGTCTGCTCTTTTAATAATTGCTGTTTGCCCAAAATAAATGGAGCTTGCAGGCTTGCCCCCAATTGTATTTAGCTTGCCCACTGTGTCTAATAGTACAAACACTACAATTGAAAATCAGTTGTATAGGCTTATTACTTACATGTAAATCACTATTTGTC
This sequence comes from Potamilus streckersoni, assembly GCA_016746295.1. Lineage (NCBI taxonomy): Eukaryota > Metazoa > Mollusca > Bivalvia > Unionida > Unionidae > Potamilus > Potamilus streckersoni. The sequence continues at coordinate 331,874 of JAEAOA010001785.1, read as the reverse complement.
TATGAGCCTTCAGTGGGTGCCTGGGTATAGCTTAGTGCTGAATACTGCAGATATATGCATTGAATGAATATACAAAGTGAACAGAAATATATACCAACATTTTATTAAAAATCACAGAAGCATTATAGATTTGTTCACATAATTTCAAACATTTATGTTGACAGTCTGGGCTGTAAAAGTTACAATGATAAAATTCGTTGTGACATTAATTAAGTCATACCCAGTCTATCACTGAAAACTTGCTCTATTGATACCATGAAGTCTGTTGTGGAACTGTTTTACAAAACAAAATCACAGATGAAGAATGTTAAACTATATAACATATAATGAAGATGAATTCAGATTGTGGAGGAACGCTTTATAAGGGTATTGGATTTTTGCAACCAACTCTGAAAACCTAATACTGTCTTTACATAAACTCAGAATTTTATTAAGATATATTTTAAGATACTAGGTACCTCTCCATTGACCTAGTGGTTAGAGTGTCTGTATTGGATGCGGGAGGTCGCAGGTTTGAACCTTGGCTGAATCATACCATTGGCTTCTAAAAATGGTTATAGCAGCTGTCTCACTTGGTGCTCAACATAAAGAGGTTAGCGTTAGGACAAATTGGTGTCAGGATAATGTGACTGGGTGAGACATCATGCTTCTTGTTGGCAGCATGATGCCCCAGTGCTAGACATCACTATAAACTACACACTGCAGACATCGTAACGATATGACTGAAAATTTTTTAAAGCCTCCTTACAAATCCCAATCACACACACACACACACACACACATGCATGATACTTGAAATAAAATAATATCCAAATTAAATCAAAACTTTCTAAGAGCTATCAAACTTTAGAGTCACTTTTAACCAACTGCATTCTTGTTGTAGATTGGATTAAACTAAACATCAGAGATTCAGATAATTATTGCTTTAAAGTGCTTTCACAGTGAAGAGCTTACAAATTATGGCAGGCATCATGAGCTTTAGAAAAGTTGTCAAAAAGAAACATATCCCTCGAAAAGGTGCTGAGAAGCAAAGTTTCAATAAATGAATTTTCTACACATTTTACACTTGTTTGTCAGGAGTATAATAAGCAGCTCAGTTTCATTTAAAATAGTACATGCCATTACTTTGGATAAATTATGTACAGATTGCTGGATAATTGACTTGCACATATGTTTGGCAGTTAAGGTTCTAAGAAAGAAGAACAATGGCATCTTCACACTCTGGGCTAAGAAGCCTTCTAAAAACATAGATGTGTAGTTTTAAATGGTGTCTTATTTTTGGGAAATTTTTATGTGCGAATCAGTGGCCATCATATGCAGTACTTTAATGTTAACACCAAACATCAAGAGTATGAAAGTTATCATTAAGTTATCAAAGGCATCCTTTGTTATTCATTGCATAGTTTGCAGTAATCCCATAAGTGTGTTAAATTTTGATGTTTAAGTTTTTGCATAAAATTTTACTCATTGTTTCAACATTTTGGAAACCTGCTTGCAATAACATAAAAGAATATCAACAGTCCTTGTTGAGGTCATCAAATTTTGTTTCACAGATTTAGAAAATGCAGCTTAAAGTGTGCTACTTCACACTTTATAAAGATAGAAACTCAGAATGTTGATAATTTTTAGATTAGAATATAAAACACTGCCAATAGCTTTTAAATTTCTTTTGATTGCATTCGATTTAGGAAAGCTGGAAAGTAGAATGGATTATTTCTTAAGCAGATGTAGAGGGCACAATACATGGATATAATTTCCTTTTTTATTGTCAGGTCTGTTTGGAACAATACAGTATGGAGTTCACATCAATGGTTACTTCTATGACAAGGATGGTCAGCTGATGATGTGGCTAGGACGGAGGTCAAAGACGAAGCCAACATACCCGGACATGCTTGACAACATGGTAATGACCTGAATGTACTGGTATATCTGCAGATTTGTGGATATGTTGTGGTCAGTCATGTCCATCCATGATTGTATCAGCACATGATCATTGGTATTTTTTCCTTGTAACTTGAATTCCACACTTATTTATGGAAAGTGATCATATTTGGTACATGTTTCACAAGGGTTAATAGATGGCAACAAAAGTTTCAGATCTTGAATGCAACCAAGGATATCCATCTTGACAAAATCTTATTCCTGATGTCATTTTTTTTTTCTGCCTTTTTCCTGAAGAATATATTTGAAACAAGTCCCAGACACTGCATAATCAATTCGTTGCTGTCTTGAGAGGTTTTGAATATTCTAGACTGCGAACTGAAACTACCAGAATGTTCCTTGGAATCCCTCCTATTAATTTCATTGTCCTTATTTCAGTGTGCTGGTGGATTGGCTTCGGACCTAGGGATTATGGAGTGTGCAATCAAGGAATGTCAGGAGGAGGCTTCTGTTGAGGACAGATATCTGAAGAATCTGAAATCTGTAGGCTGTATTAGGTATGTTAATGCTTATTAGGGGCCTGGACCCATTAGGTATTTTACCGTATTTAATGTTATTTTTCATACACAAACAAATAATTATTAATTTCATTGTACGAAAAATTATATGTAATATAATTATCATTTTGTGGTAATGAAAATGTAAGAAAAATAAGGGGATAATACCCGAAAAACCACACTAGATAACCATATGTATGAAACAAAAGTACATATGTGTCTTATTCTGCTCTCAACTCAAGAAACTGATTGTTGAGAGAGAGAGACAAAAGTACATATTTGTCTTATTCTGCTCTCAACTCAAGAAACTGATTGTTGAGAGAGAGACAAAAGTACATATTTGTCTTATTCTGCTCTCAACTCAAGAAACTGATTGTTGAGAGAGAGAGAGAGAGAGAGAGAGAGAGAGAGAGAGAGAGAGAGAGAGAGAGAGAGAGAGAGAGAGAGAGAGAGAGAGGAGAGAGAGAGAGAGAGAGAGAGAGAGAGAGAGAGAGAGAGAGAGAGAGAGAGCACTTTTATATTCCATTGGGATTTAAAGCATGAATAAATAAATCATTTTTGTTGTACTGGTAATTATGGGATCCATTGTCAGTAGGCCACATGGCTATGCAGATGTAATATACATGCTAACTAAATACCCTTTGTCCTTTAGATTGGACTTTTACAGTAAATACTAGATTAAAGACCAGATTTACCTCAACATGTCAAATTAAGGATGTTCTGCATAGTGAAATGAGTCTACCCATGGGGTGTTGAAAATGTGTACAACTACCCCATTAGCTCAAGAACAATATTAATCTACTGATATTTGTGCTGAAGCCATTGAAAAAAGGCAAATGAATTTAACAGAGAGAACAACAAAGCAACGTATATCAAAATATATTTTTATATTATAAACCCAACATGTTATTTTCAATGGTACAACTTGTGATCCTATGATCCTACAATGGATATTACCTATATAAAAATTGAACTTACATAGTTAGTGACTTTTGCATTTATGATTCAAACTAACTGGTTCTTTCTGCAAATTTCCTGGTTTCTTCCTCCACCATTAATACTGGCCACTATGTATAGCCTATCGTGTGCTGAAACAAGTCTTTAAGCCCCAAAACAACAACAAATTCGTGCATTTGTTGGCTACAGACTGATGTAATAAAGAGCGCTCATTAATATTGTTGTCCAGCTACTAATGAATAGTGGTGTTTGTTGTAATTAGGGCATAACCAATTAGCATTTTTCTACCGATTCTGGATTTTGATTATGAAATTTTTCCAATTCTGGATACGATTCGATTAATTGGAAATGCATACTATTAGGAATTATTTGCCTCTAGCACATCCGACCAAAATCTCACCTCTGCATCCCTGTCATCTGAATTCATGTGCCAGCGCGAATTGGATTCATATCTAGCTGAGAAAAATCAGTCGAGGACTTCACCACCAACGAACCCAGTATATACTGGAAATCCCAAGAAAAAATGTTCCAGCTTTTGGCAGCTGTCGCTAAATGCTTTTGTTCAATACTGCCCTCTAGCGTAGATAGTGAAAGAACTTTTAGCACTGCAGGTGCTATTTTCAGCGACAAACGATCGAGCATGTCCACTAAAAAAATAGAGATGCTACTGTTTGTTGCAAAAAACTTGTAAGTTATAAATTTTGATATTAAATTTCTTTATTATCTATTAAACTGCGTGCATCATGCCCATGCACATTAAAATATTTTAATAAATTGTAATCTTTCTGTCTAACTAAAAGTATTATCATTTCACCCCATTGTGTCGACTATATTGAACATTTCTGATTTCTTATTTAACTTTATTATTGCACTATCAAATGACACGTAATGTTAGACACAGTGCTCTAGAAACTCAACTTTATTATTTTTGTTATCTGAATCGGTCATTCTTGCCTTGTCTGATTCCGATTAATCAGAAGTTCATACTATCTGGTGGTATCCGATTTCTGGATCAAAAGTCGGTTATGCCCTAATTGTAATGATAACAGAACAAAAACATCAATCATTATAGTTTCTCCCCGTTACAAAAGACAAAGAATGGCAATACGATGAATGTGAATAGAAAAGTTAACAAAACAGTTTCCAAGTAAGCTGAGCAAAGGGCTTTCTGCACACTCATAATTGGTGAATATTTGTTTACCGGTGATTGTTATTTTTCATTACTAGATGTCTCATTTGTTTGAAGATAACAGATAATTAGGTTTGTGTTTCATAAAGGATACAAATATTTTTATTCTCATGTGGGATTAAACCAAAAGTACTCTGCAAAGAATAAATTGGTCCTTTTGTGTATCTAAGTGATGCATCATTTTATGTAAGAAAAATAATAGGTTGACAAAAAAGTTTTGTGTGTGAAAAAATATGATAGCTTTAATTATTATTTATAAGGCTTGATGGTGTACAAAAAATTTAAGGGTACAAAAAAATAACATTAAATATGGTAGTACTTATTAGGGGCCTGGTGCCATTAGGTATATTGGTTCTTATTAGGGCCTGGTCTCATTAGGTATGTTAGTGCTTATTAAGGACCTGGTCTCATTATGTATGTTAGTGCTTATTAAGGGCCTGGTCTCGTTAGGTATATTAGTTCTTATTAGGCGACCTGGTCTCATTAGGTATGTTAGTGCTTATAAAGGGCCTGGTCTCATTAGGTATATTAGTTCTTATTAGGGGCCTGGTCTCATTAGGTATGTTAGTGCTTATAAAGAGCTTGGTCTCATTAGGTATGTTAGTGCTATAAAGGGCCTGGTCTCATTTGGTATGTTAGTGCTTATTAGGGTTTAACTCCATACATTTAGACAGTGCATGGGAAAATCTTTCACTAATTTTTACTACAGATACCATATAAGGCATTGTGCAAATAAAAGGTAACTCATTTTTTCTTTTTTCTGCAAATCAGTATCCATAGTTTTTTTCATGATATCTATATAAATAAGTGGAAAGAAAATAATGTTTCTTCTTTTGTGGTAAATTGTGGACATGTCTGAAACTGTTTTGAAATAATAATCTGTGTAATAAAATCGTTCTGGATATTTATTCATCAATTTTTTATGTTTAAATAAGCAACTTTTGCTTAAATATCTGCTTTATCAGCTAAATAATATTCAGATATATCTTCAATAGCCTGTGATATCAAGTCATGTGTTTCTTGTCAACTTTGTTTCAATAATAATGTTTATTACAGTTCAATAGAAATGAGAAATATAAAAATACTACTACTACTAATGATAATAACAATAAAGCAGGTTTTAATATATCTGTTCCACCTAAATAGATGGTCATATCAACATGGGGTTTTCACTAAAAGACTTCTTAAATGTCCAGTTGGTCCACCATGGTAGCTATCTTACAAAATCCTGTTTTCACATTCCACCAGAAAGGGACAAAGGGACAGGGATGAGCAGGTAGCAGAATGATCTAAAGTACTCTCTTTTACAGATCACTCACACATCTTCCTTCATTCTGCATGAGTTCAAGACTTGTCTCTTTCCATTGTGGGTGAGAAAGCTTGCATTCCAGTTGCTGGTGGTTCTTCCCAGAGTCATCCAGGTTCTTCCTATACCAAATATACTGGATGCTATGTGTAGCCCATAATGTGCTGAAAAATGGCAACAAACCCAACAAAACTGAATCAAACCTTCAGAACAGAAAGTCAATCTGCTTGGGTTTTCACCTGAAGACTTTATATGATGAAAACATTTCCTCTTGGTCATCAGAAAAGGCCGCCATAATTGTAATTATGAAAATCGTTTTATTACTACTCCTCCTGAATGGATGGTCATATCAATGTGTGGGTGTCTCTGAAGTACTTCTTTATGATTTATAGTTGGCTTTAAATGAAAATGTTGCCAACCTGTTGTCCGATTTGCTCACCACTGCTGCTATAATGTAAATCTTGTTGCAGATTTGCCTGGATGGAAAAGTCATATCGACATAGTGTTTTCACCTGAAGAATCTTTTATGATGTCTAAATGAAAATGGTGTGGCCAGACATCCTGTATGGTCACTTGGCCATCTTGATAATCTGATCACTACTCTGTACCTGAATGGATGGTGATATCAACATAGGGTTTTCACTAAAAGATTTCTTATGACATCCAGATGGTCGTATATGAATATTGTGCCAATATGACATCTGATATGGCCACCACAGTATCCATCTTGAAAATTTTGTTATTGCTACTTCTGAATGGCAAGATATATCAGCACAGTTTAGCTGAAACACTTCTTAATAGTATTTAGTTGATTTTTAAAGTTATGCTGATCATGTCTCCAAAATGGCTGTTGTGGTGGCCATCTTGAAAATAGTTTTGCTACCTCTAGGTGGAAAACTGTATCTACATTGGGTTTTCAACAGAAGTCTTATAGTTGGTACTAAATAAAAATGGTGCTGAGTGAGCCACCACAGCAGCCATTTTGAAAATCTTGTTATTGATACTCCTCCTACATAGAAAGTCACATTGACAAGGGCTATTTGAAATGAAGACTAGTTGTGCTATTTTGTTGGTCCTAAATAAAATTGCTGTCAATCTGTCCTCAATTATATCTGGCATAATAAACACATTAAAAATCTTTTAAGTAATTCTCATGAATGGATGGCCATATTGACATGCATTTTTCACCAAAGGTCTTCTAATGGTTTCTAGTTTGTCCTAAAAAAAAATGCTGCAGATTTAACACCAAATGTGGCTGCCACAATGGCTAATTTGAAAACCCTATTGCTCCTGAAAAACAGATGGTTTCACTGTTGTGCAATTTAAAAAGAAGAAATGGCTTTATCATGAATTTAATTCATTTTTTTATGGTAGAGCATCAGTCTCTCCAAATAACTGATATATACTTATCTGCAAGAAGGTCTCTCACACATTGTCATAGTCCATTTACGTTACTTGGAACTATTAATTTGTGTGATTACTCTATGTTTGATAAAATTGCAGGGTGTTTCAGGGGTCAAGTTAGACTTAGATTGTAAGGATAAGTAACTTCTCCTTTTGGTCAGAACAGGGTTGAAGTGGGAGCTAAACAGGGAGAAGTGGAAGCTAAACTTGGAGAAGTGAGAACAAAGCAAGAAATGTGAAATATTTGATATAATATATATATGATAATGCATATATATATATATATATATATATATATATATATATATATATATATATATATATATATATATATATATATATATATATATATATTTGCATTTTCTTATTTATGTGCTCCATTTTTCAGTATGCTTTTAACAGTTTTAGACAATGCCTTATTTTCAAGTTTAAAAATATGTCATGTTTATTATAAACCCATTTTGTACATGTGTAAAAAATTATATTCATACCCATCCTATTCATACTTGTAGTGTATGTGTGTTTGGATTGAGATACTTGCAAATTGGCCATGACTTAAAAGGCACAGCAGAAGCTATACATTGTAATTAATTTTAACTGAAATCAAAAACAATATTATAGTTTTGTAATTTCAAGTTGGTAAAAATGCTTAATAAACTACCACTTAATTATTTTATTTTGTACAAAATTTGTGTAAAATTGCAGTCAAAAACGATTTCTAGCATTCTTTGAAACACCCCCTAAATCATGTACATAGGAATAAATTCACAAGCGACTTCATAACATACTCTTTGTCCTGATTTCCTTGTTCACAATAAAACATTACTGTAACTTTTCATAGACAACACACAGAAGTACTAAAGTAAATAGATAACAAAACTGGACCCTTTTCCCCTAAAACCGAAACATCCCAAAACATGTATTGCACCAAGCAAGTTCATCTATTTTTAGAAAGATGTTTTTTCTTAATAAAACTATTGCTTTCTTACTTTGTTGCAACAAATTCATTAATCGGACTGCATATTTATGGTTGAATTATTTGTCTACCTACTGGTATTAACGATATATGTCGGTTAAATAGTATTTGCTTCACTACTATATTATCTCTTTTGTAATTTCATGAAAATTAATTATGGTAGGTCAGAAACAACTTGGACTTTGTTGCATTGTTTCTAATTCCACAACTGATTGTCATATGTTTTTTACCTAAATTATTAAATATTTCGGCTAAATCTCCTATGACATAATATTTAAACTTTGTTTTTTGTTTTCATTATATTATAATTATTTATGAATACAGACAGTTTAATTATGTGGTATATCATATACATAGCGATGTCCATCATAACAACTTCGATTATGATTTCAAACTGATTTTATCAAGAAAATACACAAATACGGCTGTTAAAATCTCCATTTATGAAAACAAGAAATTTATAAGAAAACACTCTTCACCAATCACATTTTTAAAAGCAAATTCCTATTTATATATTGATGCATTTCACCTTGGAAAATTCCTATTTATATATTGATGCATTTCACAACAGTGCCAGAACTTGCTTTAAGGGGGTATCTCAGTAGTAATAATATATAGCCATTTTACATCCGAAAAATAGAGAGCAAAGTCATTTTCACTTTCCTAACAGAAGAAGGCGAAATTTACAGTTCTTAGGCAATTTTTTTGCCCACTTTGCCTGGTAGCATGACCCCTGGTGTTTGTGCTTTTGGGTGAATTTTGAGATTAGATATCTTACCACTCTATAACAACTTTGATTTGCAAAGCTTATATTGTCTTTTTTTCTGTCCTGGGAACACTCACCAGTGTGTTTTCATACAATGCTTTGTGGTTGTCCATGACTATCAAGTCACCAGTTTTATGGTACTACAGGTTGTGTATACATGTATGTACATGTAGTAAGGTCACCAATTGACATTACTTATCAAGGGAACCATCAAAAAGTTTTTGAATAACTTGTGAGATACATTTTAAAAGCTTCATATTTAAATGGTATAATAAATATTTTTAAAGAAATTTCTGTTTCAAATATTTGCCAGAAATTATGAGTTTTGCATAATATTGTTACTTGCAGACCACATACCTTGACCAAAGTTTGTGGAGAGTGTGCACACAAGGTATGGGAGAGGCTCATTGATTTGGTGCACAAAAGGTCAAGGCCATTATAGTAAGAAAAAGGTCAATTGAATTTTGCTCAGGTCAAAGGAAGGGTACACAGGCTTGAACAAAAATTGGTCATAGCACAGAGGATTTTATGGGATGGCCTGTTGTCTCTTGTCCACTCAATCATCTGTCTGTTATATGTCCATTAGCATTTTTTATTTCTCTTTCTCCTAAACTTTTGCTTCACACAGATTCACCCTAAAGTCATTTATTTTGTCACTAAATGAAATTGGTGCAGCTTGGACTTTTTACTCAATGATGGTCAGAATTATCAACATGGGGTATTTGCCTATATGTGATATTTACTTAGTCCTAAATGAAGAAGGTGTGGCATCTTCTAACCTCCACAGTAGTCAGGTTGAAAATTTTAGTCACTTTTTTTCTGAATGGATGGTTTTATCAACATTGGGTTTTCACCTTTTATGATATGAATTTAATCATGAATCTGATGTCCAATATGGACACCACAGTGGCCAGCTTGAAAATGTTTATATTGCTATTTCTTCTGAATGTATGGCAATGTCAGCATTATGTGTTCATGGAAGGACTTCTTTTAATGTCTAGTTGGTCCTGAATGCAAATGGTGCCAGTCTGGAAAATCTTGCTACTCTTTCTGAATTGAAAGTCATATACTGACATGGTGTTTTCATTTGTAAACTTTTTTGTCTTTGTTGGTCATAAATGTAAATGGTGCTGATCTCATGTCTGATATGGTCACTACACCAGCCATCTTGAAATTCATGAACATAATTCATGCTGAAATTAGGGTTTCAGCAGACGACTTCCTGTGATGTCTAGTTGGTCTTAAATGAAAATGGTGCCACTGGTGCCATCTTGAGAACTTGTTATCATGTGACTACTCTGTGAATGGGACTTCTTATGATGTCTGTTTAATCATAAATGAGAATGGTTCCAATCTGACTTGCAGTATGGCTGCCACAATGGTCATCTTGAAAATGTTTCTGTTGCTACTTCAAGATGGCTGGTCATATCACCATTGCGCTTTCACTAGATGACTTTTTATGCTGTCTATTTTGTTTGAATTGAAAATGGTTTGCATTGGATATCCAAAATAACCTCCATGGCAACAATCTTGAAAATCCTCTTGTTACTCCTGCAGAACTGAAAGTCATATCATGGGGTTTTAACTGGAAGACTTATGGTAATTATGAAAATTCTGTTGTTAATATTCCTCTTAAATGCAGCCTCATTTTAACATGTGGCTTTAATCAGAAGAGTTATGGTTCCTTAATGAAAATGATGCACATTGACCCTCAGTATGGCCACTGTGGTGGCAATCTTGAAAATATCAATGGTTATACTGAAATGGGATTTTCACCAATAGTCTTCTTATGATATATAATTGGTCCAAAATGAAAATGGTGCAAATTTGACATCCAGTATATTCACAGCAGGTAATTATTATTGCTGAAGAAGATAAGAGGTAATTTCAGTACTCTGCAACAGAATGAAGGATTAGCATGTAGAGCATCAGACTCTTCGAAAGAACCTGTTTCATCCATTATGACAAGTTCAAGGTCAGTGCCTATGGAAAAAATATTGTCCTATACGTACAGGTATTTGGGAAACCCCGGGAAGAACCACTGACCCACGAGAAGCTACTGGCAGGCTTTTTCACTTCCCACATTAGCCTAGTCTTGACTTGAACTCACAAAGACAGGTGAGATGGCAGTGATCAGTAACAGCGCTTTAGACCACTTGGCCACTTGGGGCTCCCAGACGTTTAATACTCAGCAGTTTAAAAAGAAGAAATGTTTTGTTTTGGGTTTTTTTTTTGAATTTCTGGAAATTCTTTTCAGTCAGCTGAGAGGGTCAGACCCTTCATAAGACTACCCAAGTATTTAGGCCTGGCTTCATCATTTTGAGATATATGTGGTCCATTTATTGCCACATGCTTGTAGGAATGACAAATTGAGTAATTAGTAATGGACTTTGATCAAGCTTCTTCCTGGTGCCCTATATAACTTTGAGGGTAAGGGCCACATAAATGGAACTGAACAAAGTGTAGCAGGTTGGGGTTTGTTGATAATATTTCAGATGATTTCAAATGTTGGCAGATAAAAGATTCCAAGTTATCTTCACTAGCCAAGTGTCCGATGTGATATCCCTATCTACATCTTGGTGTATTGAGAAGATATTTATGTACTTCACTCTGTGAATTTCATCGGATGCAGCAGCAAAACCCTGCATACAGTGAAAATTAAGTTGTACACATTTGAACACTATTCCTACATGATCAAGATAACCGGAGCACACAGTTTGAATGGACTGATAAATAAGCAATTTTCTACTGCCGGTCTGTGTTTGTACAAATACCTTTCACTCAAATAGACTTGTAATGGCTTCCCTCTGGCACATAGTCATACTTTCAATGTTAAATTTACACAGTATTCTTTTTAAATCATTTGCTTACACCATTTTCAGCCATAGTACATAATGCTACTGTTTAATCTGTCAGGTGTAGATAGGTTTCTTATTGGAACCATAGCTAGCAAAGATGATTCCAAGTAGAAAATAAATGGATTTTATGACTTCCTTTAAAAAAAATTTTTACCAGTAGAAATCAGTTTAAAAAAAATACTTTGGACATGCAATACAGCTACAGATCTATAGACTTTTTTGGTACCAACTTAAATTCTGATGGTCTTTTTAGCTACTGTTATGAAGACAGCAGAGGAGTTCATCCAGAATGCCAATTTGTCTTTGACCTGGAATTGTCGGAGGACTTTGAACCTAACAATACTGATGGAGAAGTCGGTAGCTTTTCATTGCACACAATAGAAGAGGTAATTGAACATTTATTCTTGAGCATGAAATACCAGATAGCATGATTCTGATGTCATTACCACAAAGCAGGATAGAGGTATCACAGTAGAGAGCAATATATTGGTGTTATTGTAGTAAATAATTTATTGATATTGCAGAAAGCAAGAGCAAGATATTGATGTTAAAGCAGAAGGCAATATTTTGTATTTATAGCAGAAAAGTTAGATATTGGTGGTCTAGCAGAAAGCAAGATATTGGCTTGACAGCAGGAAGCAAGATATTGGCTTAACAGCAGAATGCAGGATATGTGTATTAATGCAGAAAGCAAGATATAGATGCCATACAAGATGTCTTAAATTTTCCAGATGAGTGATAAATGAGCTCAAAACTCTTATATGGCCATTTTCTGACTTAACAAGTTGGATGTAAGGCACCAATACTCAAACCTGCAATGCCAGGGCACCTCTAATTTAGATCTTTCCCCCTTCTATATTCAGTGTGAGATCCTTGTTGTACTTGTCAGAAAAAAAATCTCATTTGCCTGAGAAAACTTGGATCATGCTGACAAAATATGTAAACTTATTTTCAGAATGTTAAAAGACTAGTAATTTATTTAACCCTAGTATAGAACATTATGAAGATCATCTATTATACTTATATCTTTATGTAGTCTGTGAACGGTGAATAGATTGCATGAGTTATTATTATTAGTGTTCACATAACTATAATATACATTTGATTCATAAAATACCATTTTGTATATTATCTGCAAGAAACCAGCCAGTATCAAAACTGTTCAGCAATTGTTACAGCCAGTGAAATATGCATGACAGCATAATGGGACAGCCAGTACCAAAACTGTTCCATCAATTGTTACAGCCAGTGAAATATGCATGACAGCATAATGGGACAGCCAGTACCAAAACTGTTCCATCAATTGTTACAGCCAGTGAAATATGCATGACAGCATAATGGGACAGCCAGTACCAAAACTGTTCCATCAATTGTTACAGCCAGTGAAATATGCATGACAGCATAATGGGACAGCCAGTACCAAAAACTGTTCCATCAATTGTTACAGCCAGTGAAATATGCATGACAGCATAATGGGACAGCCAGTACCAAAACTGTTCCATCAGTTGTTACAACCAGTGAAATATGCATGACAGCATAATGGGATGAAGGCTAGCATGTTAATTGATTGCTTTATTGTTGTAATAAGAAGTTTAGGCCAAATGCTAGATGTTTGTTGTGTTTTTTAAAGTAATAAATGGATTAAGTATGGTTGTGGTGTATTTTAAGACTTTGATTAAAAGTTGGCAATCCTTTGACAGATTCAAGATAAAAAAGGAAAGACAAGCTAAAAATTTTTTTTTTTGGCAAAATGACTTATTTTGATTTATGTAATGTCTCATTTAATTGCTATTGCATTGTTCAAGAATTTTGAAGTTAAAGTATAATGAATAATAATAATTCAGCTGCCCATGTTTTCATTAGTGTAATGAAACACTGCTTACTCCTATTAAGTGGCACCTATGAATAGCATCAAAAGTGTAAACAGAAATTGCATAAATCAAGACATGCTTCAGATGCAAATGAACATAAACAGTTTTGTTCCACAGAATAAGTAGGACATTGTTGTAGAAATTAGACAATGGCTAGAGATTAATTATGCTTTACATTAAATTTTGGTGGATCCAAAATAAACACACAAGTCAATTTAATAAGTTTGTATCTTTTCCTATTTGAGGTCTTACAATTGCAACATTATATGATAAATAATATTAATAGAAAGGGCAGTTATGGGCATATGAAATTTGGAGTCAGCATTTGTGGGTTTTTTATTTTCGAAGACACCAGCATTGGGCCTGTGTTCAACAAACTTATTCATTGAACACTGTGTAGCCATATATATCCTATGCATTTATTTGGTCATTATGATTTCATAATTGTTTAAACATTCTATAGTTGCACATCACAAGACCAAAAAGGCCAGAAAGCCTGCCTGGTGGACTTACTAAAAGAAGCCTTAAATTTTACAGTAGGCTAGTGGTGTGTACTGTATGGTAGTTTCTTACACAGTGTATTTTTAACTAAGTAGTGTTGTGGCATTAGTACATCAGTCCTTCAGAACAAAATGTCTGTACCAAAGGGTCAGATATTTTTAATAGAACTGTTGCTTGCAATGACAAGGAGTTTATTTTATAATTTCTGAATACTTAATTAGGGACTTGATGAAATAAAACTTTACCCGTTTTTTTTTTTTTTCATTTAGGTGCCACATATTTTTGAACTTGTAAATCTGCATGTCATTTATTAAATTAATTTGTAAAACAGAATGGAAATAAATACTGCTGTTGGTTGAAATTCTGTTGTGAAGCATTTCGAAAGAAAAAAATTACTTTTTGTAAGTAATTTTTTTGAGAGGAAGCAGTAAATCAAGGTAGGATAAACCTTGCACTAAAACAGTAGCAAATCCAAAACCAGAAATGACACTTTTTCCAATAGATAGAATAATTTGGAATTTATTAATGTTTTCTTTTTGTTACAAGTTGTTATATTTTTTGACAAGTTATGAAACTTCCTTTGAATGTTTTTTTTAAAAAATTAATTTCACAAATATCTGGTGGCCATGCCACATTTAACAGTGAGTCTAGGCTAGCACAGTTCATTAGAATTTCAGATCCCTGAGCATGATATAGGTGTTACTGGTGCATAGCACAATATAAGTATCACTAGCAGATAGGAATACATAGTTACCATTAGCAGATAGGAAGACATAGTCACCATTAGCAGAGAGGAAGACATAGTTACCATTAGCAGATCGGAAGGCATAGTCACCATTAACAGTTTGGGAGACATAGTTACCGTTAGCAGTTTGGGAGACATAGTTACTGTTAGCAAATAGGAGGACAAAGTTACCATTAGCAGATAGGGAGACATAGTTACCATTAGCAGATCGGAAGGCATAGTCATCATTAACAGTTTGGGAGACATAGTTACCGTTAGCAGTTTGGGAGACATAGTTACTGTTAGCAAATAGGAGGACAAAGTTACCATTAGCAGAAATAAAGACATAGTTGCCATTTGCAGATAGGAAGACAAACAAGCAGATAGGATATAGTTGTCATTATAAAGCATTCACCATTGTTACTATTGCACTGTTTGATTTGGTTTATTATGCACTTACATTGTATTGATAAAACAAGATTGCTTCTTTGAACAATCTTTTTTTTGTTGTATGCACTTGTTTTTGGTTTGTTTTTTCTTCTGTCTTACATTACAGAAGTGTAATTTGTAAAAAGTACAGGCATTTTAAAGTTAAGGAGAACAACCATCAGACATGCCTTGCTTGAACAAAAAACTTGTTTTCTTACTCAAATATTTCAGATAAATTTCTCATTAGAGTTCAGTGGACATTTCTTTTCTTCTAGCTGAATTGTGTTCATTCTAAACTGAGAATTCCTGGTGAGATTTTACACTTTTGCAACAAGTTATTCCTTCACTGGCAATTTTTAGTTATTTCCTGAGATACTTAGTGTTTACAGAAGTGAGCTTGTCATATAATTGACTTTGGGGTTTTTCTTTGCCTACATTGTGTCATCTATGCAAGAGAAGCAACAATGGCTAACATATCATTTTTAATATCTGGCAATGGGATGTCAGGCTGCATTGAGCCAAACAATACTGTGCTTCTTATTAGGTAGCTTTTGTCAACTTGATAACTATCAGATGTAATAATAGCGGGTAATTATGAAAGTGGTAGAACCTAATTTCTAAGGAACACACATCAGTATTTATGAATAGATTATTTACCTCTTTGTATGAATTAAACTTACTTGATTGGCATACAGTTGTTCAACTGTTGAGTTTTAGAATCTCTCTCTCTCTCTCTCTCTCTCTCTCTATATATATATATATATATATATATATATATATATATATATATATATATATATAGATATAGATATAGATATATATATATATATATATATATAATATGTAGATGCATGCATCCATACATCCATACATACATACATCCATACATACATACATCCATACATACATACATACATACATACATACATACATACATACATACATACATACATACATACATACATACATACATACATACATACATACATACATACATACATACACTCATGCATGCATGCATACATACATGATGATAGCTCACAAAAAAAGGTAATTTTGACAGTTTTTTTTAATCCAATATACTGATCACTATCCATGTTAGTGGGGTGGCCTTCCTTGAGGGGTACTTTTGAGCACGAACTCATTGTCACCTTGGGATTCTGACAATAAAAAGCTAATGGCGACTGGCCATTGGGGCTATTGAAGAGAGGTACCACTGTATTAGATCAGAATACTCTTCACTTTCACAGGACTCATGAATAATTTGCAAAATGAAATGCAAGTGATTTCCAGGAGCCGGCCATTGAAAATAATTTTGCAAGTTGAGAGATAGGCAAGTTGCTTGGTTGGCACACCTTGTCATCATTCTTCAGCTTCTGTTTGTCTGACATGGCCTGCAAGGTAGGGAGCTGAATCTTGCTGCTGCCCAGACAGTTAGAATGCCAGTCTGTGGTGTGACTTTGCAACTTTCACTAGAAACATTGGAATGTAGTGCAATAGCCAGATGATGGATCCAACAGGGATATCCCTCACACATGTATAAACACATGGAGAAGTGAATCATTTCAGTGGAGCAGTCAAGTAAGCAGATAGAAAGATGTACATGTTATTAGCAAATAAAAAGATGTACACGTTATTTGCAGATTAAAAGATGTACTTGGTATTAGCAGATTAAAAGATGTACATGTTATTAGCAGATGAAAAGATGTACACATTATTAGCAGATAAAAAGATGTACATGTTATTAGCAGATAAAAAGATGTACATGTTATTAGCAGATAAAAAGATGTACATGTTATTAGCAGATAAAAAGTACATGTTATTAGCAGATAAAAAGATGACACGTTATTAGCAGATACAAAGATGTACATGTTATTAGCAGATAAAAAGATGTACATGTTATTAGCAAATAAAAAGATGTACACGTTATTTGCAGATTAAAAGATGTACACGTTATTTGCAGATTAAAAGATGTACTTGGTATTAGCAGATTAAAAGATGTACATGTTATTAGCAGATAAAAAGATGTACATGTTATTAGCAGATAAAAAGATGTACATGTTATTAGCAGATAAAAAGATGTACATGTTATTAGCAGATAAAAAGATGACACATTAGCAGATAAAAAGATGTTTATGTTATTAGCAGATAAAAAGATGAAAAGATGTACATGTTATTAGCAGATAAAAAGATGTACATGTTATTAGCAGATAAAAAGATGTACCCATTATTAGCAGATAAAAAGATGTACATGTTATTAACAGATAAAAAGATGTACATGTTATTAGCAGATAAAAAGATGTACATGTTATTAGCAGATAAAAAGATGTACACATTATTAGCAGATAAAATGATGTACACGTTATTAGCAGATAAAAAGATGTACATGTTATTAGCAGATAAAAAGATGAAAAGATGTACATGTTATTAGCAGATAAAAAGATGTACATGTTATTAGCAGATAAAAAGATGTACATGTTATAAGCAGATAAAAAGATGTACATGTTATTAGTAGATAAAAAGATGTACATGTTATTAGCAGATAAAAAGATGTACACGTTATTAGCAGATAAAAAGATGAAAAGATGTACATGTTATTAGCAGATAAAAAGATGTACATGTTATTAGCAGATAAAAAGATGTACATATTATTAGCAGATAAAAGGATGTACATGTTATTAGCAGATAAAAAGGTGTACACGTTATTAGCAGATAAAAAGATGTTCATGTTATTAGCAGATAAAAAGATGAAAAGATGTACATGTTATTAGCAGATAAAAAGATGTACATGTTATTAGCAGATAAAAAGATGTACATGTTATTAGCAGATAAAAAGATGTACATGTTATTAGTAGATAAAAAGATGTACACGTTATTAGCAGATAAAAAGATGTACACGTTATTAGCAGATAAAAAGATGAAAAGATGTACATGTTATTAGCAGATAAAAAGATGTACATGTTATTAGCAGATAAAAAGATGTACATATTATTAGCAGATAAAAGGATGTACATGTTATTAGCAGATAAAAAGATGTTCATGTTATTAGCAGATGAAAAGATGTACATGTTATTAGCAGATAAAAAGATGTACATGTTATTAGCAGATAAAAAGATGTACATGTTATTAGCAGACAAAAAGATGTACATGTTATTAGCAGATAAAAAGATGTACACATTATTAGCAGATAAAAAGATGTACATGTTATTAGCAGATAAAAAGATGTACATGTTATTAGCAGATAAAAAGATGTACATGTTATTAGCAGATAAAAAGATGTACATGTTATTAGCAGATAAAAGATGTACACATTATTAGCAGATAAAAAGATGTACATGTTATTAGCAGATAAAAAGATGTACATGTTATTAGCAGATAAAAAGATGTACACATTATTAGCAGATAAAAAGATGTACACATTATTAGCAGATAAAAAGATGTACATGTTATTAGCAGATAAAAAGATGTAAATGTTATTAGCAGATAAAAAGATGTACTAGCAGATACCAATATATTGGTGTCTTTAGCACATCAGTGTACCTCTCTCCTCCAGGCTCCACATAAAGGGAATGGAAACAGATCTTGAAATCATTGATCACATCTGCAAACCAGTCTTATCCTAATGTTTGAAAACTGTCTTAAAATCATTGTTCACATATGCAAACCAGTCTTATCCTAATGTTTGAAAACTGTCTTAAACTGTGACGGATGAGTTGCATGATATTACAGACCTCTACTTCATAACTCATTTAACTTTGTTAATAGATTGAAAAATAAAAATAAGTGGTTTTTTATTTGGGTGGAATGAAAACCATACAGGCTTCCATTTGTCAGAGTTCGGGGAATTGTTTTTAGCCTTTAAATAAAGGTGTTTTGCAGCATTTTATTTAGCTTAGTCTTGTACTCCTAAGCAGCGATACTTCCATTCTGCACCTAATAACATGGCCTCACACTAAAAATTCCATGTTATTTTGTCATTTGGAAATTATATATGTGGTATCTAAATAAGTTTTTTGTTGTCGATTTAGTACACAGATTGAAGCTTAAGAAACATATAAGGAAAGACCATTGAATCCATTTACTCGCCAATAGGTGCATCTCAAAATATTTAATACTTATTTTTTATTATTTTCCCACCTGTAGACTGGTTCTCAGGCTGTAAGATAATCAGCAGCCTGATGCCAACAATTAAGCATGTCCGGACAGGCAGGATAATATAATCATGCTACCAGAAATGTTTCTCATTCACTGCATTTTGGAAAATCTTTTGCCTTGAATAGTTTGGTGTAAAGAAAAAGTATGGTTGTTGCATATAGCTCAAAGAAGAAAAGCCCATTAGAAGACCCATCAGAGGGTTATAATGTTTTTGTTTGGTTTGGTGTGTCAAAGTACATGAACTCAAGTAGGCTATTTTGTGTTTTGGCAATTAGGAATTAAGGGCCTTGCCCACAGACATACCAAGCCAGCTGACCTGAGCTGATCAGATTGTAAGGTCAACTCAATAACTTTTCTGTTGTTGTTCTGGAATGCTTCTATCTTCATTAGTAGCCTTTTATGGCACAGAGAAGGACATAATGGGTGTACTTCCCTCCAAAAGCCTGGAGGATGTTTTGGAGAGCATATAATACTTACCTTTTCTTCAGAAGTCTGTAGATAAAAAATTTTACTTTACTAATGAATTAAAATTTATTGATCAATATGGGTTAAACACTGTACATGTTTCCAAAAATATATTAATTTATTTCACTAGTATTATGAGATTGGAATTGAATACTTTTTGTTGATAATTGATTTATGTTGATTGTATTATGAAAGAGGAAATTGAATATTGTTTATTAATAACTGATTTTTGTAACTATTATTCTGTGAGAGGAATGGAATACTGTTTATTAATATTTTATTTATGTCAGTTGTATTCTGAGAGAGGAATGGAAAACTACTAATAATTTATTTATGTCACAAGTATTATGAGAGTGATGGAAAAATGTTTATTGATAACTGATTTTTGCCATTAGGATTTGGAGATAGGGATGGAATACTGTTTATTGATAATTGATTTTTGTTTGTATTATTGTGAGATAGAGATGAAATACTCTAGACCTGCCAACCCTTACAATTTTGCCTTAAGTCTTCTGAAATGATCCTTAAAATATGGAATTACAGAATAAAAAGGAAAAACTATAGTAAAATCCAGATAGTAGGCTCATCCATGTTTATTATGGATCCTTGTTTCATATTAGCTTTTGTGGAATTATACTTAGAACCAGACTAACTTTACATTAGTACCTCAGATGTTTTAAACTGCACATAATATTCCTTGCAAAGCATCTGCATGGTCAATCTGATGATTATAGAATTCTTTTAAGTATATCATCCAGCTACATGTTAAAGACAAAATGAAAATATAAGTCTCTTACAAAAGAAGAATAAAAAGGAATATTCAGATTTGTCTGAATAGAAGCAAGAAAGGACACAATTACGTTTATTGGACATTACATATCGATTTGAGTATGTCATATGGCTGTAGATATGATTGCTGTAGTCATGTCAGACGAAGAAAATTTTAAGAAATACATCAAATTGGGAGATTGCAACAAACCATTGAGCTTCAAAGGGTTTGGAATACCAAACTTTTAAATACACATTTTCCAATTTGACAATAGATGTGCATGCTATTTTATTACATGTTACTGAAAACTAGTCAAACTTACTTAAAAAAATCAACTGCCTTACTAAAATGATCTTGTTAAGTTGGGCAGGTCTGATACTGTTCATTGACAATTGATTTTTGCCAATAGCATTCTGAGATAGGGATGGAATGCAGACAATTGATTTTATCACTAGTATTCTGAGAGGGATAGAATACTATTTATTGATAATTGATTTATGTTGAATTTTGAGAGATGGATTAAATACTGTTCTGTAATTTAATTTTATTGCTAAATTTAATATTTTCGTTTTAAGGCTATTGGGATTTTGAATTGTATTATTTTTTTCCAGGTAAAGACTCTGATAGTTTCAGAGGAATTTAAACCCAACTGTGCACTAGTCATCTTAGATTTTCTAATGCGACATGGTATAGTGACACCTGACAATGGTGAGTATGAACCTGAAGGTCGACTTAATTACTAGAACAGTTAGCAAGTATGCTGTTCTTAAACAATGGCAGCATTTCAATCATACATGGTAATAAGAAATATCCAGAATACCCCCCCAATACCATTTTGTATTAGTATTACGTTATTATAATATACTTTAGTATTGTATTGCATTTGGTATAAGCATTATGCTATGAATGTGGTACAATATATTTTGATTACTTACCTTACTCTCTATATATCTACAAGACTTGTGTCTTTTCTTTGTTGTTGTAAGACAGCTAATAGTTTTCTTTATATGTATCCCATGTGTAGAAAGAAATTTTTTTGTAAACATTTGAAGCTTGGTTTTATTTATACTGCATATAAGGTGCCTAACTGTATATACTTTTGTATAAGTTGGATCAAATTGCAAATTGCACAGACCTCCATCGGGCGTCAATAATGTATCAAAAGATACAGGTCTGTGCAGTTTGTTAGGACTATTCAGTAAAGCAAACAACGACCCTGACCTTCCAGTGCCAGATCATGGTCCATGCTATTTGTAGTTGGATCCAACCTATACACCAGTATATTCAGTAACTTATGAACACTGAATGACTGGGTGTTTGCGCTTGTATTTTCAAGGTGAAAGTTTTTTATTACACCTTTGTGGCATGGTCATGTAATTTGTCCTGACACTTTTCTAGTTCTTGTACACTCTGTTAAGAAAAATGTGTTATGCCCTTGTCCATCTATTAACATTTGGTTGTGAAGTTGTTATGGTTGGAGAGATTTTTTATTTAAACAAGTATATATCATAACTTGAAAGTGTATTGTATACCATAACCTAGTCTCCTGCTTTAAGGTCAGGGACATGGTAATGAAAAATGTAATTTGGTGACTTGTTTCCTATTGCTTCAATGAAGATTGAAATTATGACAAATTATTGTTAACATTTGGTTGTTCATTATAATGTTTTAATGGTTGGAGAGATTAATAAAATGAAATCTTACATAAGTATATATCATTAAATGAAGAAACTGTTAACAAAAACTGCTGAACTGAATATGACCAAAATATAACAGAAATCATCCTGAGATGATGGGCATTAGATTTAAACAAATTATACCAATCTGCCATCAAATATTGCCCCTAATGCTAAAACAGAAAAATCTTTAAATTAGTTCTTCTTAGAAACCACTCATCAGAGAGAATTTGGTCATATTTTGAAAGCATCATGGCATGAAAGATTTTCAAATTTATACAAAGTAATGTGTAAGATTTTTATAATAATAACATGTACATCCGAGAGTCAAACATTCCTTTTAGATAAAAACACCTTGTCAGTCATGTGACCATTCTAATTAGACTAATGATCAGCAAGCAATAATTAATACACTGTCAATTCGATGAATAATGAAATATTTACATATATGTAATATCTCTTTTTATTATTTCATGTAGAGTTCATCTCTTGTGCAGTTTTTCAGGATAAAATCTCAGCATTATCATGTTTTTCAGTTGGACCCAAGCAGAAAAATTTCTTATTATGAGCGCTTATCATATCAAAGAGACTCTTATATACTATACTGCATCACTTTAATTACATCTGGATTTTGTAATACTTCATTGGGAATATTGTCTATTCCAGGCAACGTTCTATTCTTTATTTCACCTGGTTTTTTTTCACCCTTTTTGAATTGTAACAATTCAGTTTTATTTTCCTCATACAGTTGATCTAGAAGACTGTCTTTAGGACTTTGTTTATGGCACATGGCCTGCTTATAAAAGTTGTTGTCATATATACGACTTTCAGTTGGGTTATAAGGGGCCCCGAGTGGCCGAGTGGTCTAAAGCGCTGTCCGTTACGGATCACTGCCATCTCACCTCTGTCTGCGTGTGTTCGAGTCTAGGATTCGGCTAATGTAGATATGTGAGAAAGCTTGCCAGTAGCTTCTCGAGGGTCGGTGGTTCTTTCCGGTGATTTCCTGGTTTCTTCCTCCACCATTAATACTGGCCGCCATGAATAGCCTATCGTGTGCTGAAAAATGGCGTTAAGCCCAACAAAAACAAAAACAAAAAAAACAGTTGGGTTATAAAGCCTCCAAAAATGATTCCATCTTTTTAAAAATCTGCATTCTCATCAAGACAATTTTCACAAATACCAGATTTTTTTGGCTTTTATGTTGCAACAACTTCACTAGTACGTATCTTTTCAGGAATGTTGCAGAATGTGGGGAAATTTGGGCACAAAAAAAGGCCCTCTGGGATAGTCACACCATGTTTGTATTGCACCAAGTGCATATGAACAGATTGTTGTCTGTGACCCGACAGTGTTTTTTTTTACCTTGCAGATAGTTGGCACACTCATAAAGGGATGAAAAAATGTCCTCTTTTTGTTGATGGCTGTTGTCTGGTTTTATGAGGAACTAGCTGTGCAAGTCGCTCTTCTCTTTATATCCTTGTTTCTTGTCAGGCATTTGAGAAGGAACAAATGTTCAGTATGGTGGTTAGTGATGTTTAGTACCTTCTCCACCAGACTTGTTTCCAAAGCCTTTGACCTCACTGGTTTGGAGGGACTGTCCAGGGCAGCATACACCCATCCATCTTTAAATCTCTTCCCTTGTACACTGGTGTATTTCTGGTGGGAAGTTTAGAGGGGACTTGGGCCACCAGGTCAAAAGTCTGGTGGCACTGTCGATTAAGGCTTGTAAGCAAATCTTTTTTCAGCTGCAACATTCAGTCATTTGAAAGAAGAAACTTTATCTCCAGTGATGCAGCAGCACTTACTGAAGACAGTTGTGAAGATGTCAAGGCATGCTATGTCCATGTTCATTGTTATTTCTGTGGAGTTACTCCTCAGGGATGTTGTTCTTCATTCATACCTCAAAGATCTTGCTAGATCACAGTAAGAACCATGCAAGAGCTGCATTTTGAAGGTCTCATTAATGATGGTCTGCTAGGGTTTAAATTTTAAATGAAAAAGAATTTCCCAGGTTGTCCTCACTGGTTATCCTGGCAATTGTAAAGAGATCTCGTATATTTTAGGCATTGTTAAAGAAATCATAATTTCTATGATTTTGGTGTATGATGAATGTAATTTGAGTTATACAATATACATGAGTGCTTAGATCATATACTGTTTCTACAAGGACAGTATTGAAAGAAATTTCAGCCATAGTACATGAAAGTAGCTTAGAGGTGTGCTAACATTCTATCAAGTTTGCATGTTGCACATGGAATCTACTTCACCTTACACTTGTCACTGTCAGAAGTATAAAACATTTGTGGAGTACCATCAAAAAGACCATATAGGTATTATTATTATTATTATTATTATTAGATGATTTAATTTTGGTTCTATAGCTGAAACAATAAATTTGCTTTGTCTAAACAGTCCTTTGGAATAATTTTATGTTTTTCTCCACAGAACAGTTCTCATTTGTAGCAAAGTACCACACAAGTGCCCACCCCCACCCAATCCCAGCTGCATGAATAAATGTAGAGTATTTAAAAATGTAAATTACATGTTCTCAATACAGCAACCAATGTCAAGACAGGAATGATACATGCTACAATTATCCCTGATTTGTCACACATAAATTTTACAGGATTAGATAGTTTCAAATAGGTCAGAGGATTAAATGTTTGCTAGTTCTTCTACTTTACTATACTGAAGAAAGTAAATCTTCTTTGTTATTAGTTTTTTTCTTAATCTTATTACAAAATAAATGAAAAGAAATATTTGTGCAATACTTTTTTTAAAGTTTAAGTTGACCTTGTGTTTTCAAAAACACCAGTCATTTATTTCGGATGTCTCTTTTCAGAACCCAACTACCCATATTTGAATGAAATGATGCATTTCCCCTTACAGAGCACATATCTCACCTTTGGAGATTGCTGTGAAAATTCTCAGAACTAAATGCTGCATGGAATCAATGAAAAGCGGACAAGTTTTGTTTGGGGCACAAAAGTTCCATGCAATCAAAAAAACTGATGAATAGAATAGCCAGGCTCTATCTATGTGACAACAGCTGTCAGTCACTCACTGCATATCAAAGTTTCTTGTGTATAGCTGAGGAGTCTCACAATTGTTATGTTTGACTTGTTATGTAACTGTACTAGGATGGTTCAATTTCTTTGGCTTTGAACTAGCATGATCTAAAACCTTGGCTTTTTTCCCCACATTAAAATATACTGTATTGGACATAATATCTACACATGCATTAATAAGTTCTCATCTTTCATCAGAAGTTGCCATAAGAATTTCCCTTACTGAGTGTACATCCAGGCATGCCTCATAGAAATGAGGGTACTGCTTAAAGTTGTGTAAAACATCAGGATCTTCTTTAAACTTAAAAGGATGCTTGTCTGATGGCACATTGCCATTTAACTTAAATGTGTTAAAGCAGTCTTTTTTGATTGTGAACATTTTTGGATACACAGTATACTACCAGTGTGGATATTTTTCAATAAAGAACTAATTATTTCTAGTACATACATACTCATGATCAGGACATTATTCATAATATCATCTATGTGCATTTACTGTCTGTGTGCACTTTCTATGATGACCTTAAACTTCACTGTTTGCAGAAATAATGAATTTTAAAGTGCACAGTGTACATATTAAATTGAATACAGTATAGAGTCATATTAAATTTAATACAGTATAGAGACAGTGTTACAGTTCAGATACATGTCATCAGTTTTTATCTGCAAAGCACTGCCAAGACTGGGATTACTTCTGACAGCATTGTTTTGTTTTTCTTGTCAAAATCGTCAAAAGCATAAGCTTTAAGTTTTGCACTTAGCCTGGTTAATTTGAACCATTATAGTCACGCTAGGCTTAGTAGGTCATATTGGCCCACTTCTCTTACTCCAACAATTTTATGACCATTTTGCATTTAATTTGGCCATTGTGTTTAAAGTCATTAAACTTTATAGGTATAATGATCAAAAGTAGGTCATGGTGGTCTACTTTGCATTTTGTTTAGTAATCACATGTTTTTTTTTTGCATTTACCACATTTTCTAAGCTCAGTTGTATGTATAGTCATGTGACTTGATAATGTATTTATCCTGCAGGTTACTGCTCATCCCAGGTTAAAGGTCACAGTGATCTACTTTGCTTTCCAGTGATTGTATTTGGTTTTTGCATGTAGTTTAGTTTCTCTTACACTGTTGCATGTACAATTATGAAAATTTGAATGATGCATTTATCTCGTGATCATGCAGAGTAAAATCATATCACAGTAACCATTTTTTTTGCTGTTGTGATTTTGCAAGGTAAATGGATTTTGCAAGAGTAACAGGTGAGATGGCATTCTGCAATACTTTTGTTACTGCACTACACACAACTTTGTCACAGTAATATTTTCGAAAGGAAACCTTGATATGCTTTTGAAGACACATCAGTAATGAGTACCATATATACCCAATTATAAGTCATGTTGAACTGCACAGACCCAAATCTACCATCACATAAGGTGCCTGCATATTTAGCTCTGTTCAGTTAGGAGAAATCAGTAGAACAAATAACATAGACCTTGATTTGCTGGCACATTATATGATGGCAGATTAGTGTCTGTATTGATTACAATTTGACTTTGATTGCATACAAGTACAGATGGTAAGTATAGGGTATAGTTGTCTTGGTGCCTATAGGTAACCATTCAAGTGGTAGAATGGGGATCAATTCAATACCATTCCAAATGAAGTTCTGAATACATTGAAACTTCCCTGAACTGGTCTGTCTCTAGACTAGCTTTCTCTGCACATTGTTTCATATATTGTTCCCAATTTGGCCTGTCTATTAGTGATTAAAACTTAAACTTTTTTCCTCTATAAAATACCTAAAATTTGTTGTCTTAACTGAGCATTGTTCAGGAAAGTTTATTTTATGTGAATTGGCAATTGGACCATAATTATCAAAGATTCTGTTTATTTTGTGCATTTTTAAATCTTTTTAATGGTTCAAATTGATACCCAATTTAATACTAGTATTCTGTATTTTTATCCATTATAATCTTGAACCTGATTCTGAGGAATTTAACTTTTGTCTTGTATTGGGAATGTTTAGAGCATGTATTAAAAGATTTTTTTCATTCCATATTCATTTGCTTGATGACCAGAAGACTAGTTCACTTTCTGTGAGAAGTATTATTTTAAAGCTTTCTGGTTAAAGACCAGAAACAGATTATTTCATGTGTCTGTGTCCATGGTATAGTAGTACAGTTTGTAAAAGATGACAGTAGAAAATTTCATCTTCCACTTTTGTAAGTCATTGTGGGTAATTCTGCAGGATGTTAGGGTTGTTATCGGTATTAGGTTCTCCTTTACAAAAGTTTAATTTATTTAGAGGCATGAGAATGTAGTAAAAGTATAATACTGTACTAATTTTATGCACTTTGCATTGCAAATAATTACCCACAATAGCTTGCTAAATGACTGATTTGTATTGATATCTAGAGTCAACCACAGACAGCTTCTATACATTATACTTCTAATTCTAATTTTCATTGATCTTCTAATTGAAATTCAGTGTTGTTAAGGTTTGTAATTATTGTACAGCTCTCCATTGTTATAACAGAGTATTTGGATCCATAACCGCTTGCCTCGTTATATACGAAAAAATGGTATAGTGAGAATAGCATTAAAAACTGATCTGAAGTATAGCAAGAACCATGTCTGTACTGAGCCATATTATAGTGGGAATTTTTGAATTTTGTCAAATAATTGTCACAAAAAAGAAAGATCTAACACAAAGCTTAACATTCCTTTGTTTCAGCCCATATTGTCATATATTTATTGAACCAATTCAAATAAAGTGGTTTAATTTTGGTCTTTGATAGTGGTACTGCATTATATTAATCACATCATAAAGTGATGCATTATAATGATGGTGAGCTGTATTCTGTAGAAGGTTTCAGCTATCAGACCATGTTGAAATATATTTTGATTTATTGTGTATTGATATATCTCTATAAAATATTTACCATATCACATTACTTTAGTATAACTTTCTCTGATACCTATAAATCATTCATCATCCTCTCCCCCAGAAAGACAAAAGATTTTCTTTGTATCTGTATAGATTTTATGTTGACAAAGGGAAGCAACTCTAAATGTTTAACTCTTCTCTACCTGTTAGGTGGTTACCATTATTTCAATTTTTACCAGTTTTTGCTTTCATTCATGCAGTATAAATGTCCTGTGTAGAATCTATTTAATTTTATACTTAAGTTTCATCATCCATAGTTTATTTTCTTTGTTATGCTGTTCTGTCTGCCATCCATTCAGCCCAGCCATATGAAAAACTATGATTGCAGAGGTCAGGAGTCTGTTATCACCAACTAATGAGCCCCAGAGAGCTGTATCAACCATACCACACAAGCTGGCCAGATTGCAATGCATATACTGTCTCTGGGATGCGGTTATGACTGCCAGCCAGTTGGTCTAGCCTTACAAACAAGCTCTGTACATTGACAGTGGTTCGAAGTCTGTTATCTTCAGCTGGTGAGCTGGCTGCCCAGATATACTACATGACTATCTGGCAAGAAGGCCAGATGATTTGGCCTAACAATCCTATGAAATTTATAGTGACCTGCATTATTTGCAGAATCATATGACTCAGCCAAACCAACCAAGCAGGATTATACAACCACCACTGATGGCATATCTAAACAGCCAAATAATTATGCATGCCTTTGATGCTTTATCATCATTTTCCTATGGAAAGTTGTATCCCTGGACTTGAGGAGTGCAGGTAGACAACCCTGACACTGATGAAGGGAATGAAACAGAGATGCCAGAACATTCCAATAAAACGATAGAAAGGATAGAATTTGCTTTACGGCAGTGATAGAGGAAATCTGTTGGATTTTGTGTTCATCAGAATGATCTCCATTACTATTATTAATTTTTATCTACAAAGCAATTGCTTTAAGTGGATGTCAGTGATGATGACCAGAGTTTGTCTTTCAGAATCTTGATATAATTGTTAAAAACTACAGAGTTTAACTTGCAGCATTTATGACCCCAGTATTGCAGCAGCAGCTTTATGGTGAGACAGTACCTGCAGATTTCTCACTCGACTTGTAGAAAATCACATACAGAGATATTTTATCCATACATATACCTTGTATAGATGCTGATAAAGTACACAGACAAGTCTTAGCACTATGTCAAAAGCCAGTCAGCAAAGCTGAGTTGACTTCCACCCTACTTCACACATCTGATTTTATTTTTTCATCTAATCAAAAAGTATGCAAATGAGCGCTCCCATCTGTTCTCCACTTTTATTATAGTGTCAAATTGATGAGTCATATGAACCTCCACTCTGCTCCAGCAGTCAAGATCACCATAATTCCATATATGTCCACAGAAAGTCTTTCACTCCTGGCTCCTTTCAGCAATGATCTGATCAGAAAGGAGTTTGTTGCTTCAATCATGGAAAAGATCGCAACATCTGAAGATCCTCCACTTTTGAGGACATATATGGGGAAATTATATGTTGTCAGTGACTGCTGTCACATCAATGACATAACACACTCTGTACCCATTCTACAGGGGCAAACTTCTGTCTCATTGAAGACAAGAATTTAGTCTCTATCAACATCAACATATACTGTTCCATGATCTCGGGCATGTTCAGACTTATTGAAAGAGATGATTTTGGCCCTAAAATGCAATCTCCAGCATGTGGTCCACTTGTACCATGTGAAGATCACACTCACTCACTCACTATTCCCAAATGAAATCTCTCCTGAGTTTTGATATGGCCAAACTCCACTTAGTATGAGCTGCCATTTTCCCTATCACTAAAATGGCTACAATTCATGATTTGCAATTTATGTTAACACCAACATCAGCAAGCAGAGTGAGTGAGCCATAAATCCAAACCTTGTGTAGTTCTGTTCTGCTGGTTCGGTCATTCTATTCTAATGACACATGCTGGTTGCCTTCCTAAGAACAAGTTGTCAACCAACAATAGCTATTTGCTTTTTCTCCTTGATCAATCTGTTGAGAGAAGCAAAACTGCAGGACCCTGTATGTACCCTCAGATTTTAGCAGATATGCATGGACCATATCCACATAAGCTGAAAAAGACTTCCTACAAATGAAGGAATAAATGCAAGACATAGCCCCACAAACAGTCTGTTTGGTGAAAGTAAGTTATTAAGTTTTAATACTGTAAACTCTCACAGGAGCAGATGGACTATTGAAGATTTCATCTCATAAAATATGAGCAACTTTTTTTAGTCTGGTTTTGAACATTATATCTCAGTTCAGGACATAGCCAAGTCAGCAGACTGTCATGCCTTCTCTAGCTTCCATTGCTTCTCTAAAGAGAGAACCGAATCTTGTTGAGTTAGTGGTAACTGCACAATCAGTGGCCATGACCCATTCATGAAAGAACAACTTTAGACCCAGACATGAATTTGCCACTTTAACTAGATTCAGCATGGAACTTTTGATTATGAAACAATAATACAGAATCCCACTGGAATCTACCGCATGTATGAAAACAATACTGCTTGTACAATAGGACAATACTGGGTGATGCGAGTATTTCCTTCTCCTCTTTCCTAGTTTCATAATGTAATCAGATGATGCATTTAACAGAAAAAGCAAACTTTGTAGCAAATAATTACAATTAATCTCTCCCATCCTTTAAAGGTTTTATCAAAAGTAAATCTTGTACATCCTGGTATAATGACACCCACAGAGCATGTAGAAAGGGGAGTTAACTTATAAGAGTTGCTTCCATTCGGTATAGTTCCCTTTGTGCAAAGCTGTTATTTTGATTTCCAGTGGGGCTGGAATCAAAGATAGCAGAGAAAGATATCTTGATGTAATGTGATCAGGTAAGTATATCAGAGAAATTTGATTTAAGGAATAAATTTACTTAAAATTATTTTCATTGCTTTATGGTCATTGCTTTCTTTTTGCATCTTAAAATGAATCATTGATTCAACATTATGAGCAAAGAATTGTTTTCTTTGTCTGCAACATGTTTTAGCTTCCAAACACTGAGTGTACTCATTTTTTGGATGTTTAAATTTTAGCACTTAAGTATAAGGGATTTGTTAAATTAGCCAGTCAGTGTTGATTCTGTTGTAGGCTGCATTTGGTAAAAAAAATTTTTTGCTGTCATTAAAGTAATCTACTAATCATTACTCTAAAAACTGTCAAAAACTTGCCACATAGTTTTAGAATGCTCAACATATAGTTTTAGAACTTAGTGGATTAGATTTAACCCCACTTTGAACATAGAGGAAATAAATTGGCTTTATTTTGCATACTTTAGTGAGAACAAATGTTTTTGAGGCAGTAATCTTGAACAGTGTCACCCATGGCCATCAAGATTTAAGTATTAGTGTGTTCTGGGATTGGTATTTTCATGTACCAGTGATGGGTAAATGGGATCTTCATATACAGTTGCTGTATGCACTTGCTTGTGAGTCCAAACTGCACAGATGCAAATCTACCATCACATAATGTTTAGGCAGATCTGGATCTGTGCAGTTTGTTATGAGTAATCAGTAGAACAAACAGAAGATACCTAAATCTGTATGTGCTTTTGCTTCAACAGATCAGGATCTTTGTTAATGGCAGTTTGACTTACTTATAAGTGAGTATAAATGATACACAGATGGCTATAAAGTCTTGTCTCAACTTAAGTAGTTTTATCTTGTGGCTACAATATTGTCAATTTTGGCACTTCAAGTCTTGGGTGCATAATGCATTAGAAACATGTCTCTTTTGATACTTTTCTTAACATATCCTAGTATTATTCTTGCAGTAGTTTCCGAGCTTTTTAAACACTGCTAAATTCTTGATGGCATATTTGAATAAGTACTTTTTGGCATTTTCTTAACTTCAGGACTTTTAAATTAATGTGGAAAAATTATCAGAGATGAACTATGTACATAATAAGAAAAAAACCTGTTTTATAAAACTCCAGTATTCAAGGGGCATAATGAAAAATCTCTTGACAGAATACAGCACAGGACCTTATTGTTGGCATAACCTTTATATATCATTCCTTCTCTTGCTTTCCCTTGCAACTGAAATGATGATGTTTATGTATCCATCCTTACATTTGTAGATAAGATGTTTTTTCCTGTTTTTGTTTTGTGTGTTTATGGATGGGTGGGAGTGTTTTTGCTTTTTTGGTTTAAATTTCATTGGTGGATCGTGTGAAGGGAGAATCCTGTTTTACATCCAAGGTGAAGGTTTAAATTTCATTGATGGATTGTTGAAGGGAGAATCCTGTTTTACATTCAAGGTGAAGGGGTGAAGGTCACTAGATTTCAAATTGTAATATTGGTTTCCATATGCTTAATTAAGCTATTGCATCTTATTTCTTCAAATGTTGTAACTGGACCAGACTTAGGTAATTCTCACAGTTTGTTCCAAGTCATTTAAGCTGAAAATGTGATTTTGAGTTTGGCAGAAGTGAAGTTTACTGCAGCCATTTTTAGCCAGACTTGTTAGCTTGAGTCCACTCTGCAGTACCCTATGGATTTAAAGTTCACATGGTCAAAGATCAAAGTCACTGGTCCGTTTGTGAATTTCACCAAACAAGTCATACTTCTTTAAGTAATTTTTCATTTTTAGAGTTCGTGCACCAGAACTTATCTTTTCTTCTTTTTGTCATCAGGTATCATAAGTCAAAGGGCAAGGTTTCATTCCTTACATGGTCAGAAGGTTTAAGTAAGTTCAAGGTTGCTAAATGTAAAACGGTGATAAACATCAAACATAGCAGCTACTAGCAATTACAGATCATTGACTTTTATGTTGGTTAGTTTGAATGATAATTAGAACTACATGAAAAGTAATAGTGACAAGATTCCAACTATGGGGAAAGCTAGAAAAAGACAGTGAAAGATTCACTTTTAGTCTTTTTGAAAATAGTACAGGAGCTGCAGGCTGCAGTGACTCAGTCATTAGCATAACATATTCCAAGCAGTGGGTTATGAATTTGAACATTGCCTGTGTCAGCTGCCATGGTGCATCTTTGTGCAAGTTACTTAACTCTCATTGCCTCAGTACTAAATAGTCATTTATGTCCTGATATACTGCTGATCAATGAATCAATCAATTTAAATATGCACAAGATCATCCCAAAATAGGGAAAGGAAACATCTCTATGTTTTGATATAATGAATGAAACCTATTCATTCAGTTTAAATCAAGTGATTGTAACATTGATTTTGTATCCCCTCAAATTTTTTTTTATACAGAAAAGGTAAAATTTTTGTGACCATCCAGATGCATGCTTGGTTTTTCCTGTAGAGCAGACAATTTTATGCTTTGGGAAATAAATTGGCAGGTGATCTGTTGGTATGCATGACTGCCAGAGTTTTGATCCATCTACTGGATGAGAAACAGATAGGGATGGAACACACTATGTATTCGTGGGTAGGAGGGGAGAGTAACTATCAGCACAGTGATAATGCATCTTTGCCGTAAATTTTGCTTTTGGTAGTTAGTACTGCTTAATCTCAGCAGAACTGTAAAAGTATGCAAAAACATTTCGCATTCTCAAGCTTTGTATCAATTTTATTTCTTTGAATACAACAGATTTCAGATTTTGTGTGATAGCAGTGTCATTCTTGTAAAGACATTGCATTTTTTCATAAAGTGTTTTTCATTACATCATAATTTTACAAATGTTTCACTATTTTGAATGTTATAGCTTATACCTTTTAACCATGTTTACACCATATTGTTGGAAAAAGTATTTATAAATTCCATATACTGTTTATTTGGATGGTGTTTGATAAAAATTATGGGCATATCATCTGTTTATACATGGAGTTAAATACTTGTTGAAGATAGTGTTTGAATATTTTTGTGATGCATGATTATATAGGAGTTTTCTTATATAAGACATTTAATTACTAGTTTAAAGAATAATTACATTCAGTTTTGTGTACAAAAGTTGACAGTTCTTGGAAAATATGCAAAGCACCCACCCATTCACTTACCCATCATAAAGTTTCAAAATACAAAATTGCCACATTGTTGCTTATAGAATGTAGTTTTTTATTTCTAAAATGTAATAAGATTTTTGCAACTGAAATAATCTTCATTACAAATCTAAACTTTCAAAAAATGGGAACTCAGTTAATGAATAATAATATTCAGATGTTTTGTCCAGATAGAAGTTTTCCATAATTTGTGAAGATTTTGGCAGTTTTTGTCATATCCATGAAAAGCCCTGAAATTTACACTAAATGAATGACAAACTAGGTTCATGAATGTGAACTTTGTCAACTAGCCAAAAAATTTCTCAATATATATATATATATATATATATATATATATATATATATATATATATATATATATATATATATATATATATATATATATATATATATATATATATATATTTAAAAAAATTGAAATGGATTCTTAACAGTTGAGGACTTTTACTGAATAGAAAGTTACTATTAAGCTCATGGAAGTGTTTTTGTAAGTAAGAATACATCTTAAAACCAATTATTGTGCATCTGATTGGCATAATTACAAAGTGTAATCATGATAAAGGTAAACTTTGCATACTAAAGTAATTATTAGTTTTGTAAGAAGTGTTCAGAATTATTTTTTAGTGTTTGTAGTTCAGCCTTGTACCAGTATGTATATGTTACCGATGAAAATGCAGTACTTTATGTGGCAAATTCTATTTCACAAGTACTCAAAAAACAAGCTTTTTCATCAACATTTGTATTAAATTTTGTAGTCATACAAAATGTTTTGGTTTATTTTGTACACTTGACGAGCATCTTTTTTTCTTGTTCTAAAAGAATAAATGAGCCTTTTGTTTATAATCAAATGATTTTGCTTTACATAGAATAGTTTATAGGCAATGAAAGTAATTTTAAAAAATGCTCTGCTAGAAAAAAGGTGCAAAATAAAACAAAAAAAGATACTTTGCAGTATCATTTAGATATATACAAACATTTTTGTAAAGTGAATATTTATATAAGGTTTACAGCTGGAATAATTTTCTTTGAAGAAGGAATCGTTTGCTGAGATAGAAATAGTAAATTCTAGACTGCTACCCTGTTATTGTGTTGAAGCACTGTATTTTGTCTGTTTTGATATGTAAGGTGATGAGTATCATGTTATACTGTCAATCCATTTGTTGCCAATTTCATTTCTACATAATTTCCAAACTTTTAAAGCAATGAGTATTTTGGGCAAGAAAGAAACCAATCAGTGTATGCTCAAATGGTTAAGGGTCAAGGTCACAGGAATTCTAAACAATAACTTGATGTGTCGACAAGGTATATACTTGCACATATTTTAAATGCATTGGAGCTGTAACGGAAAGGATGCAGGTTCAGGTTTTACCATCATATTAGTCCATGTAGACTCTATTTTCAGGTTTTTGTCAAGACACTTTACTTGCATAGGTTCAGTATAACATTCAGTGTTGGTATGCCTTAAAACAAAAAGCCAAAATCAACCAAACTATACTGTATACCATTTACATTAACCAAATTTTGTAATTGGCTTGCATTATAGATATAAAGACAACTATTGACTTTGGAGTCAACGGTCAGGGTTAAAGTAATACTAATTATAGTGATGGTTTCTGCTTAACTTGAGGTATTTTTTAGCACTGCTTTGGTCAAGATTTGTGGATCTCTTACCTTTAAGACGAGGAAGACACAAGGTAAAGTTCAAGTTGAAAAGTCAATGTCAGGGACTGAAAAAGGAAAATTTCTACTAAAAGTTTTTTTTTATTGCAATCCTTTACTAAACTTTGTACATGGTGTAAATTTGAGACAAAAATGTATCTGTTGAATTTTGAATTTAGGGGTTAAGGTCAAGGTCAGAGGGACTTTAAGGATAAACAGTTTCCACAAAATAGCTCTAGTCCTATGCCACAAAGACCATCTCTAAAGGTCACTTGAATTCGAGACAAGAATGGCTTCCATTTGTTTGGTCTTGATGTCAAAGGTAAGTGTCACTGGGACAGAATTATAAAAAATTCTTTCTGCACAAACATTTCTGTTCTCCACAATGTACCTTCACAAATATTTGAGGATGACTTACACATTAGGCAGAAGAAAGACTTTTGATATTGGATCCAGAGGTCAAGTTCCCTGTAACTGACAGAAACAGACGTTGCTGTATCCTAACTTGAATCTTTAGACCACTTGACCAAAGTAGCTGATGGCCTGCAATTGATAAAAAGAAAAAGCCTTATTGATTTGGATCAATGGTCAGAGTCATTTTGACTCAAAGAAAGATGAGTCTGCACAATAACTTTTATTCTAGAGTAAATTTCTTGACCAAACTTCCAGGATATCTTGTACTTTGGGTAAATAAAAACCTGTAGATTTTTTTGGTGTTAATGTTAAAGGTGAAGGTCAGTTTAAGTCTACTTTGCCCAAAGGACATTGAGACTTGATAGTCGGTAATCTCTTGAGTGAGCAATGCCATATTAGTGTCTATATAAAGGATTTTCAAAAATGAGACTGCCAACAATACTTTACATTGCATTATGAATTGTTAATAATCTTGATGAAAGATGATTGAAGCATGAACAATGAGGGAAACAGAATTCTGCATTCGAATGTAATATATTGTAAAACTGGATAATATACACATGCTTCAAAAATAAGTGTTGATCAAAAACAAGTGTACACAAACCCACCTGTTTTTGTTGTTGAAAGAAGATTAATCCAGTAGCAACTTTAAGGGAGGAAATGCTATTTTCTCTGGAACTCTTCTTAATGTATCAAGTATATTTGAATTTCATCTGTATATTGTACTTGCATCACTTTAAGCTAATTGCAATTCTAATTTTATTATTTTAGAGCAGCTAGGATATAAATTTCAATATTGTTAAAGAATACTGTCTCAGATATGCACTTTTTTTTATTTTAAGTGCATGTAGCTTATAACTGGCACATAAGACATCCACTACTTGATAAATTAAGGAAATACACATTATCCTTGCTTTATGGTGGCAATGTGAAACTTAGAGATGACAGGTGAGCACACTGAGTTTAGTAAAGACTTGAACAAGGCTTGTAATATTGTTTTTAGTCTCTATTTGCTAAAGTGATACTGCATCTTTCAAAATGGGAGCATATTTAGTGTTTTATTTTGGTAGTAAATTTATGGTACATGTTCCATATAGCCTGGCAATACTCTTAACAGTTGAAGACATTTGGTATCATTTGAAAACGGTCGGTGATATTTTAGGTTCTTGCGCAGACAGCAGAAAGAAAATTGCAATTTGTTTACTTACCATCTATTTTTGTCTTTGTGTAGAATTCTCAGTTACTTGATATTTCACTTTGCACATTTGGACAGAAATGTAATTAAATAATATGTCACAAATTTATTTGCCACAGCTTAGTAGTAAGGACAATTTATTCCATCCATCATTCTTATCTGGCCACAAACTCTGATATTACCACACCTATTAAAACCAGATTTGGTTTGTAGTGCATTTTACCATGTAACATAAAACATGGATGCTGTGACCCACTTTCCAGGATTTGTTCTGAATCCTACATTGCGTAAAAATACTGTTTCACCTCCAGGTCAAATAACTTTATAGTTATTACCACTTAACTTATAGTGTGGGTGTATCTTGGAGTAAAATGTGTCTTGTGCTGAATATGGGCCACGAACATACTTTCCAGATTTAAGTGAAATAAATGATGGCTGCCTCTTTTGTTCATACCATGCCAATAAATGCATTATAGATCATCTTGGGATGAAGGTGAGTCACACCAAAATTGGGTTATTTCCACCAGATTTACAGAATTGCATTTGAGGATGAAGGTTTGTTAAGCATAAATTAATGACCTGCTTGACAGGTTTTCTTCAACAATACTTAAAACTCCATGACTACAGCCCTATTTCAGTGTAATGTTTTTAATCAACAGCCATAAACTTCCAACAATTGATACATTTGGAGATGAAGTTGTAACATGCACATAATTCGAATTACCATGTCCTGCATAATTTTTTTAACATTTCTTAAAAATAATAATTGACTTGTGTTACCGTAGTAGGTTATTTATACATTCATTTACAAAAAATTAAAATGTAGAGTTAGGTGCAGATAACACCGGTGAATGCTATGATTGTCTTCATAGACAAAACAGATCTGATATTTTGTCATTTTTTTTTAGTGTTTATTCAAGTCTTTCTACTTTTTTTATTTTATAGATTTCTTGATTTAATATTATAGTATTCATAAATGAGTATTACTTGGTTTATCTATTTTTGCTTGCTTTCAGTATTGTCCTTGATTTGGAAGGTATGGATGTCGAATTTGGATACTTCAGTTTTGATAGTACATCTTTTGTTCACATTTTGCTTGTCTCTATTAGAGATATCATGTACATGTAAATAAATTTCTTTCAAACATCAGTGTGTACATTACTTCTTTCTAACCTATGCATTTGTATTATTTACTTGTATTTGTGTGTTCCAACCCAAGGTTAGTCGTAGCATGTATTTTCATTTAAATCTTCATGCAAAGGTTCTCCCCCTTACAGTGTTGATTTTAGAACACAAGGTACTAAGGGTATGGAAAAATGGGAACCAGCCTTTAAATGGGTGAACATATAAAAGAGTATATAGCAGTTTGGCAGGGCATGATTGGTTACTAATGTAAGTTATGTTTTAGGAAAGTTAATCTTTTAAGACCCTACCATAGTTGTAAGTAAAAATAAATGAGACATTATTTGGAACACTCATTACTAAAACTAGCATCTGACTCTGGTGCAGAATTGAAAGCATGTTTCAAACACATGCAGGTCCAGAAAATGTCCTGGCTCATTCTTTTCTCTACACGAAGTTAACATTCAGGTTGCATCTGTACTAATAAATATAGGTTTGATTATGAGCACTCATAACTTTTAAGTTGTTGAATTTTTTAATATCTTGTTATTTGCATAGGTTTACTATGGGAACTGAATTAGTACAGTGAGTCTTTTAAAAGATACAAATAAACGTTTTAATGGTTTTATACTCGATGTTTACCTGCATAATAGGAACTTCCAACTGCAAACAGCATATAATCTGCTCTCCCATGGCATCATGTACAAGAATATCGTTTAGGATCTTTGCTCTTCTTTCTAATATGAACTCAAACAATGTAGACCAGAATCGGCAGCACATTAGGTGATGGTTGATCTTTTAATTATGTTGATGTAATGATTTTGAATTGAATTTCCTCCAGTAATATATATAATTAAATTTTGATGGAAAACGACTTGTCGCCTGTAGATCAGCTGAATAAAGACTATATATATATATATATATATATATATATATATATATATATATATATATATATATATATATATATATATATATATATATATATATATACACATACATACATACATACATACATACATACATACATACATACATACATACATACATACAATTTGCTCTTAATTTGTTGACAATGTGAACTGTATCATTGTGTACAATTTACCACTAAATAATACCCATTACTAATACATGTTCAAAACATCTTAATCATTTGGCCAACATTACACAACACAATAGCTACAGATGCTCTATATGTTGACGAGTTTGCATACTGCATTCTCTCTCTCTCTCTCTCTCTCTCTCTCTCTCTCTCTCTCTCTCTCTCTCTCTCTCTCTCTCTCTCATATTTGCTAATAACAACAAAACCTCTCACTAATAACAACAAAAATCTTTTTGAGTACTTTTATTTTTATTGTAATTAGATTCTTGAGTTAAGAGCAGAATGAGTTAAGAGCAAATACACGTCGAGTAGCATGTATTACGTAGAACTTGTTCAGGGACAATCGTGCACAAATGATAATTATTTATTTTACATATAATTTTTCGTAGACTGATAGTAATAATTATTTTTTGTGTACAAAACATTACATAAAATATGGAAAGCTAAATTTTATAAAGTTTATAAAATATATAATCAAATTTTAAAAACATTTTACGAAAATAAATGAGATTTTAAAAGCTTTGTAAGACATCATAAACCTAATACGCTATATTGAATTTAATTGTTTATATTTTATAAATGTAGTCAGATAAGTTATCTATTATGTGAGATTATAAATGTATCATGTAACTTCTAGAGTTTATAAGACAAATGATAAATATTATAAGATGCCTTATTCAATTTATGTTAAAATTTAGAAAAATGTCATGTAAAATATATAATATACCTTATATTAAGAAACATTATACAGTGAGACAAATATGTGGAAGATATTAACTATTTATTGAAAAAATACTGGGCCTAAGGTCACATGATGCAAAAAGCCCAAGTTTGCTAAAATGATTGCCCAGTATGTTATAATCCTGTACCAACAACATTATTGTATAAAATATGCATATTAATTATGTTTTTATATTAAAGGAATAACGTAATTGAAACAAAACATTGGAATTTTTTTTAAATTATAGATTCATTTTGCCCAGTTATACCCACTACTTTACTGCATATAATGGGAGTAGTATAGGAAAACCAGGTTTTCAACTCACTTTGTTTTTTTACCCTCCAAACAAGTATAAATTATCCCCCACCCCACCCCCTTTTCT
Organism: Potamilus streckersoni; assembly: GCA_016746295.1. Taxonomy (NCBI): domain Eukaryota; kingdom Metazoa; phylum Mollusca; class Bivalvia; order Unionida; family Unionidae; genus Potamilus; species Potamilus streckersoni. The sequence continues at coordinate 290,780 of JAEAOA010001785.1, read as the reverse complement.
TCCAAAATAAACCAGGTTTTCAACTCACCCTAGAGGAAAACCAGGTTTTCAACTCACTTTGTTTTTTTACCCTCCAAACAAGTATAAATTATAGTCCTAAATTATCCCCCACCCCACCCCTTTTATTTCCAAAATAAAACAGGGTTTTGACTCACCCTCCCCCACCTCTTTTTTTCCCCCTACTACTACCTGTAAACAGGTATTTTGTAACCAAACAAAACAACAGGTGTTGGAATGCGATAAGCTCTGATACAGAGGTGACTAATTTGTTAGAACAGCGCATGTGTGGAATACAATTATTCTAAAGACGGCAAACGGGTTTTACCACAAGATAACAGGATGAAAATTAAACTGTGCATTAGAACGTTTCAGTTAACAAGGTGGAAATTAAACTAGCATTAGAATGAAAATGATATTATTTTATATCTCGTTACCAATGATTAATGTTTCAACTGTTGATATTAAAAATATTTCACTATCACGACTATAGATACTAAATTTTACTTTACCACTCACACAGCGACGGGACTCAAACAGATCTTTCATTTCTGGTTTGTTCAGAGGATATTTTTTGTTGATAAAATATACCTTTGACCGATCGAGATCAATTGTGAGTTTAGTATAGTTTTGTTGGCTAATGGGGCTGTGAAAGTTTTTAAATTCCGCTAGCAACTTTTGATACAATTGTTCGAGATAATTGAAATACATGCTGTTATCAGATTTGATGAGCGAAAGTTTTAACTTGTCACATGTTCCATTAAAACATATACCTGATGTTTCATTATTAAATTCAACTGTCAATTGTTTACCGTCCATCATTAGATATTTGATGTTACTATTGTAGCTATTTGTCATTGTCAAATTTTCAAGCATTATTTTATAAGTTTAGATAAAATTTCAGTTGGAAAAGATAATGTCGAGTATAGATCTATCATCATAACAATACCCAAGGGCAAATGTATCTACCCCATTTTCACAATAGCGTTTGTCATCAAAATTATACAATCCACGTTTGATAATGACATCTGTTTCGAGTTTATGATGATTAGTTCGAATTGCCATAGCTCTCATAAAACTAACACCACCATCAAGCGCGTACTTGTAGTCATCAAATTTCATAAACTTTTTAACAAAATTACGAGGCAGACCTTTGGCTTTTTTCGTTATTTTATTATTATCTAACAATACGGCATACATTTTACTACGTAATCCGATAAAGTATTTGATAGCGCTCGAGTTCATTTCATCTTTAAACTTACCAATAACCTTTTTATTTGTGTCGTCATGAAATTTACTGTCACGTGGATAATCGGAAAGATCAAACAGATGTCGATTATTGTACATGTCCTGATAGATGTCCTCACATTCAATTTCATACACGAGTGAATCAGTATCAGTAAACAATAATCTACTAGCCGGCCACTGATTTTTAACAAAAGTGTAATGAAAATCGTACATCATCCACTTTGATAAATCTAACACTGCAGCTCCAACATAGATCGGCTTGTTTAGTTTTAGATTTGTTTTTCTTCTTTGTATCGCAACAAGATTTTCATTAAATATTTTCATGCTCACAAAATCATCGTCTGACACAAGTTTGTTTCTGCGATTGACATCATTAACTATTTCAATATTTACACGTTTCCTAATATTCTCCATCGTCTTACCAAAAACGGAATTGTTCATCAGTTTAAAAAAGTTTTTCTCAAACTCTGTTTTCGCTGCAGCTCTTCTTGAAGTGTTGGAGTTAATATAACCTCTCATCCACGGCGACTGATTAAATTTTAGTACACGATGAACTTTTCTCAACACAAGACCAGCATCGACTGCTTGTTTTAAAACTTTGTAATGCAAAACATAATTTTTCTTATCAAGTAAATTTGGTACTAGTTTCTTGACCATAGAATGTTGCCTTGGTGATGCTAACGCTTGTTGTTCTTTTGATAACAAACTATAATCTATAACCATCGATTCCGCACAGAAAGGGTAATCGTTATGTAATTTGTGTAGCGAATTTGGATAATCAAGATCAACTTCAACGAAATAGGAAACATCGTCAGGTATCTTTTTTTCTGTCTCTGATAGAAATCGATCAACCGTGATCCAATGAAATCCGCTAAAAGGCATTGGTTCTGCCATCGAACCACCGTAAAGATTATTACAATCTAGATAAATTATATACTTCGAAGGAAGGTCAGGGTTATACTGTTTCAGGTATTTGTTGTTTGCTTCAGCATATTTTTTTGTTATCACGCTAATACCACCTCGGATACCTTTTTCAATAAAATTGAACATATCAACATCAGTCAGTAATTCTAACCTTACCTTACTAAACTTTAGCAAAGCATCCCATGACAACCCAGGGGCAGAATAATACCAGCAAGGATCTAGTCCATAATTATTATAACTCACTTCACGAAAACTTTCAAAAACATCTGCTAATAATAACACGTCAGTTTTCAGGTATAAATCATGATAATCACCAAAAGTCTCACAATCAAACTCTTTCCAGATATCTTGTGCATACCTGTACTCATCATCAGTTATATTTTCGTTTTTAAGTTGTGAGTAAAATTTGTCTTTGTCAGGTAAAGATATTTCATCAAATTTACTCCAATCGTCGAGGTATTCGTATGGAAAAACTCCTTTTTTAGCTAGTAGATTAAATTTATCTCCAAAAACAGTCTCTTAGGTTATCAAATTTACTACAACCTTTCACTAACTCATCTAACGAGGCTGCCATAAACTGCAGGCTGTCAATAAAACGTAATTTACCTAGCGTAACTGACATGTACTTTTCAAAATTATTTGGGATGCATTTGATGACGTTATCGAGTTTTAGATGAGCTTTTATCTCAGGATCACCAAAAGCTTCTACTATAATATGGCTATCATATCCTCGAAAATTGTGAAGAATAACCGGAATAAAATCTGGAGCATGAAATTTTAAATTACACTGATTATGAGCCGCTCCACGATACTGTCCAGTCAAATGACAATGGTCATGTACTTTTTTATCATCGTCAAAAGCTTTTTCACAAATATGACAAATTTCTGCTTGCTCGTGATTGGATTCTTGTTGAGGTGTTAATTTTAACATTGGCGTTACTTTTTTCAAATGAGTAAATATATTATCAACTTCATTAATCAACTGCTTGAGAAGCCAAACAGCTGGATTTTTACCACGATATAATTTGATTGATTTAGATAATCTAGAATCAGTACAACAAACTACCTTATACGCTACTCCACACGGAACATGATTTTGAACTTTTCTTGTACTCGATTGATTAGGATTATTTTCTACACCAAGTACAGGTTGAAGTAGGCATTCGAAATCAGCGTATATGACGAAAGGAATTTTTAGTTTGTGATTATGATGGACAAACTGTAACACACTATCTTTTTTAGATGGCATTGTTATTCTTTGCACATCACTACAGTACTGCAAATGCTTTTGTAATGTTTCATTGCTTGTACAGCCATGCAAGCAGCGGTAACAAAAGAACTTTTTGTTCTTATCCTTATTGTACTGTCTACCAACTAGTCCGTTAAAGTTTTTAATCCAAACATAATGATTTTTGTAGTACAGTAAATTTATAGTTGATTGTGAAGCTTTTTCTGAAATATATCTCGGATATACGTCCTCCTTTTCATCTAGTCCGAAAACGTTAATTGAAACATTATTCTGCTTTTCAAATTTTGGTATTTGATTTTCTGCCACTGGAAAGTTAATATCTTTAAAATTTAATCTAGACACATGACTGATATACCTTTCAACACGAGTAGCGTTTTTTTCTGCTGGGAATAGTGCGGAAAGAACAGCCCATTGGAAACATTTGTTATCTACGTTTTTGATGTTTATACAACATCTTTTACTTTTTATTTTTGGTGGCAGGTCGACGTATGAACTACCTCGTAATACATTATATTTCATCGTGTGAAACAATATTCCTTTGATCATTTCAAACTTCCAACCCGAACCTAATTGACTAAATTCCTCTATTTTTTTTCCAATTTCTTGGTGTATTTCATCAGATAGTGATAACAGATCAGTCCCAAGCAAAACACGTCTCGATTTTGCGTTAATATAAGGTTCTGCAATTTCCTTGTTAGTTAATTCTTCCATTATAACTAACTTTGAAAATATAACATGATATTGCACAAATAATCTGATACTTTTGTGTTTTTCGAGCTCACGTTTTACAATTGTCTGTAATAGGTGGTAAAGATTAGTTGCAGTAAAATTTACTAAAACAATTTGATTATCAAACTGATAACTATTATCAAAACCTGCAAAAGCAGTCGCTATTTTATTAGGTTCTCCCATAAAACTTCTCTTAGCTATATCACGCAATTTTAACATTATTATACTATAATGTAATATCTAATTGATAATTTTTTCACACTGCGCATGCGCTAAAAATCAATTAGAGATAAAAAATATCACCTATAATATAATGACAGCAAATCTAACAAACACATGTGAGCAAGAAGCATATCAAATTCACCCAAAGTATAACTTTATCTCACACTGCGCATGCGCTAAAAATCAATTAGAGATAAAAAATATTACCTATAATATAATGACAGTAAATCTGACAAGCGCACGTGAGCAAGAGATTTATCAAATTCACCCAAAGTATAACTTATACGCTGGAAATGTAATTGGTTCGGTTATTAACATTAAAACTAGAATACCTGTTGGCAAATTAACGTCAGCGGGTTATAATATTAGTGTAAAGGGAGATAATGCTGAGAGGATTACAATGTTTAGAAAAGATTTTATTTACACGTTGTTCTGCGATGATATTCCAGAGGGACAGCGTGTATATCATTATAATGGTAAAGTCACTGATGATAATATTGAAAATTTATCCTTACAAGATGAGTTTCAGCCGCACCCAGTATTTGATTTATACGAGGCTAACGATCGCGGTATTATTAGAAATAGAAAAACTAAAAAAGTTCTTAGTACTATTAGCAATATGGGATATATCAGGGTAACTGTTAGAGGAACATCAACAAATCAAGTTCGTTATCTTGGTCATAGGTTTGTTTATGAGGTGTTCAATGGATCTATACCCAATGGTCTTGTTATTAATCACATCAATAATATACAAACTGATAATCGATTGGAAAATCTGGAGATAGTAACGCAACAGGAAAATGTGAGAAAAGGAAAAAATAGTAATGGTATTAATTTTAGATGCCCAATAAAACCTGTTATTTCAAAAAACCTCGAAACGGATGAGGAGATCGAATTCAAATCGATTTCAGCTGCGGCGAAATATTATAAGATAAATCCCGCAGTCGTAAAAATTATAGCTGATGGAGCAACAAAATCAACTTTTTCAAGAGAATACGATGCTAGGATTGGTTTTAGATATGATGATCAATAATATTTTGTAATTCGGTTTTAGTCAAGCAATGATGAGCAAATGCTATGATATCATCGTGATTAAATTTTAGCGTCGTTACTGCACTTTCATTAATTTTATTTTTTTCTGCTTCTGTTAGTAATATTTTATGAGAATCACCTTGCATTACAATAACATCAACACTATAACCCAACAAACATTTTCTTACCGCTTCAGCTAGTTCGTTATAATTTACTATATTAACTTTTTGGTGATATTTTATCTCATCGGTCATCTTATAATAATAAATTAGATAAAAATATATTATAATAATGGACTTGATGAAACGACTCGCTGAACTCTACGAAGAAGATACTAGTGATAAGGTCGTCAGTGATAAGGTCGTCAGTGATGATGTCATACATAGTATTACATTTTCCAAAGATTTTATAGACAAATCTGTTGGTTATAGCGAAGATGATATTTTATATAACAATGAATCTGATGATGATGGTGAAATAGTCACTGTTGCTGACAGATCTAATTACAGCAGATCAACAACTAAACGGTATAATGTCAAGTATCACATTGCTAAGCAGCTAATTAAATTTAATTTTACCGTTGCCGAACAACAACTGTTCTGGCAGTTAATCAAACCTTTTTTAAATATCAAGATTCCAGGCCGACAGAAAAATATCAAATTCGATTTCATATTTGTCAAGATTTTTAATCTAATGACGATCTCTAACAATCGTAAGCAGTATCTAATATCATTATGTAAACCAGTAAAATGTAAATCTGTCAAACAAAAGTATGAGTTAATTTATAATAGCATTATATCATAATCTGCTTGGTTGGGATCCAACTGTTAAATTTATCACTATACCCACGCCATTTGACTAAACTTTTATCCCCTTTTTTTCTAATCACTTTCTCGATAACAAAAACATCCTGCTCAGTTTTTTGTAGTTCTTGTTCATAAAAACTACCTACAATCGGTTCCCCTGCCAGATCTTTTAAAACGTACGTTACAGGTACTGTTAAAAGTACCTTATCAATTACAAAAACTTCTTCGCTCCAGTTCGGAGTAAATCCTTTTGCAAACACCTTTTTCATCAAAGAAATTCTAACTTTATCACCAACCTTAAATTTATGTCTGCGGTACATGTTTTCATTTGCTAATATTGGATTTTTAACAGCTTTTTTAGGTGTCATTTTGATGGTTCGATGTTTCGTGTTATTATATTCGCTTACGATTTGAGAAAGGTCATCGATGTACCTGTTGGTGTTTTTAGCTGTCATATGTTTGTGTATTTTCTCGTTTAGCGTGCGATTAAATCTCTCAACAACAACGCTTTTACCCTCATTTCCTGTAACATACCTTTTTATATTATTTTGTTCTAGAAACTGTTCAAACTTTTTGTTAAAAAACTCAGATCCATGATCAGTCCAGATTTTGTTTGGTTTTCTTTCTGTGCTTGTTATTATCTGCTTTAGCGCATCGGTCATTGAAGTTCCTGTCTTATCCGAAACAGGTACACTGAAAGCATATTTGCTAAAAACATCTATAACATTAAACAAATACCTTTTTGGAGCGCCATCAGCGCCAACGTTAAACTGAGCTAGATTGGATACATCCACCAAATCTATTGCCCAGATATCATCTACACCATTAGCGACAACTTTACGTCGTTGGAACTTTTTTTTTTAGGTCTGTGTAGTTCGACTGCAAGATCATCATATACTTTATTTCCCCGATCGTGAGGTGATTGACGAGACTCTCCGAGTCCAAGTTTATATTTTGCTCCAATTATTCCCTGAACAAATTTTCTATCAAAACGTTCTCGTAGATTTGTTGGCTCCATATCACGTAATTCGTCTAACATTACTTTATCACAATCTAATTTTGAGTTTTCATGATCACGATAACAGATATCATGACGCATTGCTATTGCATCCACTTGATTGTAAGGCTCTTGGCCTGGCAATGGATTGTCGTTTTCATCTAGTTGTTGATGTAGCGGATTCCATGGACCAGTATACCGATGCCCTGGCAATGTCCAACCGCCTTTTGGTTTTGGCAATTTTCCAATTAGTTTATGTATATCTATACCTGACCCTATTATTTCTCTGTTGTTACAACATTGACAGTATGCGACAATTTTATTTTGCTCAATACACAAATCTCTGTCAGAATCACAGTTGCATATCATTCTATATTTTTAGTCGTCGACTAAAATAATATTAGGATAACCAGATCCTAGCGACGTCGCTGGAGATACTATCGCTGGGGACGTTTTCTTTAAAAATGTATTTTTTCTTTTTCCACAGATTGCACAAATACTTTTTAATATTATCCTGTTGTTTTTTGTTTTTTCTGTTGTTTCATTAATACCTTCTGTTTTAGTTTTACACTTGAGACAGTATGTTGACATTATTATACTTATAAGTTTAGATAAAATTAATTGCGATCTCATCATTAGCGTGAGAAGGTTGCTTATCAAACTGTAAAATAAATTTTAAAAAATTAAGATTTCTGCTCATCTGTCGGATAAACATAATACAATAATATCCACAAGCAGACGTTCCAACAGGTTGGAGTTGATTTGACGAATAATATACTTTTGTAAATTTTTTTTTCATATACTTTTTTATTACATCGCTTGGAGGAAGTCCAAACGAGTCAAAATAATTATTATTATAAACTGCTACCCAATGCGTACCAGATCCGTCATTAAAATCTTGTATATTAATAACACATGAACTTACAGCAGATGGTGATTTTATTGCTGAGAGCTCATCTTTAGAATAAACTCCGTGAAATCCAGGAACCGCTTTTAACTTATCAATGATATCAAAATTACTCAACGGGGTCGACGAGTTCCTGGTAATGTTAGACCACGTCCGATTCCTAAAAGATTTGGCAGCAGACTTCCCGCTAGTCCCGCCAAAAGTGGAGCGAACGGAATAATTCCTCCTTGTTTTGTTTGATTGCATATGCATTTGCACTTTGGTGTTGGTGATTTTGTTTTTATTACTTTCTTTTTTTTTGTTGTTGGTGATTTCTTTTTCTTTTGTGGCATTATAATATATTATTTACATAAAATTTACAATTTTTTTATTCCACTTCCACGAATGATACCATTACCTTCGACTGCTTTCTTCGTTGCGCCAGATATTGCTCCAGACGCTGCTGCTAGTCCTAATGTTCCCAACACCGGCAAAAGTTTAGGTATTATTGTACTAGTTAATACTGATAATGCCGGACCAAGAAAACCACCTTCTTTTGCCATCGCTGTCATTTGTGCAGCACTCAAATTTAAAACAAAAGTTTTTTTACGATCATACTTTTTTACTTGATTTTTTGTTAGCATTAATTTTGTTAAAACACCATCAGAAATATTAGGATTGATTTTTAATGATACCTGTTCTCGCTTTGCAGTAGCAGCTACTAATTTTTTAACTTGGCCATCAGTCAAATACACTTCTTTTACAATATACTTTGCCATTTTATATAACAACTGTAGATTAAACTTGAACTGTCATTTTACCTCCAATAGAATCTACCGTGATAAATCTATCACTAATCACTAATGCGTATACGTATAACGGCGCTACTGGAACCGCCCCAAGTGTCCAGGTAATTTCAATATCCGCTGTGCTGTCTACAGCTCGCTCGTTATGTTTACTAACATCAAAATGAAATATAGGATAAAGCGTACGAAATTCTTCTACTGATATTTGAGTTCCATCTTCAACATCTTGATATTTTTGTATTGCGTCAAGCAGGTACATGTACGGTCGAGAAATATTTTTATTAACATCATCAGCAAAATTACACTCGATAGCTCGTTCTGGATATTGCTTTGAATTTAATCTAGCGTATATTCGTCTGACATCAGAGTGATCAAATACTGCATTATTTTGTTGTTGGTTACCTCGTCGAGCTTGTTGTTGAAATACGACAAAGATATTTCTCGGCAGTTGTTCGCTTGATGTTGTTGTGACCCTCCACGTGTAGTCAGTAGTATTTGGAACCGCTGTCTGATATACCTTATGCTGCTTAAAGTAAATTCTGTTTGTATGCTTATCAAGCGTGTTATTTAGTTCTGACATTTTAGTGATTGATGGTGTTATACGTGGCATCCACAAAGAAAGTTTGTTTATGATAAACTGTACATCAGCCCCTCCAGATCTAAACAAGCAATCGTTTTGGTCTGCTCGATCTAAAATAAGAGTATGTTTTACTCCGCGAAATACTTTATCATAATCGCGACAAAAGCCGAAAATCATGCTTAGCGGAAGCATCATTGTAATTTGACGTGATCCTGCTGCAAGTTTTCTTCGCCTAGCAAAACCTTCGTTATAGCGTGGATTTCTCACATCAAGTGTGTTAAGAAGTAAATTTAACATCGCAGTACCGTCTGCAGCTACAGCTGGTGGTGTTATATTTAGATTATTGAAAGCTGCTGTAAGAGAAACTCTTGTAGCGTTTGCATTAGCATCTGCAGCAGGTGCGACAATATCTAGTGCAGCAGCATTAGCAATGAGAAAATTTCTCACAATTACAGTATTTTCATCAGCATTAGCTCCATGTACTATAGCGCCTCTCTTTAAAAATTCTGTTGATTCAGCTATACCCCGTCCAGTATCTTTAAACCACATCATATTAGTTGCAGTTGATCTCGAGTAATCGTCGGAAAATGAAATAATATTGAAAATTGTACTTGCAACTTGTAGATGACTTGAAATATCTTCTACAGTTTGATTGGCCAGTTGATATCTAGCACTTTTGAATAGACTCCAACCGTTATTTATAAGAGCTACTTCTGCTCCAACTGCAATTGCAGCAGGTGGATTAGCTACTGTCATAATCTGACCACGAACTTCTAACATAGCCTTATGTGGCAGTAGAAATACATCTTCATCTCTGGTGTTAAAGGTTCTAATACCAGTTTTATTTGGTTCGTTAGAATTTTCATCAAGGTACTCAACAAACTCGAATTCTGTCACATCATTGTCGATGTCATAAGTTTCTGTTAACTCGAGATAATTTTTAGTAGACATTTTATTTTATTAGATTATATAAAATTTTATTGCGGCATTGTTACTTTAGATATTAATTTTTGTATGATCTGCTCGCCCTTTGGTGATAATAATTTTTTTGTTGTTGTTATCATAGCTTTTTGAGTTTCTTTTGTTGGAGCGATTTCTGAGATAGCTTGTTTTATTTCAGATGCAGTCGGTGGATCTCCTTTTATTTTATTAGCTATTTTTTGTCCCACCGCAGTCCCAGCGGCAGATGCAGCCCCAGTTGCAAAAGCTTTACCCGCGTCAATAGCAATTGGTGCAACTTTACGCGCTAGTCCTGGAATATTTTTAATAACTTTAGTGAATATATTTCCAAAAAATCCTCCTACTATTTTTCTTCGATAAACTTTTTTTCTTTGTTTCATTATATTTGATGTTTCATAATTTTTACTTTTGCTCGCGTAGATGTAAATAATAAGTTACAATTTCATTACTAACATGTAACTGTTTTCCTGATTGATCTGTCAACTGCATCCTTATACTTGTTATTTGATCTTCAACGTTTAAAGGATAATATATAATATGTCGTGGAGTTATTTGCATGAGAGAACCTGGCGGGACTTCGGGTGAGAAACTGTAAATCGTTTGACCTTTGCTACCTTTTGATGTATAAGAGCCAGAAGCAGTAGAGCAATTTACTAATATTGTATTTACTTCTGTTATATTTGATGGCAGTTCACTGTCATATGTAATAGGCTGATCAAGTGCAGTGTAAGTTTTTTCAGTAAATCCTAACAGTTGTGCAATACTTCTTTCTCTTGGTTCAAGATTGATTGCTATATTTTTCAAAGTTATCCTAGTTCGCAATGTGTTATAATTTGCTGCTAATTCAAAATTATCAGCCACACCGTCAGCTTTTGTTATGAGCTCTTTGATCGTCTTGTTTAGATCTTCAATATTATAAGCTCCTTGCGGAATTTTTATTTTTTTTGTTGTAGATATTGTAGGTGTTGTAATCATAGTAAAATACATTTCATCGTTAACATCATTTTTCACGTTAGGTATAGCATTCCAGCAAGTACAAGAAATTAATCCAATTTCATATTGTTTTGTAGGATCTAGTTCTATAGGTGGAATATAATTTACTGAAAAATTTGCGCTATCTTCTGTAGACTCGCTAGAGTTTAGTAATAATGTTGTTTGCATTCCTTTAATATTATATCATTTTACAAAATTAAGTCGCCGCGATTAAGTCGTGGTGTAAAGTTTCATATTCGTTAGATGTTAATAATTCACTCGATCTTAGATGATCAAGTATGTCAATGATTTCATTATCAAGTTCAACACTAACATTCCCAGCTTCCTTTGATGATATTAATAACATTAATCTACCTATCATTTCAGTAGTTGAAGTAAATACTTTTACACCAGTTCCTGTTTTTTCTTTTCTATATTTTTCTACACGAGATTTATCGAGTTTATCAAATTTTCTTTTAAAACTCCACCCTTTACCAAAAGGTTTTGCTCTACTATTTTCTGCTGTTTTTTTAAACGTGAGAGCAATGACACCCTTTCTCATTCTTTCATAAAGTGGAATCATATTATTAATCTCTGTAACCGTGTTTAATTCATCTTTAGCAGCAGCTCCGTCATTAAATATTACATCAAATTTATCGATTAATGCTTGATATTCTGCATCAGTCCACTTGCTTATATCATCAATACCCCTTATATTTTCTTTGTTTAAAAAATCATCATATTCACTACCTTTTATCTCATCATTTGCTCTTTTTGTAAAATAAAATCTTTGATCTCCAACTTCCATAAACTTTACAGTAAGATCACCGACTCTTTGTTGCTCCTCTCTGATATCTTTTATGTCTCCTGATAAATTTGTTATAATATTTGTTATTCCTTGCGTTGTTAACTCTGCTAATCTTCGCTCAAGTTCCAGCGGATTGTTTATCAATCGATCTGTTTCTGCTTGTCTAGCCGCAGGATCAGCTATATTTGCTGTAAGTGCCTCAATCAGTTTTCTCTTTTCTTCATCAGATCTAGTAACAAGTTTTGCAGCAGCTGCTTCCTGTTGTTCTCTAACAATTCCAACCAAACCTTTTTCCTGTAGTTGCTTAAGTTCTTCTTCTGACAGTGGTTTAGTTTCAGGTTGTTTACCTAATAATGCTTCAGTAACCGGCTTGAAAATTGTAGCTGTTGTTTCTGTAGCAGTTACTTGCCCACGTCGCGCTTCTTGTACTTTTTGCTTAAGTGATGCCTGAGATTGAGCAAGTTTTTTTAGATCTTCTATGTGTTGTCTGTATCTTGCTCGTTTGTCCATTATTATAATTATAAATTTTATAAAATTGAAACGCTTTATTGTAAGTAAGTGTTAATACAACAGCGAAACATTTTAGTTGGATCATTTGTAAGTTTATCAAATAAGAAAAAGTTAAATTTATCTTTTGTAGCATTACGGTAAAGTTCAATAAACTTATCTTTTGTCACGCCACCGCATTGCTCGCTTGCAATATTTCTAACGTCAACATTATCCAATCCTGGAAATAAAATAAAACAACCCGTATTTCGCCTAATAAACCTGTCAACATTATAAAATCCTTGAGCGAGATAAACGGAATTACACTGTTTGTTACGGGACAGTGAAAAATATGATCTTATTTTGTTCATCTCCATGTTGTTTAGCGGAATATCATCAAAAACTACTATCTTATGTTCATCTGCATCAAGTTGATTAACTGGAATAAGATCTTCTGGCTGCCTAATTATAAAAAAATCTTCACCAGCTTTAAGATCATCACGAAGCTTGTTATTATACTCACTTAATAACTCATACTTATCTTGCTGTGGATTGATTGTGTAAATATAAACTCTATCGTAGTTAAAATTATCACCAAGAAGCAAGTTCATAAGCAAATTTGTTTTCCCCGATCCAGTTCGCCCAACAATAAGATAATGACAATCAGGAAGTTCATTGTTATGTTTATGCTTCACTAGTCTCTCTGTATCAAAGTTTAGTATCGACGATTTTGCCATTTTGTATAATATTAAACTAGTGTTGATAATTTTATCTAGGATAGTAAATAATGAGCTACTATACAAAATTTGGAACACTATTAGAAGATTTATCCACAAAACGTTTTAAAGGTGACTTATCCAAATATGCAACTCTTGATCGGCTCAAAAATGAAATCAATAATTTACTAAATCTTACCAGCGTAGATCCAGATGAAGTTGTCATTTTCCAAGACAAAGAAGGACGATTAAAGACGAGTAATGTAAAACTGTCAGATGTAGTTGTACGAAATACTGCTGCGATTGCTAATAATATCGTTACTTTTAACAATCTAGGTAATATACAAGATTCTGGTAGGTCAGTTAATGATTTTGTTAAAAAAGATGGTGATGTATTTAGTGGGAATATTGTTATGAAACAAAATAAGATTACAGATCTTGGAAACCCAACTGAGGATGGGGATGCTGTCACTAAAAAATATGTCAATGATTGGGACGCTTTAATTACTAATGAAATCACAGCACTCAAAAATGATTTTACCAGTCACGTGAACACATTTTTAAGTTTTCGCAGAAGCATAAACAAAATTAGAGATGAATTTTTTGGAAATCCATCAAATGTTGGCATTACACTCGCTAATATCAAAACAAAATTTAATGATATTAACACAGAACTCAATGATATTATTAGTGGAATTCCGAATATTGTTGAGAAAACGAGTATGGTTAAAATTCCTCACAAACAGATTAAAAATATTGTGTATACTGTTGATACTGGTTATACTGGGTGGACACCAAAAAATAATTCTATCAAATATATTGCAGAAGTTACCGGTGTGTATAGATTGTCAGTGCTTAGCAGTGCAAAGTTTAAAATATCTACCAAATATCTATTTCGTCATCCAAATGATGACTCATCTGGAGTATTATCTGTAATAATAAACAAAAATTCTGAAGAAGAATTTGTACTTGAACCAGTTGATAAAACTTTACAATTAGCAATTTTTCTCTGGTGTTTGGAATTTATAGCTGAACAACCAGCTCTTATTATGGATTAACCAAACATAGGACTATGTGAACTAATATTATAATGAAAAGAAGTATAGTTGATTTCAATCATATTTCAAAAGATATTCCAAAACAAGATGTAGACGCATTAATACAATATTATAAATATTATCATAGAAAACTTTGGTGTGTGAAAAAATGTTACAAATACTACAACAAGATCCTTCGAGTAATATCTTATCTACCCTTGTTAATGACTAGTTCTGGTATAATTTCAAGTGGGATATCGTTAAATCCCTTTTTGTTAATTATATCTGGTATTGGTGTTTCACTTACAGCGGCGTGTAAAAAAGTAGAACCAAGACTTTTGATAAAGAAGCACGGTTGTTTAACATCAATTAAAACTTACAAGAAACTACTTGATCACATCCGGTCTTACCTACGAGGAGTTAAATATAATATGGATGATTTATTACGTGAATTTCGTATTATTGACAATATGTTAACAGACATTCTACCAATGAGGGTTAGCAAGTATGAAAAAAAATATCATAAAAAATATGAGTAACATAAAATTTTATCTAAACTTAAGATATAATATAACTAAAATAATATCATTTTCATTCTAATGCTAGTTTAATTTCCACCTTGTTAACTGAAACGTTCTAACACACAGTTTAATTTTCATCCTGTTATCTTGTGGTAAAACCCGTTTGCCGTCTTTAGAATAATTGTATTCCACACATGCGCTGTTCTAACAAATTAGTCACCTCTGTATCAGAGCTTATCGCATTCCAACACCTGTTGTTTTGTTTGGTTACAAAATACCTGTTTACAGGTAGTAGTAGGGGGAAAAAAAGAGGTGGGGGAGGGTGAGTCAAAACCCTGTTTTATTTTGGAAATAAAAGGGGTGGGGTGGGGGATAATTTAGGACTATAATTTATACTTGTTTGGAGGGTAAAAAAAACAAAGTGAGTTGAAAACCTGGTTTTCCTCTAGGGTGAGTTGAAAACCTGGTTTATTTTGGAAGAAAAGGGGGTGGGGTGGGGGATAATTTATACTTGTTTGGAGGGTAAAAAAACAAAGTGAGTTGAAAACCTGGTTTTCCTATACTACTATGGGGTGATAGTCGTTCAACACCGAACAAAACTAAGTTTGTTAACTGGTATAGAATGTCATATAGACGAAGAAACACAATGAAATATTAATGTTTGGAAAATGATGCAATACATCAATGGAAATTGAAGATACTATCATGAAAGATGGTCCTTAGGTTATCAGTGATTGTCTCAGTCTTGTAGTTATAGTCATAATTTTGAAAGTGCTGTGTACATCATGACTTTTATCAACTTATTTTGGTCCCTTGGTCTTGCATAATACCCCAAAAAAGGTTAGAGATTCATTTTGGAGTCACTTGTATTTCATTACATTTCAAATGGATACAAGCATACTGTTTAAGTAAAAATTATTGACTGATACATTTTATCAATGGTCAGTTTGACTCTCTCTCTCTCTCTCTCTCTCTCTCTCTCTCTCTCTCTCTCTCTCTCTCTCTCTCTCTCTCAGCAGCAGCAGCAAGTATAGATCAATATCCATTTATTTTCAATATTTTTAAACGGTATTTATTTGCTCCATGCAGTTTAAGTCGTTTTGGATATATTCATAATTTTTTTTTAAAGGTGCAATATATTTTGTTTGTTGATGAGGGCTAGATCTACTGATTCTCCAGTTCTGGTATCGGGTAGAAATGGATTTTGTCATTATCATCCTCCACTGGCCATCATATTTACGATGGGATCAGCATGCCATGTTTCTGTAACCTTTTTTTTTTTAGCCATTGCCGGCCGAGTGATACCAAAGACTTATAAATTGGTACTAACAGATGCCTTGTTAGGCGCTCAACATGAAGAGGTCGGTGTTAGGGCTGGTCTGCCTTGTGTCAGGATAATGCGACTGGGTGGAGCGCGATACTACATGTCTGCTTTATGATGCCCCCGTGCTGGATACAGTGACGGATTTAGGACTAATGAGGCCCTGGGCTAGTTAAGTTATAATGACCCTTACTTGGGCCCTGAAGGAGGTAGGCCCTGTAGGCCTACATAAGTAGACATGCATTTATACTCAGGAAATTTAGGAGTAGTTAAAATAGCTACAAACCTTTTTTGAAAAATTTATCGTAAATTTTCTTTTGTCAAGAAGATGGGCCACTGGCCATCGTGGGCACTGTGCTTAAGCACACCTAAGTACGATGGTAAATCTGGCCCAGGCTGGATATCACTATAAATTGTCATACTGCAGACATCGTAGCGATATAACTGAAAATTTGTTAAAGCTATGTTAAAAATCCAACAAATACACACACACACACACACACATCATCATCATCATCATCATCATCATCATCATCATCATCATCATTCTGAAATGGAGACATAATCAGGACTGAGATTGAGCCATCAGAATGTCCTGATTCGGATGGCTCAATCTCTGGCTCTGCTAGCATGATCAGAGCCTGGGTTTGATCCATCAGAATCAGGATTTTTATAATTAGAACCTGGATTAGAGTTGTGAGAATCAGGATTGTCGGCATAATCAGAGCCTGGATTTGAGCCATCAGCATCATGATTGCCAGAATGATCAAGGTTTGGATTTGAGCAAATCAGAATCAGGATTATCGGAATAATCGTTATCAGAATTAGAATAACCGCAGCTACCACTATTATAATGATGATGATGATGATGATGATGATGATGATTATTATTATTATTATTATTATTATTATTATTATTATTATTATTATTATTATTATTATTATTATTATTATTATTATTATTGGTTTAAACAGTTATTTGTTAAATCATGCAAATTTTTTCGGGCTGCAAGTTTTCTTAACACATGATAAGCCATTCGCCATACAAATACATTGATATAAATTAATCAAAGATTACAAATGGCAAGAGTGAAAGAGACGGTAAAAAAGCACAAACAAATTAGTTCAAGAATAAAGCTTCAACAAAAAAAAAAAAAAGGAAAATAGAGGGGAGATATCCAAAGCGGGTAGACAGTGATAGTGATGTTACCAAACTGCGGAAGGAAATGCATTTAATGTTATGCATCTACAAAACTATCAGTTGGTCATTATACAGTCTGAAATAGAGTAATATTAATGATTACCATTTTTTAAAGAACTAATCAAACAACCATTAGTTAAATCGGATTGTATCCTTAATATATTTTTGAAACAACTTAAAGATATTCAAATTTTGCTCAGTTTTCAAGTTCAGGTTTGCCAAATCAGAAAGTATTTATAGAGATGTGGACTGCCATTTAGTCTAAGGATTAGATTGCTTCTAACATATGTACAGACTGCATATAAAAATATAGAGGATCTCAAATGGGTAATGATTTAATATTGAATTTATGAAACAAGTTTAATAATGTCCAGCTTTTGCGAGCCATGGCTGGCAAAAGCTGGACATTATTCAACGAGTTTCATAAATTTAATATTAAATCATTACCCATTGAGATTCTTTTTATCACATAGTTTTTATTTCATTGGAAATTGTTTAGATAGAAGAACGAATTATATCGTTCATTCTGACAGACGGTGTACCTTTTATTTGTTGTGCATAAAAAATAGTCCCAAATAAAACTGAACTGGTAAAAGTAGGATGTACTGTTTTACAAACTATAAATCAAAGAAAAAGCTTCCATACGAATAAACAGAACATTCTATAGCTAGAAAATCATTTTTCAAAACAGAATGATCAATGCTTTGTGATGCTGCCACATTGTTTGATGCGGTACACAGTACAACAGGCTGACAGTAGAGTACACGTGAACCCTAAATGAACTAAACGTTACATTATTGCGATCTTCATGTGAAATAGGATAACCGGATGCAACAATTACCAAATTTGCTACAATGCATTTGTGACCTGATATTTGCAGTACCTGATTTGAAAAATAGACTGTACAGAAGACGTCAACAAATTTATTTTCGTGTAGGATATACATTCCATATATGCTACGTAAAGATGCTGTGGTTGGATAAAGATCTGTCTCTTAGGAGACCCATTCATGTCCAGATTATTATGTGAACAGAGGTGAGCTTGTTTACTTCTTTACGTTAACATTTAAATCACACTTGTATATACGGTGGATTATATATGTGTGTTACTGATATACGCATCTCACCCACCCCACCCCACCCCACCTCACCCCAGCTATCCCTTAGTTTTAATCCTTATTGTCGTTCTTGTCTTGTAGTTTTATTCCATTTTTCTTATGATGATATTGTTAATCATGACATAATGAACCACTGTGTGGGTAACAAGTTGAGACAGCCGATATAATATTTCCTCAATTTCCATTTGTGAGTTGATTTTAAAGAAATGGTAGCCAAAAATGTTGATTCAAATCAAAACATTCCAGAAGGCGGGGTTAAAAACATTTTCCCACTATCCCAGCCAATCAGTAAAGAAAATACCGCACAATAATGTCATGGGCTTATTTGGACCAATCAGAATCACAAAAAGTGATATTTTAACGTGTGGTACTATCAGAACTATGAAACTGCACATACTAATGGAAAACCATACCTACTATGTGATAAATAACAATATGCACTTTCTTCTACTATCCCACAGTTGCATAAGGGATTGTCAAGCAAGTGATTGTCGTACGGATTTTTTTTTAGGTCGTTACTTTTGTTTCTGACCCTGGTATGTTTAATACAGTATTTACGATCACCAGACAGATAACAAGAAGGTACGCGAATGTTTCGCGGGATAATATACTTCTTAAATATAAAAAAATCTCTTTCCGATTTAACATTTTCAGGTAGGATATTCCTTATGAGAATAGAAGAGTTAACGAATGTTTCTTTTTTATTTTTGGAGGTTTAGAATTTATAATAGAGAAGCAAAAAATGTCGATTCCGTAAATTTAATCTTGTCGTTTCCCTCAACAGCGGGGGTAACAGTTCATTTGAAAATCTTAGCGAATCATTATACAAAATTCTATGAAAGGTGCTATGTTTGTGAGATTTTCGTCTTTCTAGGAGCGGGGACAGCCGAATTCTTCATCAATATTGCGTTCATTGGCATTTCAGATTAATCAGTGACTATCCTGGTAGCCTCTATCTGAAATATGTATAATCTATCTGAATCTGTTTTTGAACATCCATCCCAAACAACATTTATTTTCATAGTCTAAAATAGACCTTATATATGCTAAGTTAATTATATCTAAGGATTTTATGCCCGGTTTTTTTTCTGAGGAGTCTTAAAATAATGAGCAATGTAGATGCTTTCTTAATTATATTTTCAGCAAGTAGAATCCCAATGCATGCATTGCAAGCGATAATTGGGAAAATCAACATTGGTGTGGTCAATTTTAAAGACATGTTAAAAACGAATTTAAACACTTGACCTTCTCTAATACTGAGAATATAATGTTCAATGTGGTGGCATACTACAGGATAATTTTTCTTTAACTATGTGTCGGAGAAGCCTTTTGAAATGGTTTATAGAATATCAAGATTTTCATAATATTCCATTGCAATTTTTTATTGCATACTCTTTTTTTTCTAATTTTCTTTTTGTATTTAGCCCAGTCTCTTGGGTTGTTTGTTCAGATCACTATGTTTCTAAACCTATCTGTTTCTAGTGTTTCGTCCTAGAAGGCTATCGTACTAATTTTTATCAGAAGGTCGAAAACGTTGCTAGTCAGGTTGAAATACATATGTCAGCCATTTCTTATATGGTGTATGTAAACTGATTTGTTGTTTCGGTGATATCGGAACACTAGCTAAATTTTCGCATCCAGTCAGATAATTAAGGCTCTGAAAGTCCGCAAATTTATAAAGCCACACCTTCCGTCGAAAACAAAGCAAAAAAAAAAAAAAAATGAATTGTAACATAATTTTGGTTATTAAAAAAGTTGTCAGGTGCTCAGTTATTGGTTTGTCAGTAGGAATAACTCCCGAATCAAGAGTTTCTATAATAGGTGATACAATAACAGGGTCGAGCTAGGAGTTTGAATGAGTAGGTTCATTTACCAAACATTTTTAATCGTTTAGTGCCATAATTTCCCTGAAGTTTCTCTCAGACTGGAATTTAACAAGTGATCATTTAGGTCTCAGAGGTTTTTAGAAATACGTTCGTTCTAAACTAATATTGAAGGTATCCCGAAAAGGAACACGTTTCTCTGGAGATCGGTACACAACTGCTAGTAGATAGCATATATTACTTACATAAATTTGAATCCAATGTATTTTAATAATAATAATAAAATAATAATAATAATAATAATAATAATAATAATAATAGTAATAATAATGATAATAATAATAATGATAATAATAATAATAATAATAATAATATTTAATTTATATTATTATTATTATTATTATCAATTTAATTTATATTATTATTATTATTATTATTATTTTTAGTAGTAGTAGTAGTAGTAGTAGTAGCAGTAGTAGCAGTAGTAGTAGTAGTAGTAGTGTGTGCGCTATTTGGATTTTTAATGTAGCTTTAACAATTTTTATGTAGTATCACTACAATGTCTGCAGTGTGGCAAATTTATAGTGATGTCAAAAGAAACATTAGATTCACAGTATAGATACTTTCTATCCCCTTTTGTTTGGTGTCTCAGAAACACGCGCACAAAAACTGATTAGGGTGAGCCCGTTTTAAAGTATTTAGCCTACAAGAGTTTTAGTCATCTTTATTTCTCGACAGAACTATTTCAATACTGATGTGCAAAAATGTAAAATGTCTCAGTATGTTTAAATTCTAAGATTATATATGAACTGTGTAACCCATAACAATGGAATTCAAATTCATATTTTTGATTTGTACAAAGCTAATAAATATATTAATGAAAATGTTCCAAGCAATAAAACAATGTAAATATTCTCTATGGTACTTCTTTGAATTATTTATTTATCAACATAAAAAAATATTTAAAGTTTCCTAATTTTAAGTCAAATTTGATATTCTATTTTGTTGAGAATCTTACAACTTTGAACAGATGAGCATAATTAAATTATTTATTTATAACTGGACAGTTTATTAAAGGAAATATTTGGATTCATCGTTTGGAAACTGTCAGACATATCTGAAAAATTCTAATAATAAGGTTATCTTATAATCTTCATTCATAATTTTATAATATATATATATATATATATCTATATATATATATATATATATATATATATATATATATATATATATATATATATATATATATATATATATATATATATATATATAAAGAATACAAATCATATGGCGAATAACAACCCTTTCTAGCGTACTGGATCCACCAAGGGATCACGTGTGTCAGGGATTAATTAAAATAGATGCAATAAACTGACGACGAACAGTACGAAACTAGTAACTAACTAGCCTAAGCGCTTTCGACTCTTAATGAGTCTTTTTCAAAGGCAAATACAAAACATATATACGACAAACAAATAAACACAAAAACGTTGTGTTTGTAAACATCTATATGGCTGTCTTCACATGTGCTAAAACTATAAATACAACCAGCTTGTATAGACTAGTTGCGGATACTGAAAACGTATAATTCTCTAAAAGTCTACAAACCAAAGCGACATCTATTTTTACTTTTTGTACATATGTAACACAGATTATATCCCGGATATTTGATTCTATACCAGTTATTCTTATAGTAAAAATTGAAGGATAATAAGAAGATTTAGAAAATGTTAAATTTTACTAGTGCATAATTTTCATTTTCTAGTATTATATATATATATATATATATATATATATATATATATATATATATATATATATATATATATATATATATATATATATATATATATATATATAACTTATGTGACAAATTGGCGGCGTGCAAAACACCAACCTCTTTCACTACGGTTCGTTGCTAGGGAATGACCTCCACTGTGTAATTTACCCAGTGTGGATAGATAGAAAGAAGAATGCAGATCACTGAACAAGTATATTGAAGAAAATAAACACGACGAGCCCCCCTTTCAATGAACAAATATAAAATTTAATCAGTTTATCAACAGAATGTAAAATGAAAAGAAATAAATGACTTGGTTGCAAAAGAAGGAAAATGGTACTAACATGTACTCAAATAAAAAGACAATACAAATTTCTTTAAATGTAAAATTAATTTCAACGTGAAATTACTATCTTCATTGCCAATGAGATGTGACCTTTTTGTGCAATGATGAGAGACTTCATCACCTAATTTATGCGGACATCAAGACTTCCGTTCGTCCCTGCTTTGCGGATCTTTGTCTAGCTGTCTCGTCTTGGACTCTTGTCCGTCGAACTCTGACTTGACAATCGTCTCTGGACTTAGATTTCTGCGTAGAACTTGTTCTGGTCCTGTGATTGTTCAGGGATTTCTCATGTGAATCTATCTATCTATCTATCTATCTATCTATCTATCTATCTATCTATCTATCTATCTATCTATCTAGATAGATAGATAGATAGATAGATAGATAGATATGAAAAAGTGTTGGTCTCTATTTCTACCAATAGTGCAAATTATTTCTACCCATACCGCTTCTGTTGTCGGTTGGATTTTCATTGCGAAATTGAAGGAAACAACTCAGCTCACTAGATGCAATGGTGCGCATGCTCAGAAGTACACATTCAGCGAAGAAAGCTGAAGTGAATCCAATTGTTTTACAGCGAGGGAGATACCATTATCTGTATAGGTAAGCTAGTCCATTTTATTTACTGTATGTGTGATTGGTGCCTTGATTAGTTATGGCATTATGTCTTTGTATCTAAACATGAGAACAAAGGATGTGCTCTTCTAGGCAGAGAATAAAAACAGCCACAAAAAGCATACCAAAAATATCCCCAAATTTAACAAGAACAACACGAACAGCCCGGGTGCCAAAAGCCAAATGGAATCAGTACACAATTAATAAAATCTGGTTCAGTACCCACGAATGTAGTCCCAGTCTATTTTTAGATCACTTTTTCCTGTCAAAGTTTGGTGGTGATACTAAAGTCAGATTTTGGCATTCTTGGTAAGGATTTAAAGGCAATTGTATATTCTTTAAAATGTGAGCTTATGGTGTGGTTGTCTGTATGTATTTCGGCGACAGTGCACATTGAGTAATAAGGTTATGGTTGATGATACGGAAGTGAAATCTGTGTTCCGTTGCCTGGTGTTTTGTTTACAATTCAGCCTCTCAAAAAAATGCAGGTCAACCTTGACAAGAACTAAACCGTAAAGTCATCTTTGAAGGTATTTTAGATTAACATATGATTTGTATTGATTGTTACACAGTGGAAAGTTCAGTACTGAGAAACAAATGTAGAGACAATATAGTGAAATTAATTGTGTTCTATGGCCTGTCAGTAAAATCTTGAAACTGATATAAAATTTTTATTATTAATGACATACACATGAAAGTTTAATAGGTTATTATATTGACTTATAAAATATAAAAATGAAATTAAAAGTAAAAAACTAATTTTAATTTTAAAAATTTTAATGAAATTTAAAAAACAATTAAAAAATAAAATTTTTCCACCAAGTATAAACATATATAATATTTATTTGGAATGATATGAAAATATATCAGCATATATATACTCCTACACCATATACAAGCTCATATGATGGATATTTGTCAAATTTGATTAGAGAAAATATCTTTATTAGTCAAAATAAGACCCTCATTTAAAATACATGAAGACAAAATTCTACTTTGCTTTGTACATTTAGGTCATTGAAACTTTTTATTTGGGGTCCAAACAGTTAATTTATGTGTTTATGATGGGGTGACTTCCTGAGTAACACATATCTGCTTGTATAGCTATCAGTAATTGTTTATAAACATAGTTATTGGGTATTTAGTGAGAGGACAGAGATGAAGACTTTATACTAGAACCTGTTCAAGTTCTCTACAAAATCATATTAAGCTGTCAGAGAATGAAATACAGGTCAGAGGGGGGAAAATATACTTTACCCAGGTATATTTACCATTGCATGTAAGAAAATAGCAAAATGATGTAAGTTGAACACAGAATGCATTCCATTTTATTGTTCAGTTTCTTTAAGATGTTGATTGATGTAGTGCGGCATTGTAGCCAGGATGATATTGTGAGAATTCTCATGATCCATTTTGCTTTATGCATTATTAATGACTAATAATATTTGTTATCTAACACTTTAAAGATTACATAAGTAATATTCAAACAGATTATTTGAATTTAACTTTCTACAACTGATCCTAATATGGTTACATAGCTGACATGAAGAAATATGCATATATTTTGTAATGTTTGGAATCAAAAGTTGACATTGCTAGGCTGACATAGTACCTATAGTGAATCTGTAAGGCTCAGTTTTGACTGTGTGCACTTAAAATATCCCAAGATGTTATTTTCATCATGAATATGCCTCTGTATGGCAACACATTTTAATTTAGTACTTTGACAGAGGGCGGTATTGCAGCATCAGCTGATATCTGATTCCATTGAATCATTGAACTTAATAACTTGGTAGCCAAGACTCTTAAAAATAGACTAAAAATGTTCAAACAGATTATTTGAATCATGTTTGCACATGTGATGTTACCAAGTACATTGCATATGTCCCACACATGCAAATATCCATCCTTGTTTACAAGTTTTCGGGATGAAAATTTCACATTTAGTTGATGTTATAGGATCTATTGGTACCTATAGTTGATCTGTGTGGCCACATTTTGCTATATTCACTCGCAAAATCTAAAATTGTTTTTCCTTCATGAATAGGATTGCATATAGTAATAAATTTTAATTTGGTACATTGTAATTTGACTTTCCACTATACTGGTATGTATCAATGTTTGCACCAATGATCAAACCTCACCATTCCAACATTGCCTTAAACTTTATGATACATACTCTACCTGATTAGTTATTTAACCTGTAAATGGCTAAATATGCTTGTAGAAACTTCATCTATTTTTAGGATGCATTTGTCACTTTAATACATGCCCATTGCTTCACATCTTTGAGTGTCACTCTATCAAGTTTACCTTTTTAACTCTATTTGCAACCTGATTGTTATTTTGAAAACACCATTTCTAACACATTTTAACTTCATTTGCCTACATCTTTCTGTTTTTTTTTAGAATTAAGTGAAACATGTTATATCTTTTCAGGTCTAGCCTTGTATCTGGAACAAAGTATTAAAGTTGTATCATTTTGGAAGCTCTCCAGTAGTCCAATGGTGATAGCAAGGTCTCATAAGGACATGTGCAGTCTGCTGCTATAAGTGACCAAGATGAGTTCATATCAGTACACTGATATACAGCATCTCAAAGACATGGCTTAGATCTTCATGACAGAGATTCACATCATTTTTCAGTAAGGTGGAACTTCCCTGAAACTGTATTTTCATATTGCATTGTTGACTTTTGTAGTTATCGGCATTAAAATGGAATGCATATTTGCTATAAAACATGGTAGTAGTCCCATCAAAACTTTAAATTTGAGTGGGTTATTAGTTATACAAACAACTGCCTAAGTACCTAAAACAATAAATGTGGAACATAGCACCTGTCATTGTCTCTTTAGTATGTACACCTATATGCATCTAGATAGGCATGTTGCAATTTGCTGTCAAAATCATTGTGAGCTATCATGCTTCAGTACCCCTGGGATTAATATTATCAGTTGTACAGACCTAAACTACCATTTGTTTTAAACACCATTCATTAATCAACTTTTCTGCCTTAAATTTGTCAAACTGAATGTCATAACTTGTATGAAAATTTAATGTTTGTAAAATAAATAGTTTTTAAAATTTATATATTTATTTAAATTTTAATTAAAATTTAATTTATCAATATTGTTTAATTTCAAGAATATTTTCAGACAGGCCTTATCAAGTATTACAATTAGGTTTGTACTGCATTGAAAAATTCCTATAAACACCAGCACTACACACTTTATGATAGCTGTCACGTGTTTTGCTTGCAAGGAAATTTCAAAAGACTTTATGCATGAAGTTGAAATAGTTGTGGGATGCAAAATAAAATGCAAATATAAAAGTTTGACAAAAACATTGACCCTTTCAGAAATCAGTACACAATTAATAAAATCCGGTTCAGTACCCACGAATGTAGTCCCAGTCTATTTTTAGATCACTTTTTCCTGTCAAAGTTTGGTGGTGATACTAAAGTCAGATTTTGGCATTCTTGGTAAGGATTTAAAGGCAATTGTTTATTCTTTAAAATGTGAGCTTATGGTGTGGTTGTCTGTGTGTATTTCGGCGACAGTGCACATTGAGTAATAAGGTTATGGTGATGATCCGGAAGTGAAATCTGTGTTCCGTTGCCTGGTGTTTTGTTTACAATTCAGCCTCTCAAAAAAAATGCAGGTCAACCCTTGACAAGAACTAAACCGTAAAGTCATCTTTGAAGGTATTTTAGATTAACATATGATTTGTATTGATTGTCACACAGTGGAAAGTTCAGTACTGAGATACAAATGTAGAGACAATATAGTGAAATTAATTGTGTACTATGGCCAAATATAAGGAAGCTCTATTGTCTTCCAAACATTTGTTGAAGATCCATAAGCCTGACAGACGAAGCATACTGATAGCAACATCTGCCCGCCAATTTTTATTTTCGATTCCAATATGAATATGTATAAAAGAATGAACTGCATTGTCAATATAAAATGAGAAACAAAATTTTTATTAAAATTTATTGATTTATATGCAATGAAAATGGTTTCATAGTAGATATGCTAACATTGTATTTTATACAAAATTATAAAACTTGTACGCAATATGCACTAGTATTCCCTGTCACCAATGATGAAATCAATAAAATAACCTAATAATATAAAATTGATTTGACACTAATTATTATATTGTCATGTCTCTTCAAAGAAATTAACATTGTTTTCTTCCTCGATTCGTGTACTGTCTTGACGACAATACTAAAATGATTAATGACAGAATAAACAAAAAGTACCGCTGCCAATGACAAAGATGAACGACATCTTGCTAGCAATGGAAGGCATTTTTTGAAAGAAAAAGGCGAGACAAACATTGTCATCCACACACTCAAAATTTGTTTCAAATGAATATGCAAGAATACGCATATAATAATGCCTCGTTTCTATTTGTTGAAGGACATTTGTTATAATACTAAACTTTACTAGATTAAAACAAATTGATAAATCATGTTTTGTACTAAAACAGTAAAGAATGACTGACATATAGTATTAATTAATAGTGGAAACGGAATTTTTTTTAACCTATGCATCGAGTAATCAAAAACTTGTTTTATTTTAAGCACTCTACAAGCAATAATTTGTGAAAAAGATTCTAGGCTAAATTATACCAATTTTTATAATTAAAAATGCACGTTGGTGCATACATAAATGGCAAGTTTAATTGGTTAGCATGACATAATTAATTTATTTCAAAATTGGAATAAACTACAAATAACTGCCATTCAAAACTATAAGCAAAATACAACCCAAATAATGTGTATACTTCCGAAATAGAACTTAAAAATTATTAACAAAACATACCATTTTCACTGTAAATGTGTTACGTTTGTACTAAAATACAGATATTCTTCCAGAGTAACTGTGTGTGTGTGTGTGTGCGCGTGTGTGTGTTCATTGCCAAATGGTATAAAACATTGAAATTTCAACTTGCATTAAAACCTTGTATCATTTGCACTCGAGATAACATCGTATTGATTGTCTTGCTTAACTGGCTCTGTGATCTCATCGTAAGGAGAATGAGCCTGTTCTTTTGTGTCTTTGGTTACATCGTGAAAATTGTCCCGCTTATGCGCGTTTCTGTACTCTTCAGACATAAAGAGTTCCTCCACTTCCTCCAGGGTTTTGTTCTTAGTCTCAGGAAGCACGAAGAAGAGCCAGATGAATCCAAGTAAGCTGATTCCGCAGAAAAGCCAGAATGTACCTATAATAATAATAATAATAATAATAATAATAATAATAATAATAATAATAATAATAATAATAATAATAATAATAATAATAATAATAATAAGTGATTACATTTGTCCAAGAGCATTATCTTTTGGAGCCCTCATACATAAGAATACAAGAAAAAAATAAATATTTACTGCACTGGAATGACTCAAATGTAAATATTAAAACAGCGGGAGAGAAAGGTCTAGGTTTTTGACGAAATAACCACAGATAGATCATGTACCTCAAAGTCGGTGACAGTTGGCACCAACTGCAGCGCGATCTAGCAATAGTTAGCATGTGATTTCCGAGTTGAACCGTCCATTTAATTACTTTATCGTCTCTGATTATTATTATTTTAGGTAAAGAATAATAAACAAAAAGGATAGATTCTAAAAAAAGTATTCACTGCACAAAGATTGAACGACACATTTTTATGCTCTGGACGAGCTTTAAATCTACACGCTTCGGACTAGATTTTATTGGATGTAATTCTAGCGATAGATCTACACGCTTTGGACTCGCTGTTGTTGGATGTAATTCTAACGATAAATCTAATTGCTTCGGACTTGCTATTGTTGGATGTAATTCTAACGATAAATCTGCACGCTTTGGACTCGTTTTTGTTGGATGCAATTATAACGATAAATCTACACGCTTGGACTCGCTTTTGTTTGATGTAATTCTAACGATAAATCTACATGCTTTGGACTGGCTTTTGTTGGATGTAATTCTAACAATAAATCTAATTGATTTGGACTTGATATTGTTGGATGTAATTCTAACGATAAATCTGCCCGCTTTGGGTTTTTGTTGGATGCAATTCTAACGATAAATCTACACGTTGTACTCGCTTTTGTTGGATGTAATTCTAACGATAAATCTACACCCTTTGGACTCGCTTTTGCTGGATGTATTTCTAACGATAAATCTACACGCTTTTCTACGCACTTTTCTTGGATGCTGGTTGTAGTGATATCACTCTGTTGTAACTTACATTATTAAAAAAGAAAATACAGGATTTCAATTTCTTTTCAATCGGCACACATATTTATGAAGTAAATCACCGAAAAGTGAAATGATTCTTTTATTTAGACTGGCTGTGACTGTTGGAAATTAATTAGGATTTAGAGATATTAGACGATGGCAATGCTATTGCAAACTACTTGGCTTATACACTTCATGGTCAAAGACATTAATATGAGTCAGTATTTCTTTCCAATATAGTTTTATTTAGTTATTATTTTATAGGTTGATTTCAGAAGGAAATAAATGAATGGTTCAGGAAATGAATCACCGAAGATTGAAACACAATTGTTTCTGAAATGGTTGTGTGGCTTTTCATCGACCACACACATCGAAAAATCTTTACTTGCTGCAATTTACTCTCCTTGTTAAGTTTCCAAGTTTAATTAATTTACTTCAAAATAATGTAAATTATGTTATCCATTGTAGTTAAAGCCTTTGATGAAATACGTTAATATTGAAATTTCTACGCCAAATACAGGTTAACCTTTAGTTCTATTTAATTTGAGACCAGAAAATACACGTATTGTAGAATATTCCAAAACTTGCAATGCTGTTCAAGTATAAGAGTAAGAACCATTGGGAATTAATGCTATATCGTCCACAGATTATTATATTAATACACTTCATTTTCAAAATTGATTTCATTTCCTATCTTCTATTTTTTCAACAAAATTACAAAGATTGCGGCACATAAAAACAGTGGGGAGTGACTGGATCATCTTGGCTTTAACCACTTGTTGTTTTAGAAAAATTAAGAAGTAATCCATTTTGTATCAATACTGACGAAATATTTCTTTAACTGTTTCATTCCAATTTTGCATCATAGGACCAAGGTTATAAATGGAGAAAACACTCTGCGCAACACTTAATGAAAACAGAATCAAATATATTTTCCAAGTTAAGAAGAAGTATATGTTCGATTTTATTATCCATGATATATTTGTTTTAGGTAACTGATTTTTTCACACACACACACACACACACACAATACATACATACATTCAGATATATATATATATATATATATATATATATATATATATATATATATATATATATATATATATATATATATATATATATATATATATATATACATACATACATACATATCCACCCCATCATCTGCAAATAATGATGTTATACAAGAATATCCAATTATTATGATAACTTTATTATGATTGCTGAAAAAAGCAAGCAAATTTTCAGCATTTAATTGTTAATTGGCCAGACAGATGCTAATTGGTTCTGGTTCAAGCATTAGTGTAATCAGATAGTTGAAATTCAGAAGAACTCTTGTTCAGTCAAACATTATAAAACATACTAGTTAAAGTATATGCATACTGGCCAAGTAAACACTATACAGAAACTAATTGCTACAAATGAAACAAAGAAAAATAAACAGTGAATTGTATTTATTGCAACATTACACTGTGAAAATCTCATATATAATGAAACAGCTGCAGTCCTCTTAAGGCACCCATTCCATTAGAGGCGACGGCACTCGTCTGTACAGGTCAATCACATCTCACTTCTGTTCGCGTGGGCTTGAGTCTCGTTTTAGGCCAGCGTGGGTATGTGAGAAAGCTTGCCAGTAGCTTCCTGCGGGTCGGTGATTCCTCATGGGATTTCCTGTGTTATTTCTCTACTAAATATATTGGCCGCCATGTATAGCTTATCCATTGCTGAAAAAATGTCGTTAAACGAACAAAACCAACCAAGTCTTCTTAAGAAAATCATTTGTTCTCAGATCTCGTGCGTTTAATTTGTTCCATATTCTATTTTTTGTGCGCTGTATTCAGAGCCGTATACAGCGATCATGAGCCCTGGGATAAAAAATACCCGGGCCTCTCCTAGTTCTTGTTTAAACAAAAATTTTCTTTTATAAAATTAAAAAGTGTTGTTCGGCCCAGACCCTTTTACGGGTCCGGGCATGGGGATATATCCCCGGTAATTCGTCCCCCTCTTGTCGGCCCTGGCTGTATTTATCCCATATTCTTTCTCCGTGCACAATATTTGCCCCCTTATTTTCTACCTGTGCATTGTATTTTGTCCCATATTCTGTTCAGCCGATTAAAATATTGCTTATGAATTATAATAGTTTTCTCTTACAAAATGAATTTCGGAAGCCTAGATTTTATGAATGAAATAACGTGCTTAAGTGAGTTCAGAAAGAACCCATTTTTTGTGAATTTAAAGAATGACAACTTATTTAAATTATGAATTGTTAACATGTTATCGTTTGTTATTTAAATATTCTACTGGCAACATGAATTAGATGAAACAGTTACTGTTCTGATTTTTTTGTTACAAAATTAACCGCTTTGGTGGTCTAGAGGTTAAAACGTCAGCCTCGGATGTGGGAGGTCGTGGGTTCGAACTCCGGCCGAGTCATACCAAAGACATAAAAAAATAATAGCTGCTGCCTCGTCTGGCGCTCAGCATTGAGAGGTTAGTGTTAGGACTGGTCGGATTGTATCAAGATAATGTGACTGGGCGAGACATGATGATACATGTCTGCGACATAATGTAAGATATCACTATAAAATATATCACACTAAAGACATTGTAGCGATATGACTGAAAAACTGTTAAAGCTACGTTATAATCCAACACACACACACACACACACACACACACACACACTGTCACAAAATTAAATCGTGATATATATTATCAATAAATAGTCCAAACGCGCCTGAGTAAATAACCTACATGTTTATATACAACACTGCTGTCTTCATAGGATAACTTGTTCGCAGATTCATGTTCTGTATTCATCCATATGCCCTATTCATTATTAAAGTTTTTCTATTACAAACTGAACCCCCAAAGCCCCTGTTTTATGAATGAAACATGGCGCTTAAAAATGTTCAGACAAAACTGATTTTCCTGTAAATTTATAGATTGTCAAATTACTTGTACAACCCTGCAAATTTTCAACACTATTATAAACCGTGCTTTCTTGATTAAGAATTTAATTTACAAGAGATCGGAAGTAAACGAACTTGTTACTTAGTAGTCTAAGTAAGGATCTAAGACAAAAGTTTCACTCTTTTGTAAAATGAAAGATTTTAATTACCAAGCATCCTGCAATATCGTCTTTTATTTGTATTTAAGACTTTGATTTATGTTGATTGCATTCGTCCTTCAAAATATTGCAATTGACCCCTGTTTGTTTTTCAACAGCGCATCAAACGGTAGTGTTGAATAGAAGGAATTAAAATACTCAAAATTAAGATTCAACGACTGTACAATACATAGGTAAATATGTTTATAATGCATAAATTATTCTAGAAATATAAACACTAGTCCTAATAATAAACATGAATAAACATTTGTGAAAATTCAAATTAAGTGAAACGCTGAAATTGTTGATGTACCTTTGATTGACCTGTACCGTCTTTTGTTGCAACACAGTAATATAATTCCAGGTTTAAATTCACAATAAATGCTAGTGAATGTCTCTGTCCATGAATATTCTTTTGTATGAGCACTCTGTGTTTCCAGAGAAAAATGTTTTGAAACATAATCGAGAAGAATAATTTCTTTATCTTCATTTGAAAGAAATGTATCTTTATCAATTTAATGGTCAGCGCACAGTTTGTCCAAAACCTAGTACAAAGGGATGATTAAATTCTAAAGAATCCTAAGCTGATTCCCATTAGTCCAAATCTTATCAAAACAGTACGACAAGATTTTGCAGTTTAATGAAATCCTTCTTAAGCTCTTTGGTTTTCAGGGTGATAGATAGATGACTTTAATTGTTGGATGACTAACTCATGCATAACTTGATGGAAAATTCCAGACATACATGTTGATCTTTGATCAGAATGGACAGATTTGGACAGACCAAACTGAATGAAAACGTTATGAAAGAGTTTACTATTGTTTCAGTTTTAATATTCCTCAAAGGAATTGCCGAATGGAATGTTGTAGACGGACATATCATGGTTGCCTGACTAGGTCTTAAGTAAGGGGCTGACACAGTCACCATGAAACTGCTAAACGGTTCGCGCAATGAAGAAATATGTTGCATATGAGCCTTAGATATCTTATGATTGGGTTTTCCTACCATTTGACAATTGTAACAAGATCTGCAGTATTTACAAACATCACTCTTAATTTTTGGCCAATATAAGTGGTTCAACATCTTGTAATACATCTTACTGACCCTTCAGTGACCAGCCAAATGAAAAATTTCCTGTTTATAGGATTTTGGAACTACAGTTTGATAGCTCACCGACTACTCTCCACCAGCAGGTACCTAGTTGATCTTCATTTCCTTAAAAGGACCCCATTTTTAAATAAAATAACAAACATATACTTCTGTGGCTTCATTTTCGTTAATGGCCGTCTGAACGAAACATGAGATCTCAGGATCTTTTTCCTGTTTGACGACAAAAGATAGTCGTTTGAAACCTGCTTAGGAAAAAAAAAGAAAGAGTAGTTAAACGAATATCACTGTTATCAATTTCTTTTGATTGATCCAAACGAAGAGTAAAAGTGACCTCATCAAAAGTTTGCTGGGTATAAATCAGGGATTTCATTTTCAATAGTAACGACTTTGTGATCCAAAGAAGGTTTATGAGTTACAAGTGGATTGCCTAGTAATAAATGAATTCCCCAATTGGTAAAGATAACACAGTTCCGACTGTCACGGGTCATGAGACTAAGTTTGATGACAAATTTACATAATGGAGAAGAACATAAACAAGCCGCATTCTACTCCCTGAAAATGAACGCTCTCATTAGAAGAAGGCGTCTAAGATAAAGGCAAAGTGCCTGATGATAAAAGACTCAGAAAAACTCATGTGTACCTTATAATTATAATAAGGATATGATTAGCAGGATCACTTATCAGTGATCTAGAACTGTTCCACATGTATAGTTCATAATATTCCATAATACATTCAGACTGAAAATTATTTGACCCCACACATGTATAACTTGTAATACATGACCGTGACCTATACCCCTTAGAAATAAGAGTTTCTGGAAAAGGTCTGTCATGATTCTGTTACTTATTTTTCAATCTGTAGCAATCAGAAATAACGCTCCCATTCTTCTTGCCATAGGAAGAGATAATGACTTATAATCAGTCGTATCAGAAACTTCATGTGTAAATGTTGTACCAGTTTGGGGTTTGGAAGTGCTCGTAATAGACTAAAGTAGTTTTTTACCAGAAGACTGCTGTGTAGATGACCTACTAGCAAAAGAAACTTTGTAAGCTAAAGAATACTCGTCATCTGTACCAGCAGAATTTTCACTGTGGACGCAGTTCTTGAACTCTTCAACTAACATGAGTTGTCAGAGATTTTTGAAGTTTTGACCAACTTTCTTTTCTAAACACCACCAATCAAATAACTGCTCATTTTTTTTGCAAATTTTAACTTGAGTTTGTTCTAATTATTTTATATTTCTTAGACTTTTGTCAAAAAGCCACAGGTACAAACTCATAACCATTGAAATGCATTTCTCAACTATATCATAATCAGCACTTTGCTGTACTGACAAGGACGTGTAGATGTCACTAGATTTGACAAAATGTGCACACTGTAATAACAGCGTCCAGTGCTCTTATACACTTCAAACTTTCAGCATTTTTTTTTTCAAAATGAGGTGAATATTTAACTAACTCTTTTTCCTTAAAAGGGTGTACTAAACTGATATTCCTGGCAATATCAAATCTTTAATTTGATGTAAAGTGAGAATATATTTTTCGCTTTCCAGCTCTAATTCTTTTATAAATTGAAATTCCCTTTCTGCCTTTCTCTTTCTCTGTTATTCTTTATCTTCTTTTTCAGATTTCCTCTTTTTTGCATTAATCTTTCTTTTTTTCCTCTTTTTGCCCTCTTTCTATAACTGTAATTATATTTGTCTCTTTCCACTTTCTCCAACTGCATTCATTTTTCTTCTTTCTATAACGGGGAATGTCTTTCTTAAGAAGCCAAAGCTTCATTAACTCTGCTTCTATCTTGTATCTTATTTACAATTCCATAATCTGCAAGTTAGAGCCAGATAAGGACTTACTAACGAAATCCAAAGCACTTTTTAAGGAAAACATTTTTTTCTACCAAATGTTGGACAAAAATATTTCTTATTTTCTGCTTCAGCCAAGAAGCCTTTGCCTAGAAAGATCATATTTTTGGCAAGCTGGAGTAATTTATCCTCTAACTTCTCCTGGGTAGGATTTGAAATACAGACCTCCAATCAGGTGACATCGTAAAAGCTTGCTGGTTTCACATAATATTTCTAAAATGTGGAATAATACATGGAACTTAGGAAATTCAAAAACAATGTGAATTTAAATTTCAGAAACAAAGTTTTCAGAAATATATTTAGAGAGATTGGTATCACAAGGACAAACCTCCAATTTTTTGTTACGAGTCTATGCTTTTAAAATAGGTAACATAAAAGAGTGAAAAGCAACAAGCTTTGTAAAATTTAACATAATTTATTTCCTTTGAATACAAAGTGGAAGTGTTAAATGTAACTTACGGTATTGCGAGAAAGTCCCAAAATAATCATAGAATTACAGACACAAGTTATAATAATAAAAGTTCTGAATAAACTTCAGTTGAAATCTAAATTAAATCAAAATTGATCGTGACAACTTGTATCATGTTGTTGTAACAACAGTCTTTTATTGAATCACCGTAATACAATTCCAGGTTTGAATTCACAGTAATTGTCTCTAAAGACATGGTTTTCTCCGTCAATGTCCTAATAAAAATTCTTGTAAGAAGAACCAGTATGCAACTTTTTGGTAGTTTAAATATGGGATTTATATCTGAGCAAGTAAGTATGAAGTGCCGTATTAACTGTCTGCATTAAGAATTATTGTGAGAAAAATGGTTCTGTTATTTTCAATAAGGAACGAAATTAATTTCAACATAGTTTAGACGTATTACTGTGTTTTAGCTTCATTGAACATTTCTTATTTTTTCTCAATAAAAGATTACTCACCATATTTTGTAATGGTTTCCGTCAAGGTCAGGAAGGTCAGAGATACAATCAAGTTGAAGACCCAGTTGGTCACAGTGGCTATTGATACACAGGTGCTCCTGGCCCAAAGGGGATAAATCTCGGAATTAATTGTCCATGGCATTGGTCCTAAACCTACAAAATGTTAAATGAAGGTTTAACTACTACAATACTCGGTCGGATTCCGTTGGTTTCAAATATTTACATTTACTCCGTTGGCTTTGTTAGAAGAAAATAAATAGGAATTTCACTTGCCAATAGAACACAATTAGGATTAGATGGAAGAATGTGGCGTTTTAAATATCGCCATATTTAAATGCCGTGATAATATACGGATTTAGGTGTGTTTATGTGTGTGTGCTTTTTAATTTAATAATACGAGTTTTAAAAAATGCTTAAGTATTTGGCTGCACCTCCGAGTTGATGCTATTTTATCAGCATACAAAATCTAGGTCAATATGGTACAAGGCCATTAGATTAAAATCTTTTCTCATTTTTCAGCTACCCGATCTTTGAAGTTCTAGTATAAACCATATATTCTCAATCAAATTTGTTGATTTGAATTAATCCTACTGGACGTTTATTTAAATTTCGGAAAATGGACTTATTATTGTTATCAATTGAATATAAGAATTCTAGCAACTGTTCTAAATCAATTAATCATCATTACTCATAATGGTAGTTTACCTACCTGTTTATATCAACCAGAGACTACGACTATTATCTGAATATCAGATTATCATATTTCAAATTTATAGACCAAAAACTATTAACTATTTTTTTTTTAAATTTTAGATCAAACTCAAAGTTCACTTGTAAGGTAAGAAAAGAAGGCATACGAGATTGCTATGATCTATTGCTTGAACTAGTTTTCCATTGAATTAAATATAATCTAGTACCTTCCTTTCCATACAAATATGTGCATAATCCAGAATAACAGAATCAGGAGAGATTCCACTGTATCGGTCATTTACTTTAAGCATCGTACCTCTGATCCGAGGTATGAGGATTGAGCCGATTGTAAGATAATTAAATTTGATTTTGTTTTGGAAACTGCGTGATTTGGATTGGAATGCTTCACAGCATGCTTGAATTTAAGTAATGAATTTTATGTCTGATTGTCATATTTGTTGGTCTGACGGTCATATACGTGTCTATTTTTGTGGTGTGAGCGAATTTTAGGCCTAGTTTCCGTAGTAATTTAATTAATCAGTAATTGAACGTCCACCTTTCAGTTAAAGGTTAACACGACGCAACTACATACGACTTGCTGAAGCATGTTACTTCTATGTGTGTGATTACGTTATGACAGCTATGTCGATAGCTTGTTAACCCGAGCAGCTCCAACGTCTTGGAGAACGACCACTTTAAAACAAATAAAAATTCAAATATTCAAAACTTCAACATGTCCTCATCTATTTTCATAACATTTTCAGTAGATGCAGAGAATGCCAATAATTATCACAAAAGTGAATATTTGGGTAAAAAAGTATTCCGAGCTCTATGCTTTAACAATCAATCACTGATGTCACTATATCACTAGTGTACTCTAACATAAAAGCCGCCATGTTAATTCGTTTGTTTGTGATCGATTATTTTACTAGTGGATCTTTTCGTCACTATATAAACAATCTATTCACAGCGGCACGCCTTTTTGGGACAAACATTTATCACAAAAAATTCGTGAACATGTTTTCCTTCAAGTCATTACGCTAAACAGCCCTGCTCTTCCTCCGCTGATCCCCACAGATCCTGCGGTTGATATCATTAACTAGCTAGATGTGTACTCGCTTTCTAATATTTTCCATGGTCTTACCACAGACGTTATTGTTTATAAGCTTAAAGAAGCTCTCGAAGTGTTTGAGCTAATATAACCTCTCATACACGGTGACTGGTTGAATTTTAACACACGATGAACGTCCCTCAACACGAGACCAGCATCTACTGTTTGTTTAAATTTTTGGTATGCAAAAATAATTTCTCTTATCAAGCAAATTTGGAACTAGCTTACTTACCATATAATTTTGTTTCGATGATGTCGTTGCTTTATTTGTTCCTGAGATAACAAACTATAGTCGAGTATCATTGATTCCGCAAAAAAGGATAATCTCTATGTAATCATGCAAAGAAGTAGGATAGTCAAGATCAACTTCAACGGAATATGAAATATTGCCAGGTATCTTTTTTCTGCTTCCGTCAGAAATAGGTCAGGTGTAATCCAACGAAATCCAACAAACTGCATTGGTTCTTATATTGCACATTCATAAAAATTATTTGTATCGAGATAAATAAAATACTTCGATGAGAGCTCAGGATTATACTCTTTCATGAATTTGTTGTTGCTTCAGAATATTTATTTGCTATCTTGTTAATACACGAATACATTTGTCAATAAAGTTAAACATGTCAACATTTCTAGCTAGATTGTACTAAACTAACAGAGCATCACACGATAACCCATGAACGGAGTAATACCAACAAGGATCTAGTCCATAATTGTTATAGCTCACTTTTCGAAAGCTTTCAAATACATCTTCCAAAATAATACATCTAATACATCCGTTTTCAAATACAAATCATTATAATCGCCAAAGTCTTGCAATTCAATTCTTTTCGAACATCTTGTGCATATTTGTAATCCTCATCAGTTATATTTTCGGTTTTTAGCTGCGAATAAAATTTATCTTGTCAGGTAAAGACGTTTCATCAAATTTGCTCCAATTGTCAAGATACTCATATGGAAATATTCCTTCTTTTATTAACAAACTTGCGTTTGAGACTTCGTCTCTGCCGAAACAATCTTGTAGGTTATAAAACTCGCTACAGCCATTCAACAGCTCTGATACGGATGCTGTTTATACATTGTAGGCTGTCGATAAAACGTAAATTACCTCAAGTACCTGACGTATACTTTTTAAAATTATTTGGGATACACTTGATTACGATATTGAGTTTTAAACGAGACATTATTTCAGGATCACCGAAAGCTTCTACGATAATGTGACTGTAATATCCTCGGAAATTGTGAAGAACAACTGGCATAAAATCTGGAGCATGAAACTTTAGTTTACACTTATCGTGAGCCGCTCCACGTCATTGTCCGATGAAATGATAATGATCTCGTACTTTTGTTATTATCAGGCGCTGACGATACACGTTTTTTTCAAAGATTTTTTCACAAATATGAAAAAATCTTGCTTGTTCGTGATCAGATTCCTGTTGAACCGTTTAATTTTACCAATCGAACTATTCTTCGTAACGTTTAAATATATCATCAACTTCTCTAATCAACTGCTTGAGAACCCAAAACAGCTGGATTAGGCTATTCGACTTCATCACTGAGATATATTGTAGTCGGTTTGGATATACTCAGATCAAAGTACCTTGTAGGCGACTCGAGCATTGAGCATGATTTTGATTTTTTCTTGTGGTCGATTGGTTAGGATTATTTTCTGCGTCAAGCACAGGCTGAAGTAAGCACTCGAAGTTGGCGTAAATAACGAAATGATTTTTTTAGTTTATGTTTATGAATGACAAATCGATTAATTTTTCATCATTGCCCGGCATTGCTATTCGCTGTACATCGGTACAGTACTGTATATGCTTTTGTATTTTTCATTGCCATAGCAACCGTGTAAACAACGAAAACAGAAGTACTTCTTATTGTTTGTTTACTGTACTATTTTACAGCAAGTCAGTTCAAGTTTTTGACCCACACGTAATGATTTTTATAAAAAGTAGGTTTATTGTAGATTGGGATTTTTTTTTAGAAATATATAATGTCATGCTTGTGAAGACATAATACGTTTATTGACATTATTTTGCTTTTGAATCGTTGGTATTTGATTTTCTGCAGCTGAAAAGTACATGCCAGTAAAATTTAATTTTGATACAGAAGCAAAATATTTGTCAACATGATGGGCGTTTTGTTTCCTGTTAAAAACATCCCATAAAGAATTGCCCACTAGAAGCACCTATCATCAAGGTTTTTGACGTAATATAGCATTTCTTGCTTTTTGTTTATTTTTTGTGGCAGGTCAATATATGAACAACCGCGTAATACAATATATTTCATTGTGTGAAATAAAATTTCAGTAATCATCTCAAACTTTCAACCAGAAACTGATTCGGTAAATTCTTCTATCTTTTTCCAAATTTTCTGGTTTTATTTTTAAGGAGATAATGTTGAGCGAAGTTAAATACTAGGGAAAGATTATATTTGTACATTGTTATGTGCCGATATTCAAGAAGGACAACGAGTGTACCATATTAATGGCGCAGTTACTGATGATAACATTGCAAACTTATAATTACAAAATGAATTTCAACCACATCCGGTGTTCGATATTTATAAATCCCCTGAAAAGGAATGTAAGAAACAGAAAAAGTGCTGGGCAATTTACATAACAGCGGATATCTTAGGATACGAGTTAGAGGAACACAAACTGCTCAAGTAAAATATTATAGACATAGATTTGATTGTGAAGTTTTTAACGGACCAATACCAAATAGTTTAGTAAAAGACCACATTAACCTCATTTTAAACTGAAATGGTCTAGAAAACATCGAACTTGTCACGTCAAAATACAAAGCGAGGTGAGGTGGTAATGGATCCAACTTTAGATGTTCGGCTAAACTATCAATGCGGTAAACATTAATAGAAACGAAGAAATTACATTTCCTTCAATTTAGGCAGCTGATCGGCACATTAAGATAAATCCGGCAATTATTAAGTATGTTGCAGACGGTGTTACAAATATGGCAATAGCACAATCACCATTCGACAGAATAGCATTTTGGTATGATAGCTAAACTTTTCGCATTATTTTCGCAAGCTCGTTACGGCACCACAATATGACAACATCTCGATCATATGTTATACGAATTTTTTATTGTCGTACAGTTGTTTCCTTTACGAATCTGTCAATATATTATCGTTCCCGCCATATACTAGAATCAAATATACTGAAATTTTGTCCATTATTATATTATTTAAATTTTTACAAAATTATATTATAATATGAGTCTTCTCAAAAACTAAAATGCATTTATGATGCATTATTAACATCAGCAGATATAGCACTAGAAGCCGCAGACGTCAGCAAAACTGGTGTCAGCGATGACATAGTCAATGTCAACGTCAACGACGAAGATGTCGAAGATGATGTTGATGCCAACGTCAACGAAATTGATGTCAGCGACGAAGTCGACGCGACAGTGTCGTGAGATAAAAATTTATAGAAGGCCGATATAACGTAAAATATCATACCACAAAAAATTATTGAAATTTAATTTTACAGTAGACGAGTATCAGTCGTTTTGGCAGCTGATAAAACCATTCTTGATTATTAAAATTCCCGACCGACACAAAAATACAACATTCGATTTCATATTTAAGATATTTAATCTGAAGACGATTTCTGACAATAGCCGACGATATATAATATCATTATAAAGGCCAGTAAAATGCAGATCCATCTTACGCAATTAGGAAAAAATCTACAAAACATTTTACAACATTAAGCTACGTAGTTGGTATCCAACTATTACTATTAAATTTGTCGCTGTACCCGCACCACTTGACTAAGCTTTTATTGCCGCGCTGTCCGATTACTCGTTTTATAATGAAAACATCTTGTTCAGTTTTATATAATTTTTCTTCTTCAAAACTACCAGTTACTAGTTCTACAGGTAGGTCCTTTAACGTGTACGTTTCAAGAATTGTCATTAAAACTTTATCAACGACAAATACTTCTTCATTCAAGTTTGCAGTAAATCCTATTTTAAATACATTCGATGTCAAAGAAATTCAAACTCGATCGTCCGCTTTAAATTTGTGCCGCAGATACATGTTTTCCTTTAAAACTGCGTCATTTTGGTAAGATTTTAGTAGTTTGATGTTTTGTGTTTCTGCATTTATCAACAATCTGTGGACGATCATCAATATACCTGTTCGTGTTTTTAGCTGTCAAATGTTTATGGATCAACTCATGTAGTGTATAATTTGATCTTTCAAAGACGACGCTTTTTCCTTCATTTCCTGTAACATACGTTTGATGTCATTTTGCTCCAAAATTTTTTAAAATGTTTCATTGAAAACTCTGCTAAGTGATCAGTCCAAATTTTATTTGGCTGCCTTTCCATGCTAACGATAATTTGT
Source organism: Potamilus streckersoni (assembly GCA_016746295.1). NCBI lineage: Eukaryota > Metazoa > Mollusca > Bivalvia > Unionida > Unionidae > Potamilus > Potamilus streckersoni. Next base: position 248,183 of record JAEAOA010001785.1, on the reverse strand, counting down.
TTCAATGCGTTAGTTATCGATGTCCCTGTTTTATCTGTAACGGTATACTAAACTCGTATTTGCTAAAACGTCAATAACGTTGATCAAGTATTTCTTTGGAGCGCCATCAGCGCCAAAACTAAACAAAGCAAGATTTGAGACATCTACTCAAGGGCATTCGCGATAACCTTACGTCACGAAAACCTTTTTATAGGCTTGTGTAATTTGGCTGCTAGCGTCTTCATCGGTGCCGTATCATCAAACAATTTTTTACTGAGCCCGAATTTATATTTTACTTCGATTAATCCCTACACTAGCTTTCTATAAAATCGTTCTCGTATATTTGCAGGTTCCATACAGCGTAGTTCGTTCAGTATTACCTTATTACAGCCAGGCTTATTTTGTTCATTATCCCGATAACAGACATCGTGGCGCATAGCTATCGTATCAACTTGATTATAGGGCTCTTGTCCGGATAATGGATTATCAGTTTCGTCTAGCTGTTTATCTAACGGATTATACAGCCCAGTGTGTTTGCAACTGGGCAACTGATATCCACGTTCTATAATTAAATGTAAAGTCGTCGTTGACGTTTGTTTTATTGTTTGCCATATAATGCCATATCGTAGCAGAAATTAATCCGATTTCGTACTTTCTATCAGGATCTAGTATTATTGGTGGATTATAATAGACAGAAAAGTTTACACTATCACTCGCTTTTTGTGACCAATCAAGTGAAAATGTTGTTGATGTTAGTGACATGTTTTAATTTTTTAAAGTTCTATATTTTACGATTTTATATTTATTAATAAAATTGTTATATTCCTCATCTAATATTTATTTTACGCCCATCTGTTCTAAAAAAAATCTTACCTGATTTTCAGTAGGTATTATTTCTATGGTAGCTTCAGTTATTTTGTTTTGTTTTTCAGATAATTTCTTAGTTCGCTCTGATACATCTTCTAGTAACTTCTTTAACTTTAATATTTCTAACAAGTTCATCTACAATTTTTTTTAGTTTTTTCTGTTGATTTTTCTCCAAGAACACCTAACAAACCTTTTTTTAAGTTTTAGTACTTCTGCAGATAACGTAGATATTTCTGTTTGTTTGCCAAGTACTTCTTCGGTAACCGGCTTAAAAATTTTGGTGATTTCTTCTTCTACAATACACTGCTCTCGACGTGCTTCTTCCACCTTTTTCCTACAAGCATCTTGAGATGCAGCCAGTGTCTTCAGTAATACAACTTTTTGATGATAATCCATTGTTATTTTAATACGCTTTCAAAAATCCAGCAAGAGAAGTTTATCGATTCAACAGCGAAACATTTTAGCTGAATCAGGCGAAAGTTTATCAAATAAAAAGAATTTGTTTTTGTCTTTGGTTGCTTGATGATATAATTCAATAACGTTATCTTTGGTTACATCATCACAATGTTCGTTTGCAATTTTTTCACATAGACATTATCAAGTCAAGGAAACAGTATAAAACATCCTGTATTTCGCCGAATAAATATCTCCACGTTATAGAACCCTGCGCAAGATAAACTGAATTACATTTGTTTTGTTACGCGACAACGAAGAATAAGACCTAATCTTATTCATCTCCTTATTATTTAGAGGGATATCGTCAAACACAATTAGTTTATGCTCAGACAAATCAATTTCATTCACAGGAACTAAATCTTCCGGTTGTTTAATTATCTATATATCATCTCCCGCAACAAGCTCATCGAGAAGTTTATCGTGGCATTCTCTTAATAGCTCAAACTTGTCCTGTTGTGTATTAATTGTGTAGATGTAAAACCTATGGTAGCTAAAGGTATCGTTGAGAAAAAGATTCAAAACAGACTTGTTGTACCGGATTCTATACGACCAACAATTAGATAATGACAATCTGTTTCTCGTTGTTGTGTTTATGCTTGACTAATAATTTGTTATCAAAATTTAATATCGGTGACGATTTTGTCGTTGATGATAACTGCGTCATTGTTGTTGTTATATAATTTTATGGTATATATTTTACATAATATGAGTTATTACACAAAGTTTGGAACAACACTCACATGATCCATTTCCGCTGACGAACCAACAATAATTGATACATCTGCGTTCGTCAAGAAAACCGGTGATACAATAGCAGGTAATTTATTGATGACAAATCAACGAGTACTTTGTTTAGAAGTAGATCATCCACCACCAAAGGTTGATCTTACTCATGCGGTAAGTTACTCGCAACTAGAAAAGGTTGACAATAAATTAACAAACTATTGATAGGATGAACGTTAAACGGTAACTTGGATATGTCAGAAAAAATTATAAATTTGCAAACCGCATATCCAACAGCAAACTTCAATCAAACCTAAGCCGTAAGTTATTTACTGTAGAAGTATGTCGATGGTAACAAGTTTGATAAAACTGGAGGAACGGTTACCTGTGGTATTAATATGTCAAGTAAAAATAATTATTGGGTTGGAAACTGCATATCCGCCAGAAACATTGATATTACACAAGCGGTGAGTTATGCTCAACTAAAATCTGTTGACGACAACAAGCTTAATAAGGCCGGAGACACAATAACTGGTAGCCTGATAATGAGCAGTAAGTAAACAATAACTGGGCTTTCAATAAGTTCGCCACCAGATAATGATACTGATGCTATTAGTTATGCTTAGTTAAAAGGAGCAATCAGTCCGTATTTAAAATTATATAGTGGACCAATGTCAGGCAACATAAATATGAGAACCAACAAAATAACAACCAAATATGTTCCAGTTAACCCTATTGATCTAACAAATAAAGCGTACGTTGAAAGTCTATCTAGTGCTGTGAAACGAACAGAAAACAATGTTGAATATATTTAAACTCTTTTTAAAGCATCTGATAACCGAGTTTGGTTTGAGGTAAGCGCATGAACGCATTATCATGAGATTTATCCTCATCACGCTTTCGCTGTTGATTATAGACAAGAATGGACAACTAACATAAAAAATCATAGACTTTTGGATTAAAATCAAATATCCCGATGCAGTTGCTATTCGGCAATTTAAATTGCGTCGTCGATTAGACTCTACTGTTGGGCGAATTTATGATTGGCGATTGGAAAGACAAACCACGATATTAACTGAGCAATATTCTTTAGTACAGCACTTATATTTCAGCATCTCAACAGTGTATAATTCCAACTGCGAATACTGCTAACAAGTACTTTAATTTTCCAATTTATGTTGTCGCCGCTGAAGGTCCGTTTTCAGGATTGACAGCATGTCAAATATGCACACTCAATGATCAAATTTAATCTAACATTGTAAATAATGTCTGAAACAAGATAATTTTACGATAATATTTTTAGTTTGAAAAAATATTGTTTCTTCAACAGATGTTGGCGACAGATCACAAGCGGCAAACAAAATATAAACAATTAAATACTTTAGCATGGATTCAACCAACAGTACAGTATTGTCAGAAAGTAAAGGTAATTTTGCTCGTGTTCTGCAATTGCGATGATCACAACTAACATAAGCAATAAGAAACTTTGATATTTTAAACAGGTACTGTCATCCTGTTGATTGTTTAGAAGAACAAAAATAGTTGCTAAAATATTGCTTGAGCTTAATTTTGAAAATATAGATTTGATAATACTATCAGATCTAATAAGATCACGAGCTTATGGTGGAAGAGCGCAGGAAGAAAACTTATAAAAGATACTCATTATAAACTCGACAAACTTCGATAGCTAAAATAATAAAATTGAAAAGAAACACCAAAAGAAACACGATAATTCTTTAAAACTAGAAATTTTTAAGCATCTTTGTATCTACTACCACGACAAAGAAACCCTAGTTAAAATCTTTAGTATATAAGCGGATACGGAGTTAATGATCGAAGCGTGCTCTAACATTTTTAGTTTTGATCTGATTATTATTGAAAAATCTCTAGCGATAATCAAAACTCTTTTAGAGGAAATTGATAATTTCAATGACGTTGAGCGAGAGAAGTTTTTTTTGAAGAAGACTAATCAGCAAGTTTCGCAAAAATTTCTTACTATAACATCAGCGAAGATGATGTTCCACTTTCATCGCTCCAACTCTTTAGACAATTGTTAATACGAAATTATTACAATGTAATCGATAGAATATTCACGCAACCGTACGAAAAATTATTGTTTAAAGTAGGTTCTATTTTTTATTGCTTTCAAAGTTGATAGACGAAATCCGAAAATTAGCTAAAATACTTCGTAGTTCCATATGCAATTATCAGGCAATATCTTTTTTTCTCAAAAATTTTACGTTGGATCAAATAAGCTTGGTACTTGGGTTCATTGATGAAACAGAAGGAGAGGGTACAAAAATTTTATGAATAAAACAGATTCGCATGAACAATGAATAGAAAAACACATTTAATTCTTACAGTTGGTTAACAAAATGAGGTATTAACAGATAAACGGCATACAATGCTTCGTCAGATGTTTATGACAAGTGTAGATATTTTATAGCCGATCCTAACAATAATAAGTTCGTGAGTTTCTTGATTCAATTGTTAGTACTAGAACTTTTGTTTTTGTATAAAAATTGTAAGCAAATATTGTATGATGAAAAATCAGGAAATTCGAAAACAAGATGTGGACGCACTAATGCAATATTACAAATTTTATCATAAAACCTTTTGGTGTGTAAAACAATTTTATAAATACAATAGAAAAAATACATCGGGTAATATCATATTTACTACTGTTAATTACTGGCTCTGGTATAATATCTCAAGTGGAGCATCATTAATAATATCGGTGTTGGTGTTTCTCTTTTTGCAACAGCGTGCTTTGCAACAGCGTGCAAAAAATGGGCCTTGACTTGAGACAAAAAATGGCTGCAAGACAGCGAGTATCACTTATAAAAAAATTATTTGATCAGATACGATCTTATTTGCGCAGTGTGAAATACGATATAGACAATTTAATACGTGATTTCGTAGTACTGACAGTATGTTAACAGATATTCTCCCAATGAAATTTAGCAGGTATGAAAATAATTATGAAAAAAGTATGGTGATGATATGGTATAAAATTTTGTCTGAACTTAAAAAAAAATAATCTGACAAATAAAATTTTATCTAAATTTTAGAAATAAAATACTCTCAAACAGCTGCTTTGCCGCTATCATAATGGGTGTGGTTGGGGTGGTCTGAAACAAATGTGGTTTTTTGTATTTGTTTGGAGAGGGGAGATAGCGTCCTTGTGACAGAACTCCTGCATTGCTACTGCTGCTGATTCAAGCCAGATATCAACAGATTATGGCACACAATATCATTATTGTGCTGTCCATTTTCGAGTTAATATCTCTTTTCCCTATCGCGGGGTCAAGGGTCAGTGGCTGAGTGGATTACTTTCCCAACCAGTCCTGCTACCGTACAGTATCTTTAGGCAAGACTTTGCTCTCATTGTCCAACAAAAGCTAATGAGAGTCAATGACATTAAAAGCGTGCTGAACCCAGTCAAATCTGGTATGTTGTTGTGCGTACTTGATCGTTAGTTAATTGCAAAGCCAGCAGGAAAACGGATATTTAATAGAATAATATTTACCGGGTGCAAATCCAAGTACAAACAGAGCCAGGCCTAGCACGGCCATCCATGTGTAGTCAGACGGACAATAGGAATCTGCCCAGCGGTATATTCGCTTGCTCTTCTCTAGGTCATATACATTAGTGGCATTGCACCGAGCCGATGAAAAATTGGCATACCTCTCTGGAAATGAGTCGTGAACCCTTAAGCATGTTCCCGTCGTTAGTTCAGCTCCTACCTGATAGCAAAATCCACAAACTGGGTCGTCGACACATGCCTCGCAATTGCTATGAAAGATATTTCAATTATGAAAGAAGACTTATTATGCGCTCTATTTGCAGTCAAAATAATGTATTTTTGTAAAGTCTGCATATTTTCTTTCTCTTTTAATTGATTACAAAACGGCCTTGGATTGGATTAATATATCACATGATATACAGGAACTTCATTATAATTGTGTCCATACTGCCATGATTACTGTACGACTTTTGTGATTTGAAATATGCTTGGCTATATGAACAATGGTTTCCTTCAAAAACACCTTTTGACTTCAAACAGTGCTTTTATGTTACGTGATTTTCAACAACTTTAAAGATCAGTGATATGTTTATCGCGATCCCTACAAGTGCAGTTTTAGACAAAAAAATCTTAATTGATTGAGGAACAAACAAACGAGAGTAGAAACTACGCGCACAAATGTGAGATGTGTCAGAAATCTGTGGAAGCGAGCTCCTAACACGACTCGCGTCAAGGCTCTGAACGAGCACAAGTCTAATAGAACAGCACCATAAATTTAACAAACGTTGAGTTTACAACGTTGTTTTTTTTAAAGATCTTAGAGTAACAAGGGAAATAAAAAACTAGATATTTTTAAATATATATTCTCTGAGTGCAGACAAAAATTTCATAAATGTGTAAAATGTTTTTAAAACATTAAAAATTCTATACTTACATGAAAACCTACCCAGATCATCTAATATATAGTAGCTCACTAATGGGTAATGACTATATATTAAATTTATGAAACGAGGTGAACAATGTGCAGCTTTAGCATTAAAATATTACCCACTTGAGATTCTGCTTATCACATAGACTTTTTATTTTAATGAAAGTATGACTGAAAGAAGAAATAATTTCATTTGTTGCGCGTAAAGAAATAGTCCTTGCAATGTCTTACTCTGTTATATAATTAGCAAACTTTATTAGTTTAATTGATACCAATAATAATTCAAAGAACAATTGTCTTCCAGAGCGAACTTACTATTTGACTCAAACAACATAATTTTTCAATACAGAATATATATATATATATATATATATATATATATATATATATATATATATATATATATATATATATATATATATATATATATATATTATCTAACATAAAGAAATGTTTTAACAGCGAGAGTGTGTCACTATCAGTTTCACTTCTTAGCATTCAAATTTCTGGATATATAAAGGGATGATTATGGATAAAGATATTCCAGATTATTGTAATGTATTTGTGATCGGAAATATATAATATTCGATTTGGAAAAGTAGACTATAATAGACATAAAAAATTCGGAATTTCACTACAAGATAAGAGCTATTTTAATGCACTATCATGCTGTGGTTGGATAGCGTTCTTACACTTTGGAGGTCGTTTTATGTCCACATTCTTCTGTGAACAGAGGTGAATTTATTTGTTACTAGAAGTTAGCATTTAAACTGCTTGATTTCATTTTAAAGGTATACCCATATCTCTTTCCGCACGCATGCTATCAATTGACCTATTCACTTTGTGTTATTTGTTGTGGTTATTATTCTTGTTGTGGGTTGAACGCCATTTTTTCAGCGCATGATAATCTATACATGGTGTAACGGGACTATGTCAGGGTAAATGATCCATATTCAGACAGACGTGATTTCTTTCCAAAATTACATTTGAGCAGTCAATTCGAAAAAAGACAGCCAAAATGTTCGTGGTAATAATAAAACCAAAAAGGTTTTGTAGGCGGGGTAATTAAATTTTTCAACGATCGCAGTCAATCGGTAAAGAGAATATTACGCACAAATTTCATGGGCTTATATGGACTAATCAGAATCCCTTAAAGTGACCTGTTAACATCTTGTAATATCAAACATATTAAACTACACACTACAGGTAAAGAGTACCAACTATGTGATAAACATAAATACATGCACCTCGAATGTCTAACTCAATTTTGCTTAATCGTGCTAACAAGGTTTAAGTCAAAAGAAGTTTAAATCTCAAAATTTCAAAGATGAATACCGAAGGAAAAAAAATTGATTATAATGACCTGAAAATCTAATCAGGTCATCTATTTAAGAATACCAGTAAGCTCCACAAATTTATGTTTTAATATCTCAAGTGGTTTATGCTTAATCATGCAAATAAGGTTCATGTCGAAGAAACCGAAAAGACCAAAAGGTTCAATATGTCTAAAATCTTTAAAAAACGCTCCAATGGCGTGAAAAACAAATCATGTCATATACGTATGGATATAAGTGCGCGTCCAATTTTACTTGTATTCAATGAGCAGCAATTTTGTGCAGTCTTGTTAAGAATCTTTTAGGGACAGACATACAGACAGACAGATATGATTACTCAGCTGATTGGATAAGAATGGCTTACATCTAAGGAAAATGCTCAGTGATATTGCTCATGAGATAATGTAATCGTAAAATTTTATATTGATCTATTTACGTGTAGTTGAAACAGTCTCCAATTGAAGCATTGTCATCTAGGCTATAGATGGCCGTTTTATTGATGGGCGGGCTATGGATTGATGAGAGCTGGAAGCCAACGGCAAGCACAACTAGGGCTATCATGACACCTGCAATACAGATGAAAAGAACGGTAACTCATGTAAAACCATCTTATAATACGACCACATAATTATGGAGACGTTGATGTTATAAAGTAAGAATGTGCCCTGTGCATCCAGGTTTGTATAGCTTTTTGAAACTTGAAACAAACAACGATGATTCTGACACACACTGATTTGAACCAGCAACCCTATAAAGAACGGTAATACGCGTAAAACCATCTTACAATACGACCATCTAATTATAGAAACGTAGATGTTAAAAAGTAAGACTCTGCCCTACACATCCAGGTTTGCATCGCTTTCATCCGACCGTGTGTTAAAGTTGAAACAAACAATGATGATTGATTGGTGTTGCACGGCACATCATTACAAGAGAAGCTGTTAGTGCTGAGAGAAATGAAGTAATACACCATGGAAACTGACACAAGCTGATTTGAACCCGCAACTCAATAACGATAATCCCGGCATTATAACCACTTGGTCATCGTGGCTCCTTTCATAACAAGGAACATATTTACTCGATATGCCTTACCCCCCTCCCGTCACGTTACAGGCAATTGGATGCATAGTGTTTACGTACATTTTAACACAATTAAGACTATATGGTGCTAATTATAAGTTTAGTTCTGAAAATATACAGGTGAAATAGTGACAAATGTTAGGATACATAAGCATCTTCAATTAACGTGAATATTTAACCGACCAAGATAAAGGGAAAAGATCTTAAAAAAGATAGTAAAATATGCAAAGGTTAAACATTTATCAAATCTTCAAAAATATGAATCATTCTAAAATTAAGGATTTTCTCATGCAAGATATAAGCTAAAAGTTCTTTATAAAAATATATAACGAAAGAAAGAAATGTAAGATATGTTTGTTTGAATCTTTAAATATATTCAACTACACAATCGTTAAACGTATCACTAGCTTGCGCGCTCAAGCGCGCTTCTGTGTGTATGTGTATACAGTAAATATAGCCAGCATTATCATAGTGCTATGACTCTAGGTCCTAAAATATGTAACTGGAAGAAACAAAACCAACAATTTATATAAAAAATATCAGGTAGTTTACCCCTCTACGATATGTGAAAATTCAAGAGACTTAAAAATTATGAACATATCCGAAATAATTTTAAATGTCCTATCAAAAGTCCAAAAGTAGAATTTCTGAATGAATACTAGTAGTCTCGAATGTCATGATATACTATAATTATGCAATTACGAATGTCTTTAAATGAGTTCACAATAGTTCCACAATAACGTGGTAATCTAAAGTCAATGATCAATTAGTAAATCCAATTAATAATTAAAATGAACAATTTATCTCTAATTATATCTGAATAGATTGTAAACCCTGATAACAAATGGATTCCAGAAATTGACCAAAGATAGGAGTGAATTAATTATTTCTTGCTAAGTCTCTATTGATATACTTTTTCACTTGACCTAGATGTGAGGTCATTCTAGTGGAAAATGACAGTCAAATTGTAAACAAGTCTGTTTCTAGAATGTTCTAAAGTAAAAAGTTAGGTCAACTTATTTACAACTTACAAATATGAACAAAAGTTAGACCATTATCTTAAAGAACCATCGACATTCAGGGACAAACGTTAAGCCGGTGGCGATTATGCCGAAAACTAGTTATAAATGTTGGAAATTACACGTGATACTGCAAGGCATCTGTTGTTTTACGCTTGTGCTCTTCAGGGCCATGACAAACGAGTAGCAGAATACGCTCAGCAGCATCCCCACCCTGCCTCATGGCATGCGGGTGTAGATTAGACCCGATGCAATATCATTCATGCCGTAAGATAATAATAATTTCGGCAATTCGTTTTGCTCAGGGATGCGTCCTTGGTGATATTCCAGCTGCCCATATACGGTTTTTATAAACCCTTTGCGTCTGAAAAAAATTTCTAACCATGTTACATGCGCCTTCTATATGACGTTCATGGCGTCATATCAATGTTCCCCATAAAAAAAATTTAAAAAGAAAGCCAAATAAATTGTAAATCAATGTCGTCTTAAAGAAAATATATTCTTGCAATTCCTTTAATTAAGTAGAGTGTACTATGAATTACATAATTCAATGAAATAGGGTATCTATTACATATTTCAAATTCTTTCTTTATTTCGATCTCCTTTCTCACGCTAGGAATATGAAGATTTGTATGCCTTATCCTGCCATAGTTATCATGGTGTAACTCTGAGAATCTTATAAATATCATTGTTAGTTTTAACATGGAATCAGGTTTAACAATATTATTTAACATCAAATCAATAGATTAATTAAACATGCATTAAGAAAATTATCTTGAGCGATAAAGGTAAATTAAAAGTTTAGACTTTATATAAAATTAAGTGTTTTGTTGCATGGAAATCCACGAGAATGAAGTTTGTTTCAAATATTCAACTTCGTTAATGAAGGATTTTTCCAAATTTGCTTTATGTTTATTTTGTATGTACTTTATTAAGGTAGAGGGGATACCTAAACTTATTCATATATATATATATATATATATATATATATATATATATATATATATATATATATATATATATATATATATATATATATATATATATATATATATATATATATATATATAGGTTCCGATGACATGCTTAGATTGCCCCATATATAGTTCCGAACAGAACAGACAGGGCCGGCCTGAAGATATAGGCAATAGGCAACCGAGGCCGTCGCCTAGCGAGATATACGTTAAGGGGGACCAAACTAGTGATAGTGTATTTTTTTCTGGATGTGGTGGGTGAGCTTCAGAATCAATGTTTCCACGATGCGCCAAAACCCTTTGGGTCGGTTTTGCAAACAGAGTATTATATTTACAAAGTTTCTATGTCTAATCCAATTATAAAGAGAGCACATCATTTTAGTTTGGTGAGGGGTTTCGTTGAATATTAATTTCCAAGTTGGTTGATTTTGTAATAACATTGTTTATACATGGTTTAAAGAGTTAAAATGTTTCCTGGACTGAACGGGAAAGAATAAAAATCTTTACTCGGATTTTGCCTTTACGCAAAAATGCTCTTATAATTTGCTTTAACTTCTTTTACCCGCATTGACACATACCTAACAAACTGATAAGGGTCAGTATCCTGCGGCCCATTTTCTCCACCAGACCAATACCGATGAAAGTGGCCAGGCAGTTGACAGCATTCGGCACGCACACCAACCAGATAGCCAGCTCTGTAGGGAACCCAGCCAGCTTTAGGATACTGGCACTGTAGTAACTGGAAAAGAAAATAGACAGTTCTTTTAATTTTTTATCATCATTTCATATCTCAGGACAATTGGTCCAATTTGTCTGAAAACATCCAAAGGGCGAACGGGTGGGAAACAGCAGATATTGAGGATAGAAGATAAGGGGAGGAAGCTGAAGACATCTGGATATCAAAACATGTAAAATGTTTTAATCGCAGGACTTTACTTTTGCTATAAAATTCTATAACATCAACTGCTTGCTACATTTTTCCTGATATTTCAAACATTAATCCAAATTTTCCCAGATGAACCGAAACAATATCAAATATGTTACCTTGACCTGATCTATGGACCTTGACATGAATTATGAAGATGTAGCACTGTGATCTTTGAATGTGAAAATGAATATATGTAAAAAGTTTGTTGTACAATTCAAACATGCTTTACAGTTCGGATGCTGACGTCAGAATCTACAGATTTACAGTTTTGGTGCTGACGTCGAAATCTGCACACATGCAAATCCTTTGCAATGACCTTGTCAATAAGAATGACCTTGTCAATAAGTATACGAATTTGGTGTCTCGGCTATATGGGTGTCATTTACCTTTCGTCCCTAAAACTTGTACATTTTATCTACACACGAAGAGCCAATTAGCGTGCCCTTATGTTGACCTTGACATAAAATGCAGGACTCATCTGTTCATGTTATAATAAGATGATAAATGAAAATTCAAACATTTATGTACTTATTTAAATTAGTTTATATTTCTTGGTACTTTGTAAAAAAAAAAGGCAATTACAATCTTCTCCAGCCCTTTCTTAGACTGATTTTAACTGAATTAAACTGGATAAATGGACGACTGATCATCTAACCTTGTTCGACTGTCCCTTTGGTCGCTCAATTATAATGTATAAAGTGATTTTAAACCCACAACCATCAGTTTTAATAAGTTAAAACAGATATACTAAACAAAAAGGACGTTAATTTAAGCATCATTCAAATTATTTGATGTTTGCTAGTCTGATTTCGTGTTGTTGTTTTGTAACATATGAATCATACAAACTAAAATACTATTTTTATGCATTACAACTCAAAACTTTACACATAATGATTACACAGGGACTTTGAAGTGAAATGAAAGGGGGAGGGGAACGCAGAGAAAACTACCTTTTCTCTTTCGACGGTGCAAAGATAATGTACTAAATATTGCACCATCCAGTTTCTTAATATAAATATAAACAGTTTCGATATTGGATTAATTGCTAACGAAATAGCTCTTATTAAAATTGTTTCACAGGATGTATTTTTAATCATTGACTATCATACAATGGTCTCAATTGATCCAAAATCTTAATAAATTAAATAGCTACAATATTGTGTTCTTACATGACAGTATTGATTCCACAAAGTTGTTGAAATAGTTGCAAAGAACATCCGAGAATCAAAGCTCGTCTAACAGGCTGCGTAGTAAACACTCTTTCGATGGCGAATCTATCACCAGCTTAGAAATTTAAAACAAAAAGAGGCATATAAGTTATTTTGATACTTGATTACAACATCGTATATTTATTATCATGTGTAAAATTTTAAACGACAGAATTCGTTTGTACCTAAATGAATTAAACTACAATATAAATATACAATATAAATATATATTTCTTGGCCTCCAGCCTGCACATTTTACCAAAATCGTGAGAGCTCATAAAGAAACAAAGATAATTAGTTAAAAGCATTCAAAATTGCGACTAACGCCCGACTAAGATTGGTTGCGCAACACAGTTAATATGTATCTACAGAAGCTTTACTACACACAACTTGTGTAAACAAAATAATATATGGTTAAGAATATAATAGACAAATGATTCAACACTAAAACACATGTACGCAATCAAGTAAGTCCAGCATGCGTATAATACTGACATGTCGAAATAGATAAGTAGAAAGTTGCACGTGACGTAATTATATAAGACAGTAAAGTTGACAAAAGAGTTTGACGTAATTATATAAGACAGTAAAGTTGATAAAGGAATTTGAAGTTATTGTGATATTTTCACCTTTTAATTGGCATGTACCTTCTCATTAGATTAAGGAATAGTTTTTATAAATCTTTCATAAAAGAGGATTTGCAATCAAATACGCAAGTACAGCAAAGTTAAATTTCTTCATTACTATCTTGTCATATAAGATCGTACTTAAATGTAGGTTATCAAGTGAAACTGTTTCTATGCACTGTGAATAGAATGAAAATGGATTCTATGGATACAATCTCGCGTTGGCTTTTTTTTATCTTTGTTTGCTTTGTACGCACGTAAAAGTCATAATGATGGTTGGAAGTTTCAAGTAGAAAGTAGAAAGCAAATTGGAATTCATGGTTGGGATTCTAATTTGAGTTTACAAATTGAAACAATGATTGGGAGTTTAATTATTATTTAATGGTTTTTTTTTCCTTCAGAAATTGAACTATTTCATTTAGAATGTAATAACTATGCCAGTCAATTTGCTGCCATTTTACGACAAATGGTTTAAAGAGTTTATGCTCAAGCTACAGATTTTGTAAGCAACTTGCAAAGAATGAAGAGAATTCCCCAGACCAAAGTTAGAAGGAACTGAATGAAGTTTTAATTTATTTATATATCACAATGTTTTCAGATGGCTACTTGCTGCTATGAATCAGAATATTTCCAGTTTTCATATTTTAAAACCAGTAATTTCAATTTTTGTTTTTAAATCACTTTTCAGCATTTTGCAAGTCATCATTTCTGTCGTGAATAGAAAACTCCTTCTAAAAAATACTATGAATATTTTATCTCTTCCAATTTATATTCACTGTATTATTTAATATCACATTTCTCACTTTAACAATCCCCAAAATGCGAAACTAAATTATAATTGTTCACCATTAATATTATTCGAATCAATTAATACAGACTTCAGAAACCATTTTTGTTTTTGTTTGCTTGCTTTGACTCAAGGCTATGTGTCCATGATAAATGCAACAATCCATTATCAGTTTTGGCAATAAATCTACTTTCAATTTATGTAAATTATTTTCAAATTATATTCTTCAGAGTTCTATAAAATCATTATATTATAACGGCTTTCTATCCAGAGTACATCTTAACTATTTACTGTTCTATCTTTCCAACAACTCCTTTACCTTTCTGTAAAAAAAAATAGTTTTCTGCATCGTAATGTGTCTTTGTTGGTTTTATCTTTTTAATATACTTTTCAATTCATTATGTATATCATCATCTCTTTCTGATTTTATTTTAGCCCGAAAACATTTCTATCACAGATAGAATGCATTTATACTATTATGACCCATTCATTATGCAAATTGACTACATCTTCCTACCAATGAAGATCACTATTAGCTACATTAACCCTTTTGTTAGGTAATCCCCATATCGCTTGCTTGCTTCCACAAATGACTGATAATTTAAACTAAGGTACCATCTGATATAGCTACCTTTAAAGGTACCTGCGCGGAAGCTGTAACGCCGTTTGTAATTGTCTAACACAGCGGCTAGTGTTAACTCACCAAACCCTTACGTACAGATTTATGTTCTTCAGGTCCTCTATAAATCAAATATTTTTTTTCAGTAATATATCTCAAGTAATGGCTTTGTGAAAAGTTCAAGTCAGTATGGATTAAGTAAAATTGTTTCAGATCTGTGTTGTTCCTGGTTGTATTTAAAAGCTTATTCATCAGGTAACGGCATTGCTCATGCACATAATAGCTTCCTAACTTCAATGTAGAAATTATAACCTGTATACTGATTTTACCAACTTTGTCAAATGCCACACGATATTCTGCATACAACTGTTTACCACCAATACTGCCTTGCTTACTTGACTGTGTGCCAACAGTATGTGTCACACTGTATTATGCAATTAACTCTGATCAGTTTTAATATATATCTACCATACATATTTTTTGGTTCATGTGCGGTAAAAAGTGTGTTGTTTTACAGGGTTGTTATCTATTTATGCATTTATGCAATATCTCTTTTAACAGGAAAGTTATATTAAATTGCATGAGAACGATAACGAGCACTGCTTGGAAATGTCTTAAATCTGAATTCTAATAAATCGTGTGTTAGAACTGTTTCTACATCAATTAAATCATTGTTATTTATATGTTGTAATTATTTTTAAGTAAATATTTTAATTGCTTTACGATGATCATTGTGTCTGGTCGTGCCTAAACACTTTTGCCTGATTCTGGGTATCATTTTAGTAAGCTTCTTACGAGTGGTTTTTGATGGTGATATACGATGGTGGATGCATAAAATAGGAATTCTTGTTTTGTGGGTTGTTTTTTTTTTCAAGATGGTCAAAAAATTTAATTAAGTTTAAGGTTTTCAAACCAAAATTTATAGCGCTTCAAAGTTGGTCCTTATTCGTACTCAAAGAATAACAAAGTTTTAATGAATTTTTGTTAAATGTACTAAATATTGTTTCATTTATTTTGGATAATACGTCTCATCTACACTTAAAACGTAACAAATCATTGTTAGAACGTTATGAAACGAACTGGTATCCCAAGGTACTTAAATATTTCGTACTTATAAAGCATTATATTGCTTAAGTTTCTGGAATCTACACAGTTTTGTATGTATGCAGATAGATACATATATAGATTAATGCGAAGATAGATAATTAAGTAGGTAGCTAAAACCATTAAACAAAGGGACTGGATACAACTTTATTTTAAAAGTACAAATACACCATATTACAAATTCATCGGCTTTAATTAACTGCAATATGTTTGCAAAATATAAATACAATAGTAATATAATACACAGGAATTGAACTGGTAAAATGACTATTAGATAAACGCAAGACAGATCTACTTTATTCTAACATCAGTGTTTCGAGTTAGCAGCTTTTTAAAGTATTATGCATTATCCAGTGGGCATATTTTATTTCTGCTTCCATTCCTTTTCATCTGCATAACCTTGATATCATCTGCATAAATATATTGTTGTTCTATTTGCTCAAACAAATGCCTTCAAATTTAGACACAAGATTCCGCATTGAAGTCCCAAGACTATATTCAGTTTCAGAACGGTTCCAGTGCACATACTCTGTCGGGTTTTTGTATGTCGGAATGCTAATGATAACGTCTAGTTACTAAAATATATGTATGTAGGCTTCGGTTATCAGTGAAACATCATCGTCAGCTACAGACAAAAAATATTAATTCTCGAGCCTTTCGTTATTAAAAGGTCAAAATAGATAATCATTTGTGGTGAAAATGTGAATACTCTACCCTCTTTATAAAATATTAACTTGATGCATTTATGCGTGTGTTTGCTTTTATCTGATGAATATGTATGCTAAATTTGTCCTTTGCACGCAGTGGAAACTTCATTATTTCAAAATTTTCATGCAGATTATTTTCAGAATAACAAATAGCAAAAAACGACTAATGTGTTATTCGTGTAATGTTTGTCATTGTCTATGTTGTTGCTGTCGATAATTATTATAACATTTTTATTTCATGTTTCTAAAAGATCTTCTTAATAATTATACATTTATATATACGTATATACCTTCGGTACATTTGATGCTATTGATGCGTTTCTGCATTCTGATCATTTCACTTACTCTTCAAAACATCCATATAAACGTTTACATTATTTCAAGTTTTTACCAAGTTACATGCTTATAACTAAAACCAACCATGAATAATAGTCTAATGCCCCGTGTAGTTTTAAGCTGAAGCCATCTTTGTGCTATTAAGCTGGAGAGAGAGAAATAGAAACAGACAGAAAGATAGACATACAGATATACTTACTTGCCGCTTGTACTTTCTTGTCCTCTTCCACTGACAATATGATTTCTTTTAATTCTGTGTCCACATTCTTCATGCCCCTTATTGTACTCAGAGCTTTCCTTGCTTGTTCGTGGTGGTTCCTGCTGACAAGCCACCGAGGACTCTCTGGCAGGAAAAAGAACCCAATGAACTGAATGACGCTGGGCACTCCTGCCAAACCAAGCATGTATCTGGGATAATTTTAAAAGGAAAGTATAATTTACAAGAAAGAAAACATAACTATATTAAATAACTAACTGGAAGATTACATAATGTCTAGAACAAATACAACACGAGTTATTGTTTTTGTATAAAACTTTTTTCTCCGCTTATTTGCTTTGACCTCTACCCAAAATATTTTGCTTCTTAGATAGATCCTTAAGTGTAAGAACTTCCACAGGACACATGTCAGTATTGGATGATGTGCATTTATCTGTTCATGTTAGTTAAATTATGTGCATGCTTATTAGGTCAGCATCTCAATAGTTTTTTAATTATTACTTCGGGGCTCAGCCCCTTGTGAATAAGGACCGACTCTGTGATCTACGTTAGTTACACGTATAAATTTACCTTTTCATCCCCAGTAGTTATATATCTGGTTACAGGGCGGTAATTTGGAGAGTTTACGAATTATGATCCACGAGCTCAGCATGAATAAATTTGAGATAGACCTCAAGGCAAATTTCTGATGCATATGTAAATTTGTACTTACATTCCCTGCACGTGTATATGTTGTTAAAGGGTGGGTATTATAATAATGTACATGTTGTTACAAGTTGGATATCGCAATAATGTGTATGTTCTTACAGGGTGGGTATCGTAATAATGTATATGTTGTTACAGGGTGGGTATCGTAATAATGTATATGTTGTTACAGGGTGGGTATCGTAATAATGTATATGTTGTTACAGGGTGGGTATAGTAATAATGTATATGTTGTTACAGGGTGGGTATCGTAACAATGTATATGTTGTTACAGGGTGGGTATCGTAATAATGTATATGTTGTTACAGGGTGGGTATTATAATAATGTACATGTTGTTACAAGGTGGATATCGCAATAATGTGTATGTTCTTACAGGGTATCGTAATAATGTATATTTTGTTACAGGGTGGGTATCGTAATAATGTATATGTTGTTATAGGGTTGGTATCGTAATAATGTATATGTTAGGAATCAGGGTCTAAGTTTGATGACAAGGATAGACCCATAGGTATCAACGTGAAGTCCCAGTCTGATGTGTGATGACACTTGGGTCACTGATTATATGTGCCAATTCTCCGAGATACGAGACAAACAATTCAGAAGTCACTTGACATTAATGAAAAATCACTCAAACCGCCATAGCCACATCAGCAGCGACGAACTAACTAAATCCATTAGTCAACCGTAGGGCTTTATGTGTTAAGTTTTAATGATGTATTACAATTGTGTCATAACATTACTATATTAAGCATACTCTGTAATTTTAGTATTATAATATTACATTATGTAATGTCAGTATTATAATTGTATGATAATATAACTATATTGTAAATGTCAGCACTATAGTTATACAACAAAGAATTTATGGGATGGCTATGAAATAAGAAATGTGCGTGGAAGCAAGAGCAAGAAAATGGGTATATGAACATATGAAAGCAGAACAAAAAAAAAAATGAAATTTTGTAAGACATAACAAAAGCAAGCTAAAGTTGTCTTAGCTCATGACATTCATACGAACGAACAGATCGACAATAATATCAAGACATCACGATAAAACTTTACTGCAGAGGATTATAGGTAATGGTATCTGTGCAAAAAATAAAAGTGTTCTGTTTCCATTTCCATTTTTAGATGATCACCGTGATAATTTCTTTGTATTTTTCATAAACTAGCTTTTAGTCAATACGTAAAACACATGACAGTTTTACCTCCATCCGTTTTCTTTGTCAGTACTAAAAAGTCCGGCTACAATACTGGAAACGAGGATACCAATTGTAATAAACAACTGGTTCAAGGTCACCAACCGTCCTCGAATGTTGCTAGGCGACGCCTCGGCTACGTAAACCGGAATGGTCATAGATGCAAATCCTAGAAAATGACAACATTTACAAGTGATGTTAGAACAGTGCAATTTTTCCACAAAGCAGACAAAACACTGGCCACATTTTAATTTAATTTTACTTTTTTGAATATTACTGTTATTATTGCTATTATTTTTGCTATTGCTTTGGTAAATTAATATTTAAAAGACTTTTGAAAAAATATGTTCATTCTCATTTCTATCTCAGCTTATCATGCATTATAGTATATATAATGAGTCAATTTGCTCTTTTTCAGAAAATTTGCTTAAAAGTAAAGCCTTACTGAAGCAGAAAACCAGTCGAGACTGTATATGTTATTTTCACGCCATCTCGTAGCAGATAAGAGAGATGGGTTATTTAATGCAATGGAGTTTTATTGGTGCAATGAAGTTTTATTTGATGGTAAAGATGTACCAACATAACTGAGATTTATTCGATATTTTTAGAACTATTATTGGTTATGCACAAATCATACTTAGATGTCATCTTTTTAGATTATTTGGCTCTAGACTTGAGTTTTAGTCTGGATAAAATGAAATATTAATTAAATGATCATAAATAGTTTCTCACATTAAAAATCACATCGAATTCTATATAATATAATATTATTTTTTTGTAATGCTAGTCATTGTCAACAAAAAGTGAATAAGAATGCATTTGGATTAGTTTGTAGGAATTAAAACTTGCATTAACTGATGCTAATTATTTATAACGAACTGGTAACTTTTTCAAAGCATTTAAACATCATGACCATAAATTCTGAAAGATCAAATCCCTATTAGCCCCAGTTATTGGAAGGAGCCTCCTTAACTCAATGGATCAGCCCAAGTCATATACTGTTGTGTGTCACTGTACAATGCACTTTACTCCAAATTCCACCGCTAACTAACCTAGTTATATTGCTGTCCTGTAAAACACAAAACTAAACCAAATATTGGAATTTTAATCAAAAAGTACCACATACATTAAAATATTATAATTCTTCTATAATGTCCATCTTTTCGCATTTCCATCAACAAATTATTGAAGTAATAGATTGGAATAGATGTGCTCTGAATCAACTGAATATGATAAAGTGCACTATTTTTACATCTTTTAGATAAATAATTTCAGATACTAAAATAACAGAATAATCGACCAACCTCGACCATCCAAGATGTTACAACGTTAAATATGTATGTAAATATGCAATGGTCACAGTTCTAGCAACAATCAGCAACAAGATATGGCAGACAGGAGAATGGCCCACATCATTGATTCAATCTTTCGTCTTTGTGCTACCCAAGAAAGGACATCTACAACTATGCCAAAGTCGCAGAACCATCAGTCTCATCAGCCACCCAAGAAAAGCCAGGCAATTTTCAATAGACTAAACCCTCTAGCAGATAAAAGTAATGCTGAAGAGCAGGAAGGCTTCCGAGCAGAAGGAGCACCACAGAAACAATCTTCAATCACAGAATCTTTTGCCTGAAATACGGTCAGCATCAGCAAAATCTATACCATGTTACGAGTAAGTAACAGAAAAGAGTAAAAGACAACAAGCTTTGTAAAATTTAACAAATAATTTATTACCTTCGAATGTATGTAAAACTTCTTCTAGGTAACCCTACTAGAGGAGACTCCAGCTGTTGGGACGCGGCTTCAAACATGGAAAAATCCTCATCACCACAACAATTCAGCCGATGTCGTAAAGAATCGTCTTAAGAAGCTGTCGATCGACGTGGAAGAGTGACGTATTGAGTTATAGATTGAACTGGGCTCTTTGGGTTGACAGATCACAGAGATAAAAGCTTGAGAATGATTACGGGTAGAGAACAGTTCCGTTTGAATGTTAGGCTGCTTTCAACTGCTCCTACCTCGTGAACCGAAATGCGTAAAAAGTTCGTATTAGTTGGGGTTATTTCTCTCTATGCCGAGCGAATAACCCACTAAATGCAACAAAAGAAACACCCAACCAAACAACGTTAGCCTATGTTGATATTTTTTTCTCCAGAGGTATAGGAAGAGGCATGATCTCCCTCGACGCAGCTGGGTCTTGTATGTGGTCGTCAGCTGATGTATCCAGACAAGCCAAGGTTTCGTGATGAAAGTCTGGTAACCTCTGGAAGGAAGCCGGTTCTTGGCGATGAAAGAGTATGCTGTCATAAACAAGACCGAACCGTCTTTTCGGAACTGCAGTTAAATAGTGTCTGATGATTGTGCATGTATTTCGCAAATTCTTTCATCAGTCACTAACGCCATTAGGATGTAGATCTTATATGAAAGGCGCGTCTTAGCTTCCCTATAAACTGGTTCAAAAGGTGTCATATTCAGCCAGGTTATTACACAGCCACTTGGGCATAGGTATAATGTTTTGGCTGTGTATACCCAACATTAACGAGTAGGTCGGATAAGTCCTTGTTTCGTCTGATATCCTCTCTACATTGATGACGAAATGTGTCAATGATCGCGAAGCGATAACCTTTTATCATACTCTGTACTAACGTTCACTCTTCGAAAATCTAGAGGAGGAAATTAGCTATCTGCGAGGCAGGACATGTACGTTTGTGTACCACAGAAGAAAATTTATCATTTGCCTTCGTATGCTTCAGATTGGAGCGCCTTCGTGCCTGAGCGATTGTCCCCAAGACTGATTCCGAAAATTGTTGTACTCAGGGAGACTGTGCAATATGATCCAGATATACTGTTCATTAGTTCTGGGTAGGGATGAAACAACTGCCGTCGTGGTTGTTTGAGTATATGATAGAAAATCCGAATTTTCCGAAGAGTTGCCGATGCACGATTGATGAGGTCATCGATCCAGGACTTCTATCTGAGTGGTACAATGAGGATAAGGCGACATGTCAATTCTCTTGCTTTCTGTGTCACTTTTAAAATCAGATGTGTTAGCGGGTAGGCGTATGCGTCCAGGTGGTTCCAAACTGGTGATAGTGCGTCAACTATCCAATCGTTTGGGACCGGGACTGGCGAGACAAAGGTTGAGAGTTTGGTATTTTACCTTGTAGCAGATAGGTCCACCAACAGTCGGTCCAATAAGGTACATATATGAGTGAAAACCGAGAGATTGAGAGACCATTCCGTCTGTATTAGATTATTGTTCTGAGACAAATAATAGGTCCACAGGTTGAGGCGTCCAGGAAAATGGCGAACGTGTATGTGGATTTGTTGTTGACAATACCACACTAGAAAGACCCACACCATGACGTAGAGGTTTCGGGAATTGTTTCCTCCTTGTCGTTTGAGATAAGTTACCATTATGGAGTTGTAGGACAGAATGAGAACTCCCTTGCCACCAGTGGAAGGCTTTGACAATGACCTTCTTCTACCGAAGATTGATATGAATAATGCGTTCTTGGGGAGACCATGCACAGCTGGCTTCCCTAAAGAATGGTAGTAGGTGAGGTCCACAACCTTCGATACCTGCCTCGGTACAGATTGTAATCTCTGGCGGTTGTACTTGCCGAGTTATAGGCGAGGCAAGTTGGATGTCTCAATTCCACAAATGGTGCCTTAAATAAGTGCAGGTTGGGAGAAATTGGCCCAGGGACAAAGTTTTGGCCTATGTTGCGACATTATAATTATTTTTAATTGGCACATAAAAACGCGACCTAGGACAATGTGGTCGACTGCCACATTGAGAAAGTCTAGTAGAAGGAATTTCCGTGACAATGGAATTTTCCTCGAAAGTAAAGAAGCCAACATAGTTCATATTTTCAATACCCTATCCTGAGGGAAACGAACAATGATGCCTGTATATTGAACTCCATTCAAAGGTCAATAAGTTGTGGAGATGTTATTAGGTCGGATTCTTTGTTGACGTGAAGCCTGGGATGGTAAACAGTAAAACAAGGGTTATCATGTCGTATTTTGATATAACTCACCTGATGTTTCTGCAGGATGTGGTCCAGGTAACTTGATGTTTCAACAGTAGAAATGGCCCGGACATGCACCATTACTCGATTCATCATACGAGTGAAGACCGAATGGCTGATGTTGAGTCACAATGGGAGAGCACTGAATTGGTAAAAGAATCGCAGGAACGTCCTGGAAGCCTTGTTAATATGGATATGAAGGTATGCGTCATTTTAAGTCCACACTTATGTCACAGCCTCATTTTTGGACGGCATTCCAAAAGACGCCGTGGTGTTTCCATTGCGAACCAAGGGGTGTGAATGAATTGATAGAGGAATCATCGGTCAATGACCGGAGGCAGAGTGCCGTTTATTTTCGGACCAAGAAAAGTCTGGGATATAAACCCGGATAAGGTTGGAATGAATGATAGCACCATCTTGGTTCTTTATCCGCTTTGGCTTGCGAGAATTGTGGGCATCGCTGGGTGGAGCTTCGATAAGACAGATTTCAGAAGTTTGTGTCCTATGTGTAGCCTTGGGAAAATTTTGTTGATTAACGTACTATCCTGTTATCGATGCTGTGGTTGCTGGGGAAGGGAAATTTGTTTCCTTGGTGGCTTGTTTGCAGATTTCGTCAACCTGGCCGTTAAAAGAATGGTTAGAGGATAAAGGCGGTGCTTTTAGCTTGGTTCATATTCGCTATAATCCTATTTACACCTTGGCGGATCAAACAGATCTATTGGTGGTTTGTTGCAGCAACATTTATTGGATTTCATAAGTTGCCTGCCTTAGTATATAATGTCAACTAACCAACAGCGGGGTGCATTGTATATCCGCCTAAATATTGGGGGGGGGTAATTGACGTATAATAAATACTTTGGAAGTTTAACATTTAAAGTATGACTATATACCAGAGGGAAGATGTATTTGAGTGAAAGGTATTTGTTCAAACACGGATCGACACATAAAAATCGCTTATTTGTCAGCCCATTCAAGTTGTGTGCTCCCCTTATCTCAATCATGTAGGAATAGTGTTCAGATTTGAATAATTTGAATTTGATTGGATGCGGTGGTTTTACATCGCATAAAATGAAATTCACAGACACTAAGCACAGAAATATCTGCTCGATACGCCAAGATGTAGATAAGGTTATCACTTAGTAACCTTGGCTAGTTTAGATGAACTTGACTTTATAGTGGGTCTTTAGGAAAGTGCAGGCAGAGTGCACCGAGATGCGTTCCGCCAATTGCAAATTTGTAGCTGTGGATACATAATTGGCCAAATTGTGCTCAGCGGCTCTGTTCAGGACCCGGACCATTCTCGAGACCGATTCCCAAGCATGCCCTGAGGTATTCGTTGTGAGATGAGAGAAGCTATGTTCCCCGTGTTGGACGATAGCCATATAGACGAAGTCAAGATCAAACCCACGGCAACGATATTGTGCATTAATTGCCGATAGCCATCAAAGTCCATGCTATCCGTACGTATGGAGTGTGGTTTTGCCATCCCCGAAGGCGGAAATATCATTTTCTATTGCTGAAGTTTCCAAATGAAAGACTGGTGCATGGTAGAGGTAGAGATTCAGACAAACGGATGATGAAGGCAGGTAAGAATATCCGTAACTCTCCCAGACTGCGTAAGTAATTGAAGTTTGACTTTTCCGTTTCGTCATAAGATCAGGAGATACTGGAGACCTTGTCCAGGATGCTCATAAAATGGGAGGAGGAGGCCAGAACTCCGGAGTCAAAGGCGGAAAATATCATCAGTTGAGGTTAGGAAGGCTCAATATTTCCTCGACATAAGATAATTTAAAAGTGATGACATCACTGGAGACCTAACAATATGTTCTGGTTGCACGAGAAGAGGCCAAGGTCTTATGTAATCCATGAGCCTTAACTAACGAAGAGTGATGAGGTCTGCCGTTCAACAAACTCGTAAAAATACCACAATTTAGAAACTGTGACTTCGACGCAGTCATTGGGGAAAGAGTCTCTTCTTTGTTGAAGCACGATGGACTTTTATAGGCATCGTGCTGAATTTCTGTCTCAAGGCGGTATGTAGGTTAGACTGGTCACTGCACATGTCTGCAGATGTAGATTCGACGTATTAGAAGCCCGGACTATTGGTAATTGAGCCCATAATATTGATGTTTGGCCTTTTGTAATCCTTAGTATATGACCTAGGCCGGTTATAAACGCAATAGACCATCTCTGTGGGGAGGAGATCGTTAATATCATCTGTTTGGGATGGGTTATGAGATAATTGATCCACGTAACCTGTCCTTACGTCCGCTAATTGATAAGGAACTGAGATGTTCTTAAATTATGTCCGTTGCTCTACCGGAAAAGGAATCGAGTCGAACTCAGAGGAGGCAAGATAGAGGGAGTTTCAAATAATTATGGATCATGTGGTGGTGACATTTGTGCCGGATTTGTTTCAGAGCCTGGAAATGTCCGGACCTTTGTTGCTGAATGGTTAGAGGTGATTATATATGTTGTCCGCCAAAAATTCTCACTGAGGAAAGGTCAGCATGCAGACTGTTGAAGTCTTGGTCATAAGATGTGCGTTTTGTTTTTTTTTTTTGCGATTTGCCCATAGTTCTAATATGTAAGACAAATAAAGCTAAACGTACAAAACTATCCCGCTCCTGTCTTTTAGAGCGCAATGTCGATGCAGAGCGATATCTTAAGATTGTTGACCCAGAAATTAATAACAGATAGTGTAATAAAACAATGAAAAAAAGAGGCAAATATAAACCTGTGGGCCTGCACATGAGATGCTGAATACAGTGTAGCACAGATAAATACTAAATGATCGTTACCCGAAAAAAAAGTGAAAGCAGACGATCTCAGTTAAAATACTAATTATAGCGAAGGTCAAGGGTGACATGTAGCGGTGGAATAATTGAAGCATAACGTTCCAAGGCTAAGGCTGCCGTGGTAAAGGTAACTTATCTGTATGCATCAGAAATAACAGATTATACATAAATACGGAGTTTATTAAGGCCATAAAGATAGTTACACATATAAATATTGTATCCGAACCTATCTAGTGAAATCGTATAGGCTACCAGAACGAGTAGTGACTAAATGCTCTGTATATATGATGGAATGCTTATGCAGATAAATATGACTCACTTGTCACCTATAGAAACGTGCAATCGTCTGAGTAAACCGTGTAAAGAAAGCTTACCGGAAGTTGTCCGACCAGAGTGGAAGCAATACAGAAATGTACACAAGTGTCCATACTACACGCCAAAACCTTTACGTCAAACATGTAAAACTGAGGAACCGTGATAGATGCGTACCAAGCAATTACAACAATATCCATTATGATACAATTTCTTTTCGGGAAGAAGGCCAACGGACCGCCTGTAAAAGTACAAACACTGAGGTTGGCGCATGGATACTACAGTTGCCTTGAAATAGAATCCCACCAAATGTACCCATTCGTAATGGAATTAAACGTCATGATTTTTTTAATAAGTACTAGAGATTTGCACGTACAAAATAATTATAGCCCGAACTGAATGTGAAGAAGCTTAGGCTATCCGTGCAAGTACCTAAATGTGTGACGACAACAAAGTGTTAGCAAATTGTAAAGGCAGAACTTTGTCGGCATTGGAAGAAAAAAATTGAAGAAGAAATATACTTTCTTTAAAAGTAAAAAAACTCCTCCAACTTGTAATCGTATATCTTCTAAGTAGATTCTGACTTTTGAGAGGCCTGTCGTGACGAAAGTAGTAACTGAGCAATTCTGAGACATTGTCACAAAGTCTTGTACCTAAGGGGAGATCACTTTGCCTGACCGCCACATATGTCGGCAGAAATAGTTTAGCTCCCTTTAGCATAAAGTAATATCTGGGAAATCTGGATTTGCGAGGTAGTAGTAGTTCACCTAAGGTATTATGATTAGGTAACGCATTTAAAGAAGAAACAGAAGCAAGCTTCAAGGACTTGGGATCAGTTATCACAGATGAGGGTTCCAAACCAGAACTACTCTGCAGGAGAGCACTGACAACAGCAGCAACAAGAAGATGAGTCTTTATGGAAAATCACCAAAATTGCTATTGGTTCTAAACTAAAGCTCATGCAGTTTAATGTCACAATAATCTTTCCGTATGATTGTGAAACATGGATGCTCACATCAAATTTTCAAAGCAGGATTAAAACCTTGGAAATGAGATGCCACCGCAGGGTCTTGGGAATCTCATCTTTTGGCCATGTAATCAATAAAGAGGTCCACAACATGATCCAACGAACCATCGGAACCCACGGTTGTACGGTCATGTCATAAGATCAACTGAATTAGCAAAACTTGTCTTGCAAGGCACATTAAGAGTTTTTGCAGAAAAAGAGACAAACAGAAAAAGAGGTGGGAAGACAACAATAAAAAGTGGACAGGTATGGGGTTTAGAAATTTGCTAAGGGCAGTAGAGAACAGGGAAAGTTGGAAAGAATTGGTTGTGAAATGATCTGTGGTGCCCCAACGACCACTTGGATTACGGGAATGATGATGATGATAATGATGATGAAGATGAAACATGCAACTTGCATTATTACTGCTATTGTTATTATTATTATTATTATTATTATTATTATTATTATTATTATTATTATTATTATTATTATTATTATTAGCGTTCTTATTATTATCTTAACACTCAATTAGTCGTTGCTGTCATGCGTTTACATAATAAGATGTAACTACTACTTCTACTACTACTACTACTACTACTACTACTACTACTACTAATAATAATAATAATAATAATAATAATAATAATAATAATAATAATAATAAATGGTTCTTTTTCATATCATGGTTTCAGTCCTATGTATAAATATAATTTTGCTCTGTTGTCACTATACATTTGTATGATCGACATTGTTGGTCTCCTACTAAGCTTTTCCGCGATTCGCAAATTAGAATGACAAATGATTGTCATACTTAAGAAGTTTTGGATCCTTTTGATGATCGATAAACTTGACACAGTTGGTCAATGCCGAGACTTTGAAAGCGTAACATTTCTCAAATTTGCGCTTCTCGTAGAATACAGGTGTCATAGATATAGATTGTCCTATCAATAAGAGAGAAATGAGACATTATAAGACCATAAACATGCTTCATATTACGCTCTGATTCCACCCATGCTAATAGCTTTTCAATATTGTGTATGAACATTGTCCAATGGTGTAGCAACAGTCAACACAACCAGTGGTGGTGGTGGGGTTGGGAAGGGAAAATCCAAGTGGAGGCCCAACCACAATTTCCGTCCTAGAAATGGGAGAGGATACAATAATTAAACATACAATAATTAAACAATAATTAAGTTCTGCAGAGTGGGTTGGCTTTCGAGTTTAAGGATATTGAAGAATCCACAGCAGTCAGCACTCCTGGCGTTGATAATTAGCGGATCCAGGCATATAACATGGAACTGATCGAGGTGAAGAGACAACGCATTACCACTGTACTTTCCAAAGCCCATAGTAATAAAAAAAATTCCCATCCCCGACTTCTTTAATGTGTAATGTAAGTCGACTTTTTGAACCAGAATCGACAAGTGCTAAATGTTTCCAATATATGTTCAATATATTTAATCCATATTTAAGTAAACTGTACATGACTGGGGCTTTGCGTCACTTGATTCAACAGTTTATGATACAAGTCAGTCTAATGGACTTCGAAGGAACAACAGTTTCAAGGATCGTCATCTGATCTCGTTTTAATCAATATCATCCCATTTCCTCTAGGTTTTCATTCGTACTTGAAATTCATTTGATTGCCAGAAAACAGATAAACGCGTGATACGTTATATTTCCTACTTAGATATCATTTCTACAAATGTTTGCTTGAGCAATTTTGCAATTGAATTATCCTGTTTGATTGCATGATTCACGACAATCCGATCACTCTTGATAACTTTTATCTTTAATCCTACCAATTGACCGATCGTGACTGAGTATTTCAAGAAAATGTAAAAGGAAACCTCAGATCCAATAATAAACAAATAGAACTGATCTTATGGATTGATTACTTGTTCATCTGTGTCCACAAGATGCACCTGTAGGCGGTTTTTTTTTGTAGTGGGATGCTAAGCTCAAAGCACATAAGAGTGGCAATCACACGTCAGCGTAAATCACCAGTTTTAGTTCTGTTGGACTCGAGTTTAAGACCAAATGATCTTATATGTCGATTAAAAAGGTAATAATAATAATAATAATAATAATAATAATAATAATAATAATAATAATAATAATAATAATAATAATAATAATAATAACAACAACAACAACAATATTTATCTATCCAAAGTAACATAATTAGCTTACATGTAATTTATATTATGTTCCCGTAATTAAAACAAGTCTTCAACAAATATACGTGTAATTAGTAAAATCTACACGGTTAACATCGACTGCATAAAAAAACATATAGCGGAAGTTATTACAAATTATGCAAGGTTAACATATTGTTATCACATAAATTTTTATCACAGCTATCGTCTAAAATGTTAAGTGGTCATAAAATAGGATTGCTCATTAAATATTAATATATGTATAATTTTCATAAAAACGCAAATATTAGATGCTTGCTTCATTTCACGCTGAAATCTATTCCATAAAACTACACGACGTGAGCAAAGGATTTCTTAAAATACTCTGTTCAAAATTATGGTATACATGAATTATTATTTTCACTTGACAGTGTGTACTTTTTGCATTAACGTTCCTAACAAACTGAATAATAAGGCAACAATCTGGCGCTAAATTAATCATGAACTTGACAGCATGAGCAAATTTAATGAAAGTAATATAATCCATAATTGGCATCCATTTAATGGTGCTGAAAAAGACATGCTGTAGATGTCAAAATGCTTCTGACATTTAAAATGACCTTGGTTAATGTTACCAGTATATCGGCTTTATATAAATAAATTATGTATATTTTCTCTTTTGCAAAAGCGGACTACTCGTTGTTTATCGCTACAGAGTCTCTAATTTCAGCTATCAATATAACCCTGCAATGTCACAGCTTTAGTTTTAGAGAAATTCGTGTAGTAAAATAATATTCTCAAAGTGTATTGTAATCTTGTGTTAAATAAGTCGGAAATTAATTATTTTAATTTCAAAAAGTTAATGTGAACGAAGATTAGGTTCGTGTTGACAGTTCTTCTGAAAATTATTTTGTATCTCCATCATGCATTTAGTAATATATAGATTGTAGGGATTTTATGGTTGGTGTGGGGTGCTTCCAATATCTTAATTAAACTTTTATAGAAGTCCCATCCACGCTCGATTTTTTTTGCAAGTTAAATTTAGTGAAAGATAGATGCAAAGCTCCGAGCCCCCAATCAGCAATGCAGAAGGTTTTATATATATATATATATATATATATATATATATATATATATATATATATATATATATATATATATATATATATATATATAAGGTTAAAATTCAATGAATAACAATGTAATAACAATTCAATAATCAAATGCTTCAAATTTCCAATTACACTCCTTCCGTTCGATCGTTTAGTAGCTTATTGCATCACTTGATTAGCAGTGTGAGTTCCATTTCCACCTGTCCTTGTATTCTACTCATCTGTGGTATTCTTCTTTCTCATATTTCTCCCCATTCCTGCTCCTCCTCCTCTCCGACTTTCTCATAATTTCTTTTCATCATCGACTTCTCTATACTCCTTCTCCTCCTCCACTTTCTCTTCCAGACTCGTTTGCCTCCTCCTCCTCCACTTTCTCTCCACCGTCTTTACACCGACTATACTTCTGCTAATCTCAATTCCGTCTCCACCTCTTAGAGACTCGGGACTTAACGGGGCCGGATGTTCTGTCCCAAAAAAGCTTCCTTTTCAACGTTTTCCTTAGAATCTTCCTATAGGTTTTACCGTCAAATTATGAGAGGTTTCGGTCGGAGCAATCTTCCTAGGCAAATACTGAATCTTCGCTTACGAGTTATGAAAGCTATCATTCAGATCTAAATTGTAATCACACCATCTATCTCAATTCCGTTTGGTTGTCGCTGTGAACCAATTTAGACTTAGCGGACAATGTCCCTCCCGCTGTTTGTCAACGTGGGGACATAAGAATACCACGTGGACTTCCTTTTGATCTTGGGATTAATCTTAAACACATAAGTGTGATAAGTCCTAGCCTTTGTAAAATGATGCGATCTATCGCTTTTGCCGATTCAAGATTCCGGGTTTCTGGCCAATTAGGTAACATTGCGTAAGAGATTAACGCTAGTCCGCGGCAATCTTTAGACATCAAACACATCGCTGCAGTAATATTATAGCGTATACATGACTTTATAGCTGGGGCTTATAAAAGGTGATATGGATCTTAAGATCCTAAGAAATGTCTTAAAGTTTGTCTTATTTCCTTCTAAAACTGCTGATTTCCTCTAAAAAAAAAATTTCAAGGCCTCTATCGCAGTCACCCTAATAAGAAAACCCTAAATATACGAAATTAATCGATATTTAAAGAGTTCATTATCGAGTCAAATGTCAATCCTTTAGTATGCTTAGTAAAAGCGTGAGCTTTATCTATTTATTAAACAGTTCTTCTAACAAGGAAGCATAATGCCTACTTTGTTAACAATATCAATATCTTTGTTTGGGCATAAGATCACATAGTCATTATGAAAAATGTCCCCCAAAGAATTTAGTTTTGATTGGAGTGTCTTTTCGTGATATCTCCGATAAGTTAATGTTTACCTGAACATAACAAAATAGATAAACGGTGCAAGACCTGCGTTGAAATGTTGGGAAGATACGAAACTAACACGACCTAGCTCGTTTTAAATAGTTCTTAGATCATTGTGGTGTCGGAATTCATATGTTGTCAAATGCTGAATATAAGTCGTCTTGGAGGTTCAAATATGGGTTAGCGATTTGATATCCGGGTCCCCAGGAGGTCTAAGGCGCTCGCTTTTGCAAATCACTGACATCTCACTTCTCTCCGTTTGGGTTCGAACATCGGCCTCTTCACACATTTATGTGAAAGCTAACCCAGGAGCTTCACGTAAGTCGGTGGTCATTCCCAGGTTTTATATGGGTTTCTCCCTCCACTAGATATACTGGCAACCATATATAGCCTATCAGATGCTGAAGATGGCATTAACCACTAAACCACAAACTTAACATCACCAACATAGTCTCATTACACGAGAAATCTGTAATAGCCCGGTAAGAACCTCTGAGCCACGGGAAGCTACTGGCAGCTTTCTCAGATACCCACACTAGCCCAACATGAAACTCGAATTCATGTGGACAGAGCTGATGTACTGGTATGTAAATTATGTCCAAAAAATGCAAACTGCCTAAACCTAAATCTGCCGTCTCATTATAGGCAGACATATCTGGATACATGCAGTTTCTTAGGAGTAATCAGTGGTTTAAACAATACAGACCATCTGCTCGGGCATTTTGGACTCGACTTTTAAGTGAGTAGTAATACGGTAAAAAATTTCTAAATTATAACTGTACACGGGGCGGTAGTAAGTGGTGGACGATAAGGGAGAACCCAGGGCAACAAGCCCTTGATGGGGAGCCATTTTAATTGGAATCGGATACCTGTTTCGAACTAATAAACCTGATTTCTAATTATGGACGTATTCAGATACAATCCTAATCATATACATGGAATTTATTAAAATACACCTATTCACGTCCCGCCAGGCAATGCACTGAATCGAGTTGAGTGTCACAAAATACAATATTATAGTGAAAAATCCACCAACTCCCACCCTTCCTGATCGACATATAGGTAAACTGGAAAGTTCAAACATACCGGGAGTTTGAATGTCTCAGTGTATATCAATCAAGTTTCTCTTCTATCTACGACACTTCAAATAGCTATATCACTAGAGTTCACATCCCCGTATCTGGCGAATAAGGCGATGGTCAATATTTAACAAGTAGGCCGGGAAAGAGCAAGCACAATGTGATTTGGTTACGATTTTATGTGCACTTTGTAAAACGTTTTGTATATATTTTCCTGCAAAACTATAGGATGTATTCAATTATATATCTCCCAATATGGTGAAATTGATTTTCTACTCCCATTAGGAATCTGATTTATTGCTTCTTATTCTGCGATGTTATATGCAGCATGAATGGGAATTACATTACAGCACCCCCTTCCCGTCAAAACAATCCGAATAAAAAACATCATGATACAGGTTAGAGATTTTTTAAAATCGTCCTCCACGGAGATTCGAACCAAGGTCTACCAGTTAATGTACACATCGCCTTGCTTGCACGCACGAAACAGCTATACTACGTTGACCATTCAAATATCACCAAAATGATTCTATGAGTCGCAGACAAACTCGCAAATCGCAAATTTGTAGATTTGCAAATAAAGGCTTTCAGACAATTTTATCAAAAATTGGATGGACCGTCTTGACACCAGTTGTCGATTTAAATATTACAAATTTTGGATCGGAAACATTATGCGAACACATGAAACGCGAGGAAATCAATATACAAGCAGCCACGGGTGGTAAGGCATACTAATAGATTGTAACCCATAGCTTGCGACACTGATTATGGTCTTTTGGTCATGGGACTAGTGGGGTATACAAGTATTCCTCCATGGCACCCTGTAGAAGGTTATATTATATAATCTGAATTATAAGGTATAATCGCATCGTTTGGATTTTATTCCAACAAAGAACCAAACAACTATTTAAACGCACTGCTATTCAGGCCTCCAATCCTTTAGCTTTGCTTCGTAAGACGCACAAATGAGGTCCCACCACTAGCTTGCGTAACTTAGCAGTAAACCATCCAAAGTGATGTCGTGTTTTAAAAGCACATCCAATGACAACTATCTCTTCAAATACATATCTTGTCGATTTTGTAATTTATATTTTCAAAGAAATAAGCATAATTGATATGAATTGTCTCTTGCTCAGAACCAAATTCATCTGAGATCTTGATAATATATAAATCTATTCACTAAGTATTATCTAAACTGACCAAGAGATATAATCTCCAGATTCAGAGAGGTGGCAAGGTTAGTCAGTCAGATACAAAATCATATCTAATTAATCTCACTATATATCACGTTACAAGATAACCATTCGACTGACACAAGGTCTTCATAATATTTACAAGCATAGCCAATTTGATACAGGTTTACTATATTAATATTCTCAAAATCACTTTTATCAAACGTCTTCATAATAAAAACAATTTAACAAGTTTGAAATCTGATGAGAAATATACTGTTGATAAACTCAGCCAATTTGATGCAAGACCACATCCTTAATATGCTTTGGTCTCTTACAAAATTTAACTCAACTGTGAGGTTATTGGTGTACACCTACTTACCAAGAGTCTTATCAAAATTATGTCAACGATACAGTCTCTTTAGTGTAAAAAAGAAGAAAAAAAAACTCAGACTCAAGGTAACATCGAAAAAATTTATAGGTCTCGCTCAATAGAAAAAAGCAAGCTTTTCGAAGAAATTCAATTTAAAAATCTGTTCCGAAAACCCTATCACGATTGGTAAGAGTGTCCAACAATTAGATGCAAAAGCATGTCATTTTGTACATAAATCTCGCTCTTGATGATATAAACCAATTTATCAAGCTTGATATGAAATCTGAGAAATCTGACCGGAAATGAAGTTGATAAACTGTTGAAAGGTTCAAACAATCAGATGCATTATCATCTCATTAATATGCATGAATATTGATCCTAACCGTACTCATCCGAAAACATGACGAGTTTAGTCTGTTTAGAATGTTGAATCAATGACAGATGAGAAATAGTCTTTCGAGTGGTAACGAACTCAACCAATCACATCATATAAGTTTATAATTTAAATCTGATCATAATTGAATCTCTAATATGGCGTCCTGAACGATAAGAAACTCATCTAATCAGATGCAATATCACAACAATATTATGTACCAGTCTCGCTCATGTTCCAAATTTTCTCAGCTCTTGACGATATAAGCCCACATTCCAAGTTTGATCAAAAATTAATGTAAACGATAGCTTTCAAAGTGGTAACAATCTCAGTAAGCTAGTCAAATGCAAGATTGCATTATTAATATTCATGTTGATGTTTAATTATCTAATTCCTCCGATATCTTGGTGATTTAAGCCTATATTATAAGTTTGATAAAATTCGAATCCGAAATATGACTTCCAGCATTATAAAGAGACCAGGTTTCGCTTCAGTTTTCATAAAATGTCATTTCCACACACGTTTGTCTTCTGCTTGAGGATCTATTTTCTCAGACAAAAAACAAACAAACCAAATAAAAATTTAATTAAAAAAATTGCCAAATACAAGAGGGGAGTTTCTTGGTGGAGTAAACCTATATTCCAAATTTTTTTCATAAATTAATCCTAAATATGATATCCAGGGTGGAATTAAGTGATTGTCGCAGGACGAACTACATATGACGCAGGCCCGACGAAGGACCATAACATGAACTCATTTAACCTTAATACCACGTAAGTAAAGAACTAAGCGATCTCCTTTGATAAGAATCAGCTTTATTTATGCATCGATTAAGCAGGCTGTTGTGATTTTCATGTCGAGTTATTATAACAGTCGTGGGGTTCGAATGTTTTTACTTTTATTATTTTTTTTATTAAGGGACCGGACTCAACGTAAAAGATGGAGACATATAGCTGGGTTTGCCTAGATTAAGTCGATTGTAATCTCAATATTTGTATTATCGTAACAAAAATTAACTTTTATGGTGTGAAATTACAATGTAATGTTACAGACAGTTTTTGTGTATTTCATCTAATAGCAATTTTAAAGTATTGAGAAACTTTTGCTTGTAAGTTTATAGAGAGAAGTTATATGGCAAGAAAGACAACCCAATACTGTAATATACTATCAGTTGGATTATAATTTTCTTTCATATATTGATACTTTAGTGATAACCGTAACACAAACGCCGTATTACAATTGCACACCTAATAATAATCCTGCAACCACACCCCTCTCTATGCCCCCACTGGTGATAGTTACAAGAGATTAAAACTGTAAGTTAGAGACTACATTTTATCCTTGTTATCTAAAAATGTCATTTGCTCTAATATAACGTCAACCAAAAATAGGTAGTTAAGCGTGGATACAAAGATATTGGTTTATCTGTTTTTAGTAAATACACAGAATGTAGGACAAAAAGAACACGTATCAGTTAAAATACATATGTAAACTGCTTCACCTTTAACTTCTATCCTGGAGACGCGTTGGTTAAGTGGTTAAGACGTTCGAGTCGTGACCAGCAGACTAAATGTCTAATTCCCACCCTTGTATTAGACTGGGTCAGATATGTTGTAAAAAAGCATCGCCACCACCATAAGAAAAATTAACTTCTACCATAGCCCTTTTGAGACCGGGCAAGGCGAAAATGTATATGATTTTCGTAATACCTTTTCCCTATACATAATATTTCAAAAGAAATAAATTTTCTTTGTCAATTTCCATTCTCAACCCAACCATTTCCCCTTTAGGTTAATGAAAGAGGTAAATAGGGGATAAAATACAACCTAGAATGTAAGGAATTTTTAATACTTGAAATGAAAATATGCCAAGAACGTTGATAATGATTACGACGACCTCAGCCAGCTCGTATTAATTGGAGAATTAACGATTTATATTCATAGTTATGTGAAAACCTATCTTGATGAGAAAATGTGCAGGCCTTGTTAGATGCTGCTCATACGGCCAATGATTAATATTTGACTTACACAGTTTCATTTGTCAGTACGTCTTCACGTCTGTCCGTTCAGGAGGAGTAGCGAAAAAGACGATGTTCAAGAGTGCTAAAGTGTGTCACACAGAACGTCAGATTGGCGCCATTTTCATTTAGGACCAAATAAACATAGGAAGTCTTTCAGTGAAATCCTTATGTAGATACAACGATAAAAATATTTTCAAGTTGGCCGCTTTTGGATTTCAGATTGGCGCCATGTTCATTGAAGAACGACTAGATGTCATTAGAACTATTTTAGTGAAAACTTCGCGTCGATATGACTTTCTGTTCAGGAGATGTTGCGACAACAATATATTCAAGATGGCTGCCGTGGTGGAAATATTAGACCTCATACTGGTACCATTTTTTTGTTTTGTGTACGTTCCTTTCCATTTAGATCCAGCTAGACCATGGAATGAAAATGTATGTAAAGTTTCATCGCAGTCCTCAAAGTAATTTAGGAAAAGTAGAGTTAACAAACTTGTTCAAACTGAACGACGGACGAGAAAAAAAAACCACACACACACTACAAGAATTATGTTTCACTGTCAAAAGACTCTTGCAATGGACGCACTCTGCCTGAGGTCTACATATATACACATATAAAGGACAGTTTAAGGACTGATTTCAAGGTGTATTTGCAGATCGATAATGGATATACTTAGCACACAAGTATACATGCTTAGCCCACTATCACAATGATATTTATACACATATAAAGAACAGTTTAAGGACTGATTTCAAGGTATATATATATATATATATATATATATATATATATATATATATATATATATATATATATATATATATATATATATATATATATATATATATATATATATATATATATTAGAATTTTAGAAACAAGAATAGAGTGAAAGGATAATACAGATTTTGATATCCCATTTATTGCCAGTATCTGCAGTGTCTTTCCTTATTGATTCTTTCCCTGTACAGTTCAATAATTAGGTGCATATCGCAAAAATATGGTGAATAAACTAACATTTCATATACAATATGGTTCCGAAATTTTCAGCCTTCAGTTAATTTTGATAATTAATTCTTAACTGTGTACTGAACATAATTTTTAAATGTATTTCTCGATAAGTTAATGTAATTTTGTTTAATTGATTATGTATTTAACATATTCATATTTGTGTTTGTTTGTTTATTAATTTATGTGACTTCTTTTGTGGCATTTGTACAGAGAAATTTATAGTAAATGTGAACGAAAATGAAGGAACGGAAATTGCCTGTCCTGTATTGAAAGCAATTAAAATTGGAATCGGTTATCAATTCAAAATTTTGAATTATAATATTGATAATGGATAAAATACAAAAATTATATATATTACTGTCGTGTGAAAAAAAACTAATCAAAGTATAAGGAAAACCATCAAAATTAATGAAACTTTAACGTATCCAATTCATCCAGTTTTGTTTCACAGCGATGTTCGGTTAACCGTAAAATCTTGAAAATAAAGAATATTTACAGTGAATGTGTACGAATAAAGTTTCTACAGTACTAAGCGATAGGCATACATGTATTACAATCCTAACAACCAAATGTCACGTGACAACGAACATCACCGCGATCTTGCAAACCATTTTAGAACGGTCTACGAATGACGCCACACTTGAGTGAGAGGAACAATGTTCTGAAGCTTGTTTTTGGAATTTTTGTTTTGCAAAATAGATGCCGAATAATATAACACTTTAAGTCAGTTTATTCCATCTTCAATTACAAAACAACTGGCCTAAGGACAATTTTTAATGTTTGTGTTGCCCCAGATTTCGCAAGCAAATTCTACTTCTGTACAACCAATAATATTAACAGATTATCAAATTTAAGGCATTGCTTTTCAATGCTGAGGGGTTACAGAAAGAAAACTACTGATGGTAATTGCGAAAACCTTCCACAGCAGATTTTGAAATGCTAATGCTGATAAAACAAACGATGTAAAGTGTTGAAAAAATATGGCAACGTTAAGATCTTACCCATTCATGCATGAAATATTGAACCTGTTATTTATGGGGCTGAAAGCAATCGCTTTGCCATCACACTAATGGAATTCCAAAAGAAAATACTTTAGTGAAGATTTCTAAGATACTCACCGATTCCTATGCCAACAATCAGACGGCCGACGAGAAGCACTACTATGCCATTAGCCACTGCCATAACTATCGCACCAGCGGTGAAGACAAAGCTAGCTAACATTATAACTTTTTTTCTTCCCAACAAATCCGTCAAGTACCCTGCAAGAAGGGCAAACACTGCAGCGGCCCCTATGGTAGCACTCACAATGGCTTCTTTCCAGATGGTTTGCAGCTTCCAGAGGTCCCCAATTAGCAGAAGGGAACCAGAGATGATCCCCGTATCATAGCCGAATAAAAGTCCACCAATTGTAGCAAAACAGGTAAGGTAATAAACATAGAACGATGAACCTTTTTCCTCTTCCACCATTTCACCATCGTACTTGGTGGAGCCATTTTTCTCAGCTTTCTCACCCATTGCTGTCTCAGTCAATCCAGAATACTGCTAGTTCTTGATCGATCAGACGACGGTGATCTGTATACTGAGCAATCTGGCGAAGACTGATTACGAAGCGACTGGTCGCAGTTTGATTAAGCAAAAAGTCTCAAACCCAAAGTATAACTTTAATGTAGGACGAGAATTTGTTTTTGGCCTAGGATCCTTTGGTATGTAGTTTGTCAATAATCAACCTGATCACCCAGTATCACCGTCAGGTCATCATGAAATATTTATCCATATAAATTCGTACAACGAGCTAAATATGTTTTAGTTTTGAGTTTGGTTAGAGGTCAAAGATGATTGTTTTCATTGGGTAACTCTGCTTTAATGTACATATTTGGCTCATTTTAAATACATATATGGGAGGAAGGAACCCACTCTGTCTACTGGGCAATCGCGGCTCCTGGCAGTGTAAGGTACGTCGGTACATAGTCTTAAGTGAAATAAGCTCTTGGAAACACTGTCATATATATATATATATATATATATATATATATATATATATATATATATATATATATATATATATATATATATATATGTTAAGGATAAAAAAAGAATTTCGTCATAAGCTTTTCAAGCATGATTTAAATCAGTTGAAAGTACCGTTATGATAACGCTTTTCTTACTATACAAGCACACTTTTTTGACATTTTATATTCAGCTTTTAGTTTTGCTGATGTGCGGAATGGAAGTGAAAGCTGAAAATTTTAATATGCTTTTTGGTAGTTAGTTTCTTAATCATTTTTAAATTTCTATGAGCACCTATATATAACATTAATAATTATATCTGATGTATGAGATTTGCTATCATATACAAAGAAAACTGAATTATAAATTATATTTCGTGGCATCGTTTGGGAAGAGTTTTTCACAGACACTGTTCCTCAATTCCTATCACGTGTTGGGCCGTAAAACAAACGAATACAAATGTACTTTGGGTAGTACAAGAAACTGGAACCTTAAGTATGTCAGTTTTCAAGTTATACTGAACCTATGTCTTAAAAAGTAAAAAGGAGTAGGCTTTTCAACTAATTACAATAATTTACACAGCAAATATCAAACTTTCAAAATCATGACAATATTTTACAAAACTTTTTCCCATTTCCTCAAATGACCAATCCACCGCGGGAAAAGTTCGCTTATTTTCCGGCATAATATTAGCTGTAAAATATTAAGTGCAAATAACCTCTGACTTTGACCTAAAGGTGCGTTGATACAGTTTCTTATCATCTGGAGTAGTATCATTACAGTGAATTTTGACTTTTTTATATGATTAGTTAAAAGTTTCTATAACCCACGAGTTTACGCTTGAATCAAACACGAATGCATGATTTACACGAACCCACGGTGGGCGTCCCCCAGTTCTCTCTTTCACGTCTGCCAGGACCAACTCACCAAAAGAGCTCCAAAAACACTACCCAACAAAAGAAAAGGATTGAAATAATTATACTTTCTTTCACGCCCGCCAGGACCAACTCACCAACGAGCTCAGAAGAACAATACCTACCATCAACTACAAGTCATGAATAAAAAGAATGCACCACGATGAGGAATAAAGACAACTCAACAGGATCAACAAGGTCGAAAGACCTACTTCTCTGGAAAGTGTAGTACATTTCAAAATCTAACTCAAAAGGAACTTGATGACTTACAATCTGAATAGTTTCCAAAAATAAAAAGCCCAAACCATACCCCCACAAACAAGGTATCCAAAAAGTGCCGCTATGAAATGGATACCTTAAAAAGCCCCCACACACTCAAATAAGAAAGGGAGCACAAAAACTAGTGCTCCCTTTCCACAATCTCACACACACACCTCTCCGGACAACGCAGCCTATCTCGAAGAG
Organism: Potamilus streckersoni; assembly: GCA_016746295.1. NCBI lineage: Eukaryota > Metazoa > Mollusca > Bivalvia > Unionida > Unionidae > Potamilus > Potamilus streckersoni. The sequence goes on along the minus strand of JAEAOA010001785.1, from coordinate 206,703 downwards.
ATAAGCCCCCCAAACATCACATGAACAAACCATACAACACCTACCGCCGTTCTAATGGCGAGATGTTGTGAAAAGACATTACTATGCCTACAAAAAACGGACGAAATTAAACAGTTTCTCCCTGAAAGCCCGTCAGGAGATACAGCGAACCACTCCACGAGAAGCAAAAAGCACAGCTGAAAAGACTTGAAAGCACTGTCAAGTCAAAAATAGGGGTTGGAACCGACCAAAACCCTATGACCGGAAGAAAAAAAAACAACCCCATAGTCGTTTTAACGATAAGGGGAATGAAGAAAAGATTATAATTGTCAGATATTGCCCACAAACTGGCAGCTCTACCAGTTTGAGTCCAAAAGCGGAGAGTTGGAGCCGACCAACCCTCAATGGCCGTTCAAGAATGCAAAAAAAAAAAAACAAAAAAAAAACAAGACCGTCATTGCGCCACCAAATCAAGTAGGGTCTTGAATCCGATCAAGACCTGAAACAAAAACACTACCAACAACTGGCGGCTCTGCCAGTTTGAGTCCGAAAGCGGAGAGTTGGAACCGACCAACCCTCAATGGCCGCTCAAAAAATGCAACAAAAAAAACCCAAAACCGACACTGCGCTACCAAATCAAGTAAGGTCCTGGATCCGACCAGGACCTGAAAGAAAAAACGTATCCCCATAGTCGTTCTAATGATAGGGGGAGATCGTGAAAAGATTACAAATGCCATATATACCAACAGACCGGAAGAACCATCAGCAATGGACCTGACCAGTCAAATGAAATCAGGAAGAAGGAAATAATCCCCTCAGTCGTTCTAACGATAAGGGGAAACAATGAAAAGATTACAAATGCCAATAACACGACCTACATTGGACCCAACCAACTCTCAAAAACCAAGAAAGAAAACATGGAAACCACAAACAACACCAAGTGGCGGAAACAACGAAAACTGAAGACTGCACAAATAGCCTCGCACTAGTCTACAAGAGAAGACACATCAACACTACCGAGACGGTAGATTGAAAAGATTACAATTTTCTGGCAATAAAATAAAAATTGCCAACAAATCAAGAAGAGATAGTTAGACAGCTCTAGCTAACTTCTCTGTAAAAACCCAAGCCTACAAACACACCAACAGACCTCACTACAACACAAATCAAGGGAATACGCAGTACTAACCACCTTCCCACTGCTATCCCATAATCCCAACCCTGGTACGGACAAACAAATAGCGTCGAACAGTCCGGGCCGCGCGGCCAACTGTTCAAAACAAAAAGCCTAACAGACCAAGTCTTCACTTTGGTACGGAAGACCCATGGCTCAAACACGATCCTTTGGCAAGGCGGTCTAAATTATACAACCATTCAAAAAATACCAAGCGGTGATAAAATGCTACAATAGGCGACAAACGCCTAAAAATTGGCAACATTTCGGACAATATAAGTACGCCAAGTACGCAAAATTCCAACATAAAAAATCTATTCCAAATCCACAACACAGGATCATTAGATAAATTGCACAGGTGGCTAACACAAAATTGATATAGGAACACCCGTAGTAAAAACTGGTCAAAATTTGACGAATAAGCCACCTAACTGAAATAAAGTTAGGTGGACAAACTTGGGGACTTTGGTGGGTGGGAGTGGCGGTCCGGGTAGGGGAGTCGGTTGCGGTTCTGCCATTTTCTGAGCGACACACTTTGGAATAAGATAGGTTAGGTAAGGTCTTTTTTTGGGGTCAGAAAAAAATAAGGGGCCAAGCACGTAGGCCTCGCGCCCTTCCATGGGGACCGCAGTCCATATCCGGGACTGTAAGCTCCCCCATGGAAGAAGCGCAGCCCAGCCCGGGGCATAAAGAGTGTCAGCACTGGACACTGGTGAGCCCGGCCCCGGAAGGGGAAGAGGCCACTAGCCCTTTTAAGGGCTTAAAGTCACAAAACACGAAAGTGTATACATGACTATAATCACATATGAGCAGTAGGCACCCACAAACAAAGTTACCATACTAGGTAGCTTAGTCAAGCCTTTGCACTACTTGGTAGATTGATATACACTGCCAAACAGTTAGTCCGTTTTAATTGCTTGTAAACCAATCATCGTTTTGGGTCGCTAACGGCTAGGTTCCTTATCTGTGCACCAAGTGTTCCGTTGTTTTCGATTTCCACAAACACGGTCTCGATCTACGCTATGCTAATTATGTTATCTTCATTAGTCACCTTATACCGTGTACTGATTGTATTGAGACGTTTTGTGTTGCCACGACGATGTTCTGGGTATATATGTATTCTCCACGTAACGAAATTATTTTACCAGCGTAGCCAGTCATACTAGTTAATACTGATACAGTTCCAACAAAAATTCCGGCTGACATTCCGATAATTGTCGCTTTGGTAGCGATTACCGCCACAGACAAACCAACAATGGTTGCTACTACTATTCCACAGAAAGGATCTACAACCAAACACGCGTTTGTAGTGCACAATAAGTGCTATTCTCCTGGTAATTGCATATCGCAGTTATTGTTCCGCTTCGATTGTTTTTTTGCGTCTGTAAATCCGACGGTTTTTCAGAGATCTTTAAGTAATAATATGTTTACGAATAATAATTGGTCGACAATCTTACGTTCCTCATGTGCAACACGCATACGCACTTTGAGCCAATTACCATTGTTTTACTGGTACAACTGTGATACAAGTAAGGAAGATATCTACTTGGGAAATATTTATATCTTCGACCATTGTGCAATCTTGGAGTCCGGCATTGCTTTCGTATAAAACCATACTGATTGCGCCTTTAGGTGGTGTCTGAAATGATTCCTTTCGTTTTTGTCGAAAACCTGTAACATGAACAAGTGCATCCTTGTTGAATGGCACTCGATATATTTCTTTTTTTATTAAGTCGATGATGGTGTAACATAATCAAAGGGGGGGGGTGAACCGGTGTAGAGTTGTCGGTGCACTCCATTTTGTCGTTGAAGAAGCAATCTCTGAGTGTTTTCGTGCCTGGTTGTGCATTATGTGACTGAGCGTTTTCGAGTGCTAATGCTCTGAATTCAATTGTCTTTGAGTTAGTATTGGTGCATCATGGCGGCCACAGCTGTTAAGTGTTTGCATGACACACAAGATTATATTTCAGTATGTAAGAGGGTTAGTTAACAACGTTTTCACGCAGATATGCATCGACAAGTGGAACAGAATCATTGATGATGGCATCACTGGTCAGCCAGTCAGACACCCCGTCATCAAACTATGAAATCTCATCATCGAGGTCAGAATCCATCATCTATATGTAATGATAAATCTAATCTCAAACATAAACGCAAAAGACGGTTAAGTATCTTTCCGAATAAAGCGGAGTCCGTCTAACTGAATTTCATCTCCGACAACTAATGTTACTGATGCTGCATATGAAAAAACGATGTTTAAACATTATTACATCCCATATCACGCATTATATGTTTTATCACTCTGATAAATATTGCTAATATTACCCCTGCACACCATCCACTATGATAAATAAATATAACCTAGAGCTGAGCACTTGAAACATGTGAGATTTAGGTTAATAAAAACCATGAATAAATACATTGATTGAAAGTCCACCACTTGTTATATCATCCTTACGCAGTCCTTTGACAGGCAAATATGGATTCCTCATCGGTTAATATTCACCAATATGCCCCAAGCTGTTATTACGCCTGGTGTTGGAGGCAACTCTGTAATCTTTGCATCCATGTATTGTTTCACCGCAGCCTCGACAACATCAATGTAATTCTTAGTTAATGCATTCGACATCATCAGAAATTCTGATTCATTGATTTCGACCAAGTTTTTTTGCAATGTCGCCTCGCAGCTTCGAAACATCTTGAATGTCCACGTTAGATGTTTTAAGTTTTACAGTTCGATCTTGGAAAATCATAAGCTAGCCAGAGTTGACGTCAACAATAACCCGGATGGTAAACTCCATTAAATCCACTTTGGTGGCAAATCTGCTCAGATCCATATCAGCTCCGCACCGGATTGAGTAGCGTCCGTAAGTGTTAGTAGGCATTTCACATACTGTCAAAAGGTCTTTCTAAATGACAAGATAAAATCAACCAGCGAGCATGTTGTTAATGAATGATCGATTACACCCAAAGCTTTAACAACAAAATTTCCACGTATTGGGCCATCCAGCCGAGTTTGTGTTGAATAATATAGCGGTAATGCAGCGTTGAATAATATAGGGGTAATGCAGCGTCTTGGGTTAAATAATCAACAACTTCATGTGTCCGTGCAAGCCCATGCGAGTTAAATACAATAGATGTCAAGCCGTTATCACGTATACAACCCAATAATTGTCTGGTCCTAACATCCGCAGAGGCATAAACTAACAACGCTGAAATGGTTAAAACAAATGAACATATTTCAGCAGTCTTTTGCAGTCGTGTCATCTCTGAATTGGATAACTTTAATGTCACCGATATGTTCTTTTGTTTTGCCGCATTAATCTGATCCAGTGGGGTTGGGGTCAACCACACCAGGAAAATTCCAGAATTTACGAAGACATCTTCAATTTGACCACACAATCGTTTCATATTACACTCCTTATTGTCAAAAGCTGCACTGGACTAAGACCAATCTTAGTTTCATGATATAGCATCATTTTAGATTCTGCTGTTCACTTACAACAACTTAAGCAATTACAGGTCTTCCATAGACGCTTCCAAATTCCGTATTCGATCACCTGCTCCCTCCAATAAAAGCAATGTTCGGTTTTTAGAGAGAATAACAACAATGAATCTGTAACCGCCAATGACGGAGGTGTGAGAGTATCAGCGGGATCGCCTAAGGGGAACAAGTTACGCGTGCATAAATGTGCATGCGAACATAGACTGTCTGTACAGGTCCAAGTATTTCAGCGAAATGTAAGATATCGGGTACAAGAGAATAAAGTCTTTTGGGATATTTGCAGATCTGCATCAACTTTTTGGTATTGGCCTATAAACGACAAGAGCTTGTGATATGCTAGTACAACATAATTATTTCCGAAGCTGAGAGCGTGTCTTTGGATGATTTCTGATGATCATTTATTAGCAAATAAATCTTAGACACTCATAATGTGTCAAATGTCATTTTGTTTTTGTGAAAAAGTCATGCTCTCGATTAATCTCTTGAAATGCTGCAAACACGTGTCTTGGTGCGTTGATGCCTTTTCCGGTAGTCTTTTCGCCATACAAACTGAACGCTGGCTTCTGTTGAGTGTATAGAAAGCATGCGAAATGTCAGCGGTGATATCCCTCCAGAACTCATAGACAATAATAAATGTGTTTCTGCAACCATTGAAGGGATTATCACTGGCATTCAGTGTTGATTTCGACTTCTTAACTCTACTATCATGAACTTTTGCAGTCATACCAAAATGTATCATTACTGTCACCACTTCGGTATAATGTGACGGTTTCTGTCGCTCCAAAATTAACATCGCGAACATCTCTGCAAAACTAAAATATATAACTAAGATAAATCGCACACGAAAACAGCCACGAACCTCCATTAATTTATCCTGGACGTTGGATTAATAGCAGTTACAGTTTGTGTTTCAGCAATTTCTGCCGCATTTCTGACCTTCCAATGGTATACTGAATATCATTTGCATCGAAAGATCATTCCTTGTGGAACATGAACAATAGGTCAGCGGGTTTTGCATAATCGTCACTGTATCTTTCAAGTCCGAGAATTGTCGTGCCAATATCAACGTTGCTCGATGATGCTTGAGTTCCCTTTCCATCAGTGAAATATCGTAAGACATGGACATCAGATAGCCACTAATGTGATGAAATTGACGTTAGAGGCCAAAGAACCAACTAGCTACACAGTGTAAAGTTCATCACTTTATACTAAATTTGTAAAAAAAAAAAAAAAGACTAGTTCTTCTTTGCATTAACAGTAATAACCTTGATAAATGTATTCATATTCAGAGCTACTATGATTGATATTGGAATCACATTAAGCCACACAGCTTACTGCATTAGAAACTAGACCAAAAGAAGATTGATGTTCTAGTGTAACTCATCTTGAAAACTGCGTTCCGTTCGGTTCAGTTAGAGAGAGAGAGAGAGAGAGAGAGAGAGAGAGAGAGAGAGAGAGAGAGAGAGAGAGAGAGAGAGAGAGAGAGAGAGAGAGAGAGAGAGAGAGAGAGAGAGAGAGTCTCCACGCCGGGTCCTTTGATAGTAGTTGTGTGGTTTAGTTAAGGTATTGTACCTTCTGTATCCGTGAAAATGATGTTCAGGGTGGCTTTCATTTGATGATGATTCGGAGACAGCACTTCTGTTAACTTTAATTCTGTAGACGTGATCCATGATTGATTCAGCACGTATAAGAATAGGTCAATATTAATTAATTTTTTTAGGATTACATTGGTTTCTTTTTTTATACTAAAATGAGCATTATCAAACTGCGCCTAATTTTAGAACAAAGACAATGTATTTTCAACATACATTTATTAATCTTGTCTCTAGTATTATATTTATTGTGCCAGATCAGCCTCTTGCAAGTGACACGAGTGATGTCTCTTGGTAAGCATCATTATCACCATGTCAAATAACTACAAGAAACTGACAAAGATCTAGCTGTTCTCTTTTGCCTTTAATTTAATTTAAAGCGTGATTCTTTCTGTTGAGATCAACACTAATATTGTATATAATGTCCGACTGTTTGATACCTTTGATGATAGGTAACAATACTTTTGGTAACTTATGGCTCATTTATTTGTTTATTGGGTTTTCTTTTTTCGCAGACGTCACGAATGTGTATGCAAATACCCACAATACAACGCGCGCACACCTTGCGACGTCAGTTTGAGTCCCTGTCAAACCGTTGTAACCATCAGTCATCACGTAAATTCAAGATGAAAATGTCAATCGTCGATAAGGATGTTTAGATTATATTTGAAATTAAGATCCCTATATCGGAGAAGATAATAAAGTTGGAAATTCCCTGGCTTATATCGGAAGACGGAATATTAAAGCTGAACCTTAATAACTTATATTGGTACCAAACAGAAATGCAATTATTGCTGACAGACAATATTGTGATTGGTTTTTGTTTGTTTGTTTGTTTTTAAATTATCTTGTATCTTGTCCCCAAGATTACCATGTTGTACGAGTATTCCCGGACAACGATCTTCAGGATACAATATGAGTGAAAGCAATGTAACTTGACTGCATGTGTATTATGCCAGAACTTATGTATAAATAATTTAACGAAAGCATGTGCTTGTGCCAAAGACAGTTGATATAAATCAGCTTTAATTAGTATGGTCAAATATTGTGTTAGTTGTGAGATCATGGATGGGAAATAATTCTGAATGAAGATAAGGATGTCTCATCTTCAGTGTATTATAATCAAATATGTATCTAATGGGACACGCTTTTGCGTCGGGTGTCAAAAACGAGTAATTTTGAAATGCTTATAGAAATATGAAATTATATACATTTTAACTTTAACAAAAAGCAAATTCCATGAAAATTGAAAATCATTACATGTTCCAGAGGTTGTGTATCGATTTGATTATGCGTCTGTTTATTGATGTATCTATTTATTTATGGAAGAATAACAAAGATGATTGAAATGTTAGTATATAATTTAAGATAATAGGGGCGAAGTCACTCATTCGGTCTCGTGCGGTTGACGTACACAATAGATTGTGGTGTATTAGAATATCCTTACGCACAAAATGATGCGTTCCTTCATACTTATGTGGGAAATACAATGGTTTTGGGTGTCGGTTTGAGTGGCTAGGGTATCAACATAGCGGATATATAAGTGTACATGTTTAGTGAAGTCACGTGGAAACAACGGATTAAATCAAACAACGAGTGACAATATACTGGGAGTATAGTCTCCTGGTATCAGAATAGGTAATGAGTGATCCAACAGAGTACCTGACCCAGCAGTGGAGTTATTGTTGACCTTAATATTCATCACCTTTTTCATCTGCAGTGACTGACATTTCGCAAATTCAGTGATGGAAGAATATCTATAATTAAACAAAGTCTGGAAGTGATTTCGTGTTGTAGAATTTTCACCATCTCTTCGGTCTTCTTCAATTTAGACATATGTATGGTAAAGACATTTTTCCAGTTAACAAAGTGCAGTATAAAGCCAGGTGTCAATGCGAGAAAGCTGCTGAGAAAGCCACTGAAAGCGATTAACTGAGTGGTGTAAAATAGTTGTCATCATCATCATCATCATCATCATCATCATCATCATCATCATCATCATCATCATCATCATCACGCATAACACTATTCAGACATAGATCTAGAAAGAGAAAAGTCGTATAAACACATAAACATATTACATGATAGAACTTTTCTATTCTAACATTTCCGCTCAATGGTTTACGCTATCCATCCTTCCACCCTTGTAGGCACAAATATATTTATCATTAATCTTTAGAGAAATATACTACATATGTCCATACGTTCAGTCTAAAACCACATACATATATACAATTATATACAAACAAATACCCATACACGCATTCCGACATCATACATACATACATACATACATACATACATACATACATACATACATACATACATACATACATACATACATACATACATACATACATACATACATACATACATACATACATACATACATACATACATACATACATACATACATATTCACACACTTTTTAATATTGAATCAATACTTACATCAAAATTTATCATTGTAAAATTTTTATGGCATCCAAAAGCTTCTGAAATTCTACGAACTTCACATGGAATCTACATTTCTAGAGATTGATCCACGGACGATCTTCATTTACAAAGTCATTAATATAGAAGGCTCCTTTTTCAAACCAGTGTTTGTACATTACATTGGAATTTCTAATAACGATATTCGGATTCATTCATATTAATGTTTCAAGGAATTCCTTGCTTTTAAAAAAAATTATTACGCAATTTTATATACGCTGAAAATACATCTATTCAAAACTTGTTCACGCATTTATTATCTCTTTTTAAAAACGAATATCTATCCTAAAAAGGATTTTAAAAAAAATTGGGGGGGGGGCGATGAATTAGAAAGATGTTTATTTTTTCATTTAGGCTCAAGAGTAATGATTCTTTTGACCCATGCTCAAAAGTAATGAGTCATTTGATCCAGACACCTCAAGAGTAATAAATATTTTGATGAAGGATCAAGAGTAATCATTCATTTGATCTAGGCTATCGTAATTGAATCCATGAATATATTGGCATCAGTCATTTTAAAGACACCCTTATACAATTATTTTTTAGCTGTGTCTCTTGCCCTACTCAAAACAAACTTGTATAAACGAGAATCTAGTTCTTGGAGAACACTGTGCGGGGATATGGTAAACTCATTAGTAATTGAGTAAGTTTTGATAATGCCAAATTCATCATAACAATAAGTTTGCCCCAAAGATGTTCGTTATATATTTTACCACTGCAATAGTATCCTTTTATTTCCGTGATTTCGTTATCATAATTTAATTAATCATATTGTTTAGCGCTTTTCAAAATGTTATTTAAGTTAAATAAATTCAGATGAATCCAAGTATAGATGGTGTTCTGAGTAGTATTTAAGATTATTAACTCTTCTACTTCCAGCCCAGATTGCTTTTTTCTAAATATTTAGATATGATACTAATATTCACGCACTCTAGATTCCTCCGACAGAAATCAAGCCACATAAAAGAAAGTTTATACAGGAAATTACACACCAGACAGTGGAGATTGCTCTCCCTGTAATGTAAATGTTTACATTGATCTTTCTACGTATTATTGTTTTATTTAGCCATCCTCTCATAGTAGAGATCAGCCAATCAAAATAGTAACTTTCCCCGTTGACGCTGAAACTTGGTTGGGTGTGTCTTTGGCAAACACCAAGATAGCTAGGTGTTTGTTCCGTGCTAGTAAGTTAGCATTTTGCTTAATGAGCTGTTTACAATCTTTGCACCTCCTCGTGGGTCATGTGTTTATACATTTAGAGACATACCACTACCCGGTTGAGATTCATGAAAAAGAAAACAATTTCCTAAGCCGATACAGCCGGATATAGTAATATGCTACACAATTCCAGAGGAAATAAAATCCAGGCGGGAAACTTGATGGACAATGATGAATATATCATCACCCAATAAATTTTATTTCATTACAAAGTCGAATGGGATTTATTCGAATGCTTTTATGTTTTGTGATCAATAATTAACAACAAACAACGAAGTTCAACCAAATTAATAAATCGTAATATTTCAGAGCGATTCTTTCTCTTCAAATCAAATTTGTCACATGTATTTTCAAACATGATTTATTATCCTCATTATGCATAGTAATTGAATGAAGTATATCAAAGGAATTCAGATTTTGTGAATAATAATGTTGGCAAGAATTATGGAATTCGACCACTTTAATCGATTCCATTTATTTTACAGGCAAAAGATATAACGAAATCGAAAGATACAATTTGAGCAAGTGTATGTGTGCGTGCATGTGTATTTATGTTTAATTATTATGTAGATAAATATATTATCCAGTCGTGACAATTACAAGATGTAACTTGGATGAAATTTCACAAAATTGTCACGAATTACACTTTTAAAAAATCTATTTCGGGATGTTGTACATGAGAAGTATCATTTGAAACTGTAAATTAATATAAATTGATACTTAAGGCTCTTATGTGCATCCCAACAGTCCTTATATGCTACTGTACAACCGTCGGCAAAACATTCGTCTGCATCTCTTGGTAATGGCATATAATTAGGGAATGATCATATAAATTCAACGCTAGCGCAAGTTCCGATAGCCCTTCCTACATCTTGGCAAATCGAGCTGAGATTTCTGTACTTCGGGTCTGTGAATTTCTTTCACCACAAGACACCGCATCCAATCAAAATTAAGCTTGTCAAATTTGAACACTGGTCCTACGTGATCGAGACAAGAGGAGCACACAACTTGACTGAGAAATAAGTAATTTTCCAGTGCCGGTCTGCATTTTCACAAATGTCTTTCACTTAAATATTCCTTCGCTCTTGTACATAGTCATACATATATGTTAAACTTACATATTATCCTTTTTATGTCAATTGCCACCACCGTTTTTGGCCGATGTACAATACACCACGCTATTGATTAGTTGACATTACATACTAAGGGAGGTAACATGAAATCCAATCAATGTCGCAAAGATAAAGCACCAATATAGCTGTTCGATCCGTCCAGGTGTAAATAGGGTTATCTGAACCTTGGCTAGCGAAGAAAACTGACTTTCGTTTGCAAATTAAATCTGTATTAACTGGGAGAGCAAATTGTTAAACTTGAGAGACTCATTGCTTTAAATATAAATAGGCTAACTTAAATAATAATGTTAAATTACAGAATCCTAGACATATATACTATCTGTTTCAGTCTATTTTGTTGCATTTTGTAGCACGCTGTCAGTTTATATTCTACAACATGCGCACCTGTGTTATACAATCAGTAACATCATGGAAAAACTGGTTACCTGCTAAGTCAAGGTAATGGAATTTAAAGAGCTGATGGGTAAGGTTGACCCCTCTCTATACCTCGTCTTATCATATTCCTTAATCGTCAACGAAGGTTTTTGATAACCAAGGGTTGCTGTTGTTCATACTGGAACTTAAATAGTATTGCCAAATCAGAGATAATCACGCATACCCTCTTTGCTAAGCACGGAATATTAAATGATTATCTTTTTAAATAAAAAGACTGCTAAAATGAGCGGGCATTAATTTTGAGCGTGTGAATATTTCATGAAATGTTTAAAGTTATAGCAGTTTGAATTGGTACACAATATATACCGTATTATTTATCTAGGGACAATAGGCTTCAAAGTAAGACGAGCGTATCTTCCATCACGTAATGCCACACATCGTATCCAGCGACAGTATTAATTGGTTCCATACAAGTACATGTTTATATTATGACTGTGGCGATCGGTTCATTTTCGAATAAAATATTAGAACCAGATAGAAGACGTTATTGTTGACTACGTTGAATCCTCGACCGAATAATTAATATTTGTCCCTTTTAGACACAAACTGATTATAATTAGATCTCCATTGTCATAACTGAAGATACTCTTCAGCAATACTGCTCAGTCTCCAAAATACGAAAATATAAGACTTGACTGAAAGGCTAATACAATTAGCGATTATTTTAATAAAATAGGTCGCGAGAACATGATCGCTAATCGGTCGCTGTCAGATCTTCTCACAGACTACTAGTGGATATCTGATTTTAATCAGATTGTTATAGATCAATCCAATCACGTCTTGTGTGTGTATGTGTGTGTGTGTGTGTGTGTGTGTGTATGTGTGTGTATAGTTCAAGAGGAAGTCGAGACTCGTCGTCGAGTCTCTACCATGTACTACGTGCACCTAACAACCAACTTCAAGGAACTACTGGACTCACTTTCACATAATGGAGGCCAGATGGAGATCGCCGCTTTTCGCCTAAGTTATTGTAAAACGAATAACATTGACCCTGATCTACATATGAGTTATGCGATAGTAGATTTCGGTCTATGCTTAATGCACTCGCTAATCATTATCTACGCAGTTGTTGTTAGATTATAGGAATAATATAGTAATTCTACAACTAACACGATCACTGTTCTAATTATTTATTTGTACACACATGTATATTAGTGTAAGAGGAAAATACATATTGATATTTGTACGTGAGCATGGAAAATGTTTTCTTCGACATTTTAAAATTTTATCTTCATTTTTACAAATACAAACACAAAGTAACTAAACAGCATTAATGCCGAAAGAACTGTGCTCAGTGTTCTCTTTATCTTCGTCTCCATTCCAATTTTATCAGAATGGGAACTGACGTTAATAAAGCTCTCATGGCATGGCCATGACACATTTTCTATATCGTCTCTAGGCTGGGAGGCTGTGATGTTGAACCATCAATCTGTCATTCTGTTTCGCTGAATTGGGTTTCTGTGGAGCAGACTTGAGCCTACTTACAGAGATCTGATTTTATCCATGTATTTACACCATTGGGTAAAGCTTTAAGAATCGCCCATCCAGCCCGCCTCCTGGAAGAAGTTGCATGTGCATGCTGCAGGGATTAGTGCATGGAATTAGTAATGTGTATTTATGCAAGGAATATTATGTGTTCCCGTAAAAGTATCTTCTGTTAGTAGGATGTGACTGACAGCTTTCTGTGTTAAACTTCTTTTCCTTAACATCTCAAGATTTAAACTTGCGTATAAAATACTGTGCCTCTGTGTCTGCCACCGTCTTTAATGTATTCAAGCTACCTAATTTAATTTAAGTTGAAGTGACAATAGACGAGTGAAACACCTTGTAACCTTATTAAAACTGGTGCAGTCTGGATTTTGCACTTTCTAGCAGGGGCTTCCGTCCTCTCCGAGATCATGGAAAGACCAGCTCAGCTGGTCCGCAGCTTCATCAGCGACATTTATTGTCGACCGATATTGGTTTTCTTTCTTTTGTGACTGGCAACCAATTTATTTTATATGGCTTCTAATTCAAGCTCTTATTTAAAAAAAATCATTCGACATTCGATAATCATTCAAAGCCAGTTCAGTGCGTGTACAATCCACGTTAACAATGACTATAACGGAAAAGGCATCGTCGTAATACTTTATAAGTAGCAGAAAACTTAAAAGTGTAGCTGACGTTCGTGATATTCGCTTTGACAGTTCGGAGTTGAAGAGGCAGTAAGATAGTCGGACAGACATTTTTATTTTCTTATTCTCTTCAAAGGAAAATATATATTTATCTTAAAGATTTAGAATCTTTTGTATTTATCACCTGTTATTTCCATTCTAATAATACAGCTTACTGTTATATTAAAATAATCCAAATAAGTTTCGAAAGACAAGAAATTCATGAAAAAAATTTGTTTTAAGTGTGAGGCAGTTATATAACATTTGTAACAAAATTAATCTCAACATCCTCAGGGGTTATTAATTAAATTAATCTCAACATCCTCGGGGTTATTATTACACGTACGTTTTTCTTTTTAAAACCAATGACAATTTTAAGATGGCAGTGGAGTGTGTGTGTGAGTGTGAATTAATTTTTAACGTATCTTTAACATTTTTTCAGTCATATCGCTACGATGTCTGCAGTGTGACAGTTTATAGTTATGTCTAGCACTGGGACATCATGCCGCAGACATGTGGCATGATGTCTCACCCAGTCACATTATCCGGACACCAGACCAACCGGTCCTAACACTAACCTCTTAATGCTGAGCGCCAATCGAGGCAGCCGTTAGTACCATTTTTGCAAGTCTTTGGTATGACTCGGCCAGGAGTCGAACCCACGACCTCCAGCAACCGAGGCGGATGCTCAAACCACTAGACAATAGGAGCGTTGCGAATTTGGTCTATTTTTTAAAAAAATTTATAAGAACTTCCAAATTTTAGGATGGTAGTGGAAGTGGTGCGTGTGTGTACGTGTGTGAGTGTGTAGTTTAATGTCACAAAATTAAGCAAACGTAACAGTACAACAAACCCATCATTTTCTGGAATAATGATACTAGTTGTATGGGTCACATGGGGTGGGTACGAGAACATACATTAGCCCATACATAGCATGTGGGGGTCACTTGGGGGCAAGCTAAAAAGCCTATGTTCCATGGCCAAAAGACTTGCATTTAGGAATCCCTAGAGGATACAAGTGAAATCATTTTAAAATGGTCCATATATTTAAGAATGAACACTATGTATATAAAAGGTTTAGAGAGACAAATTTTTTTATGGGAACAATCGGAATCGGTAATGTTGGAATGGTAAAGGAGAAAGGACTAAAGTTTTATCTGGACAATGACAATGGCAATGTTAAAATGTATGTAATCAATCCAACACGCACTACTTATACTATCCAGTAGCCACTATTTAATTTAAACACACTATCCGAAAAAACGAGGCTACGAAATGTCTGAAATCCAAATTCCTTGTGTGTTTGTAGCACTGAATAACATGTAATGCTCTTTTTCAAAGTCAACAGAAAAGTCGTGGTTTATACTTAAATTTAGATTTAATCGGCTTCTGTAAGAATTAACAAGTTTTAAGATACATAAAGTTAATTTGAACTGTAATTTAGTATTTAAATGAAGAACTTTCAATTTCTTTACTTCTATATTTCATCTATAATACATTTTCATAAGTTATAGATATATATCCATATATCTAACAATTAGTTCCTGGCCTCTGAGATTTGTTTGCCAAACAAGTTGTATAAAGGTAAAGAAGTTTTCTTGACACTTTGATACATTGCAGTTAAACTTCTTCAGTTGGGTTATCTTTGGTGATGTTTTCTCACCAAATAGTGTAACAATCCTGACTACCTGTCAATATATATATATATATATATATATATATATATATATATATATATATATATATATATATATATATATATATATATATATATATATATATATATATAAACAAATATATAAATATATATAAATATATATATATATATATATATATATATATATATATATATATATATATATATATATATAGTGCATTTGCACATATCAATAATGTTTGGGATAATATATAATCCCTTTTATTGTTTACATTCCCTCCATGTTGGAACGTTGTACCTGTTTGCAAGGCAAATAATAGTAACTGTAGTAGGTTTTTGATATATGACCCATGTACAAAAGAAAAGTAATTTGATACAATATGTACATCATATATGATTTATTTTCTAGTGAAAAATTTTTGAAGCCCAGTGACAGTGTGTATAAGACTGTAAACTATCTTCATTTACCTTCTATTGTGAGAAGTAAATAGGCAATTGTATCCATTTTTCTCCAGGATTAGACTAATATTCATGCAAATTCATAATTTTTGGTCACCAGTGTGATGAAACTGTTCATCATCAATGTTGAAGATATATATATATATATATATATATATATATATATATATATATATATATATATATATATATATATATATATATATATATATATATATAATTTATTGTGACATAATTGTTATTTTTATCGTTTGAAATCGGGCGCCATTTTTACTACTGTGTGTAGTGGTCGTTCGGCTTTCAACTAGGAAGCGCTAAAGTTAATCTTTACGAATTCTTTCATATATAGTCATTTCGTGAAAATTGTGACATGAATTGCACAAGTGTGTTCCCAAAACCTATAAATAGGGCGAGATCCGCCGTTTTGGCAGTTGTGGTTCTACTGGACTCCGGTAAAGGTTTCAAGACCAAGCAAACCGAACGAAAGTCTCTTGTAATAATTTCAGGCATCAATACAATAACAAAGTAGACTAGTCACTACCAACTCATTAAATTTAGTCTTCATAATGACTATAATGTTTCTCTTATGTTGTTTCAACGTTTATTTCCTAGTTATATCAGATAAAAGTTCCCATAGAAGGATTTATATGGTGACACTGTCGCTATGTCATTAGCTACTATGTCGTAGCCTCAACTTGGTTTGTTGTGTTTGAGGCTACGAACTGATCCCACATCATTTAATGGAGCAAAAAAAAATCCTCACTAAAGTCAGAAACACAAATAGTTTAGAAATCTACTTCATAAGTATAATCATCTTGTCAAAGAAGTTTGGCTTTTTGAATTTATTAAGCCCTTACACGATAAAATAAATTGGCATAGTTACGTTAACCTCACAGTGTCCACCATGACAGAGAACGTGAGACTCTCGCCGTGACCCCCTTTTCTACAAAAGGCTTGCCAGACTATATATGGATATTTTACGCTATGGTATTAGTTGTTGAATGGCATAACTTACGGAGATGGAGAATGGATATTTGCAAAAATTGCGAAATACAGGAATTTCAAAGTCACCGGTAAACCGTATTTACTTCTAATGCGCATAATTTTTGACTGAAACCGCGTCATATTTTTACTACGATCTGTTTAAGTTTTCATATAAGGCCTTAACGTCCTTATATGGCACACAAACAAACGAAGCTGAGTATGGAATTAGACATTATTTTGAACTAATATGGCAGACGTTCAAAACGAAAATATCGGATAAGAAAGGTAAACGAAATTTACTACTATTTCTTACAATGATTTGCGATAATTCCAGTATTAAATAAGAGCACTTCTCAGTTTATTTCATTGTATTCAAAGAACATGTTCAAAAGTTTTTACATTAGGCTGAAAAAAAAAGACCCGGATGTGAATCACACCCGGCTGCTCCATTGACAAACATAAATAATGTTAATACCCAGTCCACGAGGTCTGCTATCCATTGGCATTTAATATTCCGATTGGGATTATCGAATTTCCTATTCAATTACATGCATGACTTTGGACTCACTAATTCCAATCCATTTTGTAGTGGTTGCATCATTTAGATGTCGAACTAAGAATATACTCGACACAACGACACATTTTGTCGCTATAAAACGACTCACTTTTTCGCATTCAACCCACACGACACACTTTTGACACCCGATTCCAGACTGTGTTGCTCGAAACGACAGACTGTGTCTCAGTCAATATATGCGACACACTATTAACTGTTCCTCTGACATATTTTCTTTTCGACTATAAAACACAAACCCGGGTTTGGTTCCGACCTTTGATTATGACATATGAGCAAATTTGGAGAAATATTAACTTATTTTGCTCTGCAAGATTAGTTTGGGAATTGGGATCATCTGTGTTATATATTATATGAATTAGACCAAAAGGGAATATATATGTTGATCTTCATATACAATTTACCACTGAGACTATTGTTGTTATTTCAACATGGTTTAACATCTGTTCTGCACATATGCCAATAGTACATTTCACCGTTTTGAGCAATAACTTTTCTGAGAAAATACACAAAAGTCTGGAAGTTATATAATAAACCGTGTTGACTATTTACATTTGTTTTGTTTTGTGCATTTATCATCTAAATAAGAACTTTTATGGTGAACACATTTCTTGACACTACAATACACTGGAGAGATCTAACAACTGGAAAAAGGCGTGAGCTGTCCATCTATTCCATTTATCTGACCTTAACCCTTGACAGGTTACAATATTGCCTCTTTCTTACTATCTCTTGTGTGGTCGGTGAATGAGAATTTGCACTTCACATAACACAATTTTACTGATATATATTGCGTGGTTATTTGATGAGTGTAATTTTCTCCTTTTTCATACCTATTCTATTCTGTAAATGTATTTGATGTCTGAAAACATACATTTCGCTTCAAATGTCACAATTGCTAAGACTGAAACTCTCAATCTGATGACCTTCGTCGTGTGAATATAATTTTCTTCCAGAGAGCTAACCAAACTTTAATAGTTTAGTATGTTTTTCAAGGTACACAACTCAATAAGGTAATGAAAAGTCTTACAACATCTTGTCTCCCCTGATCAATCCAGTCCTAAGGGCTGGAGTTAACATATCTGTAAAAAAAATTGCATGCGACAAAGTCATTTCTGCCTTAGATTGCACAAGATTGTATATTGCAAGAATAAGAATTCTCTCAATAGTATTTCCCATATCCACACGTTCATAAAGCAATGACAAACTAAACTGGAGTCAAGACAAACAGATACAGAAAGTTGGTGATATAGTTTCATGATAATTTTTCTGTTGATGGCACATAATATTCATTATAACAAATGTGTATACTTGTATTATTAAATGATTTTACCAGCAACTAAAACAAATGTATATATGTGTTTTGTTGTATGATTCTACCAAAACCAAGATCAAAATACAAATTTAATTTTGTTTTAGGATTTTAAAAATGCCATTCAACATTTCTGTAAACTTTTCACAAACATTTGAAAAAATGCTTGGTCAGTCTTAAAATTCATGTGATGCCAAATAATATTTAATATTTATGCAAGGCAAGAATATGTCAGGGTTGATTTGTAGTGGAAAAGTGCACCAACCTTTATCACACTTAATTGTCTGCTTTAATGGCTGTCTCTTGAGAAGAAAAATATATCATCTGATAAAATGAACCACCTGAATATATTTATAATTATAAATGTATGGCCAGAAATGTTCTATGTCTGTCTGTCTGTTTGTCTCTGACTGTCTATCCAAAATGCGTTTAAAATTCGAATAATCCATAATTGTGGTGTTTATGTAGTGTGCAGACACCTAGCACTTTTTCAACTATGTATATTAACATCTTGTGTATTGAAATTAGATCACGACCACAAAAATGTACTTTTCCCCAAAATCTTTATATCATCATCTCCCATAAAAACATGCTAAGCAACATCTCTTCTGTCAATGCCAAATGACAATGTTCCAAGGAAACAACGAGATTGTAATGATCACATTTGCAAATTTTTAAAATACGTGCAAAAAACGAACACCTGATTTCCTGACAATCTAAACAAAGATCAAAAGAATATAATTCTTTAAAAAACTTAACAAAGTCTTATAATACTGGCTTCCAAAATACACGATAAAAGCATAACTGACTGTCTTTTCGTTGCTTAAATAGTCTTAAAAAGGCTTGTATGCTTTTTAAAATATTGTAGGCTAATCTATTTAAATTATAAGATAGATTTAAATAACAGATGTGAAACCACATAAGAAAACAAACAGTGGTGCTATTTAGAAAAAAAAAGAATCTTGAAAGCATAGTATGACCCTGATGACTCGATATTAAAGCTTCGATTAAAATTGCTGTATCTACAACAGTAGTTCGCACTGTTTTCTACGTGATATTGGGGCCCCGAGTTGGCAGAGTGGTCTAAGGCTCTCAATTTTTCAGATCACTGGCGTCTCACTACTGTCCACATGGGTTCGATTCTCAGACTCGGCCATCATGGGTAAGTGGGAAAGTTTGCCAATAGCTTCCAATGGGTTAATGGATCTTACTGAGGTTTCATGGGTTATCTCTCCTCCATATATACTGGCTTCCATATGTTGTCTATCATCTGTTCAAAACTTGTTTCTAACCCACTACATCAGCAAAGACTTGCAACATTAGAAATCAGTTTTCAATATGATTTGTTACACCCGATAATATTTATCCAGTCACATACGTTAGGATATAAATTTACTACCTTTCGAATCAAGCCGTACTACAAAAGACGAAAATAGTCTTTGTCCGTCTGCCTCATATAATAATTCTTGTCTATTACCTCCCCTTTCCATCACAAGGTATCTCTAGTTTTAAGCTGAGTGATACATGGACAAGGAGGCTTGTATGGTGGGCTGAAAGGGGTGTTTAAGTGATGTGATTGGGTAAGTATAGAAACAATCTACTTAAAATTTGCTTTCTTTGCTTTTTCCTTCAAATACTTTCCCCAGTAGAATTTACTTAAGAGAACAGATAATAGGAAGGGGATGTTGAGCATCTCTCTCTCTCTCTCTCTCTCTCTCTCTCTCTCTCTCTCTCTCTCTCTCTCTCTCTCTCTCTCTCTCTCTCTCTCTCTCTCTCTCTCTCTCTCTCTCTCTCTTTACAAAGAAATATGTCTGGATTTAACTCGAGTATCCTTCCAGAGAAATATTCCCAGATTCACCAAGGAAACCATAACACTTTCTCCTAGTTGATGAGAAATACAGCCTAATGTCACATAATTGCACGTCTATGTAATTCAGAACCCTACCTTGTTACCTACAAAATGTCACTGGCGAATCCAGGGAAGCTAATAGACTGTGATAACTATTAACAGGATCTGATGGACAGGAGCTACCAGAGATAGAGTTTGTCTCTGCGAAGCTAAATCTCTAAGATCAAGTGTTGACTCTGCAAGCAGGCAGTCTCTTCTGCTATGTATCGGATCAAAAACACCGCTAGGCTCGCTGAGATTGCTTCAGTAACATGAGCTGAAATCTTTATGATACAAGACTGATCTTGTGATATTTCAGAGTGCGCTGGTAACCTATTCTTGGTTATAAATCCTGATTGTGTCAGAAGCATTTTCGAGCCATTTATTTTAATTTAAGTCGCTCGAAATCAAAATTTGCTAGCAAATCTATGTCGTTTCATGAAAGATACAGTGTCTGCCATGATGTCTGAAAGTGTTAATACAACTGAGCGGTAGCCTTTAATAGTAACTGGAGCCAATCCTTTATCCTCTAAAACGAAGAGAAAAGGCTGGCGAGTTGGGCAATTCAGGCACTCAGAGGAACGATGCTATTAATTGGCACCATTCCTTGAACACCTTCAGATGTGGATGGGCTATTTGTGATATTCTCTCCACAGAAGGCTTGTTTCTTCCACAAGGCTATCTGGGTAAGAGTCATGAGTGAAGAATAAGACGTTCCGAACAGGGGTGGAACACTTACGACCGTGATTGTTTAAGAAGATTCTACTTGGCTGGAATATTCCTGGGTGGATCTATGGCTAAATTTAATAGATTTGTTACCCAGGACACTTGTTGTATGAAGGAAGGGAGGTTTCGGAACCACTTTGCAATTCTGATAATATAATGTCTCGACTGTTTTCGATATAGAGACACAGGAGGTTAGGCAAAGACCGTTAACCCTTCAATCTTATCGAAAATTGCTGCGTTTCTAGGCTCGTACAAAGTAACAAAGAAAAGAGCAAAGCCAAAAAGATTTGTAAAAATTTAGCAAAAATAATTTATTTCCATAGAAAACAAGGAAACATATGAAAAAGGACTTACGGTTTGTGAATATAATACAAAATCCAAAAATTAATCCTAGATTGAATAATAAAAAGTCATATCACTAAAATGTTCTAAATGAATCAAAGTTCGAATCCCGATGAAGTTCCAATATGGAAGGCGATGATTTCTATAACCAGCTCTTTGTAGTCGTGTCAACAGTTCCTTAATGAATTTTATGTATTTGTCCAAGAATTCTGATAAACACAGGTATTTTCCTGGGTGAATAAATTATTTTAAAAAATTTAAACTCATCTGGTCACAACACAAAAATACCTCTAAGCTCCAAAGATATCAATTTACGACTGACTAAAAAGACTAAAAACGTTAGTTTTAAGTGCAATTTTAAATCACGTGACGGGGTCACGTGGTCACTTTGTTCGAACAACGCAGCACGTAGGCTTTTTACAGGTTCCATTGTACTAAACGAATCTTACTATAAGATTCAATAGAAAATGTTGTTTACAGCAAAGCTGATGCAAGCCAAGAATGACCTTGATTAAAACCAATGATTTTTACTCTGTGTTTACGAATTCTGAATCAAGGTCAGGAACTAGGTCAGCTAAAAATGCAATGTAGCAATAGTGATTATTTACTAGAAATGAACTGAATTTTCAAAGAAAAGTATCAAATCAAGTGAATAAAATTATCATTATGATAACATGTAATGAAATCAAATTTAAAAGAGAACTAAAAGTAACACACAAGTAATTATATTACATATGCGAAACAAAATACGTAAACGGCTAGCGATTCTTGGTCTGGAACTTAAGGGACAAAGGTGGGCAACTTGTGGTTCCACCTTGTCGCAAACAGGTCTAATGTCGGGAACCACCAAAATGCGCAGATTTAAAGAAAGACTGATGAGAGTTGATACCATTCTGTGCTAATAACTTAGTCCTTTATGGATAGTATATAAGCAAGGTATATGTTGGATTTTTACATTGATGTTGAGTTCTTTGTATCGACAAAGAAACTGCCAAATCAGCACACATTGGTCAGGTGATTTGGTGCCTCATTTTTTGAGGAGGTAGGTCACCATTACCGATTTGTAAAACATGATAAGAACCTTTTTTCTTAAGAGACGATCCTTCCAGAATTGAAAAGCGTTGATAATAGCTTTCATTGTTATTATTTTAATGTGGAGCGTCCGATCTCCTTGCTCCTCTATGTGCCTCCGACTGTAGCAACATTCGGCATCAGGTGAGTACTCCGACTGTTTTTTCTGGCATCAAAACACTCTGCTATTTATGTGTCTTCTCCAGAGAGACCCCAACAGCAGCCAATCCCGGTTGTGCTGTTGACTGAGGAATGATCGTACTGCGGCTGTGATCATAACTTGTTGATCGAGGGGTTGGAGAATTTGAGCCACTTAGCTAACAATTTCATCTGTACGGTGCGTATGAAAAGACGACTGAGCGGAATCAGTTCCGCTGCGCAGTGAACAAGTCGAGGATCAAGAAATCTCACACTGAAATCCGAGTCATGTTAGAAACGGACCCTATTGAAGTCGATGAGAAATTCCCTACTGATGCCTGTTAAGCTCGTGTGCCCGGAAAAATGTCTGTGTAAGGTTCCAGACAATCACTGACTGCGGGAGCAAAAAAAAAAAGGTCCGAGCCTGATGCTGTGTCAGAGTATTTTTCCAGACTGAATTGAACCTTTTAATCCATACACAGGTGGGCATAACTCTGCGCTGGAGGATTGTAGGATTTGATAAAAGAAAATCCTAGGTTATGTTAAAATGAAAGGAGATTGTTCCTGCCTTGGAGCTGAATTTAATTTACTACATGATTTTGAAAAATGTTGTGCAAATACAATGTCGTCGTAGAAGATAAAATCGACAGTAACAGGGGGACCATGCAATCCATAATCTTGGTATAAGCCCAAGGACTGGTACTGAGACCGAAGGTTAGAACTTTGAACAGATAGACTTCATCCCAGTAAGCTGAGAGATTGGACCGTGAAAATATGCGTCGTTCAGATCGAGATTGACAACATACTCGTCTTTTCTGATGCAGAGGTAAAGTGACCTCGTATTCTTCATCTTGAATCTAGGTGGTAGAATGATTTGGCACGACTCTGGTCGATGACTGATCTCAAGGTCTCATTCTCCTTCTGAATGAGGAAAATCCTTGAAATCAACCCTGGATACCGTGGTTTTGGCACAATATCCACAGCCTCTTTGACGATAAGTGACCATATCTCCTGTTACTAAAGACCATATATCATCTGACGATAGATGTGAAAGAATTGTAGAAGAAGAAAGAAGAAGGAGAAAGGGTGAGATAAACGAATTTCGAAGCCCTTCTTAAACGACTTTGATCACCCAATCGTTCTGAAGGAAAATGGTGATCCAGTGAGAGTGAAAATGATGAAGAAGGCTGCCCATCGGTAGGATGGCTATGGGCCTTAGAGTTAACATTACAACGGTTGGCATTGGGAGACTTAAAGGCGGAGAAACTCTGTTTCTTTCCTCCACTGTTATTTTGTCTTCTAGACTGATTAGATCTTTTCTGGTATTGAGACTTTAAGGCAAATGCAATAAATGCAAAAGAGGAAACAAAAACTGTTAGACGATAATTATCCTACCACAGGAACAATGAAGCGTGATACAATTAACCAAAGCAGTGCTCACCAAGCAGAACACAAATAAATACAATTTCCAGAAATGTCAAAGATAAGACTAAGCTATAACAAGGAATGTGGAGACTAACACTTGATCAAAAAAAGATAGATGGAATACCAACTATTGTTTTTAACCTGAGAATGAAGGTAATTTTCAAAGTTATATGCTGTACACATCTAGCACTTATGTTATTCATGGCGAAGAAGAGATTATTCCATATGGGGTATGTGATGCAGGAGTCTGACCTAGATCTGTTCGTTTCAATTTTAGAACCTTCCAATACTAATTGGTTTATGCAGTCGAATATATTAGATGGAGGAAAGAAAAGCAATGCAATAGAAGCAGCATTTATTATTTCTATTAAAATACCCAATTTTCACCAGACGTTAAAGACATAATACATATATACTTTGAAAGTCATACAATTGTAAATGTTTGCCATTTTTTTCTCTGAAATATTAATGTCAGTAAATTATTTATTTTTATGTGCATTTTCAGATACTGGTGCAAGAATACAATTTTCACTGTGAGTGCAGTTATTTGTATGTCCCTAAAAATAAAGTCCCTAAAAATAAACCCTACAAGAGTCATAGTCATCAGAGAGTGCTGGCTCTGCAGGTTTATTCTTACTTTTTGAAATGGTACTTCATCCAAAGTTTCATCCTATTATCAGAGTCTTGATTTGAAAAATCAGTATCAGGACTCTTACATTAATCAAAGTTTGGATTTGAGCCATCAGAATCAGGATTGTCAGCATAATCAGAGTCTAGATCTGACCATTAGAATCAGGACTCAGCTTAATAAAAGTCTGGATTTGATCATCAGAATAAGGATTGTAAATATAAACAGCCTGGATTTCGCCCTCGTAATAAGGATTGTCTGCATAATCATAAAATCATATTTATATTTAAAATTAACAAAATAAAAACGATACAAAAATAAGAAAAATGCAAACAGAGGATCCACGAGTAATGTAATGCAACAAGGTTGTAACTGAGGATACTACGCGAAAGAAAAGAATTTAATTTGTCATTTTGCATATAACATTTTATTGCATGGTTTGTTTTGAAAGGTACTTTTAACACATTTTTTAAGAGAATTCACAGAACTATATTATATTGGACAATAAAGTCATTAAGTTGGTACAAACCAGGAGAAAGTCTTATATTTGGAGAAAAAGAGTTAATAGAAACAGAAATAAAAGGGAAAATGTAAGTACAGAACGATTAGGGAACTATTGCCTACGTTGCCATGTAGTTTTATACATATTCCATAAGGAAAACAGTGATTATAAAAGGCTGAATGTAAGATCTTAACATAAGCATAAATAATAATAGGAGGCGAAGGTGAAACATAAGTATGCTTATTAAGTATGACAAATATAATATTGATTCCGAAATCTGATTTCACAATTTTAGCATATTTCAACGCCAAATTAGTTAGGATTTTTCAATATTCAATAGTCACAGCTTATCAACTTAACATAGTTTCTGATATTTTGCACTGTTCTTACATTTATGAATATACTTGTTTCAGCAGCAGCAATACCAACGAAACATTTAAGATATGATACTAAGAGGGCAATTTCTAAAGTTATTTATTTGTTAGGATGTAAAAAAATGAATTTGTTGGACCATCCCATGCACAAGTATTTAAATTCTTGAACGAATATACACTTGACATAAACAACTGTGACAATCCATCGCTGTAATCTGATGTCTCCAAACAATTACAAAATTTTTCATTTAAGGCAAGATACATTCTTAATTCGGAATAGAACCGCTGTTAAAACGTCTGGATATCATCTGTCCCCTGTTTGCGTGCCTCAGAAATTCACGTTCAAGCACAACTTGGGATGAGTCCACTGCAAAGTATTTATGCCGACAAGGCTTTTGGTCACTTTTATTTATCAGGGTATAAAATGTTTTCCTGCTGATGTGCATTCAGTAAAAATTGTCTCATAAGTTTTAAATTTTAACATTATTTATGAACAGTGTAAATCAAAACAATTAAATTTAATGTCACTATTTTATTTATTATTCGTAACCAACTTATAAAAATATAAATAAATTACTATGCAATATAAACTTGTATATTCTCTCTATGGGCTTCTTTTGAAATCATTTATGTATCAAAATAATTAGTAAAACATAATTGAAAGTTTTATGATGTTAAAAACCCTGCATTGCCAATAAACAAAACAGAAGACAGATTTAGAATTAAAATGTTTGCATTTTGTTTTCTTAATAGTCAAACTAACATTGTAATTTATACAAATTTGGTAGGTGAGAATGAAATATTGTTTTTCAAATATGAAATAAACTAAAACCGATCTATTGAAAAATTTATGCAAAATACTATCCAAATAATTTATATACTTCCTGAAAAATTTATGCAAAATACTATCCAAATAATTTATATACTTCCAATCCAGAATTTTATAATTACCAGTAAATGCTGGCACTACTGCCATCATCCCAATGATAATACACACGAATGGAATCTATGCAAGAACTGAATGTTATAAAATTAATTTTACATCAATTATTTTGTCATTTCTCATTATTTCGCAGATGTGGTCTTCACACGAACTTCCTTAAAAAATATCTGCACGTGCAATATTTATAGGTTACTGCATTTGTATGGGAAAATATGAACGAGTTTTCGGATGGATATGCTGCATGACATTGGGAGTGCAGTATATCCTTCCGACAAAACGAAGTCCATATTTTCCTTTTTATTTTATGCTCATTTTCTTATTCTTCCTAAATCTTGAATATATAAACAAAAATACACGACAAACAAAAAACAAAAAAGAAACAAAAAACAAAGCAATTAAATGTATGACGTATTCTAAACTAAATACATAAGCGTTGATGGATCATTACCCAACATTAATAATGGGCGCATAACTCCGCCCCCCCCAAAAAAATTTGAAGTTGTTCGCGCGCTAGACGTAAGTTTCGAAAGAAAATGACCTTTTGTCTACTTAAAATGGAAATTTGGAGTAATAGTGTTAATGAATGCCCATTGCAACAACTTTTACATTTTATCTGGAATGAATACGTTTTGGTATTTTTGTCGATTCAACGCAATCTTTTGATTATGGTCTGGATTTATCAAAATGAAGTGACTTGCATCGAATTCCAGCAGCGTCTGCCAATTTAATAGTTTTAAAGTGTGTTGACATCGGCATGAATATTTATTTTCTGTCATTGAATGATTCAGATCATAATGTGGGAAAATTATGAAGCCTTCCATTGCAAAGATGATGTGGAATTTAATGTTTGTTTCATTTTGAGTGCAGCAAGGAGGATGTAACTGCACTTGGAATATAATCGAAATTACAGTACAATTTCAAAGTGTGTAATCAACCTTGAGAACCCATGACATATATTTACATGACATAATTCAGATTTACAGACCTAAGAAAGTATATTTTTGAGGATATTCAGGATGGAAAATTGTAAGCATATTTTTTGCCATTTTTATTACCAGCTAAAGAAGACTGTTTATGTGTATAACTTGCGTGTTATTGAGATGGCCCTGTATAGCGTCTATATCGAGCTAAATCTGAAACATTGTATCAAAAAGGTAAACACGGAAATGTGCCAAAGCAATTTGTATATGTCAGTCTATGAAACATTTGCTGGTATGTGGCAGTACATGAAATATCTGCTTTAGGTCATTCATAAAAAATTGTTTACATTAGAAAATTGTTCCTTTGAATTGATCGCGCGGGGTGCAGAGTCGGGGAATATTGAATGATTCTGATAATGTTAACGGAGAAAAGAAATTGAGTATATAATAAAGGTGATTTATACTATGCCATGTGCTATAGAATATGGGTATCGCCTTCTTCCTGAGCTATGACACTCCATAAATGCTTAAAGAAGTCTTTGAGTTGATACTGCTGCAGACGACAAAGACGACTGACATCTTGTTTGCAATGGCTCGCAATTTTCACGTAAAGGACGAGACGAACATGAAGTCATTCACACACTATAAAACTGTATAAATGAATATGCGATAATACGTATATAGCAATGTACCGTTTATGTTTGCAGGAGGACCTCGTGTCCACAATGGATAATACACGACTTTACTAAATTAAAATAAAGTGAGACAACATGTTTTGCACTGAAACAGTCAAGAATGAATGATAAATGGTACCGATTAACAATGAAAACTGAAAATAATTCTTGTTTTATTTATGCATCAAGGTTTCAAAACCTTGTTTTGTACTTAGTACTTTAATAAGCAATATTTATTATGAATAGACTCAAAAAGCTACAATATTCCAAACCCTATAGATTCAAAAATGTAAGCTGATACTACCTTTGCACTCAGGTAGATATTCTTCAAAAGTAACCATGTGTGTGTGTGTGTGTGTGTGTGTGTGTGTGTGTGTGTGTGTGTGTGTGTTCTTTGCCAAATGGCATAATAATTTAAGTTTCAACTTGCATTAAAACTTTGTAAAAGTTGCGTGTGACATAGCACTAGTTTGATGATCTTGTTTAAGTGAGTCGCTGATAACATCGTAAGTAGAATGGGCCTGCTTAGTTGTGCCTTTAGTTTCATCGTGAAACTTGTCCCGTTTACGCGCCTCTTTGTACTCTTCAGACATAAAGAGTTCCTCCACTTCCTCCAGCGTTTTGTTCTTAGTCTCGGGAAGCACAAAGAAGAGCCAGATGAACCCAAGTAAGCTGATTCCGCAGAAAAGCCAGAATGTACCTATAATAATAATAATAATAATAATAATAATAATAATAATAATAATAATAATAATAATAATAATAATAATAATAATAATAATAATAATAATAATTAGAATAAGTGATTAAATTTGTCCAAGAGTATTATATTTTGGAGCCCTCATACATAAGAATACAGGTAGACAAATAAACATGCACTACATTGGAATGACTTTATTGCAAGTATTAGGAGAGCAGGGGAAAAAAAAGGTCTACGTTTTTGACGACGTAACCCCAGATCGGCCATCTACCTCAACATCGATGACAGTTGGTACCAACTGCAGTGGCATCTAGCAATAACGAGTATTTTCCGGCCTTTAAGTAATTAAAGATAAACTAACCGTCAATTCTATTATTTTATCGCCTCCGTCAATAATTTTTCGGTTCAAGAATATTGAACAAAAAGGACAGTCTAAAATAATATAAAACGCACTTAGACTGAAATTCTAACGATAAATCTACACGTTTCGGACGCGCATTTCTTAGACTTTGGTTGCAGTGCTATCACAATGCTGTGTCTTATTGTTTAAAAGCACAAAACAAAACACCTAAACACCTAAATTTCTGTTTAATTTATTTTTTTTCTAACACACACATACACACACACATATGACGTAAATCAACATAATATTAAATGCTTCTTTAACATAGACTGACTGTGGCTATTGGAAATTAAGTGGGATTAGTTATATTTGATGATGAAATTGCTCTCACAAAACACTTTCACGGTCAAAGAAACGATTATACCTTTGCTAGTACACATTGTCAACCATTTTATTTGGTATCTTTTACAGATATTCCTATAGATATGTTTCTTTATGTGTCAGTTCGTGTATTATTTGATCCTGTTGAATTTGGAGAGAAAAATTCTCTAATTGATACGTCTCCAATTTAACAGAGTTTAATTCCAAATTATGCAGGTGATTTCATGTTGTCAAATATTTTGTCGTGCTTTATTGATAAAACTGCATACTCCTGTGATTTATCTTTTCTGGATTACGATCGTTTCTTCAATCGTGCAATTTGCATCTTGTATTTTCAGTACTCTACTGTATGCAAAGTATTGTAAATAACAGAAATGTAGATTTTTTCCTATCTTTTGTAAGTTTTATATATACATTAATAATACAAACCAGAAGTCACTATGATGTGTGTTTGATTTATAACTGTACATTCTTGTATGGTTTTGTACCGTTTGAAACAACAAGGCACCACATAATACCCACCATTACGTTGATAATTAAATTTACAAGTGCAATTTTTTATTGTTATTATTGTTGCTATTGTTCCAGCGCTTATATTATTATTATTATTATTATTATTATTATTATTATTATTATTATTATTATTATTATTATTATTATTATTATTATTATTATTATTATTATCACCGCAAATAATCCCGGTAATTCTGTCATAATTGCATGAAATACGTAAGTAATAAAAGTTACTATTTCTTCTTCTTCTTCTTCTTCTTCTTCTTCTTCTTCTTCTTCTTCTTCTTATTATTATTATTATTATTATTATTATTATTATTATTATTATTATTATTATTATTATTATTTAATTTTATTATTATTGTCGTTTGTGTTGTTGTTGTTGCAGATTGCTGCGATGACTGTTCTCTGGTGTGATTTTGTGGCTTAGTCAGATGTAAACTGTGTAATTCTTAGGATCAGATTTGATGAACCTTTTGGGAACAGTATAACGCACACGTTGATAGAATTTCAACACCAATACACATGTCCTGAATATTTTGAAACGAAAATTCCAAGGGAACTGGCTCCAACTAAATTGTCAGAATGAAGTCTTGTTATATGTGATTGATGTTTTATATATGTAAAGAAAGAGGACGTACATGTACAATATTTAATATTTCTATTTTGCTTTGTTCATCAATTTAAACTCTGTGTAGTAAATGTTATTTTGTTGCATATAGGTATAAAAGGGTTTAATTAAATATGTTTCATGCATCATTCAACAAATTTTTCATATATATATATATATATATATATATATATATATATATATATATATATATATATATATATATATATATATATATATATATATATATATATATAAGATATTTAATCAAAAAATATATCGATATATGTTGTTTTAATAATATGCATTAAAAATGTCATTACCTTTTTATGAGTCTCTTGAAAAAATTGGAAACAATGTTAAAAAATAAGAGCAAATTTCTGTTTGTTTTCATGTCATATATTTATGCTATGTCCAAAACACATTTTCTTAATTGAATAAGTATACTTGTCTGAATTTGCTGATAGAAAAGGTATTGCAAAAACAGCTGTCTCTAAAGATGACGGCTAGCCTTAAAATGATACACATTTTACAAACAACAGGGAAGTACATGTAAAATAACTTTATTGTCTGCATATGTATGTTGAATTTTAGAATAATACAATCTTCTTAGATTGTATTTACTGCACAAGAGAATTTTGAAAATTGACTAAAACACCAATAATAAATACAAACTGAGAAAACACAGGCTGAATACTGAGTGAGATTTCTGTAACAGTCTAAATTTCTTAATTCTCTCAATGGACCGTTCAACATGTATCCTCTGCTTGGCAATATCTTTAGTTAGTGCAGACAGCATATATATATATATATATATATATATATATATATATATATATATATACAGATATATATAAATATATATATATATATATATATATATATATATATATATATATATATATATATATATATATATATATATATATATATATATATATATATATATATATATATATATATATGTATATATGTATGTATGTATGTATGTATGTATGTATGTATGTATGTATGTATGTATGTATGTATGTATGTGTGTGTGTGTGTGTGTGTGTGTATCCTTCGTCACATTTGTTTATGGTAGAATCACGTCGACTGTAATGATGTACCCATCATATACACCTTTCTCCCTGTCGGGCTTTGGAAAACCGTGTCCAAATTCAATGAACAAAACACCAGTATCTGGTAAATCGAATCGGTTCTACATGAGCCATAGAAACAATACTTAGTGGTAACCATATTAAATAATTAATTTTCCAGATGAATATATAGTTTGTTTATATATTTCAAAATACTGCTAGCGTTCGTGTTACTACGCGTTGCTAGCGGCTTTGTCCGAAAACAATATGGCCGCAGTCGGGGCAAGGACATCATGGGTTTATTTTTAGCACAAATCTGTATTAAGTGCAAGCGCCATTCGGTACATTCGCTTTCTTCATGTATAATTATATTATATCAACCAATTTCCACAGGTAATTTATGGTCTGACGCTATGAATTTCAAAATAAGTAAGTATAATTTTTAGTTAAATATTATTCCAACTGGATACTTGTTTTTATACATTTTTAATTTTTTGGGGGATAATATGCTTAAAACAGATAACAAGCTTTGTTTGTGTTGAGATAGGAAGGTTTTAACATAATTCATATTACCTTAATTCTTGCAAAAAAATTACAAGAAAATCTCTTACAGGTTTCAATTACACATTTACAAATAAACAGTAGCTTATTTTCGATGAAATCAAAAGAACCATAACAAATATTTATTATGCATAATAATTTTGTAATAAGAACAACAATAAACATTGAAAATTGCTATAAATAATATAAAGTTATAATAATGCTGCGCAGACAATTCTATGTAGGAATAAATACAATAGTCTGTGGCTGGTGTAAAGACATTGGTAGTCATTGTCCCTAAAAAAAACACTACTGTCCCTCACATTTTTCCCGTGTACAAGAACCCTTCTGAAACATTTACGGCAATTTTATTATGGGATGGGATTTAAATCTGAGGTTCGTTAGCCTGAAGAGTTTTATAAATTGTCTACATTAGGTATTAATTTAAAGTTTATTGTAATTGTTTTTAATAAGGAAGGAAATTTATCTTAGCAGAATTTGTACGTATAACAGGAAAATGATTCCTATCCTTCAGCTTCACTTGAAACTTCCTTTTTTTTTCTAAATCAAAGAATACTCACCATATTTGGTAATTGTTTCTGTCAGAGTCAGGAAGGTCAGAGATACAATCAAGTTGAAAACCCAGTTGGTCACAGTGGCTAATGACACACAGGTGCTCCTGGCCCAAAGTGGATAAATTTCGGAATTAATTGTCCATGGCATTGGTCCTAAACCTGCAAAATGGCAAATTAAAGTTAATTACTCCATTACAATGCCCAGTTCCGTTCGTTAGAGCATTAATTTTTGCGCAGAGAATTATTTTATAAGAAAAGAATCCAAATGTCACTTACTACTAGAACACAATTAATGTAAGATAGAAGATTGCTGCGTTTTTAAATATCTTTATTTCAGTGATATGTGAAAACTTCTCTTTCATTTTTGTGGAGGGGGTATCGTGTACTGATTTAAACAAATAAGGATTTAAGAAACTCTTTAAACATTTGGTTGTGTAGCACTTGCTCCTCCGAAGATATGCAGTGCATGCAATATACAAAATCTAGGTCAGAATGGGAAAAGGCCATTAAATTAAAATCTTTCCCCATATCACAGCAACGTGGTCTTCGTAAATCTTGTATCATCCATATGTTTTAATATACCTTATACTGATTTTGATTTTTCCTTCTTGACGTTTACATAAATGTCAGAATAAATGTACTTATTAAAGTTATTAATTAAATGTAAGACGTTTAGTAAATTTGATGAAGCTGTTATTACCATTACTCAAAATAGTAACTGATTCAACTGAGTTAATTAAGCAGAGACCATGAGTAGTAGGTGATTATCATATTTCAAAAGTACAGATCAAAAACTATTACCAGACGAGGCATCTCAAATCAAATTCTAAACTTGCTATTAAGGTAAAGCTTTAAGGTAATGACATACCAGAAATATAAATTGCTATAATAATAATAATAATAATAATAATAATAATAATAATAATAATAATAATAATAATAATAATAATAATAATAATAATAATATAATAATAATAATAATAATAATAATAATAATAATAATAATAATAATAATAATAATAATAATAATAATAATAATAAATAATAATAGTATATGACTGACAAAGTAATAATAATACTCTGAATTATTTGGAAAATAATTTCGGTGAAAAGCTAGTAAAATAAACAATACTTTGGACATTTGAACGTCCTTGTTTTTAGCAGTACACAGAGGCAAGCATTTTGAAAAAATACGTAGGAAATGTTTGAGTAAGTAAATTATTTTTCCAAATTGTGAAGTTATCTCCCACCACATTGGTAATCTGGGTTAAACGAATACAAAGCAAATTTTCAACTCTCGTCTGTTAGGTTCACACTTAGATTTCCAATCATTATTTAATTCATTTGACATTGAAACAGACTATTGACGTCAGTATCTAATTGTTACAATACAAGACTGCAAGCAACGGGTAATTCTTTGCAGGAGTATATTTGTCTTATCCGTATAATATTTTGTACTGGTGACAGCTTTCCAATTTCTTAGTTGTGTTACCCTCATTAAATATATTTGTTGACTTTACTGTTGAGTGGAACTTCTTCAATGAACCTTCCCTAGCAGACAGGAAGTAGAGGTCACTTAATATATATATATATAGTATGTACGCTGTATCAATGATATACTACCAGACGTATAAATGTTTCATTAAAAAAAAACGAAATTTGCCGCGTTTCCTTTAAATAAACCATTTATATAACGAGTGGTATATCACTGATACAACGTACATACTATGCATATAATTTGTTTCACATAAAAAATACATATATTTGCCTTTTGAACGAAGTTATATTGACGAGAGGCAACTGTGTATTGACTGGGTGAAAGAACTTACATTCCTGCTGAGTGTGTCCGCTACAAGATGTTATTCTGTCGTTTTGTGTCTATTTAAAATTACCTTTTTAAATTGATAAGTTGATTACTTTCATTTTTGAGTTTCTATTTTTTTTCACATTGATTGCATCAATATAAGTTATACTTATGATTCATATATGAAAGATGGTTTTAGTGAAGAAAGTAGAGCACTAAGCCTACAGACACATTGATTCTTGAATATTGAACCTTCATCAATGCATTGACGTTTAGGTACAAGGAAATTAACGTGGAAAAGAACCTAAACGAAACGACGAACCAACAAAAGGTAATTAAAATATTTTAATTCATTAATTCTCTCTCTCTCTCTCTCTCTCTCTCTCTCTCTCTCTCTCTCTCTCTCTCTCTCTCTCTCTCTCTCTCTCTCTCTCTCTCTCTCTCTCTCTCTCTCTCTCTCTCACATCTCCTCCCCCATTTTGGTTGGTTTGACTTAACATTTTTCATCATTTCTCATAGGTCTAGAGACGCTGTGGCATTACATAAGCTAAAATCCTCTATTCTCGTCTTTTCGTGGATTTTCGCCCTTATATATATATATATATATATATATATATATATATATATATATATATATATATATATATATATATATATATATATATATATATATATATATATATATATATATATATATGTGTGTGTGTGTGTGTGTGTGTGTGTGTGTGTGTGAGAGAGAGAGAGAGAGAGAGAGAGAGAGAGAGAGAGAGAGAGAGAGAGAGAGAGAGAGAGAGAGAGGGGCCATTGGATATTTCAATATTTAATTAACAATAATCGATTTTTAGAACCTTATAATAGGTTTAAGAAAGAACATCAACAAAACCTTAAATACATTACATATGTGTGCCCGTAACCAAGATGTTTACCTTACTGTGTTGACAGTAATTGCAACTTTGTAGCATTGATTATATAAACACTTTAGATAGGTCCCAAGGGAACTGTAAACATACCGTTACGAAGAACGATAATGTAGGTTACTTGGTGCAATTTCAGTTTCAAGATTTTCATCTAGCCCAATTTCTATTTCTCTCTTAGTCCAGATTTCTGCATATTTTGTCCCTTGTGCATGAGAGGATGAGAGGGCGGGAAAAACGAAAAAAAGAAGGGATTGAAATTAAGCTGAACCATATCAAATTCATTTAGAAAACGGGGATATCATTACTTTTTATCGTTTTTTTTTCTTCAAACCTCACTAATGATTAAGGAGAAGAAATTCATCATTAATCTATAGAAATACACCCAACAGCATACAGTTCCGAAAATGTTCATGTATGCATATTATTGCGCCATGGGCAGGTCACAATTTGATATTCAAATAGTAGTGGTATATCAAATTGCTTTATACCAACACTTTTAAAGGCATGTTTTTAAATATATAATCGGTCTAAACCAAGAAGACTAGAAAAAGAAAGCAATGCAATAGTAGAATTATCCTTTACCGCAGACACATTTTCTTTTCAACCTTTACTAAATCTTCTTAGTATCCTTTAATTACTACTATAAGAATGAAATATCCGGAATAGAATCATATATCCTTGATATAATTTGCGTTAAAAAAAATACACAAAGTAATAGATATCGCTATGGCTCATAGATTTGTAATTAACTAAAAATATTTCTCAGTAGCCGCAACAAGTCTATACAGGCTGGTTGAGACACAATGAATCTATAGGTTTAATTCATGTAGAAACAAACAAATAGGGTTTTACAAGCACGACGTTTTCTATGTTTTATTTGTTTGTTTTGTCTATGTTTTGATAATGCCCTTGAAAAACAATCATTAAGAGTCGAAAGCGCTCATGCTAGTTAAATACTAGTTTTGCACTGTACGTCATCAGTTCATTGCACTTATCTCGATCAATCCCTGACACACGTGATCCCTTGCTGGATACAGTGCGTTTGAAAGGGCTATTATTCGCCATATGATTTGTACTCTTTATATATAATTATCATTAAAGTCGAATTTTTATTAAAACAAATTTCCAAGTCCTGTGCTCAGACAATCCATCATTGATATCACCGTGACACAAAGTATGATCGAGTTTATTAGCCGAAATTTTAATTCACGTGTTGGTAATTAATGATTTTACTACTTGAACTTTTCATAGTTTCACAATGACATTCCCTTCTGGGAAAAAAAGTGTGTGATTTAGATTTTGAATATAGATTTAACAATGTACAAAACATATATCCCTACGATGTCTGGAGTGTGGCAGTTCTTAGTGATGTCTAGCACTGGCATCACGCAGCAGACTTGTATCATCATGTTCCACATAGTCACATGATCCTAACACCAGGCCAACCAGACCTAACACTAATCTCTTGATGCTTTTGGGTGGGACAAACATTTAACATAAATAATTCATCAAATATTCTGTAAAAAAATCTTACAATATGCCCATTCAATCCCACAATCAATTCCCAAAGAACATTCGCCACTGAAATTCTAGTCTAATTTGTTTTCGCAGGAGTAAAAACTAAAGCGTTTCTTTGTCAGAGAGAAACGTCACTTGGGCTAATTTTTCAGAATAGGGCAGAATGTTCTCTTTCAGTGTCAGATTCAATTAGGATCCGATCTCCTTGTCCATTTTCTTGAAATGTATAAACCAAGATTGTCATACAATATGATGACAGAAAGAAATGCGTGTACATCTGAACCTGCTGACGCAGCAAATATCGTAGTGATGTACAAAGTATATCAGAAGTTTCGTCTAAAATTATGCTTCTATATAATGCTAATTTTATTTTGTAATATTCTTCTACAATGCAGTCTTTAACTTCAAGCAGGTCCAAGCCAGTTATTAACGGATTATGAGCCATACTATCATTTTTATGCTGTCCTGGATTTAATTTCCTGACCAGTCCGGCTGCCGTAGTCTATACTTAGGCTAGACTTTACTCACGTTGCCGAACAAAAGTTAACATAAAGAACAAGTCAAATGACCTTAAAAGCGTTCTTATTTTTGTCAAACATGGTATGTTGTTGTGCATATTTGATGGTTGGTTGGATACAAGGCCAGCATTAAAACACACATCAAATAGAAGAAAAAAAATTACCCGGTGCAAATCCGAGTACAAACAGAGCCAGGCCTAACACAGCCATCCAGGAGTAGTCCGAGGGACAATAGGAATCGGCCCAATGGAATTTCTTTAGGTCAAGATTGGCAGTACTGCAATTAGACGCTGACAAACTGGCATACCTTTCTGGAAACGTTTTGTCCACTTTTAAGCATGTTCCCGTTGTTAGTTCCTCTCCTATTTTATAGCAAAATCCACAGTCTGGGTCGTCGACACACTTCTCACATTTACTGTAAAAGATATTTTAATTATAAAAAAAAATTATTATGCGCTCTATTTGTAGTCAAAGCAATATATTTTGTGCAAATTCAACGCAATAAGACCCGTTTGACCGCAAATAGTGCTTTTATATACGTTATGTGACCTTCAACGCATTAACCAAAAGATAAGTGATTTCTTTATCACATTCTATACCAAATGAGACAAAAAATTCATATAAATTAAAAATGAATTTATTCTTTGCTTGAGTAACAAAGAGATGAGAATAAAAATCACAAAGTGGTGAGATGTGTTCCAAAAATGTGTAGAAGCGAGCGCCTAAGACGACTTACGTCAAGGCTCTGAAAGAGCACAAGTGTAAAGCAACAACCACGTTATAAATTTAACAAATGTTGAATTTACAAAGTTGTCTGCATGACCCGAAGCCGGAAACTCTGTAATTTTTAGGTAACTAGGGAACTTAAAACGTAGATTGCTGTTTCTAACACCTCATTTCTACGAGTGCAGACAAAGAATTCTAATTCCAACATTTCATATATATATATATATATATATATATATATATATATATATATATATATATATATATATATATATATATATATACCAGACAGAGCTATTCCTGGTTTCTGTAGTAAAATATTGATAATAGTGGGCAGAATTTATAGTTTAATACAAGCAATACTATCATCCAGGTTAGAGAAATATTAAATTCGTACTCTACGGAGTTTCGAACCCAGATCCGAGAGTAAAAGACACCCATCGCTTTGCCTACACGCACCAACCAATATAACGTCACGACTAAGCACGCATCACCAAAAAATGACGGCACTAAATCGGTGTTTTATGAGCCTTTGCGTAGCAGTCACACTCGCATGACGACCTAGTAAATAATTCTCACCTATATACACAGTCGTTTACCGATTCTTATGAAAGAAATCAAGGCATATAGGATTTTTGTATTACATTACATATGCCATTTATTCGCGGACCTGGGTTCGAAACTCAGTCAAGTACGAATTTAATTTCTCTAACCTGTATGATATTATTGTTTGTATTAAACTATAATATATATATATATATATATATATATATATATATATATATATATATATATATATATATATATATATATATATATATATATATATATATATATCTTAATCCCAAACTTTCAAAAATGCATACCGAACAAAATGTTTATAATGCCCTGAAAATCTATTTACTTTACCTACGTAACAATACATATTAGCTCCACAACTTTTTTTGCATATCTCAATTGGTTTTCCTTAATCATACTAATAATTTTCATGTCAAAGAAAGTGAAAACAAAAGGTTCAAAAATATGTTTGAAACATTTAAAAATAGTTGCAATGGCCTGAAAAGCCAATCAGATCAGATTGGTTCAAATTTCCCAGTCCGAGTACTTTTTGTGCAGTCTTGTTAACTAGCTTCTCGGGTCAGACAGACAAACCTAAATACTCTGCTGTTTGCGTAAGAATGGCTAACATCTAAAGAAAAGATAGTTCTCATGAGATACTGCTATAGCAAAATTTTATATTGATCTATTTACGTGTATTTGGTACAAGTTACATAGGAAGCGTTGGTATCTAGGCTATAGATGGCTGCGGTATTGATGGGCGGGGTGTGGATTGACGAGAGCTGGAAGCCAACGGCAAGCACAACTAGGGCTATCATGACACCTGCAATACAGATGAAAAGAACGGTAACTCATGTAAAACCATCTTATAATACGACCACATAATTATGGAGACATTGATGTTAAAAGGTAAGAATGTGTAAGATGTGCATCCAGGTTCGTATAGCTTTGATTTGACCGTTGATTGAAACTTGAAACAAACAACGATGATTTTGACACACGCTGATTTGAACCAGCAACCCTATAAATGTAATCCTAGCATTATAACTACTGAGTCACAGTGGTTTCTTTCATAACTAGGAACATATTTGCTCGATATGCCTCCACCCACCGTACAGGCAATTAAATGCGTAGTGTTTAACGGCATTTTAGCACATGTCTGGCTATATTGTGAGCATTAAATTTTTAGTTCTAAAAATACACACGAAAAAAGTTAGAATACTTAAGCTTCTCCAAACAAGCGTGGATATTTGGTAAATCGAGATAAAAGGCAGATATCTTTAAAAGATAGTCTAACATACAACGGTAAAATATTTATCCAAACTTCAAGACAAATCACATGATGGTCCAAATTAACATTGGTTGAATCTGCAAACAGAGTGCTTTATTTGTAAAAGTTTCTATATCACATACAGTAATAAAGAAACGACAACATGATTCCCAAGTTTGATGATTTTGTATTAATGTATTTATACGTGGCCTTAAGATTTAAAATATTTCCTGGACCGCATGGGAAAGAATAAAAATCTTCACTTGGGTTTAGTCTTTACGTAAAAAGTGCTCGTATAATTTGATTTGACTTCTTTACCCGCATTGACACATACCTAACAAACTGATAAGGGTCAGTATCCTGCGGCCCATTTTCTCCACCAGACCAATACCGATGAAAGTGGCCAGACAGTTGACAGCATTCGGCACGCACACCAACCAGATAGCCAGATCTGTAGGAAACCCAGCCAACTTTAGGATACTGGCACTATAGTAACTGGATGATAAAACAGAAAATTCTTTTCATTGTTATCATAGTTTCATATCTGACGGCCATTGCCTGAAAATTCCAAAGATTGAAGGTCAAAAACAAAACAATAAAACAGAAACTGAGGGTGGAAAATGGGGGATGAAGGTTACCTTATTTATTACTACTATGACGTTCTAGAACTTAATCTGCCTGCTACATTTTCCTGAAGTTTCAAATATTAACCCTTTGTCATACGTTAGAAGCCAGTACAATTACAAATATGCAACCTTGACCTAAACTATCTAAAAGAGAACAATTTGATCTTTGAATCTGATGGTGAATTAATGGAATACGTATGTTGTATTAATCAAACGCGTGCTTTACAGCTCTGGTGCTCATGTGAGAATCTACAAATTTATAGCATTAGTAATGGCGTCGTAATTTGCATACGTGCGATTTCGTTACCGTTACCTTTTCAATAAGTGCGTGAATTTGGCGTCTGGCACAAATTAGTACGGTTATATGGATATCATTTGTGATTCATCCTTAAAAGGTGCACACTTTGAATGTTACTGTGAACACAAGATCTTGAAGATCTGACGACTCGATCAGTTCATATATTGTTATGATGATAAATGAGAATTCAAATATTCCTATATTCATGTATCTATTTACACCATTTTATGTGTCTCAGTGCTTTTTACATGATGGCGATAAAGTTCTTTTTCTCCAGCAAGTTTATTTACTCACATTAACTGAATTAAACTGGTTAGATGGGCGACTGATCACCTCAGCTGTGCTTGATTGTCGGTTTGGTTGTTATATTTTAAATAGAAACATGATTTAAAAGTCCAACATCAACAGTTTTAAATAGTTAAAAAAGATGTACTAAAATCTTAAGTTAATGAAAGCTTCTTTTAAATTATTTGATGTTTACTGCTCTGATTTGTTTCTTCTCTTTTGTAAGATGTGAACCATACAAAGTAAATTACTACATTTATGCTTTGTATTTAAAGAGCTAACTCTGGAATTCACATATATTGGTGTCAGGGGGTCTTTGAATTGAAAAGAATTGGACAACGCAGAGAAAACTACCGGCTGTATTTGGGCGACCGCTGAGAACCTAGTAGCAGAACCGAAGTGAAATGACTGTAATAACCAACACATCATCCAGTTGTTTTAATATTAAATTGATTGCTAAGGAAATGTCTCGTTTTAAAATTATTTCACATGATGTCTTTGTGTTATTATTTATTGTGTTTTGCAGTTGTCTCAAATGATCAAAAATCTTAATAAATTACATAGCTACAAAAGTTTTCTTACATGACGGTATTAATT
Source organism: Potamilus streckersoni (assembly GCA_016746295.1). Taxonomy (NCBI): domain Eukaryota; kingdom Metazoa; phylum Mollusca; class Bivalvia; order Unionida; family Unionidae; genus Potamilus; species Potamilus streckersoni. The sequence continues at coordinate 164,546 of JAEAOA010001785.1, read as the reverse complement.
CCACAAAGTTGTTGAAATAGCTGTAGGGTACATCCCAGGACCAAGGCTCGTCTAACTGGCTGTGTAGCAAACACTCTAACGATGGCTAATCGACCACCAGCTTAGAAATTTAATACAAAAGGAATTACATAAGTTATATGTTCATCATAAACAATAGTTTTAATCCTTAATTAGAACATCATAAATTTTAGTAGTATTATTTAAGGCGCACAACTCACGGGCCAACCCATACAAGCTCTGAAGCATGGTTTTTGTGTGTAAGTAATGATACTTTGTAGAGTTACAAATGAAAAGTATGTCTTTGCCTCCATGAAAAAAAATCACAAAATGAATATTTCTTTTTGAGCCACCAGCACTGCATTTTAAAACTACCCGAAAGAAAAGGACAAAGATAATGAAATAAAAGAGTTTATATTTATGACTGACGCCCGAATAGTACAAAGTAAGATATATGAAGCAAATAAATAATGGACAAATAACTTAGCAGTTAAACACAGGTAAAGCATGCTTACGTGTCACACTCTACCTTGTCGAATTAGACAGAAATATGCACGAGACGTAATTATATAAAGCAGTAAATTTGCAAAAGATGTTTAAAGTTAATGCGGGATTTTCACATTTAAATTATGTACAACATTCTTATTCGATTAAGGAATACTTTATATATATATATATATATATATATATATATATATATATATATATATATATATATATATATATATATATATATATATATATATATATATATATATATATATATCACACACACACACACACACACACACATGGAGAAGAGAATTTCACGTTCAAATTCGTAAATACAGCGATATCAGAATAAATTATTGTTGTTTTGATTGTTTTTTTATTTTATTTCTTTGCTTGTTTTGACGGGAGTCATGTTATGAATCCATGATAAATGTCACATCCAACAATCAGTTTTGGCAATTCATCTACTTTCAAGTTGTGTAATATATTTTTGTTCGTTGCTGTTTTTTAATAAAATTTTAAAGAGTTCACATTAGCATCAACGCTTTCTGATTTTAATTTAGCCTATGCTTTGGAGAAATATATATGACAGACAAAATGTATTTATACGCTATGATCTTTTTCGTATGTTTCAAATAAATTACATCTTCCTAATACCGACAATCAATATTAAATACATTAACCGTTTTGTGGGGTAATCTTCGTATCACTTGCTTGCTTCCATAATTGATTCATATTTGCGTAAATAACTAGACTTTCAGGATCATAATTTAAGTGCCTGAGGTACTTCTCCTCTGTAGATTATATAAGCTTATATCGACTTAAGTATAATATGCTAAAATTGTGTTTATAGTACTTTAATTTGAGAGTGTAATTTCAATTTCATATTTAGTGTTAAAATTGCAAGTAGCACAAATGACTACTGCTAAATTTTATCAATATAAGGTATCGAAACTTCTTGATCAGATGGAAACGAAATGAAGCACAAAGTGCCAATGGATGAGAAAAGATTCATAAACATTACGAAATCAGGCTGGTATTATAATGCAGGAAGAAAATTTTACCATACGAGAAGAGAATCAAGACATATCGCACTACAACCAAACGTTAATTTTATACTAAAATAAAAGCTTTAGTACATTACTAATTAAAACAGATTCTATAAAAATTGTAAACAAACTCGCAATTAAGCTTAAGGGTTAATTTAAAAGAGATGAACTAATTTTTGGTGCAGAAGACTGTCAGGATTTGTATTAATTCTTTGATGGAATAAAAACATTCTCAAAAATAGAATAAAATAAAATAAACATAAGTATGAGAAGGCTTGGTTACTTAAAAATTCATTTAGGGTTGTCTTCAACAGTGAAACATGCCATGAACAACAGGAGCACATGAATCAATCACGAAAAACTGCTGTCAAAGAATGCAATATTTTTATATAAAAAGATACGTCAGATTGAAACAAGCGACTTTTTATAATGATTGATGCATGCAAATTGTGGAGAGAAGATAAGCTTAGATACAAACTGGGTAGCTGTTATCATTAGAAGTAGCTACTTGAGGAATACCATATGTAGAATGACCAGACAATTAAAAAAACCGTCGTAATATTAAAGATATTGATGTTTCCATGCTTTTTAATGCCATTAATTAGTTCTATCTTCTCAAGCAGGAAGCAAATACACATTATCAAAATATAACACTACTAAGCTGAATTAACTGTTGTTCAATACCCATAAAATATATTCATATACTTGAGAAAAATATAATATCTGTTTAAACGTTTATCATATAATAAATGAGCGTGACGAGAGAAACACAAGACTGGCTAAAAATATTAGAAGAGAAATTAATTCCTTTGTTAACATGCTGACTTTATTTCACATACAAAATTATGACTGGGGGATAAATGAGTTCTCTAAGTTCTATCAGATAATGAAAACACAGACTAAACATATTTGTAAACGTGTTTAAATAATTTTCACCATAAATTGATCTGCATGCATTTGAGTCTCTGGTTGAAAATTTTGTGCGTATATGAGAAAGCTTGCCAGTTGCTTTCCGTGGATCGGTGGTTTCTATCAGTTTTTCAGGGATCTTCTTCAGTCTGTTATACTGGCCGCCATGTACATCATATCATATGCTGAAAATGGCGCTAAACCCACAACAGCGACAACCATCAATAATATTACACGACATTAAAGGATTGTACTAAAATGTAAATTATTCCATTGACACAATTCCTGAGAATGGGTTTACAGTAAGGCATTGAGAAGAATAATCATAAGTTAAATGCTAAAATTTGCAATATATCGCAATTTGGAAAGTATTATAAAAACCAAAGTAAAGATTGCAATGAAGATGGTGACAATTAATGGACAATAAAATTACCTAAACATATTTCATGAGGATTTTGCATTGATATTAAGGCAGTACACAAAGCATGCCGGCATCGACCCAGCTAGTATACTGACAAACAACGTGCTTTTGTAAAATATGTTTAACATGTTCATAGGTTCAGCCAATAGATTTGAATTTGATGAAACTGTATCAATTTTATTCCTTTTTATTTAGCCGATTTGCATTTGGTTTCATGGTAGCACAATAGAACCTACCATGAACATAGCAAACAAATTATGCTTATCACTAAAAGTGCTTATTTTCTATCAATCAGTGGGAGAAAAAGCAGATACACTTCTGTCTGAGCATGATACTAATTTTGGCTTGCAAATGACCAACTGAATTTACAATTATTTGATCAGAGATATTGAATGCGGTGCCTGAAATGAAAATAAAACAGAATATAAACTTGTTTCTATTTGAAGATTGGATACAATTTATAATTAACAACTTTTAAAGGAAGAATCGATGTGGCATCTGCTCATGAATTAGTCGCAAAAATCACATGATGTATCATCCCTCTGTCATTGTTGGGTTTGGTGCAACTTTACAGGGGTTTACAGCAAAAGCGTTAAATGAAAGGTTGATGTACCGCACAGTTATAAAACATGGTGATATATTTTCTTTAAATAAGTATATTAAAATGAGTCAGTGATATGGCAAGTAAGACACTATGCTAAAACGAATTTATAGAGAAATGTATTTTATTATTTAACGAATACATTGTATAAAATTATATAAAGAAAGAAAATGGAAGTTAAACAACACAGGGTCAAAGCATTGAAGAGCTAAACAATTTATTTGAGTGAAAAGAAAATTCAAGGAAAGAGTTTAAACAAATAAAACTATTGTGATAATAGATTAACAAAATAAGTATAAAGGACAAAAAATATATAACCCTTAGCGGTTTTAAGTGACTCTAAATAAATCGAAATACATATTAAGATATAAAACAACCACAAAAATCTGTTTTACATCGAAATTGATAATTGAGATAATAAGATATCTCTTTCATCACAGAGAATGGATTTTGTTGTTAGCTGTTAAATATTTCCAATTGACTGAGAAACAACATGTCTTATTACTTCATCGAGGTTAATGGAAAAAGAAGTTTAAATACAATTCGGTAGTTTTTGTCATTAAATTCAATACACACACAGTGAATATATCCAAATACGTTATCTTCAGATTAACATGCAAAGCATGCATCTAATTAAGGTGCAAATAGTCTTTTGAAACCTAAAATGTATACATTTTTGCTCAATCAGATGAATAACTGTCCAAATTATTCTTACGGTTAATATTCATATCTTCCAAAGTTTCTACCTGTAGTAAATGCTTTTCATGATGACTTTGTCACGTACAATGATAATGTTTCTTACAAAGAAGTACGGATTAAATATCAATATTAAGTACACGACGTTAGCATAGGTGTCAGGGAGCATCATAAAGAGGTACCATGAACTTATTTGGTAATATAGACTTTTCACCAGTATTTGGTAAAATTTATATTTCATTACCTGGATCATACATTTTATAATTATTGACACTGTAAGTAAGTTTAATGAGGAATGTATTTTTATATAGGTAGTACATATTGTATTTTTTTGTTCAGATCATATATTCCTACCAGTTCAATGATTACAATCTCTTACTCTATTATTCCGTTCTTCATATGCAGTTTCCATTTCACAAACATTATGTCTATCGGGCGAAGTAAGTTTGTTTCTTTAAACAAAAGCTTTCTGTGTTAAATTTGTTTCACTTCCATTTAGTATGCCAGACTTCTTTTTCATGCAAATACCGATAATACGTTTCATTGCAGTAAGTTTTGCTTTCTCAACTCTCGTTCATAATTTCTGTGCATTGTTTTAGCATGGAGCTTCATTACAATCTTTAAATTGTCTTTTGAAACCATTTTCAGGAATTAGTTAAAATGAATACTTTATTTTATAACACAACACCTTAAGTTTACAAAATATTAATTGATGGCTGTTGTCGTTGTGGATTAAACGCCATTTTTCAGTACACGATAGGCTATACGTGGCGGACAGTATAAATGACTCTCAGTCGCCCTGTTTTGCTAAACTTAATTTCTCAAATAACTGTTAATGCATCATGAACCATTGAAACAGGTTGTCAAGCATATGCGCTGTTTTTAACTTTAAGACCCAAAACTATATATCAAAGTAGATTTGATGTTTTATTCAACCTTGCAGTGCCTTTTGGTTTTTTTTTTTTGTGCTTTAGAAAGAAAACGTCCACGCTCGGTTTTCATCACTTTCGACCACTGATATAATTCCAGCCAATGATAATTTTCTCCAGTATTTAACAGTGCATATTATGTAGCTGTCATGACCTTTGTGATTACCGAATCACCCAAACCCTTATGTACCGTTTTGTGTTCTTCAGATCCACTATCAAGTATTCTGTCTTCAGTAATATATCCCACATCAAGGTGTTGTGAAAAATTCAAGTTAGTGTAGATTAAGCAGGGCTTGCATTTTGATTGGCGCCCAGTCGATCTCCTTAAATTGCTTCCAGGAATTTGATTGATCACTTTTTCCAATCTTATTGTTAAAAACAAAGATTTCCAAAGCAACATTCTCAATTTTTGCCACAGATTTCATGGCAGTTGCATTTCACAAATGCTAATTTGCTACAAGTTCTCCCATTTTGATATAAAATGCAATGTGCTAGAAACGAAGATGCAAAATATTTTAGTAGGAGGAAAATATTTAAAATTTTTTTTAAAAATTTAGCTTGATGATAAAACATATCCTTATTCCTAATAATTTAGATTATTAGGTAAATCATCAATCAAACCATTGTTTATTTTTTGCAGTTTTACTTCGCTGACATTTTTGTTTACAGCTGTATTCCTTTGCGATTATGCGTACCATAATTTGATGTGAGTGAATAACTCTTCTCGACACTGCCAAGAGAACTGTTCACAACTCTTGTGCATTTTACAAAACACAAGCTCCTTTTAAGTAAAATAGATTCAGTTTATATATATATATATATATATATATATATATATATATATATATATATATATATATATATATATATATATATATATATATATATATATATATATATTGTTGTTGGTATTGTTATGCTTGTTCATCAGGTAACGGCATTGCTCATCCAGATAACAGTTTACTAACTTGAATGTAGACGTAAAAACTGTGTACTGATTTTACCATATTCTTATATGATATTCCGCATACTGCCCAGTTTGAGTAATTTCGCCAGCAGTATATGTCACAATGTACTATGTAATCAGCTCTGATCAATTTTTAAATTGTAGTTATCATAAATGCTTTTGGATTCATATGTGAAAATTTGTGTTTTAATTTTCTAGTTTGTTATCACTTTATATATTTGTGCGATATTTTTGTAAACAGGAACATTATACTGAAGTATATGAGAATGATAACAAACACTGCATGAACTCTCTTAATTGTTCGTTTGAAATTTGTCTACATCAACTATATCACAAGGTTTGCATGCTTTAATTCTTTTAAACTCCGTATCTAAATTGCGCAGACCTGAAAAATTAACTCTAGTTCTGTGGTTTAGATCAATGTGGGTGAAGAAAATTAATTCTTAGGTTTTCAGGACTAAATTTATAGCGTTTCTAAGATTTCTTAAGTCAGTTGATATTTTTCTACTTTGAACATATTACATTTATGATGGATTTATATGTAAAAGCATTGCATATTATTTACTGTGTTTACAAACATAAAACATGTCTACATTTAAAACGTAACAAATCAGTGCTAGAACTTTTGAATCGATCTGGCATCTGAAGATACTTATATCTTTTGTACTTAAAATATTGTGTAAGTCATGGAAATCTCTCTCTCTCTCTCTCTCTCTCTCTCTCTCTCTCTCTCTCTCTCTCTCTCTATATATATATATATATATATATATATATATATATATATATATATATATATATATATATATATATATATGTGTGTGTGTGTGTGTGTGTGTGTGTGTGTTAAGAAACGAAAGTACGTATGTAAAAAGATTAAAGAAAAAGATTGGATACAATTATATTCTTCGAGTACAAATATGCCATTATGCCATTCATCGTCTTTAATCAATTGCAACATGATTACAAAATATAAATGCACTACAAATATAACATATAGGAAGCGTACTGGTAAAATGACTATTAGTAAAGCATCAGACACAAATCTACTTTATTGCAACATAAGTGTTTATTATCCGATGGTAAACCTAGTTTTGGCTCTAGTAGTAATGGTCGTCGTAGGTATATAATTTAATATATCCTTTATTCTATGTATAAGTCAGAGAACATGCATGGCAAATTTTGTCAAAGTACTCATGCCCTTTTTCAGGCTATTATTCATTATAACACAGAGAAAAACTTCATGTAAAATAAGTTGATCCATTGACATGACGAGAGAGAGAGAGAGAGAGAGAGAGAGAGAGAGAGAGAGAGAGAGAGAGAGAGAGAGAGAGAGAGAGAGAGAGAGAGAGAGAGAGAGAGAGAGAGAGAGAGACTCACTCGCCGCTTGTATTTTCCTGTCCTCTTCCACTGACAGTATGATTTCATTCAATTCTTTGTCAACATTTTTCATGCCCCTTATTTTCCACAGAGCTTTCATTGCTTGTTCATGGCAGTTCCTACTGACAAGCCATCGGGGACTCTCTGGCAGGAAAAAAAACCCAATGAACTGAATGATGCTGGGCACTCCTGCCAATCCAAGCATGTATCTGGGAAATTTTTAAAGTAAAGTATAATTTGCAAGAAAGAAAATATAAATATATTAAATAACTAACTGGAAGTTGTAATATTTTGTTCAAGAAAAAGAACAAATAAAACACGAATTCTTGTCTTTTACGACCAGTAAGTGTATATATGATTACAGTGCGGCGATTTCGAGTACGAGCTATGACCCAAGAGCCAAGCCCATGCGATTTAAAAAATGACCACTCAGCCAATGTCAAATGCATATATAAATTCGTATTTTCATGTCCTGTACGTGTACATGTTGTTACTTGGTGGGTATCTCAATAATTTATATGTTATGAAACAGCGTTCGTTCTTTATGGCGATATCCCAAGGTATAACCCTATAGTCTCGTGTGTGAAAATTCTAAGACATGCGAGACAAACAATTCAGAAGTCAATTGACATTAATGTAAAATCACATTATAGCTAAACCAGCAGCCTCAAATTAAATAAATCCAGTATTGGCGCGGTTTGTACCTGTAGGGCTATATGTGTTTAGTTTAATAATGTTGGAGGAGTTCCAGGACATTATAACATTGCATAATGTCACTATTACAACTGTATCACAAAGAATTGCTGGGATAGTATTTGAATAAATCGCATGCAAGCGACAGCTTAAAAAAACGCACATAAACTAATGAAAAATAAATATAAGCTCTAATTTGTGAGACATAACTAAAGCAAACGAACGTTATTGTAGCTCTTTACATACAATGGATTGGAGAAATATTATTTGCGCAAAATACAAAGGTATTTTGTTTCCAGTTAGGATTCATTTCTTTTTCGATATTATGACATTGAGCTTTTCATTATTATTTTCATAAACATATCCCTTCATGAAATTAAATGAATATGTATAACATATGACAGATCTTTACCTCCATCCGTTTACTTTGTTAGTACTAAAGAGTCCGCCCACAATACTGGAAACGAGGATACCTATTGTAATGGACAACTGGTTCAAAGTCACCAAGCGTCCTCTGATGTTGCTAGGCGATGCCTCGGCTACGTAAACCGGAATCGACATGGAGGCAAATCCTAGATATTGAAAGCAACATTTATAATTGGACATTCAGGAAATTTCGGACTTCATGATGTGACTGTATACTAGCCACATGTCAATAAAAAGGAACAGATCACGTTCTATTTTTTTAAATTTTACTTATTATTATTATTATTATTATTATTATTATTATTATTATTATTATTATTATTATTATTATCATCATCATCATTATCATTATCATCATCATCATCATCATTATTTTCGTAGATTAATATTTAAACGATCGTAGGTAATGATAGATATGTACATTATCATTCCTATCTCAGCATATAGTGTATTATAGTCTAGAACTCAAACACTTAATTTTATAGCCTGACTATATGTATTAAGGACCATTTTGTTCCATATTTCAGAAAAATAATTGCTTTAAATCCTACTGAAGTAGAAAGCCAGTCTAGGCTATACATTTTAATTTCATGCCATCTAGTAGCAGATAAGAGTAATGGGTTAGTTGCAGTAAAGGAGTCTTATTTTATGGTGAAGATGTACCAGTATAACTGAGATTTAGTCGACACTTTTAAACCAACATTGGTTATGCACAAATGATACTTAAACGTTATCTTTTCAGATTGCTTGGTTTTAGATTTGAGTTTTAAGTCCGGATAAAGTTAAATAATTAACTAAATGACGATAAATAATTCCCCACTTTAGAAAATTATATCGCCTTCTATATTTTTGTAATGTTAGTGATTGTCAAGAAAAGTAATTTTAAAATGCATTTTGTAGCAATCAAAACTTACATTAAATAAAATATTTTATTTTATATCAAACTAGTCATCTTTTAAAAGCATTTAAGCGATTGAACAACAAACTCGGATTAGTCAAATCCCTTTGAGAATAAGTTATTGGAAAGAGCCGCGGTAGCTTATTGGATCAACTCAGGTAAGATACCGTTGTGTGGCACTGGACAAGGCACATTACCAAGACTGAATAAGCGAATTGTGTTGATGTGCTGTAAAACACCAACCCAAATGAATTGTAGGAAATTATTTTGTTTTTTTTTTTTAAAAAAAACAGTCTCATACATACAAACGTTTATAATTCCTATATTTTTTTCCCACCAACCAATGATTGGAGATGATTTATTGGAATTAATTATTGTACACGAATCGACTGAATCGAATCAAGTTCACTATGTTTACATCCTTATTGACCAATATCATTTAATAATATCATCGTGAGCAAACAATCCACATTGACGTTTGAAGATGTTATAATGTTAAATATGCATGTATGTATGTTACTTGGATGAGTATATTTCCAGACACGCTCTCTCTCTCTCTCTCTCTCTCTCTCTCTCTCTCTCTCTCTCTCTCTCTCTCTCTCTCTCTCTCTCTCTCTCTCTCTCTCTCTCTCATATTGTGGTCTATCCAATTTAAGTTATATAAATTCGAGGTGTGTAGGTATTCAAGTCGCATTTCAATTTTTGTTCTCACCTCCTTGTAACAACAACAACGATAATAATAATAATAATAATAATAATATTAATAATAATAATAATAATAATAATAATGTGTAGTTTTCATACATATCCATATATCATGCGGTACAATAAGATGTTTAGTGCGTCACAAAAGAAATAATAATAATAATAATAATAATAATAATAATAGCAAAAATTATTATTATTTATTATTGTTATTATTATTTTTATTATTATTATTATTATTATTATTATTATTATTATTATTATTATTATTATTATTATTTATTTATTTTTATATATGTGTGATGTTATCTTGTATTAATTCCAATGTTTATCACACTAGAATATACTACTTTCGAATCATGCACAAATTTACTAATATACAACCTTGAATGGATAGGGACATAGATATATGTATAAAGTGTGAAATACCTATTATTTGCGATCTATCGCCAGCAACCGCGTCGTCACACTTGGGACTCGTTAAATATCACCACTGTCTGTGATAATGCGATAATTATGGATAATTTAAACGATGACCTACTCACTGCTGAATCCAGAATTTATAAGGCTAAATGACTTGCAAAATATAATAACCAAGGCTACCAGAGTCACAGATACCTCTGCAACTCTGTTAGATCCTATTATCATATCTCCAACCATATATAGTCTTCATTCTGTGACGATTTCTGTGGATGCAGATATAAATGAGAACAAGTCATTGTTCATAATTACTAAATTATATCATGAATATATCACTAGCTATAAGAGAGAAATATGGCTTCATAATAAAGTGGATTTCTACAAATTGAATAACCTTATATCAAAAATCGACCAGTCAATTGCTTTAGAGCTTGTTGTGATGCAATTGAAGCAATCGATTCCTTTACATCGGCATATATTCTTTTTGCTAAAAATTGTCTACCTATTCGCACAGTAACCGTTCTGACGAGGGTTAAATGATAGTATGACGGAACAATTTGCAAGAAAAATGCGACCGCATGAAAAAAGAGCTATTGATAGCAATAATCTAAGTCATCGAAAGACATCTAAAAATTGCGTAGCAAAATCAATAAACGGAAAAAGAGCAAGGACAAATTTATTCGTAACTTAGAGAATATTGATTATATTTGTGTAAACTTCGAAACTTGTGCGTCACTGTGTTAAGTTAAAATTTTCAACATCAATGATGCGGATTTATTTCTTCATGTAGTGTTTGCAGATGTCGAAAAACAAAATGTCTTTTTATATATTAATAAAAGAACGAGACGTTTTTAATGTAATCAACATTTTATCAACCAACAAAGCTTGTTGCATGATTAAAATAAGTCAACATATGATCAAAGGAGCCATCGCATTCATAGTTAAAACCACCCTATGTCCAATTCAATATCCCTTTCAACAAAAGTGTTCCCATATTTATCGTTAAACCGTGAAAGTAATGTCACTGATCCTTGCAAGCCCATTTCATTATTATGTTGTGTTAGGAATGTTATGGAAATTATTATTTTAAGCATGCCTATAACTACCTACACTCACTCGATATTATTTTTAAAAATCAATACGGTTTTCTTCCCAAAATCTACAGTATTTCAGCTCACACACACACACACACACACACACACACACACACACACACTCACATACATGCATACATACATACATACATACATACATACATACATACATACATACATACATACATACATACATACATACATACATACATACATACATACATACATACATACACATCCATACATACATACATACATACATACATACATACATACATACATACATACATACATACATACATACATACATACATACATACATACATACATACATACATACATACATACATACATACATACATACATACATACATACATACATACATACATTGAGAGAGAGAGAGAGAGAGAGAGAGAGAGAGAGAGAGAGAGAGAGAGAGAGAGAGAGAGAGAGAGAGAGAGAGAGAGAGAGAGAGAGAGAGAGAGCAAGGTTAATAACCTACAACTGACACGAAACGAACACTGACTTTTGAGTGAATAAATTTAAGACATTACTGTTTTCATACGGAATGGGAAACGTTTGGATTAAATCAAGAATAGATAAAAGAAATAGTTACATTTAAGCAGCATTGTAAAGATATTGTTCGACACGAACTAAATGGAGAGTCAAATTCAGTGGATAGATTACGATTTTATTAGACCGCTCTGATGACCTAGTGGTTAGAGCATCTGCCCCAGATGCGAGAGATCGTGAGTTCGAATCCCGGCCGAGTTATGCCAAATACTTCCTTTCAAAAATGGTACAAACAGCTGCCTCGCTTGGCGCTCAACATTAAGACGTTAGTGTTAAGACTGGTTGACTTGGTATTAGGCTAATGTGACTGGGTCGGACATCATGCTACATGTCTGCGGCATGATGCACCATTGCTAGACATCATTATAAACTGTCGCACTGCAGATATCGTAGCGATATGACTGATTTTTTTTTAAGCAACGTTAAAAATCTAAATCACACACACACACATACACACACGCCGATTTTATTATAAGATCAATCAAAATTTTTATGATCATTGATTTTTGTTCTGGTTAGAGACACTTTTGCGATTCGCAAACAAAACACATACTTGTGAGTTTTAAGAGGTCCTAGATCCTATCAATGATCGATAAACTTTACATAATTTTTTTAATATATTTACCTAATTCGCGTGGCTCCGTGTCTTATAACTCAATCTTGGGACGTCCGTGGCGGACAGTGTAAATCGTTATGTAAACCTGTATTTGTCAAAGCAAAGGATACATTCCCAAATGTTGTCAATATAGTTTTAACTGAAATAAAATAGAATCTCGAAGTAAAACGAAAAAGTAAATTCCTATATATGTGAGCATGAAGGATACGGGGTACCAATCATGTGCTGGGAATTATAAAAGACACATATTTACTTCTCCCCAGGCGTAAAACAATGCACTAAATCGAGTGCATCTTTGTAAGCTATAAGTATAGGCGAAGACTTCACCCAACCTACCCTTCCTAATCGGCATATAGGTAAATTATAAGTTCAAACATACCTGGAGTTTGAAAGGTTTAGTGTGTACCTGTCGAGTTTCCTTTCAGTTTTGATCACTTCAAGCATATATATCACTATAGTTCAAATCTTCATACATGAGTTTGAAAGTGTCAGTGTGTAAATGTCAAGTTTTCTGTTAGTTTGGATCACTTCAAACCGCGCAAAACGTGCAAAACAGAGAATGTGATTTATCTCATCACATGTAAGATCTGTGGCCTTCAGTACGTCGGAGAAATTGAAAAGCTACACAAAAGGATAAACCTTCATAGATCTGATTGGATGATTAAAAAGCTGTACAGAAGCCCGGTCGCAGAACACTTCTCCTCCCCTGACCACACTTTCAGTGATGTAATACTTATCGCTATTGCTAACAACCACAGCTGGAGTTCCGAAACCAGGGGGAAAAAAAGGAATCATACTAGATACGCCGCCTTAGAACATTGAAACCAAGCGGTCTAAACCAAGAAGACTAGAAAATGAAAACTATGCACTAGTAGAATTTAACATTTTCTAAATCTTCTTAGTGTCCTTCAATTTTTACTATAAGAATAACCGGTAGAGAATCAAATATCCTGGATATAATCTGCGTTACATAAATGTACAAAAAGTAAAAATAGATGTCGCTTTGGCTTGTAGACTTTTAGGGAATTATACACAGTTTTCAGTATCCGCAACTAGTCTATACAAGCTGGTTGTATTTATAGTTTTAACCCATGTGGAGACAGCCATGTAGAGGTTTACAGACACAACGTTTTTGTGTTTGTTTGTCGTATATATGTTTTTGTATTTGCCTTTGAAATAGACTCATTAAGAGTCGAAAGCGCTCAGGCTAGTTAGTTACTAGTTTTGCACTGTTCGTCGTCAGTTTATTGCATCTATTTTAATCAATCCCTGACACACGTGATCCCTTAGTAGATCCAGTGCGCTTGAAAGGGTTGTTATTCGCCATATGATTTGTATTCCTTTTATATATATATATATATATATATATATATATATATATATATATATATATATATATATATATATATATATATATATATATATATGGAGATAAACACCAAAACAGCGAAACAAAATGCTTCACATCTGGCAACTTTTAAAGGTAATATTGAACAAGTCAGCGAGGAAAGAAAAAAGAGTGATGTAATTAGGTTGCAATTTTATACGCACTTAAAAAATGTCCGATATATATTTTTCTTCAAAACTATAGGTTATATTCAAGTATATATAAGTCACGACTGGTTTTCTAATCCCCTTAGGAATTTGATTTATTATTTCTGATTTCACTATTGTATATGCAACATGATTGTGAATAATACCACGTCACCAAACCTTCACAACCCTAGTCGAAAAAATGTGAATAAATATTAATATTATACTGGTTCGAAACTTTTAATTCCCACTCTTTCAAGAATCGAACCCGGGTCCATGGTTTCCGTTACTATTCTTTTTTGTATTCACCAACCCCTATCCTATTTCGTCTATTCTTACATCAACAATACTGATGCTTTAGATTCGCTGGTATATGTGTTCATGCTTCTCAGACCAATTCTAAACTTGCAAATATTTACACTCTTGTAAATTAAGCCTTTGGAAAAAATTCTATCCAAAATTTTATGGATTGTCGAAAGAACAATTGCTGATGTAACTATTGTAAATTTGGAATCAAAACTATGCGAACGCATGAAATATGATGACATCTTCACACAGCCAACCACAGGTGATACGAGACCATAGCGTGATCCAGGTCATTTGGTCATGGAACAGGTGACCTGTCTGTTTTCATCTGTTGACGGCAATTGAAAATGATATCAACATTGGAATGTAATCGTATTGTTGGGACTTTATTCAAACGATGAAGCAAACAAATGTGTAAACCAAGTAATTCAATCTTTCATCCTTCCCTCTTTTCTTTGTAAATGAGACCAAACTCACAAGCTGCACAGGAGGATCTGATATCACCTATATATCTTGCGTAATTTAACAGTGAACCATTTAAAGTGATCTTACCTCCCGAACGATATATCTTCTAGATTTTATAATCTATATTGCCAAAGAAATAAACATAATGGATGTGCATTGTCTCGTGCTCATAACTGAATTCGTCTGAGATCTTGATAATACATAAGTATTATCTAAACTGATCAAGAGATATAATCTCTAGATTCAAAGAGGCAACAATGTCAGCCAATCAGATGCACGACCATTATCTCATTAATATGTGCAGATCTAACTTATTATAGAATATCTCTAGGACAAAAAAAGTCGATTAAAATGAGATCCCATATTAGTAACTAGCTCAGCCAATCTGACACAATTAATACGCAAAGATATTGCTAATAATTAACTTCATTCCAACATATTGAAAATATAGGTAACAAGTTTGATCAAATTTAAATGAAAAACATAGTTGCTAGTGTTAACAAATTCAGCTAATCTGATGGAAGAGCACGCCATTAATATGCGTTGATCTCACACAAAATTTAACTCAACCGAAATATTGATGACATAAGCGTCTTTACCAAGTTTTATTAAAATCACATAAAATATACTGTCTTCAGTGCAAAAGAACCCCCCTCCCAAAACAAACAATCAGATTCAAGGTTACCACATACAAATGCACATGTCTAGTTAAATAGAAAAACAGTTTTTCCAAGAAAGTTTTATTAATCATCGGGTCTCAAATGCTAGATGCAACGTACATCTCGCTCTTGGTGATATAAGCCAATTTATAAAATTTAATAAGAAATCTAATCAGAAATGAATTTGATAAAGTGTTGACAAGCTCAAACACTCAGATGCATTATCACCTCATTCATGTGCGTGGATATTGGTCCTAACCGTACTCATCCGAAATCTTGACGAGTTTAGTTTGTTTACAAAGTTTGGTCAAAGGCAGACGAGAATATAATATTTTATGTGGTAACAAACTCGACCAATCAAATGTACTGTTTACTTTTATCATGTGAACTAATATTTCATGGGTGATCAAAATCGAATTAGCAACATGATGTCCAGAGCGAGAACAAACTCAGCCATTAGGATGCAAAATCACCTCATTGTTATGAGCCGATTTCACTCATATTCCAAACATATCCCTTCATGATATAACCCCATATTCATGATATATCACCAAGTCTGATAAAAACCTGGATGAATAATAAATCTTTCAGAAGGGTAACAGGCCAGCCAGCAATCAAATACAAGATCACCTCATTACTATTCGTGTATCTTGCTCCTTATCAAAATCCTCCAAGATCTTAATGTATTAAGCCTTTAGTCCAACTTTGATTAAATTCAGATCAGAAATACGACTAGCGGAGTTTTAACAAATTTAGGTTACGCTCCACGCTCCACTGTTTTCATAAAATGTCTCTTCCTCACATGTTTTTCGTCTGCTTGAGGTTCAACGTCTTCAGCCAAAAGCAACCAACTATAGGAAAGTCGTGATGATGAAAGCCAATAAATATGCTCCAATTTTTATCATAACTGGATCAGAAATATGGACTCCAAAGTGGTAATAAGTAATTGTTGAAGGAAGCAAGACAAATGACGAAGAACTGATGTAGGGCCATGCACAGTAAATTTACTTAACGTTAAGACCACGTGAGTAAATAAATGAGCGATCTCGTTGAATAACAGTCACCTTTATTTACACGTCTATTTAATTATTTGATTTTACTATATTGTCTAGTTACTTTAAAAGACATGGAGTCTTTATGTTTTTGTTTTTTTTTTATTTTTATTTTTGTGCTTAGGGACCTGATTTAACTTAAAGGATGGAGACATGCATCTGGGTTTAAATGGGGTTATCTAATGGTAACCTCGGTAATTTCTGTCTTTTAAAAGGGTTGTATAATCGTATATAAAATTTGTATGGTGTGAAATTAGATTGTAATGTAGCAAATATTTAATATGGAATTCTGTATTGAAAACAAAATCAAAGAATAAGAAAGCTTGGGCTTGAAAATTTATAGATATATGTTATGTGGCAAGAAAGACAAACTGACAATACAATATCCTATCACTTATGTAGAATGATAATTTCATGTCGACTAATGATTATTTTTAGTAATAATCGTAACACAAATGCCGTTATACAGCTTTACAACCAATAATTACCATGCTCTCTCTCTCTCTCTCTCTCTCTCTCTCTCTCTCTCTCTCTCTCTCTCTCTCTCTCTCTCTCTCTCTCTCTCTCTCTCTCTCTCTGTGATAAATAAACTGCTTCACCTTATCCTTCTACCCCGGACTCGGTGTTAAGGTGATTAAAACCTTCGAGTCTTGACCAGAAGAGAACGTGCCCGATTCCCACCGTTGTATCCGAATGAGTCGGATATGTGGGAAAGAAAAAAAAAGAACCACCACCATAATAAAAATCAACTTCAACTATACCCCAATTGAAACTATTAAATAATTTCTTAGGATTTTTTTCTGAAATCTTTTCCGAAGCCATTTAGACATGAATGGTTGGTTGGTTAAAGATATGTAATATTTTTTTCCAAAGCGCTCTTCCAAACATATATTTTCTTGTCCGCTTTTGAAAGAAAATCATAAATATATACAACAGGCATGATGAATAATATAATGCTGCTCCGAATGATGACAATGAGTTTGAATTGTAGTCGTGTGCGGCCATTCAACAACATAACAATATGCCTGGTGTACATTGTAATATGTGATCAGTACAATGACGCTAACTACTCTAGACTCTGCCCTCTCTCGTGATCATCATAAAAGATTTCATTATTGAACTAATAGAATGTGATTTGTGCATGCTTGCTAATTCAGCTTAAAGTAAGTAAAAATTAAACTTTAGTTAAATGTTAATAATACTTTTTGACTTATGAGTTAAAAATACAAAATTAATATTTGTTTAATGTAGTGCGGCTTGTTCGTCGACAGACTACTTAATACTATGTAGTCGTGGAGTTAGAGCTCTTCAACTGACCATATCTAATGAGATAAGGGAGATAAAATGAAATATTGGAACTATAATTGTTGTGTTGGATAGAGGATAGATGTCTCCAAAATGTCCCAACTTGAAAACTCCCAAATCTGGTACCCAACATTTTCCTGTGCTCGTACATTCGCTCTACAGTCAATCATGGCTTACATTGATTGCTATCTCACAAATTTTTACATAAAACACAAATTATCTTAACCTTACGTGGTGTTGAACGTGTTCAACGCTATCTTAGTTACGACAAACAATACATGTACACCATGAGAAATTTTTCAACTCGTTTGATTTGAACTAAATTCACATGATATCTCGTCTGTTGCTGATAACTTCCACTGCTCCTTATACCGGTTACATATGTAGCGTATAAGCCGGCGCAACAGACGTCTGAGTTCCAGTTTTACCAAATTTCTTACATTTAAATAATATAATTGTTTTTCCGGTATATTTTTTGGAAGTTATTCTAAAATTTAAGAAAAGCGTAAAGCTGTTTATTAACTGAACATGCAACACATTTTGATTTCACGTATGCGCTTCATGCATTAAACTTTAAGTATGAGTAATGTTTGAGTTCTTATAATCCAGTGAAAGTAGTCTTGTCGGACACAGTTTTATGTACATGTGCTGATGAAACAATTTAATGTGCAATATATATTATTATATTCACGCTGATTCTAGGGCAGTTCGATTATTTTTAGAAACTTCTGATATTAAAGCGTATGAAATAAGTATCTTGTACGAAAATACTATACATTTGGAGCTAGTTTACACAACATATGACTGAATGCATGCAATAATAAAAACAGTAACGGCCTATGGATTACAACCAATTTTACTTAAGCGCGCACATTTAATAATTGTCTTGTGTAGTAATTGTTAAGAAGGTGCGTACGTGTGTCTGTATGTATTAGTCTATTTTTTCTGTGTTGCAGCATTTCACATCGTATTTTTCAACTGCATGTTGAAAAAATGTAGCTGAACATCAAGATGATTATGTCTTATTGAGTAGACGTTGAGACATAGCCTAATTATGTGGGTTTTGTCAGGTCAGTTGCATTTATTCCGTAAATATATTCAGGATTACAAATAAGTTTCAAAAATGTAATATTAACAGTTAAAGACACATATACATTCATATTATTGTCGTGTAATTGTAAATTGCCCCTTCTCCGAATTGTCTGTCTCCAAAATGTCTTTTCCGTCATGATCCGCTCCGAATTATCCGCCTCCGAATTGTCCGCACAACATTATCTGTGTATAGTGTACTACATAAATCAGCAATTGTTACTTAGCTTTTTCACAGTAAGTCGTAGAACTCTAGGTTTTCGTGCAACATGGATGCTGCAGTCGATGAGGATGTTGGTTTGGAGAACGGTATTAAATTACTCGCAGTAAGGGAACCGAGGCTTCGTGAACAACGGGTCTGCAGAGAATAAGAAGGCTCTCCATGGTTCTTTCGGAAGACTGGAAATAGCAAGACATGCTTGTTTGCTCCATCACCATTTGACGAAAGGTATGGGGATGGAAATACATCGTGATCGTCGACTAAATGCCACGAGATAAATAATGTTCTATTTTTTTAAATAATAGTTTTCGAAACCACTGTATGAATGAAAAATATAATCCAAAATCGCTATTCGAGTGAAAATAAATTAAACATGCATCCTGTTTGTTGATAATTCCATTGTTATTATTTTTATGTAGATTATTTACATTGATTATCGTCTAAATGGCTAGAGCGTCCGCCTTGGATCTGGGAGTCGTGGGTTCGGACCACAACCGGGATATACCAAAGACTTATAGACATGGTAATAACACCTGCCTAGCTCGGCGCACAGCATTAAGAGGTTAAGTGTTAGGACTGGTCAGCCTGGTGTCAGGACAATTTGACTGGATGGTACATAATGCTAAATGTCAACGGCATGACCCCCCCCCACGCTAGATATCACTATAAACTGACACACTATAGACATGGTAGTGATATTACTGAAAAGAATATTAAATCTACGTTAAAAAAATCCAAATCACACACACTACATTGATCATCCATGATGATGGAACCAAATGACAATCATATTTATTTATAAATTAAGTATGTTGCTTCTCGTTTAATTACATTCTGAAGTTACGTACTGATTAGTTTCATTTAGGAACGATATCATTTTCTTATATGCGGCACTGAAATCTGTGCGGATTATTCTGTTAAATCCATTGTCAGACTTCATGCGCAAAAGTATTTTATCAAACTGATTCTTCGCTCAATTACATTATGTACAAAGTTCTCATACTCGAAACTGTTAAGGGTCCTCGCTAGATCCAACGCAAACATGGCTTCATACTGTACAAATGAGAGGCGGTATTAAATGAAATTATGTTAGTTTTTTTGTCAGTCTCGCCTTGACATAAGCTGTATAATGTGACCACTTGGCATCCGTGTGCATGCACGTCACTCGATATACTAGATTAACTTAAATTTTAAAATGTTTGGTCAGTTTCTACGGCACACTTGTACAAATAATAATCTTACTTGCTGTGTGGAGAAATCGAAGTGTGGAGCAACGTTTAACGAAAGCTTGTGGGCGAACTCAACAACCACGCTTTCGTATGATATTTACGATGAAAGTTCAAAAGTTCCGATCACTTCCATTAGGAAATTGCCGACTACATGCAAGAATTACTTACTTCCAAAACTGAAATCCTTGACAACGTGCAAAAACTTCTTTCCAAACTGATAAATTTACAGCGTAATTACTCCAAAGAGTATCGTCAATTTTACAATTTGCACAAGTTAACACATTTATACGAAGAAATTATAGTAAAGACATATTGGATATTACTTTAACAAATCATCACAAGAAAAGAAAATTGTTGGCTAATATGTGGTACTGTTTTGCTACACTCTTAGCGTACACGTGTTCACCTAACCGGTCGCCTTGGAGAAAATATGCAGAAGCTCCTGACTTGGTATCTCACAAGCATGAGTTTTCAGACATCACATTGTAATGCAATCGTCAGCTACAAGTAAGACCTACTGTTTCTCAGGGCTGTGCCGGTTAATTTATCTCTTTGCTGCCATGGTAGTCGGATTGACTTGTGTATGATGGGACGACCACGCGGGTTGTCACTTTTCTACTTTTTCTGCTTTTACGGTTTCACCTGTCATACCGCTACCTTCTTTCCTATATTCTTGACCCGTTGTTTAATATTCAAATATGAATGCATCAACGTAGATGTAGATAGACATAATTTACTGAGTTGGTTAGTGGATGTGGTTCGTGAGACCTCAGACACTTACTTAAAGGCGATGGAGCATGACATGTTCGCGAGATAAACAAGTTTGGTGGTGCTATCATATATTATATTTATTGAGCAATTATTCTTATATCGTTGTTTATGTATGTATGTATGTATGTATGTATGTATGTATGTATGTATGTATGTATGTATGTATGTATGTATGTATGTATGTATGTATGTATGTATGTATGTATGTATGTAGATAGGTAGGTAGGTAGGTAGGTAGGTAGGCGGTCAGGTAGGTAGGTAAAAATAAGATTGAAGAAAGAGCCCGTCGACGGAACTAATGCCTTTTTGGCAAAAAGTAATTCTAAGTAAGACCATTTCGTCCTTTAACTATTCAGTATTGCAGCAATCTGATATTCGTCAGTGGAAACAAGATTTCCAAATTAGCCTAATGTCAATATGGCAGTATATTCGTCTTCTGATGAAAACCCCATATCAAAATTACTTTCCAGTAAAGAGAAGAGAAAATGCGATTTTGAAGATGGTCACATACTGGACATCAGATCACTACCATTTTAATTTAGAATAAAGAGCATTTTATAACAAGTCTTATAGTGAAAACATTCGTGCTGAGTTGCTAATTCGTTCAGGTGAAGTAGTTTTTGTGGCATAATATCAGTACCATATTTTTTAGGACCAGCTAGACATAATAAGAAGTCTTTGGTGAAAACACTTGTCAGAATGACATTCCGTTCAAAGGATGTAGCGATAAAGAGGTTTTCAAGATGGCAAATTAGACTATCACATTGGCATCATTTAAGACCAACAAAACATAAGAAGCTATTGAGAGTATGCCTTAGGTGATATGATATACATTCAGGAGATGCAAAGAAAGCAAGATTATAAGATGACCGATATGGATCAGTTCATTGAAGACTGACTTGACATCATTAAAAATCCTTTAGCAAAACATCCAGCAAATCTGACTTTCTATTTAGGAAGATATGCGATAACAAGAGATATTCATTTATATTGGATGTAAGATAGGCACCATTTTTTGCCCCTACATTTTTTTTCATCTCTCAGGTCAGACCATGGGATAAATGTGTGTCAAGTTTCATGATAATCCTCCAAGGCGTGTAGGAAAAGTAGAAATAACAAACTTGTACTAACGTACCAACAGACAGACGAACGAACAACAATCACATAAGCTCTTTTGAGGTATGACGAGTAGAGCAAAAATTTATCAATGTTACAATTATCGAAAATTCTAAAAAGCAAAATATAAAGAAAAACTAAGTAAAATACGAGGGCAAAATTTGTAATATGAATTAAAGCTTCTTACAAAGTCCAAGACTTTTGCATGTCATAGGACGACAGTAGATGCACTTGACGAGAATGTGCCTCACTGTCAATGAACACTGGCAAGGAAGGCACTCTAACCTCTAATTCATAGCATATTGAAGCTATAATGTGTATAAACATATACAGGACAGTTTAATGACTGCTTTGAGAGTGTATTGGTAGATTTATAATGGAACCCATATCTTAAGTGGTCCTGATGATGTTTATAATAAGTAAATTCTGATCATAATTACGAAGAATAATTAAGTAATTAAGTATATTAACTAGATATTTAGAAACAAGCAGAGAGAGAGAGAGAGAGAGAGAGAGAGAGAGAGAGAGAGAGAGAGAGAGAGAGAGAGAGAGAGAGAGAGAGAGAGAGAGAGAGAGAGAGAGAGAGAGAGAGAATCATATACATGTTGAGATAGGACCACAAGTATTTTCATCATCTGCAGGGATATTTGCAGTAAATGTGTACGAATACAGTTTCTATAGTACCAAGCTCTTGGCATATTATTATCCTAAGGACTAAATGACACGTGACTCAAACATGGTCGCAATCCTGCTAACTTTAACGGGGGGAGTGTTTAAAACTTTAGAACCCTCCTTAATTAATTCTTCGTCGTTAGATAGGAAATGATCTCCCACGGTGTTATTGCCCTTCTTGTTTCCCACTTCTAGTGCGTACTTTTTAGTCCTTTTTCTACCCTTGCCTATTCCGACCTCTCATAGATGTGGTTTTCCCCTTGACACATAGGGCTCCTTGACTTATCCATCCTTTCTCCTTCTCTTACAGGAAGTATAAAGCTGCTTCCTTAACGCCGTTTTCTTTAAACAACCATGTCTATAACCTGTCCTTCTTTTTAAGACAGCTGTCTGGTCCTTTACTACAAGTTCCCTTTAACGAGGAGCACTACTCTTTAGCTTTTCCCCGGAGTCGACTTAGTCTTTTTTCATGAAAAATCGGACTAAAGAATTTTGGCAAGTGGTAGCCCTAAATTGTTTCACAAAGTGTACGCACTTATTTCCCTGACCAATCGGAAATAACTGTTCATAAAATTCTCTTCATATAATCATATATATCATCAGATTTCACTAGCCTAAAATATGCTGCAATTAGCCTCCTTTGAAAATTCAATTATTTGACGTGGGCCCCTTTTTTTTAACTCTTTCGGTAAAGATTCTATTGCAAGCATGTCACTGTACCGGCAAAATGACCCGGTCAAATGTTGCTGGGGCTTAACTTTACCCCTTTTATGTGTTCAGAGATGAAATAAAGAAATAATTAGTGAACTTTCTCAAGACCTTTCTGGCATGACTATGTCAACTTCAAAGCACAATTTTTTTAACCTTAAGTTTCACAAATCCTTCAAAATTTGACACATTACACAAACAGTTTTGGAACGGTCTACGAAGAATGCCACTCTTCAGTGATATGATTGATATTCTGAAGTCTTTTTGTCGAGTGCTTGTCTTTTTGGAGGTTAGGTGGGTGGGTTGCCAAATAGTTGCCGATTAATATAGCACTTAAAATCAGTTTCGATTCAAAACGGGTAAGTACAATTGTTCTCCCCGATTTCATGAGCATTTCCTATTTTTGTAAGACTTAGGATATAAACGGATTATCAAAGTTAATGTTATGCTTTTTAGTGTGAAAGAGTTAACGATAGAAAACCACGGATCGTAATTGCAATCATCTTCATGAGCACCATTTTTAATGCGAACGCAGAAAAAAAAACGAACAATGTAAGGTTTTTGCGAAAATGTGGTAACATCAAGGTCTTACCCATTCCTGCATGAATCATTAAACCTGTTATTTATGGGGCTGAAAGCAATTGCTTTGCCATCACACTAATGGCATTCCAAAAGAAAATACTGAAGTGAAGATTTCTGAGATACTCACCGATTCCTATGCCAACGATCAGACGGCCGACGAGAAGCACTATTATGTCATTAGCCACTGCCATAATTATCGCACCAGCGGTGAAGACAAAGCTAGCCAACATTATAACTTTTTTTCTTCCCAACAAATCTGTCAAGTACCCAGCAAGAAGAGCAAACACTGCAGCTGCCCCTATGGTGGCACTCACAATAGCTTCTTTCCAGAATGTTTCCAGCTTCCAGAGGTCCCCAATTAGCAGAAGGGAACCAGAGATGATCCCCGTATCATAGCCGAATAACAGTCCACCAATTGTAGCAAAACAGGTAAGGTAATAAACATAGAACGAGGATCCTTTTTCCTCTTCCACCATTTCACCATCGTACTTGGTGGAGCCTTTTTTCTCAGCTTTCTTTCCCATTGCTGTCTAAGTCAGTCCAGAATACTGCGAGGTCACGGTGATCTGTATACCGAGTAATCTGGTGGGGACTGATTACGAAGTAACTGATGAACCAAAATGACTTCAACTCAAAGTACAACTTTAATATAGAGCAAGAAGTTGTTATATGTCTTATGATCTTTTGATAAGAGTTTGCCAATAAAGAACCTGTTCGCCCAGTATCATCATCATGCAATATTTATTCATATAAATACTTACAGTGAGACAAATGTATGATTTTTTTATTTTGGTTGATTTAAATATTTTTCCATTGAGTTACTCAGCATTAATATACATATTTGGCTATAACATACTGTTAAATTCAGTATTTGTGTTCGAGCATCTATATCTTAGCAATGGGGAAATTGATAAATTCGTTGGACGCAACATTACGATAACACATTGCCTACTTTTACATTAAAATTTAAGTGATAAATGGAAAAGTAATGATAAAATTTAAAAATGTGATATGCCTACCAATTAAACTTTTATATTTGTACTAAATTCTTAACTTTTAATAAAGAAAATTTAAAAAATAATAAATAATAATTGTATCGCATTGCTATCGTATAGAAACATAACCATGAATTATAAATTATATTTTCCTGTCATCTTCTTTGAAGATATTTTTTTTACAGGCACTATAAATTAATGAACTTGGCCATATTGCTCCTTCGTAAACACGCCACCTGTTGATGATAGTGGAGTGTTCAAGTTTTATCACATTATCTTACCATGATAAGTGCAAATACTGTTGACTTTGATCTAACGGTGGGTGGACACAGTTTCTTCTCAGTGTATCATCTGGAGTAGTATCATTACGAGGCTTTTGGATTTTCTTGATGATATTAGTCAAAGGCTTTATGACATTAGCCTTGGATCAAAGCGAGTGTATAATATACACGATCACATGGCGGGTCTTCAACGTAGATGCCCACAAACGAAGTTACTATAATAGGTGCCAAAGCAGGCAAATATACGACTCGGCAGATTTATATACACTAGCAAATAACCTATAATCAATCTCCTATTTCGGAACGATAACGCATCGGTTCTGTATCTGTATAAAAAGTCCTTCGTGGTTTTTGTATTTCAGGCAATGCGATCTCGAACTTCACCATGCTCACTGTATTACCCTCGATAGCTGCTGAATACAGTGTATTCATTGAATTGAGACTATTTTGTGTGCTGCGAGAAGTTATGCATCAACATATATTCACGAACGTAACAGTAACGAAATTATTTTTCAGCGTACTCTCATCGGTTACTATTACATTTGCAAATAAATCAACAAATGAAATAGTATATTAAAATCTGGAAACTAAATTGCGTACCTTTGCCGTTTTATTCGTTTTCCCAAGAACTTCCAATGTTAAGTCAGTCTACTTTCTGAGACGACTAATTCGTTTGTCTTCAGTCACGGGGAAACGTACTACTTACTTTCATCCCCGGAGTCCTTTCTAACTTCTTTCAAGCAAGATTGAAGACTGAAGAAATTTTGCAAAGTAAAGCTACTACATTCTTACAAGGTTTACGCCCTTAAGTTTCCATTAGCCAATCAGACTCGACTGGTTCTTAAAATTTCCAACGTAGAATATTTGATTAACGAGAATAGGCTAATCATGCCGCAATTACGTTTCCTTTAAACAATCAATTATTGACGTGTTTCTCCTTTTTACCGGTGAGAGTTTGAAGAGTGTTATGCCACTACCTTTGTAGCATAACAGATGACTCGGTCAAATTTCATGAAGCAAAACCAGGTTTCCTTTGACGTTCAGAGATGAAATGAGAATAATCATAGAACTGTCTCTAGCCCTTTCTACTTTAATTAAGTTAACTTTGGTACAATTCATTTAATCAATACTTATAAGAGTTTCAAAATTCGACACATCACACTGGTCACCTTTTAAAAGCATTTAAGCAATTGAACCACAACCTCTTATTGGTCAAATCCCTTTTAGCCTAAGTTATAGGAAAGAGCGTCGGTAGTTTATTGGATCAACTCAGGTCAGATACCATTGTGTGCATGTGTACAAGGAACATTACCCCATTTGCCAAGGCTATATAACCTAATTGTGTTGATGTGCTGTAAAACACAAACCCAAATGAACTGTATGAATTTATGTTTTAAACAAATGCAGTCGCATACATTCAAACGTTTTAATTCCTATATTTTCTTATTTCCACCAACAAATGATTGCAGTTGATCTTTTGAAAATAATTAATGTACACGAATCGACTGAATCGAATCAAGTTCACTCTTTCTACCTTCTTATTAAACAATATCATTTGCTAATATAATCGTGAGTAACCAATCCTCCTTGACTTTTCAAGATGTATTGTTAATAAACAATACATCTTGTATATATGTTACTTGGAGGAGTATATTTCCGGACACACACACACACGCACGCACGCACACACACACGCGCTCTCTCTCTCTCTCTCTCTCTCTCTCTCTCTCTCTCTCTCTCTCTCTCTCTCTCTCTCTCTCTCTCTTTTCCAGGGGTGTCGGTAATTAAGTCGAATTTCAATTTTTGTCCTTAACTTCTTGTAATAATAATAATAATAATAATAATAATAATAATAATAATAATAATAATAATAATAATAATAATAATAATAATGTGTAGTTGTAATACAGACCACTGACTCATTATACTTATTCATATATCATGCGATACATTCGGCTGTTTGATGTTATCTTGTATTAATTCCAATGTTTATTACACCAGAATATACTACTTTCGAATCATGCACAGATTTACTGATATCCAACCTTGAAGGGATAGGGACATAGATATATGTATAAAGTGTGAAATACCTATTATTTACAATCTATCATCACCGTCTGCGTCGTCACACTTGGGACTCGTTAAATATAATTATGGGTAATTTAAATGATGACCTACCCACTGCTGAACCAGAAGTCACAGAGAGCAGCTAAGCCTAAACGACTTGTAAAATATAATAACCAAGTCTACCAAGGTCACAAATACCTCTGCAACTTTATTAGATCCTAACATCATATATCCAACCGTATATATTCCTTATATTTCTGAAATAATTTCTGTGGATGCAAATAAACTGATAACAAGGCATCCTTCCTAGTTACTACATTGCATCATGAATGTACCACGAGCTATAAAAGAGAAGTATGGCTTTATAATAAAGTGGATTTCCACAAATTGATTACCATTATATCAAATATCAAACGATCAATTGCATTTGAAGCTTGTGGTAATATAAATGATGACATTGCAGCATTCATTGTTAAACCGTGAAAGTAATGGCACTGATCCAACAAATGACCAGCCTATTTCATTATTAAATTGTGTTAGGAATGTTACGGAAATATTATTTTTAAGTATATCCATAACTACCCACACTCTGGTGATATTAATTTTAAAGATGAATCCGGTTTTCTTCCAAATAAATATATAATAGTTATGTATGTATGTATGTATGTATGTATGTATGTATGTATGTATGTATGTATGTATGTATGTATGTATGTATGTATGTATGTATGTATGTATGTATGTATGTATGTAAGTATGTATGTATGTATGTATGTATGTATGTATGTATGTATGTATGTATGTATGTATGTATGTATGTATGTATATATATATATATATATATATATATATATATATATATATATATATATATATATATATGTATATATATATATATATATATATATATATATATATATATGATTCGGGATTCTATTTTTATTAGTGAGATATATTTATGTCACAAAGTTTGTCTATTCAAGACGAAGATGTAATACGTGATAATTATCAATGAGTCCGTCTTACCCTGGTAATAGTGTCAACAGGAAGTTAAAATGATTGGTCAGTATCACGGGCATACTTTCTTTGCGTGATCACTGTTTGTAAACAAACTTTTTAAAGATTGGTTTTCAAGTGGTTTGACAATGGCCTACGTGTGAAAATTAGCGTAGTAAGAGACCACATGACCAATCTCACGAGACTTCAAATGAGGCATTGGTGTTCTAAATACGCAATCATAATATTTTTTGAGAGAGAGTCATTCAAAACTTTGAAAGAACAAAGTGTATGTTTTAATTTGTTGCTAAGATTGTTGGGTTTTTTCTTCGTCTGATTTTTTGATTCAATAATTTATTCCCCTGGTAATTTAACACGTTGACTTTTTTATAAAACAAAATTTTGAAAGATTTTCGTTGAATATTTTTCTGGTATTAATCGGAATTAAAGACTATGATTCAAGTGATGAATTGTTGAATTTTTTGCGAAGAACCACAGATCCATCCGAAGATACAGGCATGTTTTCTTACGTAACCTCATTGGCCGAGCTCAAGACTTGAACATACGCATAGGCAAGACGGCAGTGACCCAGAACGATGAGTGCTTTTGAACTATTGGGCCGCTAGGGACCCCGAGATATTTGTTAATTATTTTATTTACGATGTGAGCAAATGGAGATACACAAGATAATAAACATGTTTCAGTTTACACCTTGATTCAACACTACTAACAATCATTTTTTCTTATTCTGTATGAACTTTATGTAGTAGTAAAACAACAACCCACACATTTTGGTGGCGTGAGTGTGGGATGGGGTGGGCAGGACAGATGTTGGTTCAACTAAACTTCCCATCCAAGAACTGAAAGAGGGTAAAAATAAAATATAGAGGGTAGGGATTTCTTGTTCCGCCAATGACTTTATTACTTTATTTTATCCATTTAAAACAACAACCCAGACATTTTGGTGGCGTGAGTGTGGGATGGGGTGGGCAGGACAGGTGTTGGTTCAACTAAACTTCCCATCCATGAACTGAGAGAGAGTAAAAATAAAATATAGAGGGTAGGGATTTCTTGTTCCGCCAATGACTTTATGACTTTAGTTTATCCATTTAAAACACACACACACACACACACACACAATGGTCTAGAAAGAACACACGATGGCACACATGCTGTCGTAAAATATGGCTTTCGAACTTAATAATATTGGGGAACTCAGAGAAATCCGCAGACTTTGCATTTTTACTTGCTGAAACAAAATATAAAACATGGAACCGATCCAGAGGCAGAGCAAACGCATTACTAGGTCAATAAATCAGCCTCACTTTTGTATTGATATTGAATGGCGGTTTACTTCATCCAGTAGTATGAACAGATCTGGAAGGTTGATTTATCGGACTAACGCATTACCGCTACATTTTCCAAACCTCATTGTAACTAAAGCATTTTTTTCCCATTATTTACTTCATTACAATGCTGTGTGTGATTTGTGCAGACATTTGGAACCAGAATCGATATGTTGCTAAATGTTTTGTTAGGTACGTTTTATATTGCATTATTTGTTTGTTAATTTTTTTTTTTTTAATTTCATTACATGATGCGAATAATTGTATTTTGGACTTGACCTTGTCCAAATTGAAGTTCATTTTATACCTGACTTGAATCAATAATCTTTTAATTATATAAACAAGTAATACATAGCTAATATTTTCTCTGTGAATATGGGCTAATTATTATGAATATTATCTTCGCCTTAGTCAATAACATTATGCTTACAAAGTTCTTTATTATCATTTTAGTGACAACTCTTCTAAATATAACTAAGATTTTTCTCCAAATGAACTTGTGTCCTACGTCCTTACTCTTTTTTATGTCTTAGGTTTTTAAATAGAATCTCGTTTGCTGGGAAAAGTGTTTATTCGTGCTATATGATCTTGCGGCATTATCATTGTTGTGTCCAGTATTTCATTTGGGCTGGAATTTTTTAATTAAAATTATTTATTCACTGGAAATACAAAGTTTTACAAAATAATATTCTTGGGTACAGAGACTTGGATTTACAGTGAAATTAAATAAATATATATTCTTGGATTATATTATTGTGATTCACCAAAAGACTGTAGGGACATCACTACGTTACAGGCTACTTCAGGCACTACAACATTTTCAGCATTGGATTTATCTCGAAATACCACTTAGGTTTATTCAGAACTTTATTCGTTATGACTTGTGTAAATAGTTATATGACTTTTTAAAATTAAATTTGCAATACCGTAAGTTTTGTGTTGTTGTTTTTAAATTTTCGCTTTGTATTCTAGGGAAATTATTCATTTTGTTGAATTTATAAAGCTTGCTGCTTCTCACTCTTTTCTATCACTTTTTTTAAGACCACATATTCGAAATAGTTTCTAATGTCTATTCAATACATTTAATCCCTCTTCAGGGTAATTTCGCATGACTTGAGCTTTGCGTCACTTGATTCAACAGTGCCCAATACATGTCTATTTAACTCTGACGGAGGACCAATGGACAATGTCTGCCAGTTTCAATGATCGTATCCGATATCGTATCAGTAAATATCTCTTAACTAAAGCTGGGTCTACCGTCGTACTTGAAATTAGTTTAATAACAAGAAAAGACATAAGTAACTAATACGCTATATTTCCTACTTAATTATCATTTCTACCTATGCTTACTTTAGCATTTTACGATTTAATTTGCTTGTTCGATTGTCTGATAACCCAACTACAATAGATAACTTTTATCTGGAATTCTGCAAAAAGACTGATCTTGTCGGATTATTTTATGACAGCATAAAAACACTCAGCTCTAATAATAATAACTGGAATCGATAGAGTCGCAAGTAGGTGGATTAATTATTTGCTCATCTGCGTCTACAAAATGCACCTGTATGAGCTATCTTCTTAGTAAATCTCAGAGCACAAGAGATTAGAAATTGCATGTCAGTGTAAATCAGTAATTTTAGTCCTGATGGAATAAATAGTATTAAGCAATGTGATATGTCGATTATAAAATTATATATATATATATATAGATATATATATATATATATATATATATATATATATATATATATATATATATATATATATATATATATATAAAGAATACAAATCATATGGCGAATAACAACCCTCTCAAGCGTACTGGATCCACCAAGGGATCACGTTTGTCAGGGATTAATTAAAATAGATGCAATAAACTGACGACGAACAGTACGAAACTAGTAACTAACTAGCCTAAGCGCTTTCGACTCTTAATGAGTCTTTTTCAAAGGCAAATACAAAACATAGTTACGACAAACAAATAAACACAAAAACGTTGTGTTTGTAAACCTCTACATTTCTATCTTCACATGTGCTAAAACTATAAATACAACCAGCTTGTATAGACTAGTTGCGGAAACTGAAAACGTTGTATAATTCCCTAAAAGTCTACAAGCCAAAGCGACATCTATTTTTACTTTGTGTACATATGTAACGCAGATTATATCCCGGATATTTGATTCTATACCGGTTATTCTTATAGTAAAAATTGAAGGATAATAAGAAGATTTAGAAAATGTTAAATTCTACTAGTGCATAGTTTTCATTTTCTAGTCTTCTTGGTTTAGACCGCTTGGTTTCAATGTTCTAAGGCGGCGTATCCAGTATGATTCCTTTTCCTTCCTGGTTTCGGAACTCCAGCTGTGGTTGTTAGCAATAGCGATAAGTATTATATCACTGAAAGTGTGGCCAGGGGAGGAGAAGTGTTCTGCGACCGGGCTTCTGTACAGCTTTTTTGTCATCCAATCAGATCTATGAAGGTTTATCCTTATGTGTAGCTTTTCAGTTTCTCCCACGTACTGAAGGCCACAGATCTTACATGTGATGAGATAAATCACATTCTCTGTTTTGCACGTTTTGTTTGGACCATGTATGTTTAATTTTTCTTTAGTCACTGTGCTAGTGAATGTCTTGGTCTCTATCATATGTTGACAGGTTTTGCATCTTTTATCGCCACAGGGTCCAGATTGACTAGGTTGGTTTTGACTAGCGATTGTTGTTAGCTTGGCCCTGACTAGGATGTCCTTTAGGTTTTTTGGTCTCCGGTAAGCTACTACAGGTTTGTTCGGAAGTATTAGGTTTAGTATGTCTGACGATTGCACGGTTGGCCAGTGGTTTGCGATGATTTTACCTACTTTGGGATTGTCTGGGTGATAGGTCAGAATAAATGGTATCCTATCAACTTTTTCTTTCTGTCCATATCTGAGTAGGTCATCACGGTTTGTTTGTTTGGCCCTTTGGATTGCCTCCGCAATCAGGTCTTTGTCGTAGCCTCGGTAAATTAAATGTTTAGCCAGCTCTTCAGACCTTTCTAGGAATCTTTCATCGTCGGAGCAATAAAATTCACGGCAGAAATTTCCAACTCAAACCATGTTTTCCTGGACACAACAACCAGACTGGTGGAAAACAAATTACACACAGACATCTACTCGAAACCAACCGACAAACACCAGTATCTTCTCCCAACCAGCTGTCATCCAAAACACTGCATTAAGAACATTCCATATAGCCAGGCACTGAGGATACGCAGAATTTGCTCCGACGATGAAAGATTCCTAGAAAGGTCTGAAGAGCTGGCTAAACATTTAATTTACCGAGGCTACGACAAAGACCTGATTGCGGAGGCAATCCAAAGGGCCAAACAAACAAACCGTGATGACCTACTCAGATATGGATAGAAAGAAAAGGTTGATAGGATACCATTTATTCTGACCTATCACCCAGACAATCCCAAAGTAGGTAATATCATCGCAAACCACTGGCCAACCGTGCAATCGTCAGACATACTAAACCTAATACTTCCGAACAAACCTGTAGTAGCTTACCGGAGACCAAAAAACCTAAAGGACATCCTAGTCAGGGCCAAGCTAACAACAATCGCTAGTCAAAACCAACCTAGTCAATCTGGACCCTGTGGCGATAAAAGATGCAAAACCTGTCAACATATGATAGAGACCAAGACATTCACTAGCACAGTGACTAAAGAAAAACTAAACATACATGGTCCAAACAAAACGTGCAAAACAGAGAATGTGATTTATCTCATCACATGTAAGATCTGTGGCCTTCAGTACGTGGGAGAAACTGAAAAGCTACACATAAGGATAAACCTTCATAGATCTGATTGGATGACAAAAAAGCTGTACAGAAGCCCGGTCGCAGAACACTTCTCCTCCCCTGGCCACACTTTCAGTGATATAATACTTATCGCTATTGCTAACAACCACAGCTGGAGTTCCGAAACCAGGAAGGAAAAGGAATCATACTGGATACGCCGCCTTAGAACATTGAAACCAAGCGGTCTAAACCAAGAAGACTAGAAAATGAAAACTATGCACTAGTAGAATTTAACATTTTCTAAATCTTCTTATTATCCTTCAATTTTTACTATAAGAATAACCGGTATAGAATCAAATATCCGGGATATAATCTGCGTTACATATGTACACAAAGTAAAAATAGATGTCGCTTTGGCTTGTAGACTTTTAGGGAATTATACAACGTTTTCAGTTTCCGCAACTAGTCTATACAAGCTGGTTGTATTTATAGTTTTAGCACATGTGAAGATAGAAATGTAGAGGTTTACAAACACAACGTTTTTGTGTTTATTTGTTTGTCGTAACTATGTTTTGTATTTGCCTTTGAAAAAGACTCATTAAGAGTCGAAAGCGCTTAGGCTAGTTAGTTACTAGTTTCGTACTGTTCGTCGTCAGTTTATTGCATTTATATATATATATATATATATATATATATATATATATATATATATATATATATATATATATATATATATATATATATACATACATACATACATACATACATACATACATACATACATACATACATACATACATACATACATACATACAGATATATATATATATATATATATATATATATATATATATATATATATATATATATATATATATATATATATATATATATATATATATAAAACTAGGTAGCAAGTTACCGTTTATACTCGCTGATAGCTTCGGTCCAAATGCAAACTGCTTAGACCAGGTTTTGCAGTCGCATAATCGGCTAGCAGATCTGAATATATGCCGTTTGTTACAAAATTATCAGTGAAACAAGTAACTCAGACTCTGGTCTGCCGATACATGATGTTGTTCGCAATGGACCCAACTTGTAAGTGAGTGCATAAGGTTACTAAATTGCTGTACGTACATGGGGTGATTGTAAGGGGCGGACAATATGGGAAACTACAAAAGTCTTTAAGCCCATTTTGAGGGCGCCATTTCGCAGACCATGTTCTTTTATTTTGCATTTTGCTTGTACAAAAGAACAACTTTTTCTTCTTTAAAATGCATGAAAATTTATACAATAAAAAATAAATACTTTGCGGGGTTTTGGAGGTTTGTTATTTTAAGGGTGAAAACGCCCGGGGCGCCGTGTCTTATAGCACGAGCTTGGGATGGCTCTGAGTGGACAAAATAAATCGTTAGGTAAGCCTGTTTTTGTTAAAGCCTATGATACATTCCCAAATTTTGCCAATATAGTTTTAACTGAAATAGAATACCCGTCTCGAAGTAAAAAGGAAAATAAATCCCTAATTATGGACCTTTTCATGAACTGAGCTTGAATGATATGTGCTGTGAATTATTAAAAGACACATATTTGCGTCTCCCAAGGCGTAAAAACAATGTACTAAATCGAGTGCATCTTTGTAAGCTATCAGCATAGGCGAAGTCTCCACCCACCCCACCCTTCCTAATCTGTATATAGGTAAACTGGAAGTTCAATCATACCGGGAGTTTGAAAGTTTCAGTGTGTACCTGTCGAGTTTCCTTTCAGTTTGGATCACTTCAAACATATGTATCAAGAGAGTTCACATTTTCATATATGAGGGGCCTCCGGTTGCCTAATGGTCTAAAGTGGTTGTATTGACTGATCACTGCCATCTCACCTCTGTTCGAATCCGTTCAGGTTTCCGGCTTGGCCAATGTGTGTATGAAAGAAGGCTACCAGTAGCCTCCAGTGGGTCTGTGGTTCTTACAGGGGATTTCGCAGGTTTTTCCTTCACCAATTATACTGGCCGCGATATACAGCCTATCTTGCCTTGAGAAATGGCGTTAAGCACACACCAAAACAGCAAAACAAAATTCTTCATGTCTGGCGACTTATAAGGTAATGTTCAACATTTAACAAGTTAACAAGTAGGCGAGGGAAGAAATAAGGGTGATATAATTTGGTTGCGATTTTTATACGCTCTTAAAAAAGATGTCCGGTATACATTTCTCTGCAAAACTATAGGTTGTGTTCAAGTATATATTATAAGTCTTGATTCGTTTTCTAATCCCTTTAGGAATTTGATTTATTACCTCTGATTCTACTATTTTATATGCAACATGATTGGAAATAATACTACATTACCAAATCCTCATATTACTATCATACAGGATCCAGATTTTTTAATTCGCACTCTTTCGGGATTCAAACCCGCGGCAATGTGGTTCTGGTACCATCCATGTCTTGCACACTCCAATCCCTATACCATTTCGACCATGCACACATCAATAAGATATTTTTATTAATCATTGTGTCACAAATGCTTTTTTCCAACTGGTAAGAATCTCAGACAATTAGATGGAACGTACATCTCGGTCTTGGTTTTATAAGCCAATTTATAAAATTTAATAAGCAATCTAATCAGAAATTAATTTGATAAAGTGTTGACAAACTCAAACACTCAAATGCATTATCACCTCATTCATGTGCGTGGATATCGGTCCTATCCTAACCGTACTCATCCGAAATCTTGACGATTTTAGCTAGTTTACAAAGTTTTGGTCAAAGGCAGATGAGAATATAGTCAATTAAGTGGCAACAAACTCAACCAATCAAATGTACTGTTTACGTTTTATCATATGAACTACTATTTCATGTGTGATCAAAATCGAATATGGCGTCCAGAGCGAGAACAAACTCAGCAGTAAAATGTTATGAGCCGGTCTCACTCATATTCCAAACAATTATATCTCTTCATGATATAACCCCATATTCCATGTCTGGCAAAAAAAACAACAAAAAAAAACAACAACAACCTGAATGAATAATAAAGCTTTCAAAGGGGTAACAGGCCAGCCAGCAATCAAATACAAGATCACCTAATTACTATTCGTGTACCTTGCTCCTTATCAAAATCCTCCAAGATCTCGATGTATTAAGCCTATAGTCCAACTTTGATTAAATTCAGATCAGAAATATGACTACCGGAGTTTTAAAAAAATTAAGTTACGCTCCACGCTCCACAGTCTTCATAAAATGTTTCTTTCTCACACGTTTCTCGTCTGCTTGAGGTTCAACGTGTTCAGCAAAAAGCAACCAAATACCGGAAGGTCGTGTTAGTGAAAGCCCATATTCCAAGTTTTATCATAATTGGATCAGAAATAGTTTTAGTAATAATCGTAACACAAGTGCCGTTATACAGCTTTACAACTAATAATTACCATACTTCTCTCTCTCTCTCTCTCTCTCTCTCTCTCTCTCTCTCTCTCTCTCTCTCTCTCTCTCTCTCTCTCTCTCTCTCTCTCTCTCTCTCTCTCTCTCTCTCTCTCTCTCTCTCTCTCTCTCTCTCTCGCTCCACGCTCCACAGTCTTCATAAAATGTTTCTTTCTCACACGTTTCTCGTCTGCTTGAGGTTCAACGTGTTCAGCAAAAAGCAACCAAATACCGGAAGGTCGTGTTAGTGAAAGCCCATATTCCAAGTTTTATCATAATTGGATCAGAAATAGTTTTAGTAATAATCGTAACACAAGTGCCGTTATACAGCTTTACAACTAATAATTACCATACTTCTCTCTCTCTCTCTCTCTCTCTCTCTCTCTCTCTCTCTCTCTCTCTCTCTCTCTCTCTCTCTCTCTCTCTCTCTCTCTCTCTCTCTCTCTCTTATGTGATAGCTACAAATATTAAAAACCTTCAAGTTCGAGCCTTAAACTTTATCTTTGTTATCTACAAGTGCCATTTACACCAATCTAACTTCAACAAAATTCAGTAGCTACGAATGGATACGAAAATATTAGAGTATATGTTGTTATTAAATATATAGAATGTAGGGCAAGGAGGACGCGTATCAGTTTAAACAGATATATGAACTGGTTCACCTTTACCTTCTACTCTGGAGACGCGGTGTTAAGGTGATTACAACATTCGAGTCGTGATAAGAAGAGAACGTGTCCGATTCCCACTGTTGTATCAGACTGAGTCGCATATGTGGAGAAAAAAAAAAGAAACACCACCACAACAAAAATTAACTTCTACTATACCCCATTTGAAACTGGAGAAGGTTAATATTTGTAGCATTTTACGTAATACCTTTTCCCAACACATAATATAATGAACGAAATCAATTTCATCATTCCAATACCCCCCAAACAAACTATTTCTTATTCTGAGTGATGAAAGGGGTGGGGATTGAAAATACAACCTAGAATGAAAAGAACTTTTAATACTTGAAATCAAAATGTGCCAAATTTACAGTATGGTCTATCTGTTAAATAGTTTATTGGGATTTTCCTTAAATCTTTTCCGAAGCCATTTAGACGTGAATCGTTATATAAAGATATGTAGTATTTTTTTATCCAAAGCGCTCTTCCAAACATATATTATCTTGTCCGCTTTTGAAAGAAAATCCTGAATATATATCACAGGCATAATGAATAATATAATGCTGCTCCGAATGATGACAATGAGTTTGAATTGTAGTCATGTGCGGCCATTCAACAACATAACAACATGCCTGGTGTACATTGTAATATGTGATCAGTACAATGACGCTAACTACTCTAGACTCTGCCCTCTATCGTGTTCATCATAAAATATTTCATCATTGAACGAATATTATGTGATTTGTGCTTGCTTACTAAATGTTAATAATGCTTTTTTACTTATGAGCTAAAAATACAAAATTAATATCTGTATAATGTAGTGCGGCTTGTTGATCGACAGACTACGTAATAGTCGTGGAATTAGTGATAGTAGCTTTTTAACTGGCCCTTTCTAATGAGATAAGGGAGATAAAATGAAATGTTGAAACTATTATCGTGTGTTGGATAGAGGACATATACATTTAAAATGACCCAACTTGAAAACATCCAAATCTGGTACCCAGAATTCTCCTGCGTTCGTACACCCCCTCAACAAACAATCATGGTATGTGGGTTATCAAATAGATTTCGATTAATAAAGCACTTAAAATCAGTTTCGATTCGAACGAGTAAGTACAGTATAAAAAAGTGTGCTATTTTTGTTTCCCCCATTTCATAATCACTTCGTGTTTCTCTAAGACCTATGATATAAACAGATTGTTAACGTTATTGTTTTGATTTTTAGTATGAAATGGTTAAAGATAGAAAGCCACTGATCGTAAATTCAACCATCTTTCATGGACACACTTTTGAATACGAACGCAGAAGAAAAAAAAACGAACAATGTAAGGTGTTGAGAAAATGCGGTAACATCATTTTCTTACCTCTTCCTGCATGAAGTATTGAACCTGTTATTTAGGGATCTGAAAGCAATTGTTTTGCCATCACACTAATGGAATTCCAAAAGAAAATATTGAAGTGAAGATTTTTGAGATACTCACCGATTCCTATGCCGACGATTAGACGGCCGACGAGAAACACTATTATGTCATTAGCCACTGTCACAATTATCGCACCAGCGATGAAAACAAAGCTAGTCAACAATATAACTTTTTTCCCCATCAAAGCCGCCAAGTACCCGGCAGCGGCCCCTAGAGGGGGAAAGCTCTCACAATGGCTTCTTTCCAGAAGGCTTCCAGCTTCCAGAGGTCCCCAATGTGTAGAAGGGAGACAGAGATGATCCCCGTATCATAGCCCAATAACAGTCCACCAATCAAAGCAAAACAGGTAAGGCAATAAACATAGAACGAGGAACCTTTTTTCCGCTTCCGCGATTTCACAATCGAATTTAGTGAAGCCCTTTTTCTCATCTTCCTCTCTCATTGCTAATTCAGTCCAGAATACTGCGAATTCTTGATCGATCAGGACACGGTGATTTGTACACCGAGTAATCTGGTGAGGACTGATTATGAAGTAACTGATGAACCAAAATGAATTCAACCCAAAGTACAACTTTAATATAGGACAAAAAGTTGTTATATATCTTATGATCTCTTGATAGGAGTTTTCCAAAAAGAATGTGTTCACCTAGTATCATCGTCATGGAATATTTATCCATATAAATACTTACAGTGAGAAAAATATATCTGACTTTTTTGTTTTGGTTGATTTAAATATTTTTCCATTGAGTTACTCAAATACTAGATCGAAATTGACGGTTACATTTCACACAATAAATTAATGAATTTTGTCATAATGCTCCTTCGTAAACAATCACTCCAGTGGCCTAGTGGTCGGAGCGTCCACCTCAGATGCGGGAGGTCGTGAGTTCGAACCCCGGCCGGAAATAGCAAAGACTTTAAAAATGGTAGTAACAGCTGCCTCACTTGGCGCTCAGCATTAAGAGGTTAGTGTCAGGACTGGTTGGCCTGGTGTCAGGATAATGTGGCTGCAGACATCGTAGCGATATAACTTAACAATTGTTAAAGCTACGTTAAAAATATAAATCACACACACACACACACACCTTTGTAAACACGCAACCTGTTGATGATAGTGGAGTGTTCAAGTTTCATCACATTATTACTATGATAAAGTGTGCATATCTTTGACTTTGATCTAATGGTGGGTGGATAGAGTTATGAGGCTTTTGGATTTTTTAAATGATATTGATCGAAAGCTTTTATGATTTAAGCCTTGAATCACAAACGAGTGTATAATTTACACGAACACATGGCGGGCCTTCCCGGTAGATGTCCAAAAGTGAAGTTACTATAACATTTACCACAGCAGGCAAATATACTGCTAGGTAGATTTTTAAACGCTAGTAAATAATATATTTCAATGGCCTATAATAAATCACCTATTTCGGGACGATAACGCCTCGATTCTGTATCTGTGTACGAAGTCCTTCGTGGGTTTTTTTATTTCAGACAACGCGGTCTCGAACATCACCATGCTAATTATATTATCCTCGATAGCTACTGACTCCAGTATAATGATTGGATTGGGATTACTTTGTGTGCCGCGAGCATTAATGAATAAACACATATTCGCGAATGTTCGTAGTGAAATTATTTTACCAGCTTAGCCAGTCCTATCGGTTACTATTTATATAGCTCCAACAACAATTCCAACTGGTGTGCATATAATATAAAACGAGCACCGTATAAGGAGCATCAAGGAACCAGATTCGCTGACACATACTTTGGTATAAGTAGATCCATGCTGTTTATTTGAAATCGTTAGTGGAAGCAATAACATTGCCCCAGATGTACCGGATAATTATGCGATGGTAGATTTCAATATATGCTTAATGGACTAGTTGATCACAATCTATGCAGTCTGCAGCTGTTGCACGTTCACAAATATATATGCACTAATTCAGCAACCAATACGATCTCTGCTCGAATTATTGATGAACTAACATGCATTCGTTTAAGAAGGAAATACATATTCATTTTTGTACATGAGCATGAAAATTGCTTTCTGCCAGATTTCATAAATTAAACACAAACTAACGAGGAGGTGCAGAAAAATGTGTTCAGTGTTTCTTTCTTCCCCGTATTCATTCCAATATTGTCAAAATGGTATTATTGCTGTTATCACTTGGCCATAGCATACTTGTATAGCATCTCTGGGCGGGTAGAGTTTTCATAAGCCACAAATTTGACAAATGTCATATTTATCAATGTCATAATCGG
Source organism: Potamilus streckersoni (assembly GCA_016746295.1). Taxonomy (NCBI): domain Eukaryota; kingdom Metazoa; phylum Mollusca; class Bivalvia; order Unionida; family Unionidae; genus Potamilus; species Potamilus streckersoni. The sequence goes on along the minus strand of JAEAOA010001785.1, from coordinate 122,754 downwards.
TTTCATTATCGAGATATACATTACCGAGGATCATGAAAAATTTATCTTTATAAATCCACGAAGAATCGCTTGCGCGCGTGAAAAAGATTCTGAATTTAATCATATCCATGTTTCCTGAACACTAAGTCTGCTGAATGTTTCGCAGAGCATGTGTGTCGACTCCATTAAACACAACTAAATATTGCTTTGGAAATTTATGTCTATCGCTGAGTAAGATAAATCACGTCTGTAGTTTAGTGTCTGCCTCGAGTAAATATCCGAGCTGAATCTGACTGTTTGTACAGCATCACATCATCTAAATGAGCTCGTCCACAGATGGCGCTTCATCAATGTAGGTGATAACATAAATTCATTAACGTCTTCATCCAACGACTTTGCTTCTTCGTTAAAATCTTTAGGCACATAGTAGCATCGCTGATTATCTACGGATGGTGCCACTAAATACAACTTATCCCACTTGAGCCATCTTATTATCAGATTATTTAAGAAACAATTGCGTCTTATCAGACCCAGATAAACCAGGTATAATTGCTCTGATACAATTTGGCAACGTTGCATGACGCTTGGTTGGCTCTGGTTTCTTGTGTCGCTGAGAAATCAACGATATTCATGTTGTAAAAATAAAATAAATAATATGGATTTATATTGTGTTCGGTGCAGAGCTCCAATCCCCACAAGTTGATTGACAACATTAATAACAAAAAATAAAAAGCGCGCACATACAGGTAAGTGTCTAAAATGTGTTGGAAAAAATACAAATTTATCTCTGATAAAACAGGTGTAAATATGGCTGCTTTACTGGGAAGATATCAAAAGTTACATTGGCTAAGTATCATGGAGAAAAACATGGTCTTGGATATAATGATTGTGGTTCTGGAACCCGGCTTGATTTTCTACTTGACTAATGAGACCAACCAAGATCAGGAGAGTATCCAAGAAATGCTATTGATCAAGGATACTACGTTAATGATGATGCGTATAAAACTAAAGATTTGCAACAACGACATATTGAGGACGTGAAGTTGATTCATTCGTTAAATTCCTTAAAAAATAAATCTCTCAGAAAAAACTTGCTAGCCTGCTAGTAAATCTCCAGTAAAAGGTAAACTAGTGCTAGGAGCCGGTAATTAATCTACCGATTATTATTATTATACAATGAAATCGGTTTATTATAGCGAAAGAGGATATTGTAGGCGTAGAGCAGCGATTAGTAAACTTGCTGATGCAGCAATTTTCACATGTTCTGTTGCTGAAAATTGGTTAGCACGATAAGCAATATGGCAATATGGCAAATTTATTTCCACCATCTAAAAATATTCACTACGCACATTTTGATGTCAGTACTCCCAATAAAGTTCATCAAGCAGACATGATACTATTAAAACTGGTAGACGTCAATGGCGCACGTACTAATACACGTTAACTGTCGTTGATGTTGCAAGTAGATATCGAGAAGCAGAGCCACTATCAACAAAATCAGCAAACTGAAGTTGCATCCGCATTTGAACGAATTTATCAACGTGGCGGTCTATGATGGCAGCAGTTGCCACTGGTTGATCCTGGCAAAAAAAAAATTCTTGGTGCAGTATTATCTCTGATGAAACAACATAACGTCAAAATCAGATGAGAACATACCACAATTCATCGTGATCAGGCAATAGTTGATAGATTTAATCGAACACTTGCTTAGTGGTTTTCTTGGGTATCAGTATGCACAGGAAATATCATTGAACAAAGTTCAGAAAGACATGAGATCTCGTGAATGGGTTGCAAGACTACCAGGTGTGATAGCTGCATTAAATTATGCAACTTCTATAAAAACCGACCAGCGCGATCATAAAAAAACATATACAAATACAGCGACAAGACTACTTTTCAAGACAACCAGTACTAGGTAATGTGACTGTACGATATTTGTATGAACTCGGTGAACGTGAAGAGGGTGAAAACGAGCAACTGATCCTATTAGGAGTATGACCAATGTTTGAACACACATAACATTTACAGCATGGTAAGATCCACGGGTAGACCTGCAATTTGCAGGCTAGATTCAACTGCTCCCCAACGGGGATTTGTACGTGAACAATCACAATCCTGAGGATACGAAATTATCACCGTCTTCACTTTTGTGAACTGGCTGCTCGACGTCTATTACATTCAAGACAGGTCAGCATCACCTGTTCGCTTGTGTGACCAAGACTACTATTAATTTCATCCACGGTGAATTGTTCTGGATTATTATTGGAATACTGACACAACATTACCATGTTACAGCTCGCACAGTGATTATTGTCGCTGTTTCAGTGTCATGATAAGTTCAGCATTGAGATGAAAATCGCGCTGTTTTGTCACATGCTGATAACAAGCTATTTGTTTCTTTCTACATCATCGGTATTGCCTGCAGTTTGGTTATTAGTTACTGTGAAATATATGATAACCATATGCAGGTGAGAAATTCTTCTGACTCGAGACACTGCGAGATAAACTAAATTTGACCATTTAATACGATTATCAACCATCCAAATATTTGTATCGGAAATAGTTAATCTTTCTGACGAATGAATCGTTATATCATATCCTAGAGTCCATGGCGTTTTGCCTATCGTTAACGCGCTCTCACCAACATCAACAAGAACCAAAACAATTTCATTTAGTACAAGATTTTGTTTCCTTGACTTTGTCGATGTTTCAGGAATTTCAACGTCGATACTTTGCCGTCGAATATCTGCTGGGTGATAACACAATAATACAGGTAAGATTTGAAACTTTTTCTTTATGTAACAGAAATAATTGTTGTTGAATTATATTACGAAGTATCTTTCTACTTGCAACTATGAAATCAGTAGAAAGTCGTAGTCTGACTAATTTCGTAAACGCACTTAATCTGGATCAATCAACCGATAATCATTAGTTATTTCATCAAAATAATCCACACAACCTTTTAACCATTCGCGTGGAGATGATCTCACAAAAGGTGGCGGTTGACCATGATCGCCACATATTATCACAGCAGTATTCGTTGTTAATAACCAATCAAGAGACGTTTAAAAAACATCTAATTAAATTGAACGCGTTGTTTTGTCAGAACCACCGTACCCGTTGAGATAAAAGATTTTTTGCCTAGCTACGGGATCATATATAAATGGTGTTGATGATAATAATGACATTTGGTTATTCTTGTCGTATATATTAATTTGAGCGTCAAAGGATTCAAAATAACTAAGCATCTTCTTTCTTTCTCCATTCGCCCCATGATACATAATTGCCAGTATGTAATGGTTTTAACAATTCTGCGTATTTTTTATTTATTTAAAATAAATCTGCGAAAACTCATACCGCGATATCAGGTAATCTGTTTATCATTTATAATAAAATTATCAAAACATATGCTAAAATCGAATTTCTTAAATGAGTGAACTGCCGTGAATCACTATCAATATATCTCACTACTGTACCTAATTTAGTTACATCCGACAAATAAGAATTATTCCAACCTACAAAAGTCTCTTACTCTGTTGTATAAGCAATTAAAAATAGAGTTCATCATCGTCGATGATTAATTTTGTACAATGTTGTTTTGTTTATAGTCATATGAACCACCTTGAATAAATTTACCGATTATTTTTCTAACGGGATCATTTGTAAGTTTATTTTCATGTTTAATTTCATCGGAATTACGCTTAAAGATTTCGCTGAATTTCAATCTCTCAACAACTCCGTCAATGACTGTCGTCGGGATGTAGTAACCAGACTTGTTTATGTGGACGATACGATAATATAGCTTCACTTATGGTTAACGATTTTAAAATTCCACCATCAAGCATATATCGTAATAACACTTTTGAAACCCAACAAATTATAAACAATTGGATGAAAATTACCTTTAACTTGAATGATTCCGTACATGCAAATCCTGTTAAAACAAAATCTAGTAGGGTGTTCATTTATCTCAACACTGGTCATCCCATGTGTTGGATGTCCAAATTTCTTAAAATATTTAGCACTTTCTCCCATCCCAAGAAAACATTTACGATAAAATGCAATCATATTAACTGAAATAACATCTTAATAATTGTATTTAATATTCCATAATCCGCCATGTCTGTACAAAGTGAGAAGCAACTCACGGAACGGTTAAAAAATTACTGATTAATTGTTCAGCATCATCAGTATATTTCGACGCTAGTTTTTTTTTTATTTCCTCTTGGAGAGATTCTGCATGATAACTATCATAATATCCACATTTAGAACTTTGAAACAACCATAAAGATACAGGATAGCTTTAACTAACCTCATTTATAAAATCAAAAATATCACCTTCAGAAAATTTAACAGTTCTATTTTGTGGAAATATTCTTACGTCGTTCGTCCACGCGTGCATGTTATGATCAATGATGGCTTTTGAAGTTCCCTTCGATTTATAGTTTAATTCGTACAGAATTTTCGCCGGTTATTGTTTACATTCTTATCGGAAAGTTTAACTGCTTCAAATTGAGTAATGTTGTTGATCGTAACATCATGACTTTGACACTCTCTGCAAAAATGATCTGTAACTCACTCAGGTACACAATTCAGCGTCGAAATTTTCATCGGTATGAGAATATCAACGCTTGTCTTATCATGGAGCGGATATATCGCCTAAAACAACTGCAGTCACAGAATACGCTCGTTCATAATATGGTTTGTCAATACCAGTCATCATTCCTAACTTGGAATTTTTATTTAACTCTACAAAATCTCCAGGGTGATGTAATCGATCAAAATCATGTTTGTCACGGATAATCCAGGTGTCGACTACAGCGGCATTAACTACCGCAGAAACGTCTGTCGCCACGATAAATTTTGTTTTAAAAATTATCTTTGACGAGATAATTAATAATTGTCACTGCTCGTTGGTCAATCATTGTAACATCAGCAACATATTCGGTATCGCGCATGATTCTGAATATTGACCTCACATGAGCCTCGCCATCGTCGTAAAATTCATTATTGGCTTCACGAATACGATTGATTTTAGTCATATTCATCGACCTAAGCGATATCTTGCTTGTTAACATTAACTAGTTGGAAACGTCAAATTGGGGGCACAATCTGTGAAGATCGAGTCCAGCTTGAGAAGGATTGATTGCAGATAATCTCGTAATTTCCTCCATTGTTATAATTAATGGATATATTGAGGTGTGTGTGTGTGTGTATATATATATATATATATATATATATATATATATATATATATATATATATATATATATATATATATATAAAGCAAGAGTCTGCAGTTTTATCAATGAAGCACAACGAAATTTCTGACAACATAAAATTACCTTAACGGTATTATAAATTAAGAAAGGAAAGCAAGAGTGACCACAACTCTTCGCTCGATTCGACTTTTCTCACGCGCCCTTTATCGCTTCAGAATAGGTCGCCTATAAGTCTGCCTTATATCTTCCGTAAATATCTACCATTGTATATTCACAAATACCTTTTAAAAGTGTTGGGAAACATAGTATACTCGTGCACGACTTTACGAGACGGTATTAAGAACCTTGACACGGTGTCGACTACAGCAAGTACTTCGCGGCCACATATTGACGGATCTATTATTGTCTGTGCTGATAATGCTGAATAACAGATTGGAATCCTTTGCAACCTGCTCACATATTTTAAAAATTCTTTTGGTTGCGCCAATCCATACAAATCAAAATGAACAAATCCTCTTGGATGGATCGCGTATGGAACCCAGTGCGTGCATGGGACAGAGTTTCCATATAGATTAATGATACTGGTTTCAGCATTGTTTGGTTATTTTGGTAATTGATCACGCATAAAACATCTCTAAAAATTTTGATGTCGCTTATCAGCATCAAGTAAATCAAAATTAGATATTGGAATCAAGAGACGTGTCCGGCGAAGAGTTCCAGGAAGTCTTAGACCTCAACCGTGCCATGAATGATAGATTCCTGGCAGTCTTAGACCTTATCTTATTTATTTTTGGAAGTTTTTATTCCTTGCCTTGTTTCTTTTTTAGTACCATCGGAGGTGCAGTTCCAACAGCATCAAATGCAATTGCTTTTGCAACTACTGGTGCTTCAGGGGTTATCAACGCTGGTATAGCTGCAAGAAGTAGAAATATAACACCTTCCTCTCTTGACAACGTATTTAATGGCATCCTCATTAAGATCAAGTCTAACATCGGTCGCCATTTTTTTGTCGTCATTGAAGTGTTTGAGTTGACGTTATCTCAGTGATATTTTATTTGGACCACCTGCAATCTATCCTCGTTTCAGTCATATTTTTATCCCAGTTCTCTCTTGATGCTGATTCTAGCTTTTTAATCTGACCAGGAGTAAGAGTAACACTAACATGATAACAAGACATTACAATATCATGAGCTATTTAATTACATGTTACATGTGTATTACTGGGCACCAATAACTCCCACTCGTCCACCAATACCTTCTATTAGCATTGTTTTGTCTGAGAGTATAACACCGATTGCTCTGTAACCACCATGAATTGCTGGTGCACCAGGTTATTCTTGGTGGTGATCGTGCTACACGTTGTCGGAATTATATCAACGACAGATTGCCTGAATAAATCTAGATGTTCTAACAAAATGTAATAGATCGGATACAGCATTATTAAAATCCCACTGAGATATTTACAAATCAGAATCAACATTCTGATCACGCCCATAAATGTCGTCAACCGATGATAAGCACGTGCTACATGATAGAAAATACGTCTTCGGATAGTTCCTGATGCCAATCTATCATTAAAGAAACTGCACTAACTCCAAGTGTGTCAAATACTATTGGATTTCGTATTTGTGTGTTTTTTCGTGCATTTTCCTGTGCGATGAATATATGTTGCGGTGCAAAAATACCCTGCTGTGATGTTACCTGCCATATGAATAATCCAGCAACATTACTTAAATACTGTATGTGGTCATCGTCAACCATGACAAAGTTGATTTACCACCTTGATCCATGAAAGAGAGTAACCGTTGTTCTTAGGCAATCGATGGAATCAATAATGGCATCGAAAACGAAAGTGTTGTTAGTCTTACTATACGTGCACCAACTGCGTTAGGTCGCCAGACTACATCATTGTCGTTGTCTTTTCTAAAAAGTACAACTGTATGCTTGGCTTCGATAAAAACCTATCTGACATGTATGCAAAATCCAAATATTTGCGATCGTGGAATGACACATGACAATTCTACTTTATCATTTAACATTGATCTAAGTGAGGAAAACCCTAAGTTGAATTTATCGTTCATTGATACAACCGTGTCTATGATCACTTGTATCCTTTGCGAAAGTCATTGACGGATTAGCTGATCTCTAGTAATAATCTAGATATCTTGCAAAGCCAGGTATCATCGTGGCAATATCGACGTTTTCCAGGTATGATTTAATGGATTTTTCAGCAATTATGTATATGGCACTTTTAAATAACGCCATGATACCATTGTTAACAAAGCCAGGTCGATCTAAAATTAAATATACTGTACCGTCTACTGTTAAAAATCTACCTTCTGCTTCAATCAATGCATCAGCGGGTAAGAAATATCGGCTTGTTTCTTGAACTTGTAATTCGATTCTTCCACTTGCGTTAGGTTCACCTGCGTCGTAAGAATAATACTGAAAATCGCGCACAGATTCATCCTTGAGTACTGGTGTTCCATGTCAGATGCTGGATCAGATATACGTTTGAACATCTTTATTATATTTGTTATCGTCTAACACGAAGATCACTTCCTGCTATCAGCCTAGCAGTTATATTTTTTCTTTATCTGACAGGGGTACATTAGCCAACTCTGCTAGATTTTATTTGCAGCTTGATTTATTATTTTCTAATATTTTCAAGTATAACTTCAGTGCTTACCAGTTTTACGGTTTGCAGTTTTACTGCTTGCGGTCTGCATCGTATTAATCGTGATAGTCTGTACTTAATTGCTGAGAATGCTTTATTGGCAACATCACCAAAAGCACCAATACCTTTATCACAAAGTCCATAGCTTTCATTCCCAGTTGCTTTACAATAGGTATTGCTTTAGGGGCTATTCCTTTGATTAGACCCTGAAGATCACCAAACCCATCCTCGTAAATCGCTTTATACATAAGCAATTGCGAATTCATCTCCCTAATCATTACAAGTCCACGTTGAGCATTGTGTATGATGATCATATTTTCTTGACACTGATCTAATTGTATACCATCAATCACTACGGTAAATATTAAGGATTTCATCAATGAGGGACTGATAAATATTAATGTCCATGATACTTCCTGTACATAATCTCTGACAAATAGTATATGCTTCATTAATGATTTCTGGAGAATTATTACCGTCTCGTCTACCACCAATCAGAACTTCTAATCTGTCCTCGACGGCAAGGAACTTTTTGGAACATGGGGCAAGAATACCACTTCCTCGAGTAGCAATAGCACTTCCAGTTGCACCGGAGTCAGGTGTTGGTTGTCGAGATCTCTGCTTTCCTGGTGATATAACTGGCGTTCGAACACCGTCTTTTTTTTCATTTCATAAACTTATATATAGCCTTGCTTAGTAAAATACCTAGTTTTTAATTCTGGCTTAGACAGATCCTAGACAATATTTTTTAACGTCTTCAATTTCAGCACGTGTTTTATCGGCAGACTCCACTGATTCTTTAATTTGTGTCGGTAATGCTCCGATAACCTGTTGTATTGCCATTGTAAACTCAGCGATTGTTGTTGTTTGCTCAACAATTGCTTGAAATAATTGTTCTGCACCTTCTGTAAATTCAACTTGAGACTCCCAACACTCTTATAATTTTTCTTTGACAGAATCACGGACTGGGAGATATTTCTTAATTGCCTCTTGTCGCTTTCAAGCTAGTTCAGCTGTATGATATTCCAATATTGATAAAATAATGATTTAATTACACAACTTGACCTTTACTTTTTCACAGAAGTAGAAAGGGTGACAACCTCGAGTTAGTGTCCGGGTAAGTAAACGAACACACATAAAAACAAACACACACACGTCAAAAATAAAGTAAGAAAATGATCTAACCCAATTAGAGAGGTCTCGTTCGGTTAGAGGCTTAGATTTATCATTATGGACCTTGTGTTTTCATTTTTTGTAAGAAGCTTTAATTTTGTGAATGGACTCTTCTAGAAAGTAGTCTGTTCACCTTTCCTGATGCTTGAAGTGATATCAGACAAATAATACATGTTTATAGTATTAAATCTGGCGCATTCTGGATGTTGCGTGTTCTGTTAAAGGCTTCCTTCCTCCTTGAGATAATGGAAAGATAAGCCCAGCTCACTGACAGCTTCATCAGTGATAACTATTCCCGACTGAGATATAGGATTTCTTTTCAGAGAGTCAACCTATTTAATTCCTATGACTTCTTCTAATTCGGAATCTTTTAGGATATTAATCTCGAACGAGTTCATTGCATGTACAATCCACGATAAAAATAATGACATCGTACCTTATAAATTTTAGAAAACTTAAATGAGTTTAGTGATCGTTCAAGATATTCGTCTTAAGAGTTTGGAGGATGAAAGGCAGGCAGACAGTCATACTTTAACTTGATTGGTCTATTCTAAAAAAGAGTCATAAAATGCAACATTTCAGTATCTTTTAATTGTATTTGTAGTAACCTGTACTCATTCAGCTCTTTTTGCTGCACTGAAATAATGGAAAAGTTTCAAAAGAATAAATCTAAATGAAAGCAATCAAGAGAGTGAGACATTTATCATTTCTAACAAAGGTAATAATCTCTCGGAACATCCTCAAACTTTATCTAAACGAAAATTTAGATGCGGTGTATTTATAATGCGCTGCCTCTATTCTACCAACCACATTCTACAGGATCCACCTTCCATTCCATATAATGGGTTTTCCGGGATGATTATTAAATCCGTGATATTATTTTTTTAATTTTTAATTTAAATATGAGTGAAAGAGGTGCTTCCCTTTAACAGTCAAAGGGAAGGAAAGGCGAAGTGATAGTTTTCTTTATTTCCGGCTTATCACCCTTAGACCATCATCTCGATTCAAGTTTTGTTTTATTGAAAGGTCAGCTTTCTCTCTATGCTTCTTTAGTCACAAAATTATTTTTAAAAATAAAAACAAAATGTTGATCTATATGCAGCATTGTTTCATTTATTTATAAACTATTACTTCATTCGGTGCTCATAAGTTACACATATTGCAAAATTACATATTTTAGTAGCTCCAATACAAAGGACAGTAGTATAGGGAAATGAGGGTTTTAGCTCACTTTATTTTTTTACCCTCCAAACAAGTATAAATTAAATGAGGGTTTCCAAAATAGGGAAATGAGGGTTTTGGCTCACCACCCCCCTCCCACACCTCCTCCCCCACCCCGCCAAACCCTCATTTCCCTCTACTACTACTACGTAGACAGGTATTCTGTAACCAGACAAAACAACAGGTGTTGGAATGCTCACCCCACCCCAAACCTCTTGTTTTCCTATACTACTACTACGTAGACAGGTATTTTGTTACCAGACAAAACAATCTAAAGACGGCAAATGGGTTTTACCACAAGTTTTTTTATCAGATAACAGGATGAAAATTAAACAGTACATTAGAACGTTTCAGTTAACAAGGCGGAAATTAAATTAGCATTAGAATGAAAATGATGAAGGTAAGTGATATTATTTTAGTTATATTATATCTTAAGTTTAGATAAATTTTTACGTTACTCATATTTTTTTAGATATTTTTTTTCATACTTGCTAACCCTCATTGGTAGAATGTTTGTTAACATATTGTCAATAATACGAAATTCACGTAATAAATCATCCATATTATATTTAACTCCTCGTAGGTAAGACCGGATCTGATCCAGTAGTTTCTTGTAGGTTTTAATTGATGTTAAACAACCGTGCTTCTTTATCAAAAGTCTTGGTTCTACTTTTTTACACGCCGCTGTAAGTGAAACACCAATAGCGGATATGATTAACAAAAAAGGATTTAATGATACCCCACTTGAAATTATACCAGAACTGGTCATTAACAAGGGTAGATAAGATATTACTCGAAGGATCTTGTTGTAGTATTTGTAACATTTTTTCACGCACCAAAGTTTTTTATGATAATATTTATAGTATTGTATTAATGCGTCTACATCTTGTTTTGGAATATCTTTTGAATTATGATTGAAATCAACTATACTTCTTTTCATTATAATATTAGTTCACATAGTCCTATGTTTGGTTAATCCATAATAAGAGCTGGTTGTTCAGCTATAAATTCCAAACACCAGAGAAAAATTGCTAATTTTAAAGTTTTATCAACTGGTTCAAGTACAAATTCTTCTTCAGAATTTTGGTTTATTATTACAGATAATACTCCAGATGAGTCATCATTTGGATGACGAAATAGATATTTGGTAGATATTCTAAACTTTGCACTGCTAAGCACTGACAATCTATACACACCGGTAACTTCTGCAATATATTTAATAGAATTATTTTTTGGTGTCCACCTAGTATATCCAGTATCAACAGTATACACAATATTTTTAATCTGTTTGTGAGGAATTTTAACCATACTCGTTTTCTCAACAATATTAGGAATTCCACTAATAATATCATTGAGTTTTGTGTTAATATCATTGAATTTTGTGTTAATATTAGCGAGTGTAATGTCAACATTTGATGGATTTCCAAAAAATTCATTTTTAAGTGTGTTTATGTTTCTGCGAAAACTTAAAAACATGTTCACATGACCAAGATATTCATTTTTTAGCGCTGTTATTTCATAATTGATTGGAACGTCCTGATCATCGACATATTTCTTTGTTACAGCGTCTCCATCTGTAGTTGGATATCCAAGATCTGTAATCTTGTTCTGGTTCATAACAATATTCCCATTAAATAAATCACCAGCTTTTTTAACAAAATCATTTACTGACCTACCAGAATCTTGTATCTTACCTTGATTGTTAAAAGTAATGATATTATCAGCAAACGCATTAGGAATTCGTACAAATACATCTGGCAGTTTTACATCACTCGTTTTTAATCGTCCTTCTTTGTCCTGGAAAATGACGACTTCATTTGATTCTACACTGGTAAGATTTAGTAAATTATTGATTTCATTTTTAAGCTGATCAAGAGTTGCATATTTGGATAAGTCACCTTGGTAACCTTTTGTGGATAAATCTCCTGATAGTGTTCCAAATTTTGTATAGTAGCTCATTATTTACTGTCCTAGATAAAATTATCAACACTAGTTTAATATTATATAAAATGCAAAATCGTCGATATTAAACTTTGATACAGAGAGACTAGTGAAGCATAAACATAACAATGAAATTCCTGATTGTCATTATCTTATTGTTCGGCGAACTGGATCGGGGAAAACAAATTTGCTTATGAACTTGCTTCTTGTTGATAATTTTAACTACGACAGAGTTTATATTTACACAATCAATCCACTGCAAGATAAGTATGAGTTATTAAGCGAATATAATAACAAGCTTCGTGATGATCTTAAAGCTGGTGAAGATTTTTTTATAATTAGGCAGCCAGAAGATCTTACTCCAGTTAATCAACTTGATGCAGATGAACATAAGATCGTAGTTTTTGACGATATTCCTCTAAATAACATGGAGATGAATAAAAAAGATCATATTTCTCACTGTCACGTAACAAACAGTGTAATTCTGTTTATCTCGCTCAAGGATTTTATAATGTTGACAGGTTTATTAGGCGAAATACGGGTTGTTTTATTTTATTTCCAGGACTGGATAATGTTGATGTTAGAAATATTGCAAGCGAGCAATGCGGTGGCGTGACAAAAGATAAGTTTATTGAACTTTACCGTAATGCTACAAAAGAAAAATTTAACTTTTTCTTGTTTGATAAACTTACAAATGATCCAACTAAAATGTTTCGCTGTTGTATTAACAGTTACTTACAGTAAAGCGTTTCAATTTTATAAAATTTATAATTATAATAATGGACAAACGAGCAAGATACAGACAACACATAGAAGATCTAAAAAAAAACTTGCTCAATCTCAGGCATCACTTAAGCAAAAAGTACAAGAAGCACGACGTGGGCAAGTAACTGCTACAGAAGCAACAGCTACAATTTTCAAGCCGGTTACTGAAGCATTATTAGGTAAACAACCTGAAACTAAACCACTGTCAGAAGAAGAACTTAAACAACTGCAGGAAAAAGGTTTGGTTGGAATTGTTAGAGAACAAAAGGAAGCAGCTGCTGCAAAACTTGTTACTAGATCTGATGAAGAAAAAAGAAAACTAATTGAGGCACTTACAGCAAATATAGCTGATCCTGCGGCTAGACAAGCTGAAACAGATCAATTGATAAACAATCCGCTGGAACTTGAGCGAAGATTAGCAGAGTTAACAACGCAAGGAATAACAAATATTATAACAAATTTATCAGGAGACATAAAAGATATCAGAGAGGAGCAACAAAGAGTCGGTGATCTTACTGTAAAGTTTATGGAAGTTGGAGATCAAAGATTTTATTTTACAAAAAGAGCAAATGATGAGATAAAAGGTAATGAATATGATGATTTTTTAAACAAAGACAATATAAGTGATATTGAAAATATAAGCAGGTGGACTGATGCAGAATATCAAACATTAATCAATAAATTAGATGTAATATTAAGAGACGGAGCTGCTGTTAAAGATGAAATAAACACGGTTACAGAAATTGATGATATGCTTCCACTTTATGATAGAATGAGAAACAGTGTCATTGCTCTCACGTTTAAAAAAACAGCAGAAAATAGTAGAGCAAAACCTTTTCGTAGTGGATGGAGTTTTAGAAGGAAATTTTTTACTTTTGATAAATCTCGTATACAAAATAGTAGAGTAAGAACAGGAACTGGTGTAAAAGTATTTACTTCAAATACTGAAATGATAGGTAGATTAATGTCATTAATATCGTCAAAGGAAGCTGGAAATGTTAGTGTTGAACTTGATAATGAAATCATTGACATACTTGATCATCTAAGATCGAGTGAATTATTAACATCTGACGAATATGAAACTTTACACCGCGACTTAATTTTGTAAAATGATATAATATTAAAGGAATGCAAACAACATTATTACTAAACTCTAGTGAGTCTGCGATAGATAGCGCAAATTTTTCAGTAAATTATATTCCACCTATCCAACTAGATCCTACAAAACAATATGAAATTGGATTAATTTCTTGTACTTGCTGGAATGCTATACCTAACGTGAAAAATGATGTTAACGATGAAATGTATTTTACTATGATTACATCTCCAATATCTACAACAAAAAAATAAAAATTCCGCAAGGAGCTTATAATATTACTGATCTAAACAAGGCAATCAAAGAGCTCATCACAAAAACTGACGGTGTGGCTGATAATTTTGAATTGGCAGCAAATTATAACACATTGCGAACTAGGATAACTTTGAAAAATATAGTAATCAGTCTTGAACCAAGAGAAAGAAGTATTGCACAACTGTTAGGATTTACTGAAAAAACTTACGCTGCACTTGATCAGCCTATTACATATGACAGTGAACTGCCAGCAAATATAACAGAAGTAAATACAATATTAGTAAATTGCTCTATTGCTTCTGGCTCTTATACATCAAAAGGTAGCAAAGGTCAAACAATTTACAGTTTCTCACCAGAAGTCCCACCAGGTTCTCTCATGCAAATAACTCCACGACATATTATATATTATCCTTTAAACGTTGAAGATCAAATATCAAGTATAATAATGCAGTTGACAGATCAATCAGGAAAACAGTTACATGTTAATAATGAAGTTGTAACTTATTATTTACATCTACGCGAGCAAAAGTAAATATTATGCAACATCAAATATAATGAAACAAAGAAAAAAAGTTTATCGAAGAAAAATAGTAGGAGGATTTTTTGGAAATATGTTCACTAAAGTTATTGAATATATTCCGGGTATAGCACGTAAAGTTGCACCAATTGCTATTGACGCTGGTAAAGCTTTTGCAACTGGGGCTGCATCTGCCGCTGGGACTGCGGTGGGACAAAAAATAGCTGATAAAATAAAAGGTGATCCACCGACTGCATCTGAAATAAAACAAGTTATCTCAGAAATCGCTCCAACAAAAGAAACCCAGCGAGCTATGATAACAACAACAAAAAAATTATTATCACCAAAGGGCGAGCAGATCATACAAAAATTAATATCTAAAGTAACAGTGTCGCAATAAAATTTTATATAATCTAATAAAATAAAATGTCTGTTAAAAATTATCTCGAGTTAACAGAAACTTATGACATCGACAATGATGTGACAGAATTTGAGTTTGTTGAGTACCTTGATGAGAATTCTAACGAACCAAATAAAGCTGGTATCAGAACCTTTAACACCAGAGACGAAGATGTATTTCTACTGCCACATAAGGCTATGCTAGAGGTTCGTGGTCAGATTATGACAGTAGCTAATCCACCTGCTGTAATTGCAGCTGGAGCAGAAGTAGCTCTTATAAACAACGGCTGGAGTTTATTCAAAAGTGCTAGATATCAACTAGCCAATCAAACTATAGAAGATATTTCAGGTCATCTACAAGTTGCAAGTACAATTTTAAATATGATTTCGTTTACAGATGATTACTCAAGGTCAACTGCAACTAACATGATGTGGTTTAAAGATACTGGACAGGGTATAGCTGAATCAACTGAATTTTTAAAGAGAGGCGCTATAGTACCTGGAGCTAATGCAGATGAAAATGTTGGAATTGTTAGAAATTTTCTCATTGCTAATGCAGACGCGCTAGGTATTGCTGCACCAGGTGCAGCTGCTAATGCAGACGCTACAAGAGTTTCTCTTACGGCAGCTTTTAATAATCTAAATATAACACCACCAGCTGCAGATGCAAACGGTACTGTGATGTTAAATTTACTTCTTAACACACTTGACGTGAGAAATCCACGTTATAATGAAGGTTTTGCTAGGCGAAGAAAACTTGCAGCAGGATCACGTCAAATTACAATGATGCTTCCGCTAAGCATGATTTTCGGCTTTTGTCGCGATTATGATAAAGTATTTCGCGGAGTAAAACATACGCTTATTTTAGATCGAGCTGAACAAAACGATTGTTTGTTTAGATCTGGAGGGGCTGATGTACAGTTTATCATAAACAAACTTGCTTTGTGGATGCCACGTATAACAAAGTCGATCACTAAAATGTCAGAACTAAATAGTACGCTTGATAAGCATACAAACAGAATTTACTTTAAGCAGCATAAAATATATCAGACAGCGGTTCCAAATACTACCGACTACACATGACGGGTCACAACATCAAGCGAACAATTGCCGAGAAATATCTTTGTCGTATTTCAACAGCAAGCCCGACGAGATAACCAACAACAAAATAATGCAATATTTGACCACACTGATGTTAGACGAATATACGCTAGATTAAATTCAAAGCAATATCCAGAACGAGCTATCGAGTGTAATTTTGCTGATGACGTTAATAAAAATATTTCTCGACCGTACATGTACCTGCTTGACGCAATACAAAAATATCAAGATGTTGAAGATGGAACTCAAATATCAGCAGAGGAATTTCGTACCCTTTATCCTATATTTCATTTTGATGTTAGTAAACATAACGATCGAATTGTAAACAGCACAGCGGATATTGAAATTGCCTGGACACTTGGGGCGGTTCCAGTAGCGCCGTTGTACGTATACGCATTAGTGATTAGTGATAGATTTATCACAGTAGATTCTATTGGAGGTAAAATGACAGTTCAAGTTTAATCTACAGTTGTTATATAAAATGGCAAAATATATTGTAAAAAAGTATATTTAACCGATGGCCAAGTTAAAAAATTAGTAGCTGCTATTGCAAAGCGAGAACAGGTATCATTAAAAATCAATCCTAATATTTCTGATGGTGTTTTAACAAAATTAATGCTAACAAAAAATCAAGTAAAAAAGTATGATCGTAAAAAAAACTTTTGTTTTAAATTTGAGTGCTGCACAAATGACAGCGATGGCAAACGACATTGTCGTTAAAGGTGGTTTTCTTGGTCCAGCATTATCAGTATTAACTAGTACAATAATACCTAAAATTTTACCAGTCTTAGGCACATTAGGAATAGCAGCATCGTCTGGAGCAATATCTGGCGCAACGAAGAAAGCAGTCGAAGGTAATGGTATCATTCGTGGAAGTGGAATAAAAAATTGTAAATTTTATATAAATGATATATTATAATGCCACAAAAGAAAAAGAAATCGCCAACACCAAAATCATCAACAAAAAAAGAAAACAACAAAAACAAAATCGCCAACACCAAAATGCAAATGCAAATGCAATCAAACAAAACAAGGAGGAATTATTCCGATCGCTCCACTTTTGGCGGGACTAGCGGGAAGTCTGCTGCCAAATCTTTTAGGAATCGGACGTGGTCTAACATTACCAGGAACTCGACCACCCCGTTGAGTAATTTTGATATCATTGATAAGTTAAAAGCAGTTCCTGGATTTCACGGAGTTTATTCTAAAGATGAAATCGCAGCAATAAAATCACCGTCAGCTGTAAGTTCGTGTGTTTTTAATATACAAGATTTCAATGACGGATCCGACACGCATTGGGTAGCAGTTTATAATAATAATTATTTTGACTCGTTTGGACTTTCTCCAAGCGATGTAATAAAAAAGTATATGAAGAAAAAATTTTAAAAAATATATTATTCATCAAATCAACTCCAACCTGTTGGAACGTCTGCTTGTGGATATTATTGTATAATGTTTATCCAACAGATGAGCAGAAATCTTAATTTTTTAAAATTTATTTTACAGTTTGACAAGCATCCTTCTCACGCTAATGATGAGATTGCAATTAATTTTATCTAAACTTAAAAATATAATAATGTCAACATACTGTCTCAAGTGTAGAACTAAAACCGAAAATATTAATGAAACAACAGATAAAACAAAAAACAACAGGATAATATTAAAAAGTTTTTGTGGAGTCTGCGGAAAAAGAAAAAATATGTTTTTAAAGAAAACGTCTCCAGCGACAGTATCGTCAGCAACGTCGCCAGCGAAAAATTCGCTCGGATCTGGCTACCCTAATATTATTTGAGTCGACGATTAAAAATATAGAATGATATGCAACTGTGATTCTGACAGAGATTTATGTCTTGAACAAAATAAAATTGTCGCATACTGTCAATGTTGTAACAACAGAGAAATAATAGGGTCAGGTATAGATATACATAAAATTATTGGAAAATTGCCAAAACGAAAAGGTGTTGGACATTGCCAGGTCATCGGTATACAGGACCTTACAATCCGCTAGATCAACAACTAGATGAAAACGACAATACATTGCCAGGTCAAGAGCCTTATAATCAAGTGGATGCAATAGCGATGCGTCATGATATCTGTTATCGTGATCATGAAAACTTGAAAGCAGATTGTGATAAAGTAATGTTAGACGAATTACGTGATATGGAGCCAACAAATCTACGAGAACGTTTTGATAGAAAATTTGTTCAGGGAATGATAGGAGCAAAATATAAACTCGGACTCGGTAAAAAAGTATACGATGATCTTGCAGTCGAGCTGCACAGACCTAAAAAAAAAGTTCCCACGACGTAAAGTTGTCGCTAATGGTGTAGATGATATCTGGGCAATAGATTTGGTGGATGTATCCAATCTAGCTCAGTTTAACGTTGGCGCTGATGGTGCTCCAAAAAGGTATTTGTTTAATGTTATAGATGTTTTTAGCAAATACGCTTTCAGTGTACCTGTTTCGGATAAGACAGGGACTTAAATGACTGATGCGCTAAAACAAATAATAACGAGTATAGAAAGAAAACCAAATAAAATCTGGACTGATCACGGATCCGAGTTCTTTAACAAAAAGTTTGAGCAGTTTTTAGAACAAAATAATATAAAAAGGTATGTTACAGGAAACGATGGTAAAAGCGTTGTTGTTGAGAGATTTAATCGCACGCTAAACGAGAAATTACACAAACATATGACAGCTAAAAACACCAACAGGTACATCGATGACCTTTCTCAAATCGTAGGTGAATATAATAACACAAAACATCGAACCATCAAAATGTCACCTAATAATGCTATTAAAAATCCAATATTAGCAAATGAAAACATGTACCGCAAACATAAATTTAAGGTTGGTGATAAAGTTAGAATTTCTTTGACAAAAAAGGTATTTGCAAAAGTATTTACTCCAAACTGGAGCGAAGAAGTATTTGTAATTGATAAGGTACTTTTCACAATACCTGTAACGTACGCTTTAAAAGATCTGGCAGGGGAACTTATCATAGGTAGTTTTTATGAACAAGAACTACAGAAAACTGAGTAAGATGTCTTCGTTATTGAAAAAGTGATTAGGAAAAAAGGAAATAAAAGTTTAGTCAAATGGCGTGGGTATAGCGATAAATTTAACAGTTGGATCCCAACTAAGCAGATTATGATATAATGCTATTATAAATTTCCTCATACTTTTGTTTGACAGATTTACATTTTACTGGTTTACATAACGATATTAGATACTGCTTACGATCGTCAGAGATCGTCATTGAATTAAAAATCTTGACAAATATGAAATCGAATTTGATATTTTTCTGTCGGCCTGGAATCCTGATGTTTAAGAAAGGTTTGATTAACTGCCAAAACAGTTGTTCTTCGGCAACGGTAAAATTAAATTTCATTATATTTTTTGCAATGTGATACTTGACATTATATCGTTTAGTTGTTGATCTGCTGTAATTAGATCTGTCAGCAA
This sequence comes from Potamilus streckersoni, assembly GCA_016746295.1. NCBI lineage: Eukaryota > Metazoa > Mollusca > Bivalvia > Unionida > Unionidae > Potamilus > Potamilus streckersoni. The sequence goes on along the minus strand of JAEAOA010001785.1, from coordinate 102,942 downwards.
CAGTGACTATTTCACCATCATCATCAGATTCGCTGTTATATAAAATATCATCTTCATTATAAGCAATAGATTTGTCTATGAAATCTTTGGAAAATGTGACCTCATCACTGACGACCTTATCGCTGGCGACCTTATCGCTGGCATTTTCTTTGTATAATTCAGTGAGTCGTTTCATCAAGTCCATTATTATAATATATTTTTATCTAATTTATTATTATAAGATGACTGATGAGATAAAATATCACCAAAAAGTTAATATAGTAAATTACAACGAACTAGCCGAAGCGGTAAGAAAATGTTTGTTGGGTTATAGTGTTGACGTTATTGTAATGCAAGGTGATTCTCATAAAATATTGCTAACAGAAGCAGAAAAAAATAAAATTAATGAAAGTGCAGTAACGACGCTAAAATTTAATCACGATGATATCATAGCATTTGCTCATCATTGCTTGACTAAAACCGAGCTATTAAATATCATATCTAAACCAATCCTAACATCGTATTCTCTTGAAAAAGCTGATTTCATTAGTCCATCAGCTACAAATTTTACTGCTCTGGAATTTATCTTATAATGCTTTGCCGCAGCTGTAATAGATTTGAATTTGATCTCCTCATCCGTTTCAAGGTTTTTTGAAATAACAGGTTTTGCTGGACATCTAAAATTAATACCACCACCTCGTCCTTTTCTTACATTTTCCTGCTGGGTCACTAGCTCCAGATTTCTCAATCGATTATCAGTTTTTACGTTATTAATATGATTAATAACCAGATCATTGGGTATAGATCCATTGAACACCTCGTAAACAAACCTATGACCAAGATAACGAACTTGATTTGTCGATGTTCCTCTAACAGTTACCCTGATATATCCCATATTGCTAATAGTACCAAGAACTTTTTTAGTTTTTCTGTTTCTGATAATACCGCGATCGTTAGCCTCGTATAAATCAAAGACAGAATGTGGCTGAAACTCATCTTCTAAGGATAAGTTTTCAATGTTGTCATCAGTGACTTTATCGTTCACGTGATATACACGCTGTCCCTCTGGAATATCATCGCAAAACAACGTGTAAATAAAATCTTTTCTAAACATTGCAATCCTCTCGGCATTATCTCCCTTTACACTAATCGTATAACCCGCTGACGTTAATTTGCCAACAGGTATTCTAGTTTTGATGTTAATAACCGAACCTAATACATTTCCAGCGTATAAGTTATACTTTGGGTGAACATGATAAATCTCTTGCTCAAGTGCGCTTGTCAGATTTACTGTCATTATATTATAGGCGATTTTTTTATCTTTAATTGATTTTTAGCGCATGCGCAGTGTGAGGTAAAGTTATACTTTGGGTGAATTTGATATGCTTCTTGCTCACATGTGTTTGTTAGATTTGCTGTCATTATATTATAGGAGATTTTTTTATCTTTAATTGATTTTTAGCGCATGCGCAGTGTGAGAAAATTATCAATTAGATATTACATTATAGTATAATAATGTTAAAATTGCGTGATATAGCTAAGAGAAGCCTTATGGGAGAACCTAATAAAATAGCGACTGCTTTTGCAGGTTTTGATAATAGTTATCAGTTTGATAATCAAATTGTTTTAGTAAATTTTACTGCAGTAAATCTTTACCACCTACTACAGACAACTGTAAAACGTGAGCTCGAAAAACACAAAAGTATCAGATTATTTGTGCAATATCATGTTATATTTTCAAAGTTAGTTATAACGGAAGAATTTACTAACAAGGAAATTGCAGAACCTTATATGAACGCAAAATCAAGACGTGTTTGGCTTGGGACTGATCTGTTATCACTATCTGATGAAATACACCAAGAAATCTGGAAAAAATAGAGGAATTCGCTCAATTAGGTTCGGGTTGGAAGTTTGAAATGATCAAAGGAATATTGTTTCACACGATGAAATATAACGCATTACGAGGTAGTTCATACATCGACCTGCCACCAAAAATAAAAAGTAAAAGATGTATAACATCAAAAACGTAGATAACAAGTGTTTCCAATGGGCTGTTCTTTCCGCACTATTTCCAGCAGAAAAAAACGCTACTCGTGTTGAAAAATATATCAGTCACGTGTCTAGATTAAATTTTAAAGATATTAACTTTCCTGTGGCAGAAAATCAAATACCACATATCTATCTATCTATCTATCTATCTATCTATCTATCTATCTATCTATCTATCTATCTATCTATCTATCTATATATATATATATATATATATATATATATATATATATATATATATATATATATATATATATATACATATATATATACATATATATATATATATATATATATATATATATATATATATATATATATATACAGACACATACAGAGGCGCGCGCGCGAACCAGAAGGGAAAAGGGCATGTTCACTTGTTGCAATAGAATGCTTGATAATATTAATAAAACTTTATAAATACGAATAAATCACATAAATGACATTATCATATAGGTTAGAGAATTTTTAATTCTCTACTGAGATTCGAAACCTGGTCCGCGTGCAAAGGGTACCTATTGCCTAGCCTGTACGCATCAAGCCCGATACCATCTCGTTTCCACTAAGACTGACGCAGTAGCCGGGGTCGAATATTCATTTCAGGACATTTTAACTATATCAGCATGGTCAAATTCTTTAGCAGCTAGCCAATCCAAAATTAGATCAGACTGGTTTTTCAAAGGATAAACCCATGCCCAGAACTAAACTCACATACAATTTGTCAACAAGATTTCTTCTACAGTTTACAATGTCAAAAAGGCTACATCAACATGTTTTCCGATGAAAATCACCTCATTTTTAAAATACAAACTTAAAATCATGAAGAAATTAGTTAATTAATGTCTCGCGACGATGATTTAGGAGATAGAGAGAACGAGGATGGTGGGAGTTGGGGTTGGGGAGACTTACCATAAAATAGTCCTGTTTGTTGTCCATCCCTCTGTCTCTATCGATTAGTCTGTTGTATATCCAACCAATATAGCGAGAGAGAAACAGAGTTTTAAAGTCTTCGGACTAGAATCCCTTGAAGTCACTTTTAGATTATAGTAGAACTTCGATTATCCGTCAACCGATTAACCGCCAGTCTCTGTTGACCGTCATGGCATTGTGCGCCATAATATTAAAAACAGGTGCATGTACATATGTAGATATTCTGATTTTTGATGACCCGGTCTATTGTATAATACTTTTACTGTACATATTCTATTATATGTCTATTCTTGTATCAGTCATGTTCTCGGCCCCGCATCCTGATGGAGAATCGAAGTTCTAATATACAACTCGTCGTATATACTATTTGATGCATAACTTACTATCCAACAGCCACTTTTTCATTACTCTCCTACACACTGTTGAAGTGATCAAAATCCAGTACACATTTTAATCAGCAAATCTCTCTCTCTCTCTCTCTCTCTCTCTCTCTCTCTCTCTCTCTCTCTCTCTCTCTCTCTCTCTCTCTCTCTCTCTCTCTCTCTCTCTCACACACACACACACACACACACACACACACCGACCACTACAAAAGAGAGATCAGATGTAAAAGAAGATGATCTGAGATGACATTCCATGCCTCTTCTAGATTTACATCCAAAATTTCTTCCTGCTCATCATCATACATTTATTGTGTTGTTCCTGACAAGGATGATAGATTTGACGTCTTTAACATTGTTCTGTGGTAAGATCACTAATTCTTTCAGTCAAGTCCTCATCAAAATAGGAAACAATATTCTTCTTCTACAATCATAACATCATGACTGCATTTTTTTCTTGTTCTTCTTATTCTTTATGTTCTCAATCAAATATATCTTTATGTACTATTTCCATAAGTTCCTCGTGTCCCATCTTTTCTTCTCTACTTGCTGTGACCACTTTTCTCAAACTGTAGATTTCATGGCGTTGTCAAATACTACAAGAACAATGATGTTCACAATCTTGGCCAGATCAAATGCAAATGGAAGTTTCACAATGTGTTGGCCATATTTCATGAGGTGGAAATGTCCCTTTGTCACTGCCTTAGTCTAGAGTGAATAAATCAAATCTTCTGCATAATCGTCGTACAAAATACCTTGGTGCCAAACTGTCATGTGGCTTCAAACATTGTCAAGAAAGATCTCAAGTAATTTTTCTATGTTTTTTTTTCAGAGCATCTAGCACACAACGTCCAAATGCAAACTATGGATCAGTTCGAAACTGCATCCTTGTTTGATTTTTTTCCACGGCCGTTAAATCCAACATTGTGAGGATCGTCAACTTCTGTCAACTCTATATCTTTGAAGACATCTGACGTGTCAGGTTTCCATACTTCTGTGGAGTCCAGATATGTGTTCTTCTTTTCTTTTCTGTACGTCAAGATATTTCCTGGGTATGCTTGGGAAAGGTAAGATTACCTGCTGTTGCCGACTTGTTTGTTATTCAAGTACAAATCCAATTCTCTGAACAATGAATTTATAAAAAGGTTGACTGGATCTACTCTGGCATCTTCCCCTGGATTGGTGTTGTCCACGGTAAGAATTTTGATTATCAGGTACAAGTGACTGCTATCAGTTTGTCCTTAGATTTCAAATTCGATAAGGGCTGAAGGAGGCAAAGACAACACTGAATGAAATTCAATTCCTCGGGATTCTTGCATCATCAAACTGACGAAAAGCTGCTTTTAGCATATCACCTAAAATATGCCTTCCTTGTCGAGCGACTCCTTGGTACACAGGATACACCTGGAAAATTGTTTTCAAAAATATAGTTTCACAGTGACTTCTCCTTTCGAAAAAGGAATATTGTATCCAAATCTCTTTTTATGCTACTTAAGTTTGAAGTAGAATGGGTTTGTGTAATGTGTACGTTGATTATTCTTGTAGCCATCGTCGCACATCTGGCAATTATACATATATAAGCTTGATTTTCGCAATACTATACAATTTTTAAAAATCTTTTTCGTAAACAGCATCATGTGGAGGATTATAATAAATGTTGCTTACGGGTGTCTCCATGACAGGGGTAAACTGTCGTTGTTGCTGCTTCTTGATAAATGGCCCACTGTTCGAAACTGCTCCTAGATTCACATGATATTGATTGGGGTGAGGCTTGATGTATCCGGCAACCAAATGAAGAGCCCGTTAAGTAGTGGTGCTTTAAGCCTTATTGTCTCTTCCCATTTTCTGTCTTCCTTTCTTTTATTCTGCAGAAAAATGTGTCAGCATCATCTTAATGCATCAATTTTCAATTTAAGTTGACTTTATTCCTATATTTTAAGACATCTTTTTTCCCCATATTTAAGGTCATTACTTACACCAGCATGCCTTGTGGCAAATGATGTAAGCTAGAGCAAAATAAGCATAATTAGCTTATTTTCATGAGTAATATCAATGTCAATGTACCATTTTATTCAGAACATCATACATAATATCATGAAAATAAGAAAAATAATTGCATACATTTTGTATTTGTTTTAAGGTGGCACTCTATAGTTTCGTATTTGGCATAGGGAATTTTAAAGAAAAAGAATTTTCCCGGGTTTACTCACTAGTTATACTGGCTATTTAGAAAAGACTTTGTATATCTTAAGTATTTTTCAAAGAACCTTTAATTCCCTTTATTATGTTGTATAATTGCTGGGTTAATATGGGTTATAGAGTATAAAGCTTGGCCTTACTCAAGATGTGCATCTTTCAAAAAAGTGGGTAAATTGTAAAAATTAAAAACAAAGAGCCGGTAACTTTTTTGACATTTTATATATTTGGTAATTACTTCATTGCACTTTCAGAAGCTGGTATTGTCTAGTCTGGAAAAATACATTTTCCCTATTTTAATATCTGCCAAGGATAGTGTACTTTAGACAAATTCAGGGAGCACTCAATTTTGTTAGCAGTGTGCTAAGATCATTTACAATTTCCAAAAGTACAATATCCAAAGAAATGTCAGCCACATTACATGAAAGTAGCATTGAGGTATGCCAACATTCATTCCACTGTGCATGTCTTAAATGCAAACATCACCTTACATATATCACTCTCTCACAAGTACATAACTGGTGAGCTCCACCATAGGCAGGGGACCAGACTAGAGATCTCATGGTGTCACGCGATTCGTATTGATTTATTCGGAGTATCTTTGTGTTTAGACTGAAATGATGTTTGAGAGATAAAAGTATTAGTGTGTATTGATAAAGCATACATATACGTATGATGATAATATCTGATAGTGAAGAAGAGTTCGAATTAGATACCGTCTCAATGAGTGATGAGCGTACACTTTTGGTCAATAATGCGTTAGAAGCGGACCGGCTTGAAAAGATGGAAAGACGAGTCCAATACACTTCTGAAGATGACAACGTTATCATGGAGTCTGAATCGGATAGTAAACCAGAAACGAGGAGGACACCGTGTTTTGTTTACACCCTCTCATTTTTCTCAGCTATTGGGGGTTTTCTGTTTGGATACGATACGGGGGTGGTATCAGGGGCGATGTTACTGTTGAAAGATTACTTCAACCTCTTATCTTTACAAGAGGAAATCATTGTAAGCGTGACAATTGGATTTGCATTTTTATTTGCACTGGTTGGCGGATTTCTAAATGACTTTTTTGGTCGAAAGGCGACAACATTGATAGCAAGTGTAGTTTTTACTGCCGGTGCATTTGTTTTAGCATTTGCAAAAAATGTTGCAATGCTGATTATTGGAAGAAGTATATTAGGAATTGGGATTGGTAAGTTTATCTGCATACCCTTTCCATGTTATACATTAAAGAACATTCACTCGCTTATAAGTTGTAAATTCTTTAAAATTAGCAAAATCCTTTTAAGGGTTACTTCTTTTGTCATTGAAAAAGCAAATGTCATGTAATAATGTTTGTCCAGCAAAAGAAATACTTTTTCAAAATTTTTTAAAAGTTTGGAAGGTATTACATTTAAAACAACAACAATAATAGTGCCCAGTTCTACTTAAACTTAAGTGTTTGAAATTTGTATAAAGCACTGAAGTAGTATCAAATCTGAGATTGGTATCAAATCTTTGCCTTGGAATTTTCAATATAGGCTTTTGTGGTAATTTACAATGCCTTGTACTAGTGTTGTTCCAATTATCCATTATAATTGATCATCAATTGGTTGAGCAAACCAACAAGATAATCGATTGTGAAACTGTAATCGATTGTATGCAAAGGGAGACTACTTTTTAGTTGCATGCACAACAAAGAGTAAAGCTCCTGTGTCAGTATTGAACTAAACAGGGATAAAATTGATCTGAATTATTTGTTTCCTTCACTATTTGCAAATATAAAATATATTCTGTAGGTGCAGACATTCATAATAATGGACAATATAGTTATGATTACAAGATTAAGCAGTAAAAATGATGAGTTAATAACTTAAAAACATTTTGATGATTGGTTTCTGTTTAAATGTAAAATCCTTTGTGATATTTATAAATAATCATAAACAAGAAAACCATTATCCTTGTATACTTTAAATTACAGATACATCACATATGAATGAAACGATTTTGGGGATTGCAACAGTGTTTTAGTTCCATAAGACTGACCAGCCATAGAAAATTACTTTCCTTTAACAGCTGTAGAACAAAAAAAACTCAAAGCAATAAAAAATTAAAATATTTTTTATCAAGTTAAAGTATACATGTCATTAAAAGCGATTACTCCTGTACATTTGTTACCATTTTGAACCCTTGAGCAAAGATGTGTGTGTGATATGCATTTTTTTTAACGTAGCTTTAACAATTTTTCAGGCATATCACTACAATGTCTGCAGTGTGGCAGTTTGTAGTGATGTTTAGCACTGGGACATCATGTTGCAGACATGTAGCATGATGTCCCACCCAGTCACATTATCCTGACACCAGGCAGACCAGTCGTAATACTAACCTTGTACTGCTAAGTGCCAAAGCAAGGCAGCTGTTAGTACCATTTTTGTAATTTTTTGGTATGACTCGGCCAGGGATCGAACCCACGACCTCCTGCATCTGAGTCAGACACTCTAACCACTAGACCATCAGAGCAGTCATGTGCAAAGATATAACTGTATAACAAATAAAAACTAAAATGTACTCTTAATAACTAATTATAGTTGATTATCACTTGGTTAAGTGGAGCTGATTATCAGTTATGAAATTCTGATTGATTCCCATCACTACCTTGTACCTCTTAGTCCTTCTGTCAATTTTTATGTAGTCTTGCTTGTTCAGTGATTGCCTTCTGGAAGTGCATAAATGTTCATTGTAAACGTTTACTGCTGAATGAATTACCATCATTAGATAACAGTGTGTTGTATGTAAGCAAGGCAGGGGCATTACTTAAATGTGAAACTAGTTAGCTTTCTCTGTTATTTTTGGCAAAATAATTTTTGATCCACAAAGCCATTGTTTCAGAGAGCTAATAAAAAAAGGTTCCGAAGTTGGTATTCATAAATTGTATACATCTGTGCTATATACTGATTTATATGTATTGCATATACAAAATGTTTGGCTTGAATCAGTTGCAGGATATTAATACAAGTTGTAAAGCAGATGAACTTGTTTGTTGTATTTTGTTCCCCATGATCTAGGACTTACCATATTTGTATTTCATAATTTTGTAATGTGAATTTTCGGCAGAGTGGTATGGGTGATGGTTGAGTAAATATTATCAGTATTTCATTCAAAATTGCAGGTACTGGCATGCTTGATGTAAGCCGATATTCAAAATAAATAATGTTTTTCAGGGATCGTGCTGGGCTTTGCCAGTGTTGTAAAGTGCGATTTTTTTTTGCCTTATTGGCAGCAAAGTATACCATCTGGTGATCTTTTTGGTGACAATAATTTTGGCTGTTAAAAATTGTATGAACAGTCTTGGCTTTGGATTTGTGATATTCAAAGGCACCATGACAGGAAGCTGCAAACTTGGATATAAAACTGCACTCAAATCTTATTGACAAAACACCCTAACACAGCATGGTTATATCATAATCTGCTTATGCTGCTGTCTGGCCTTTGTACTCTTTGCTGTAATATAGCCCAAATCATCATGCCACCTGACCAGCTACAGTCAACCACCTCTGAAATCATATACATGCATACATACATACTTACATACATACATACATATCTATCTATCTATCTATCTATATATATATGTATATATGTATATATATATATATATATATATATATATATATATATATATAGATGTATATATATATATATATATATATATATATATATATAGCGCGCGCGAACCAGAAGGGAAAAGGGCATGTTCACTTGTTGCAATAGAATGCTTGATAATATTAATAAAACTTTATAAATACGAATAAATCACAAAAATGACATTATCATATAGGTTAGAGAATTTTTAATTCTCTACTGAGATTCGAAACCTGGTCCGCGTGCAAAGGGTACCTATTGCCTAGCCTGTACGCATCAAGCCCGATACCATCTCGTTTCCACTAAGACTGACGCAGTAGCCGGGGTCGAATATTCATTTCAGGACATTTTAACTATATCAGCATGGTCAAATTCTTTAGCAGCTAGCCAATCCAAAATTAGATCAGACTGGTTTTCCAAAGGATAAACCCATGCCCAGAACTAAACTCACATACAATTTGTCAACAAGATTTCTTCTACAGTTTACAAGGTCAAAAAGGCTACATCAACATGTTTTCCGATGAAAATCACCTCATTGTTAAAATACAAACTTAAAATCATGAAGAAATTAGTTAATTAATGTCTCGCGACGATGATTTAGGAGATAGAGAGAACGAGGATGGTGGGAGTTGGGGTTGGGGAGACTTACCATAAAATAGTCCTGTTTGTTGTCCATCCCTCTGTCTCTATCGATTAGTCTGTTGTATATCCAACCAATATAGCGAGAGAGAAACAGAGTTTTAAAGTCTTCGGACTAGAATCCCTTGAAGTCACTTTTAGATTATAGTAGAACTTCGATTATCCGTCAACCGATTAACCGCCAGTCTCTGTTGACCGTCATTGCATTATGTGCGCCATAATATTAAAAACAGGTGCATGTACATATGTAGATATTCTGATTTTTGATGACCCGGTCTATTGTATAATGCTTTTACTGTACATATTCTATTATATGTCTATTCTTGTATCAGTCATGTTCTCGGCCCCGCATCCTGATGGATAATCGAAGTTCTAATATACAACTCGTCGTATATACTATTTGATGCATAACTTACTATCCAACAGCCACTTTTTCATTACTCTCCTACACACTGTTGAAGTGATCAAGATCCAGTACACATATTAATCAGCAAATCTCTCTCTCTCTCTCTCTCTCTCTCTCTCTCTCTCTCTCTCTCTCTCTCTCTCTCTCTCTCTCACACACACACACACACACACACACACACACACCGACCACTACAAAAGAGAGATCAGATGTAAAAGAAGATTATCTGAGATGACAGTCCATGCCTCTTCTAGATTTACATCCAAAATTTCTTCCTGCTCATCATCATACATTTATTGTGTTGTTCCTGACAAGGATGATAGATTTGACGTCTTTAACATTGTTCTGTGGTAAGATCACTAATTCTTTCAGTCAAGTCCTCATCAAAATAGGAAACATAATATTCTTATTCTACAATCATAACATCATGACTGCATTTTTTTCTTGTTCTTCTTATTCTTTATGTTCTCAATCAAATATATCTTTATCTACTATTTCCATAAGTTCCTCGTGTCCCATCTTTTCTTCTCTACTTGCTGTGACCACTTTTCTCAAACTGTAGATTTCATGGCGTTGTCAAATACTACAAGAACAATGATGTTCACAATCTTGGCCAGATCAAATGCAAATGGAAGTTTCACAATGTGTTGGCCATATTTCATGAGGTGGAAATGTCCCTTTGTCACTGCCTTAGTCTAGAGTGAATAAATCATATCTTCTGCATAATCGTCGTACAAAATACCTTGGTGCCAAACTGTTATGTGGCTTCAAACATTGTCAAGAAAGATCTCAAGTAATTTTTCTGGGGTTTTTTTCAGAGCATCTAGCACACAACGTCCAAATGCAAACTATGGATCAGTTCGAAACTGCATCCTTGTTTGATTTTTTTCCACGGCCGTTAAATCCAACATTGTGAGGATCGTCAACTTCTGTCAACTCTATATCTTTGAAGACATCTGACGTGTCAGGTTTCCATACTACGGTGGCGTCCAGATATGTGTTCTTAGCTTCTTTTCTGTACGTCAAGGGATTTCCTGGGTATGCTTAGGAAAGGTAAAATTACCTGCTGTTGCCGACTTGTTTGTTATTCAAGTACAAATCCAATTCTCTGAACAATGAATTTATAAAAAGGTTGACTGGATCTACTCTGGCATCTTCCCCTGGATTGGTGTTGTCCACGGTAAGAATTTTGATTATCAGGTACAAGTGACTGCTATCAGTTTGTCCTTAGATTTCAAATTCGATAAGGGCTGAAGGAGGCAAAGACAACACTGAATGAAATTCAATTCCTCGGGATTCTTGCATCATCAAACTGACGAAAAGCTGCTTTTAGCATATCACCTAAAATATGCCTTCCTTGTCGAGCGACTCCTTGGTACACAGGATACACCTGGAAAATTGTTTTCAAAAATATAGTTTCACAGTGACTTCTCCTTTCGAAAAAGGAATATTGTATCCAAATCTCTTTTTATGCTACTTAAGTTTGAAGTAGAATGGGTTTGTGTAATGTGTACGTTGATTATTCTTGTAGCCATCGTCGCACATCTGGCAATTATACATATATAAGTTTAATTTTCGCAATACTATACAATTTTTAAAAATCTTTTTCGTAAACAGCATCATGTGGAGGATTATAATAAATGTTGCTTACGGGTGTCTCCATGACAGGGGTAAACTGTCGTTGTTGCTGCTTCTTGATAAATGTCCCACTGTTCGAAACTGCTCTTAGATTCACATGATATTGATTGGGGTGAGGCTTGATGTATCCGGCAACCAAATGAAGAGCCCGTTAAGTAGTGGTGCTTTAAGCCTTATTGTCTCTTCCCATTTTCTGTCTTCCTTTCTTTTATTCTGCAGAAAAATGTGTCAGCATCATCTTAATGCATCAATTTTCAATTTAAGTTGACTTTATTCCTATATTTTAAGACATCTTTTTTCCCCATATTTAAGGTCATTACTTACACCAGCATGCCTTGTGGCAAATGATGTAAGCTAGAGCAAAATAAGCATAATTAGCTTATTTTCATGAGTAATATCAATGTCAATGTACCATTTTATTCAGAACATCATACATAATATCATGAAAATAAGAAAAATAATTGCATACATTTTGTATTTGTTTTAAGGTGGCACTCTACAGTTTCGTATTTGGCATAGGGAATTTTAAAGAAAAAGAATTTTCCCGGGTTTACTCACTAGTTATACTGGCTATTTAGAAAAGACTTTGTATATCTTAAGTATTTTTCAAAGAACCTTTAATTCCCTTTATTTTGTTGTATAATTGCTGGGTTAATATGGGTTATAGAGTATAAAGCTTGGCCTTACTCAAGATGTGCATCTTTCAAAAAAGTGGGTAAATTGTAAAAGTTAAAAACAAAGAGCCGGTAACTTTTTTGACATTTTATATATTTGGTAATTACTTCATTGCACTTTCAGAAGCTGGTATTGTCTAGTCTGGAAAAATACATTTTCCCTATTTTAATATCTGCCAAGGATAGTGTACTTTAGACAAATTCAGGGAGCACTCAATTTTGTTAGCAGTGTGCTAAGATCATTTACAATTTCCAAAAGTACAATATCCAAAGAAATGTCAGCCACATTACATGAAAGTAGCATTGAGGTATGCCAACATTCATTCCACTGTGCATGTCTTAAATGCAAACATCACCTTACATATATCACTCTCTCACAAGTACATAACTGGTGAGCTCCACCATAGACAGGGGACCAGACTAGAGATCTCATGGTGTCACGCGATTCGTATTGATTTATTCGGAGTATCTTTGTGTTTAGACTGAAATGATGTTTGAGAGATAAAAGTATTAGTGTGTATTGATAAAGCATACATATACGTATGATGATAATATCTGATAGTGAAGAAGAGTTCGAATTAGATACCGTCTCAATGAGTGATGAGCGTACACTTTTGGTCAATAATGCGTCAGAAGCGGACCGGCTTGAAAAGATGGAAAGACGAGTCCAATACACTTCTGAAGATGACAACGTTATCATGGAGTCTGAATCGGATAGTAAACCAGAAACGAGGAGGACACCGTGTTTTGTTTACACCCTCTCATTTTTCTCAGCTATTGGGGGTTTTCTGTTTGGATACGATACGGGGGTGGTATCAGGGGCGATGTTACTGTTGAAAGATTACTTCAACCTCTTATCTTTACAAGAGGAAATCATTGTAAGCGTGACAATTGGATTTGCATTTTTATTTGCACTGGTTGGCGGATTTCTAAATGACTTTTTTGGTCGAAAGTCGACAACATTGATAGCAAGTGTAGTTTTTACTGCCGGTGCATTTGTTTTAGCATTTGCAAAAAATGTTGCAATGCTGATTATTGGAAGAAGTATATTAGGAATTGGGATTGGTAAGTTTATCTGCATACCCTTTCCATGTTATACATTAAAGAACATTCACTCGCTTATAAGTTGTAAATTCTTTTAAAATTAGCAAAATCCTTTTAAGGGTTACTTCTTTTGTCATTGAAAAAGCAAATGTCATGTAATAATGTTTGTCCAGCAAAAGAAATACTTTTTCAAAAATTTTTAAAAGTTTGGAAGGTATTACATTTAAAACAACAACAATAATAGTGCCCAGTTCTACTTAAACTTAAGTGTTTGAAATTTGTATAAAGCACTGAAGTAGTATCAAATCTGAGATTGGTATCAAATCTTTGCCTTGGAATTTTCAATATAGGCTTTTGTGGTAATTTACAATGCCTTGTACTAGTGTTGTTCCAATTATCCATTATAATTGATCATCAATTGGTTGAGCAAACCAACAAGATAGTCGATTGTGAAACTCTGTAATCGATTGTATGCAAAGGGAGACTACTTTTTAGTTGCATGCAAAACAAAGAGTAAAGCTCCTGTGTCAGTATTGAACTAAACAGGGATAAAATTGATCTGAATTATTTGTTTCCTTCACTATTTGCAAATATAAAATATATTCTGTAGGTGCAGACATTCATAATAATGGACAATATAGTTATGATTACAAGATTAAGCAGTAAAAATGATGAGTTAATAACTTAAAAACATTTTGATGATTGGTTTCTGTTTAAATGTAAAATCCTTTGTGATATTTATAAATAATCATAAACAAGAAAACCATTATCCTTGTATACTTTAAATTACAGATACATCACATATGAATGAAACGATTTTGGGGATTGCAACAGTGTTTTAGTTCCATAAGACTGACCAGCCATAGAAAATTACTTTCCTTTAACAGCTGTAGAACAAAAAAAAAACTCAAAGCAATAAAAAATTAAAATATTTTTTATCAAGTTAAAGTATACATGTCATTAAAAGCGATTACTCCTGTACATTTGTTAACATTTTGAACCCTTGAGCAAGGATGTGTGTGTGATATGCATTTTTTTTAAACGTAGCTTTAACAATTTTTCAGGCATATCACTACAATGTCTGCAGTGTGGCAGTTTGTAGTGATGTTTAGCACTGGGACATCATGTTGCAGACATGTAGCATGATGTCCCACCCAGTCACATTATCCTGACACCAGGCAGACCAGTCGTAATACTAACCTTGTACTGCTAAGTGCCAAAGCAAGGCAGCTGTTAGTACCATTTTTGTAATTGTTTGGTATGACTCGGGCCAGGGATCGAACCCACGACCTCCTGCATCTGAGTCAGACACTCTAACCACTAGACCATCAGAGCAGTCATGTGCAAAGATATAACTGTATAACAAATAAAAACTAAAATGTACTCTTAATAACTAATTATAGTTGATTATCACTTGGTTAAGTGGAGCTGATTATCAGTTATGAAATTCTGATTGATTCCCATCACTACCTTGTACCTCTTAGTCCTTCTGTCAATTTTTATGTAGTCTTGCTTGTTCAGTGATTGCCTTCTGGAAGTGCATAAATGTTCATTGTAAACGTTTACTGCTGAATGAATTACCATCATTAGATAACAGTGTGTTGTATGTAAGCAAGGCAGGGGCATTACTTAAATGTGAAACTAGTTAGCTTTCTCTGTTATTTTTGGCAAAATAATTTTTGATCCACAAAGCCATTGTTTCAGAGAGCTAATAAAAAAAGGTTCCGAAGTTGGTATTCATAAATTGTATACATCTGTGCTATATACTGATTTATATGTATTGCATATACAAAATGTTTGGCTTGAATCAGTTGCAGGATATTAATACAAGTTGTAAAGCAGATGAAATTGTTTGTTGTATTTTGTTCCCCATGATCTAGGACTTACCATATTTGTATTTCATAATTTTGTAATGTGAATTTTCGGCAGAGTGGTATGGGTGATGGTTGAGTAAATATTATCAGTATTTCATTCAAAATTGCAGGTACTGGCATGCTTGATGTAAGCCGATATTCAAAATAAATAATGTTTTTCAGGGATCGTGCTGGGCTTTGCCAGTGTTGTAAAGTGCGATTTTTTTTTGCCTTATTGGCAGCAAAGTATACCATCTGTTGATCTTTTTGGTGACAATAATTTTGGCTGTTAAAAATTGTATGAACAGTCTTGGCTTTGGATTTATGATATTCAAAGGCACCATGACAGGAAGCTGCAAACTTGGATATAAAACTGCACTCAAATCTTATTGACAAAACACCCTAACACAGCATGGTTATATCATAATCTGCTTATGCTGCTGTCTGGCCTTTGTACTCTTTGCTGTAATATAGCCCAAATCATCATGCCACCTGACCAGCTACAGTCAACCACCTCTGAAATCATACATACATACATACATACATACATACATACATACATACATACATACATACATACATACATACATACATACATACATACATACATACATACATACATACTAAGCAAACAAAAAAATCTGTCTCTGACAGTCAATGTTTATTTGATTTTGCTGCAGCAATAATATATCGGTATTTGTTTGGTCCTTAAAAGATGTCTTTATCTGCACCTTCATTAACATGTAAACCTTCATCAAAGCTGAAGACCTTTGAACACAGAATGTTGGTGCAAGAAACTTAAATAAAAGCATTGTTTCATTTTTCACAGAGGTTGGAACATATCTGTTGTGCTGTGAATGTTTCCTGTTTGCATTAGAAAAGTTCATTCTTGCATTCGCTACCAGTGGATGTTTAAAACCCCAAATAAAGTTCCAGTATTATCATAAAATATATATCTGGCCATCAAGTTAAATGGTGATGGGTCATCTTGCAAGAATGTTAAAACTTCTTAATTATTTCAAATTTCCATTTCCCAATAAATAGCCTCATCCCCTTCTTAGCCATGGCATCATGGTAGTTGTCTCTGGCTGACCCAATGCCAGGCCAATTTAAGTACATGTACATGTAACATATAAGCAACTGTACAGCCACATGCTAAAAGGATAATACATATCATAGTGAATTATTTTGAGAAATTTATTTGTTGACAGTGGGATATCATCAACTGAGGACTACCATATATATATATATATATATATATATATATATATATATATATATATATATATATATATATATATATATATATATATAAAGAATACAAATCATATGGCAATAACAACCCTCTCAAGTGTACTGGATCCACCAAGGGATCACGTGTGTCAGGGATTAATTAAAATAGATGCAATAAACTGATGACGAACAGTACGAAACTAGTAACTAACTAGCCTAAGCGCTTTCGACTCTTAATGAGTCTTTTTCAAAGGCAAATACAAAACATAGTTACAACAAACAAATAAACACAAAAACGTTGTGTTTGTAAACCTCTACATTTCTGTCTTCACATGTGCTAAAACTATAAATACAACCAGCTTGTATAGACTAGTTGCGGAAACTGAAAACGTATAATTCCCTAAAAGTCTATAAGCCAAAGCGACATCTATTTTTACTTTGTGTACATATGTAACGCAGATTATATCCCGGATATTTGATTCTATACCGGTTATTCTTATAGTAAAAATTGAAGGATAATAAGAAGATTTAGAAAATGTTAAATTCTACTAGTGCATAGTTTTCATTTTCTAGTCTTCTTGGTTTAGACCGCTTGGTTTCAATGTTCTAAGGCGGCGTATCCAGTATGATTCCTTTTCCTTCCTGGTTTCGGAACTCCAGCTGTGGTTGTTAGCAATAGCGATAAGTATTATATAACTGAAAGTGTGGCCGGGGGAGGAGAAGTGTTCTGCGACCGGGCTTCTGTACAGCTTTTTTGTCATCCAATCAGATCTATGAAGGTTTATCCTTTTGTGTAGCTTTTCAGTTTCTCCCACGTACTGAAGGCCACAGATCTTACATGTGATGAGATAAATCACATTCTCTGTTTTGCACGTTTTGTTTGGACCATGTATGTTTAGTTTTTCTTTAGTCACTGTGCTAGTGAATGTCTTGGTCTCAATCATATGTTGACAGGTTTTGCATCTTTTATCGCCACAGGGTCCAGATTGACTAGGTTGGTTTTGACTAGCGATTGTTGTTAGCTTGGCCCTGACTAGGATGTCCTTTAGGTTTTTTGGTCTCCGGTAAGCTACTACAGGTTTGTTCATAAGTATTAGGTTTAGTATGTCTGACGATTGCACGGTTGGCCAGTGGTTTGCGATGATTTTACCTACTTTGGGATTGTCTGGGTGATAGGTCAGAATAAATGGTATCCTATCAACTTTTTCTTTCTGTCCATATCTGAGTAGGTCATCACGGTTTGTTTGTTTGGCCCTTTGGATTGCCTCCGAAATCAGGTCTTTGTCGTAGCCTCGGTAAATTAAATGTTTAGCCAGCTCTTCAGACCTTTCTAGGAATCTTTCATCGTCGGAGCAAATTCTGATGTAAAAAATAACCTGTGCAATTGGGTCCTGCTTAATGCAGGTTGATTTCTTCTAAAAGGTTAAAGGGACCTTGAAAAAGTAAATAAGACATGCAGTTGCTGAATGGAAGCAACCTTTATACCAAGTTGATCTGTGTTGTAAACAAAAAACAAATCTTTGAAACGGAAAATATTGCTAGCAGAGTAATGAATTGGGGCTAAATTCCATGAAAGATAACTTGATCATTTCCTAAAAGTCTTGACAGAAAAGAATGTGGTATCATCCCATTTTCAGGGTTAAATACCTTTAGCAGTGAGGGATGATAATTAGTAATTTAAAAATTTTCAGGATTTGAACATTAGAGCTCAAACTTAAATTATGCAGCCAATCATGGATGTAGCAAAAGTGTGCTTGTAAATTTGTTACATTAGTATATGTAAAGATGTCTGTTATGATAGGATAGTGTTTAACATAGGTGATTTCTACATTAGGTTTTACTACATGGAATATAAAATGCAACATTTAATATTTGTGTATTTAAATTAAATTCAGATCCTTAGTAGTGATATGATGTGATTATAATTTTTAACGTAGCTTTAACAATCTTCCAGTCATATCATTACGATGTCTGCAGTGTGGCAGTTTATAGTGATGTCTAGCACTGGGGCATCATGCTGCAGACATGTAGCATGATGTCCCACCCAGTCACAGGATTCTGACACCAGGCCAACCAGTCCTGACACTAACCTCTTAATGCTGAACATCAAGCGTTACAGCTGTTAGTATCATTTTTGTAAGTCTTTGGTATGACTTGAACTGGGATTGAACCCATGACCTCCCACAACCTGGGCGGATGCTCTAACTACTAGGCCACAGGAGTGGTCAGATACTTAGTAGTTACAAATGGCAAGGTTTTGTCATGTCCGTAGATAAAAACATGTTTTATGAATAACCCCAAAACATGTTTTATGAATAACCCCAAAACATGTTTTATGAATAACCCCAAAACATGTTTTATGAATAAATGTAATTCTTTTGTTGAGATCAATATTCAGGGAAGTCAGGTTATTCACCTGGTTAATTTTGACTTTCATGTATACGCTTCTGAACAGTATGCATTTCCTCTCATCTGTGTGATGCCATATTTGACTGGTAATTGTATGTATTCCAGTAAGTACTTTTGCAACATGCTGACATTATGTCTTATTACATCATGTGATCTACTAATTCTTTTGTTTCCTTTTGCTCTGCAACACTCCCACCCACGCACCCCAGCAGATGGATAAAATTATAATATTAATACACACATGTTCATGATGTTGTACCCTAGATTTGGTAATTGGAAAACTGGTATGAATGTTTCCATCATAGTTGTATTTGATAAACTTTTTATGAATTGTGTGTATGTGTTTTTGGATATTTAGCATCTGTTTATAATTTTAGCCTTATCACTATGTCATCTTCAGTATGTCAGTTTATATTGATATCTAGCATTGAGGGGCATAATGCCATAGATAAGTAGCATCGTGTCCTACTCAGTCACATCCTGACACCAGGCCAACCAGTCCTAACACTAGCCTCTTAATGCTGAGCGCCAAGCAAGGCAGCTGCTAATATCATTTTTATAGGTCTTTGGTATGACTTTGCCAGGGTTTGAACCATCAACCTCCTGCATCTGAGGTGGACATTTTTATGAATTAAATTGAAAGGTAAAACTTAGTGTACATGCCCAAAATTTTTTGTATAATATTAAAGAAAGTAGTTTTAATTTTTTAATAATTCTTTTATTTTAAGTTCTAGGCAAGGAGAAATTTTCATATTTGCATGCCCCTGGTTCATGCAAAAAATGCATGTATCATTCAAGAGTAGGATTTTACAGTGAATCTGATAATCATCACTATATGGATGTTAATTTCTAATTGAACAATAGGTTTGGCATCTATGACAGTGCCAGTTTATATCGCTGAATGTGCACCACCTCACTTACGTGGCAGACTGGTAACCGTCAACAATTTATTTATCACTGGTGGTCAGTTTGTAGCCAGTGTTCTGGCTGGAGCATTCAGCTATGACACACGAGATGGTTGGAGGTTAGTAGCATGCATATATATATATATATAGTTGAGCACCACTGCAAACAACACATACCCTATTCTGCTATTGCATATGCCGGCAGATCAAACCCTATGTTGTTTGTTCTAATGATCATTCAAAGCAAGACACATTAATTTTATTGCTCTGAAGATATGAACCACCACTAAAATCCTTAAAATGATGTTATTGTGTTAAAATGACTTGAATGTTGTTTTTATTTTATCACATATGTATTACATTGTATTTTGTCACTTATAAGTACTATATATGAAAAAAAATATAAATTTTTTAATTTTAGCTTGTAATATAATAAACCAAAGCAAAATGCTTTTCTTCTGAAGCACTTCCAGTTTTCCAGATGCTGACCATAACAGTTTCTGACTAATAAAAAAAACAAACAATCGAGGAATCATGGCAATCTGAAGGATGTGACCAAATCACATTTTAATTTTCCCACTAATTAATTTAGCACCTAATGATGAAGCATAATTCATTAGACTGGAAGGATGAATAATTCAGCAATGTCTGCCTTTGCACCATCATGGTTGGTTAAAAATTAGTTATATCAGACAAACACAAATTATTTAAATAATCATGTAGAGAGTTTATATCTAACTAATGTATGACCATAGTTTCTCAAAGAAATCAAATTAGGTTCAGCAACCATGGTTTAATTTTGGTTAATGGGTTGGGGGATGACTAAAAGCAAAAAAATTTTTCCCGACCAACCTACCCATGTTTATTTAGTTGAAATCCAGGACTATATTACACATCCACTTGAAATACAACTAAGTGTTCAAAATTTCTTTTCAACTTCAACATTTTAATGTATAATTTCATTTTCAAAGCTGACATGTCTTATACAAGCAGTTTCAGGCACATTGTATGCCTTGTTAAAAAAAAAAGAAACACAAATTCTTCTTTTACACTGATTCAATGTATATATTTTGTGTTTAATTATTGTTTGTCTATGATTGTAAATTTAAGGGTCACTTTTTTAAAAAAATGTTACAGTACCAATTTTTGTTTATGATTGTAAATTATATTTTAAGATTATTATCACTTGTAGGTAAACATTTGCTTGGATTTGAGTTCAGATCCTTGGTTTTCCACTCAGGAATTTCTGGTCTACCAGATGTTTATCATGTTCTTGACTCAAATTTATGTAAAAAGACCTGACTGTTTAAATGTGAATGTTCTGTTTATGAACTTTTGACCCTCATCCTGGTCATCCAAGTGTGTCTTAGGTTTTTATGTAATGGTTGTTTACTTCAGAATTACTTATTCCATATTTTAACATCAGTCTTTAATTGTCTTCAGTTATAATTTTAGAGGATTTATTTATTTTAATGATTCATTGGAATTACAAAGTGCTATTGATATTAGGACTAAATCTCTATTTTGGAATTATTTTGAATTTATTTTGATTCAAGGACATTCAGGAGTACATCATGATACATCAAGACTATTGGCACATTAGCCAATTTAAGGCTACTGGCACTTTAGCACATTCAAGATTGGAATTAATTAGGAATACCACTGGAATTAATTTGAAATACCTTATACTTTTGGTCTTGTGATAGAACTTTTTTATGACTGTTTTAGGATTTGATTCATAGTACATTAAATTCCTTTTAAATTTCAGTTTGTAATATTTTTGGGGAAATAATTTAAATGTTGATTTTTACAAAACTTGGTGGTTTTCACTATTCTGTTATGTAGTTACAACATCATTTGTTAATGCCTGTAGAATACACCTGTAGTGGTGTTAATCTTATATTACAGATAAAAAAGGATGAAAATGGTTTAGAAAAAGCATATACAAAAGTTTGCTGAACAAAATTTTCATCAACTCTACATTTCACTTTCATCTCAATTTTAATTATAACTTTAAAGCACATAACTGACACTGCTACATTTTCATGCTTAATTTTTGGACTATACTATTATTTTGAAAGTATTGTGAATGATTCAGAGGAGTTCTGAACAATATCACAATTTTGGGTATACTGTAATATAACTTTTTCAGGAGTATTTTGGATTAACATCATGATATTGTGTCTCACATTTTTATTATGACTGATAATTACATAATTTGTTGAGTTTTGCAAATCTTTTTGGTTTGCTTCTTTCATTTACTTAGTTTATGACCATAGAATCATAACACTTTAAACAGAGATTAAGATCAGTGTTGAATGTTGTCCCATCTGTGACAGAAAGGGTCATCACAGGAAATATTCACAATTTGTTCCAAAAAATGGTAAACTTTTTCAGAATAAATTTGATTCTGGTGTTAATGAGGTTGTGGTTTCTCAATTTTTTTTTCTTTTTTGTAATTTGAATGTCAGTCACTGGTGGTTTGAATTAAGTGAGACTTGGCAAAAACACCTAATTTTTTTTAGTCCCATATGTTGCACAGAAGTTAAACCTCTCCTGATTTCAAAAGAAATTGTAAGCAATAAATACATTTCTATGGGTTAATTCTTCCAAATATATAAAGTTTTGCCTGAACTATTTAAAGAAAGAGATATTAGAAAAGACTGAGAAATTACCCAAAAATGTCCTGTCCATGACAATGGATTTACCCATGATATCAGACAGGAAATACTGCACTTGCAATTCTCAAGTTTTATTTCTATTTTTTTTCAGATACATGTTGGGTTTAGCAGGAATACCATCAGTAGTACAGTTCATTGGCTTTCTGTTTTTGCCAGAAAGCCCTCGATGGTTGATCAAAAAGGGTCACAATGATCGTGCAAAAGAGGTCTTGATGAGGATTAGAGGGACAAAAGATGTAAATAAAGAACTAGAAGAAGTAAAGTTTTCTTTGATAAAACAAGAAGAGGGAACAGATGGTATGTACATATATCAGTTTGTTGCTTTTCTATCTTGTGATATGTCCATCTATTTTTTTTATCACTGCCTGTTTTAAGCTTGTATCTGTTTCTGTTTGCTTGCCTCAGTGTTCTCCCCACATTTATTCACCATTCCATCTGTTTGTCTCTTTTGTGTTGTATGTCCATCTGTCCTTTCCCTCTGCCTCAGTTTTTCTCAACTTCTATCTGTCTGTCTGTTTGTTACCCAAACGTCTATCAGCCTTTCAGTTAGGTTGTCTTTTGTCTTTTTCCCTCTTTTTCAATTTCTTTCACACTCTTGCCTCCTCTCCCCTCCACATCCAGTGATTTCTCTTTATATCTTTTATACTTTAAATGCAAAATGTCTTTTATATTTTAAATGCAAAATGACACTGACTTTATATTTTGTGCAACTTGCTCTTGATTCTCAATTGTTCTATGAATTTTATGATTCTATCCAATAATTTACATTTTCATGTTGCAGGGTCAGGACTGAATATTATGAGGGTATTGAATACTCCGACAGTGCGTAGAGCTCTTGTGGTTGGTTGTGGTCTCCAGTTGTTTCAGCAGCTGAGTGGCATCAACACAGTCATGTAAGGAGCTATTGCAATACTTTTGGTACATTCAGAATTATGTTTAATGTTAAAAACTGTTTGCTGTTTAAAGTAAAATAAATTTTTTCTAGTGTTGAACCCAATCTTGAACGCATTATGCATTGTTTGTTGTCTGCACATAATTGATAGTTTAGATTCTTAATCTGAGATGTGGGCACAGAGTATTATTTTAAGGATCTTTGTCATCTGATTGGTTAGTATTCTGTAATCATGATCATAAGAGTGAAGATTTTAAAGCTCCCATCATTTTAACCCAGGTCGTTTACCTTAATTGTTTATTGCTATTGCTTTTTTGGGGGGGTTCAAGGCACTACTCCATTTGCCTCAGCACAGTATAACTTTAAATATGGGCATTTCTTTTTTATTTCTTTTTCAATCCTTTGTGCCTCAGATTCTCTAATTTATTGTTCTTATAATGCTATTGCACCATTTCTAATTGATTTTGGGGGGGAATTGTTAACTTCACTTTAGTTGAAGCTGGCATTACCTCCCCTGATATGTGAGCGGCAGTGATATATCAGAGGAACATAGAAATCACTAGAGTAGAGATTATGGTAGCAAAAGATGCTTGCAACAATATTTGGAACAAAAAGTGAGTTGAAATTAAAGTGACTAATGCTATACATACAATCAATATAGTTAGCAATGTGTAATAAAAATTAAATGATGAAATTACTATGAGAAAAATACAATATATTAAGGGTTGTATATATTTTCAAACCTTCACAAAGAGAAATAAAAATGCCAAGAAATATTTGTTTTCAAAAGTACTTGCAGCAAATTTTTTGAGAATTGGAGAATATACGGTAGGTATGAAGATGGTAAATTAGGGACCACCAACACAACCCACCTCCCATGTATGTTTCCTCTTATTGCGTGATAAGCAATATGGTCAGTGCTCATAATCACACTTCCCTGTATGACTACATCAGTATTTTTTTGCACCTTTCTTCCTAAAAAAACAAACAATAAGACAAATGTCTACTCTTGTGTTTTTATGTTGGTTCATGCTTGTAACCAACAACAAAGCTCTGCAACACTTGCACAATGATTTGGCAAGTTAATTACTTATTACATATAGATTTTCCTTTTTACATATTTTGCCTTTGTGCATTAAATTTTAATGAAGTTATTGCCAATTTAAAGTGATGGGAATCAGCTGAAATTTTTTTATTGATCATCGGTTACACCACTTCGATCAATAATCAATTATTAATCAATTAAATATGTCTGCCACATGACCAGAATGATAAAATTAGTGCATCAGTTTTCATTATGGTCTAACAGATATTAATCAGAATTTTGTTATAGGACTTAATTATTTAGGATTGGATTTATATTTCTCAAAGTAAAAAGAAAAAGAAATAATCAAAATTAACAGGTTCATTAAAAAACAAGTTGTCGAAATTGTGTTTATTTGTTATAACAAGAGCAGGTTAAAGTATTTGTTATCCAAATGATGAAATGACTAGATAGCAGATATATGACTAGAACCACTTAGTCATGATTATAATTAGATTATGAACTTAATTAACATTAATCGCAATATTTTATAACTAGAGATCATACAATTTTCAACCCTAAACTGAAAATTCTTCAATGTAATGACTAAGGTATAATATATATATATATATATATATATATATATATATATATATATATATATATATATATATATATATATATATATATATATAGGTACCTCTGAGCCATTTAATCAACATTTGGAGCAAGACTGTATGACTTCATATTCTTATGGAGAAATACCATGACATCCACCTTTTCTGGTTTGAGCTGAGACCACTTTTAATTGATAAGATTGCCTGCTAGGCTGAAAATACTCTCAGAAGAAATGATAACTGCTGGTACCACAGTGAACTTAATATGCTTTGTAATTTATTTGGAAATTTTTACAAAATGTTTTTATAAAAATGTAAGTAAATGCAGTGAGATTTACCCTTTAGGCACCCTTTAGGCCTATATTGTAATACAAAACATTTATCTATATGTTGCTGGGATTTGTTTGGAAATTTTTTTGGAAATAAAATGGCAAGACTCACCAAGAAAAGGTTATAAAATTAAAACAAAAATGCTTTCATTCTAGATTATGTACATGTCTTTCACTGACCACTGAAAGTGTATTCCTTTTTGCATAACATGCAAATCAATTTTGTCAGGATTAGATTGTCTTTGTTTGCCAGACCATCTCCTTTTTTTCCCCAAAGTAGGCCCACACTTTGACTATTTCTTCCAGAAAATTCAGAAAGTTCTCTTTCTCATTTGCTTGCCATTTTTAAAGCGGTTTACATGTCATGGCCAAGTTATGTTTCAGAAATGCATTAAAAGCATGTATCAAACAAAACATTATTTATGCTGTCATTAATTTAGCATAGTAAATGCAATCATTTATATAATTGTATTATTAAATTGATATTTTTGGTTATTCCAACTCAGTAGTATTAATTAATTTATCAGTGCCATAAGGAAACTTGATCATAAAAAGTCATACTCCATTAATGAATTAAACTGGTGGAACAAGTAACTAGATTAATCGGATCAGCACCACCTTTTTCCTATCATTAATGCATCTCTACATCATATCCTTGTAATCATCCTAGCTTGCAAGCTATGTAGCATAGTATGATGCGATATGGCATTTACATTGTCTCGGAGACCTAGCTGTGCCTTTTAATGGTTTTGTCATGATAGTTCTAGTCTGGATAGAGTTATGTCCCCCTTGATAGTTAACTTGAGATCTTCACACGGGCTTTTGCTTGTAACCAGCACAACTCAGCAAGCCTAAGACATGGATGCCATTTGCTAGAAGTATAGCCTTTTGTAAGGGTTCTAGGAATTACTCTGATTTCCACTTTGGTAATCCTTTATGCAAAGAAAATAATTATCCCATTTGAGGTTCAATGGACCTTTAGTTATCTTTACTTTGATATCTTAATGATAAGGTTGATGTGGGTTTAAGATTACACAGCTAGGCTTTACTTCTGTTGTGCATCTTATATAAGAACAATGGCTCTACATGGCAGTTTTTACCCATGATCTGTTTAGGTAACTTCTTAAAGAAGAAAACAGTTTATCACTTTTTTCAATTTTTGATATTTTAAAATGTCATAAGTACACTTAATGCCACATTTTAAAATTTATATATGTATTTCATTTACAGATAGCATTAATGTACTTTACGGCATTTTGAATACATTTCTCCAGCACTCAAAATCAATAATTTTCTAAACTGTCTACTTCAAACATCACATGGTTTAATGTGGAAGAGTTATTCCCCTTGATTGCTCATCCTGCTGGGCATTATTTACCTTTTGTTATTATTGGACAATCATAGAGACAGGACTCAGAAAAAGACTAACACACAAAAACATTTGAGCAAATGTTATAGAGAGAAACATGAATGTATGTAAGGAGAAATTTGTTTTATAAAACTCTTTTGTATTTTGAAATCTGCTGTTTATAGAGATTATGGGATGATCTGTTGTCTGAAGTCCAGCACTGGTCTGTCTGTTAGCACAAACACCTGCTAAATTACTTGCAAAATTCACATATTCATCCTAAGCTTTAGTTAGTCCAGAATGGGAATGACACTGCTCAGATGTCCAATATGACCACCACAGCAGCCATCTTGACAATCTTGTTATCACTACTTTTCCTGAATGAATGGCCATTTGAATAAGGGATTTTCACTGAATGACTTATTATAATGTCTAGTTGGTCCTAGATGAAATTGGTGCCAATTTGAAATCCAACTTGACCACTACAGTGGCCATCTTGAAAATCTTAATGCAATTTCTCCTAGATGGAAAGTAATATTGACCAGAAGATAAAAATGATATCAATCTTACATCCAGTATGACCACCTTGGCAGCCATCTTGAAAATCTTATAATTGCCACAGCATATAAATGAAAAGATATATTGTCATGGGATTTTAACTAAAAGCCATTAATGTTTCTTTTTGTGGGTTTTCATAGCGCTTTAAACACATCAGTAGTTAGTTCATGCCCATGCAATGGGAGCCAAGTGTCATTTCAGCCAACATGGGCTGATTTGGGTGAGTATCAATCCCACAATCCTTGGACAATGAGCCTGACCTGCTACCATCTGTGCTCTTGTATTTCCGGGTTATGAAGTTGTGTTGGTCGTAAAAGAAATTGAAACCATGGCAGCCATCTTGAAACTCTTATCACTTCTTTCCAGAATATTAAGTCATATCACCAAAAACACCAAGTTGGTCCAAATTGAAAATGGTGCTGAACTGACATCTGGTATGGCTACCACAGTGGCCATCTTGAATATCTTGCTATCCCTACACAACATCATTATGGACTTTTACTAAATGACTTCTTTTGATGATATGGTCGGTCCTAAATGAAAATGGTGCTGATCTATTTATTATTATTATTATTATTATTATTATTATTATTATTATTATTATTATTATTATTACATTTTTGCTGGAATTTTTTATTAATAAAAATGTGTAAAAAATATTAACAAATATTTGCTTATTATTATTATTATTATTATTATTATTATTATTATTATTATTATTATTATTATTATTATTATTATTATAGGTATTATAGTGCCACCATTATAAAAATGTCAGGGATTCGTAAACAGAGTGATGCCATCTGGCTTGCTGCAGGGACAGCATTCATAAATTTTATCTTCACCATCATTGGGGTCTGGCTGGTGGAGAGAATCGGCAGAAAGAAACTTATTATGGGCAGTTTAGGAGGTAAGGAACAAATTCAGTTTTATCACATGACTACTGTGTTATTGAGGTAACTACTCTTGACATGGTATTTTTATCACTTGATTCATGTATTATTTAAGCAAATACTCCTAAGATGGTATTTTATCACATAATTGATGTATTTAAGTAAATACTCCTGACATGGCATTTTATCATATGACATGTAGTGATTTTTAGGTAAATACTCTTGACACTGTTTTTTTATCACATGACTGCATAGGACACCTGTTCCTCAAGGAAAGAATTCTTTTCCTAATTTCTAATTTTTTTTATTTTTAACCTGTATATAAAGGATGCTTGTTCCTAAAGGGTAAATTTCACTGACTTGTTGAGTGTCCTTTATTAAAATACTTAAGATTATTTAACAATATTATGTTATAAAAAAAAATGTTTTCTGGATTATGTATAACTTATTCTATTTGAATTTCTCACAGTTTGGAAAGTCAATAACAACTAGTTGGGTTTGTAGGTTAACCAGGGATCTAACTAAAGGCATCTTGCACCATTTTATTTTTTTTATTTTTATTTTTTAAAAAAAGTTGCATTTCACCATCACCAAATGACCCAATTTTACTATACTATACCCTCACCCACCCCATAACTTGAAGTGAAATAACCTACACAGAATAGTGCACTGTCTTTGCAGGAGTTTTAGTAAGTCTGGTTGTACTTGCCATAGGATTCCAGCTGGCTGCTATAAACTCACCCCCAGTCACAATACATGAAGATAAAAATAATACAAATGACTGCAGCAAATACAAGTGAGTTCACAATTCATGCAGGTAACTGACCTATCATCAACCATCAATAAATTATTTCATTGGATAAATATAATGCTGGCTAGATTAAAAATGTAATGGCATGAAATCTTTTGGGGTGTATTCAGGTCTAATGTTTACTGATACCTGTGTAATTGACACTTTATAATACAAAACTAAAATAGTTATAACTTGGAAATTTTTTAATCTTGTTTTAATTTTATTTTTAGTATATATTAGAAATTAACATTACAAGTACTGTATGTGAAGGCTGTTGTCAAAGCAAAGAAAATCTTTTTATTTATGATACTGATGTTAATATTGTACCATTGCAATATATTTGTATATAAGTGTAATGAATACACTTTATGCTATATATGTGTTGAAACTGTTACATGTAATAAATAAGTTAGATTTTTTTTCACAAGGAATTGGAGAAAGGATACTCATTTTCAGTATATATTTAATATATTTCACTTCATGGGTGTTGTATTCAGGTTGTATTTCATGTTCATGTGGTTTTTTTCTCTTGTATATTGGTCAAACTTTAAGCAAAATGTTCAACATGTTGATGATAACTGGTGTCATTCATGTATTGTATCTATGGACATCACCTAGTCTCTCTTATTAATCTGTTTCAAGCCTTCTCCTCACCATTCCTTCTGCATAATTAAAATGATGTAGTTTGTCAAAAACATTTTTCTAATTCATTACTTAGGCAAAAGTCAGGCATGTGCTTTCCCCACATTATTTCTGGCATATAATCAGCGCTCCCGATCATGATTGTGTGTAAAAGGAAAGCAACTAAGCATTTATAGCTGTCTTTGATTGAGATTGAATCATTTGTCAAGCAGGCACTTGTATGATGCTGAATCAGGAAAAGCAAGCATCTTCTTGACTTTGATGACATTTATTATTTTTTAACTCTCTTAGATTTGGTAGTCATCAGGTGAAATATTGATTTTGGTGTCATCAGGTGTGATATTGATTTTGGTGTCATCATGTGAGATATTGTAAGTAGGATTCTTATTCAGGCAACAGGCTATGTAAAAATTAAATATTGTTTTTCAGCTGGTGTGAAAGCTGTATAGAAAATAAGGGTTGTGGATTCTGTTTTAATAACTTTGGAAAAGGAACTGTTAATGGTTCTTGTCTTCATGTGTCATCATCAGAAGATTCTAGTCATTCCTCATATGGGAGGTGCAGCTCATCTTCAGTGGTAGATGAGGATGGAGGCCTTATATGGGCCTATGAGTATTGTCCCACTGACTACTCCTGGATGGCTGTTATGGGACTCGGTCTTTATCTGATGTTCTTTGCTCCAGGTAAGTCACATTTAGATGATGACATTATTATATATTATGGGGAAAACATATTTAGTTTCCTTTGATCATTTGAAGAACACTTATTATTTATAGTCACTGTAACAGCTGCATTGTTATACACCTTTTGAATTTTGTTGTAATGAAACTAATTAATCACATGCTAGATGGCATAAGTTCTACCAGTGATTTCCAGACTGGTTCTTTGCTCTATATGGTTTTAAACATTAGCAGAATTTATGAAATGGGTATAAAAAAAATAAATAACAGCAGAATTCCTTGGTAATTCTTATGAATAAATGTATGGTTTGTTGCTAGCACCTGATTAAACCAATGGAGGGGTTGAAACAGTTTAGTTTTTTTAAAACATAAATATGTATTCCAGGCAGATTCATGTGTATCTGAAGTCTGTCAAAATGCATGGTTGAACTCTGACAAATTTATGGATCCGAAAATATTTTCATAGGCACTGATTAGTTTAAAGATGACTTTGCATATAGACAATATAAATTAAAATATAGCAGCATTAAATTCAGGTGGATGGTGAGGATGAATAAGGTAAAAAAACTAGTGTCTTGCATGATAACATGAGTAGTATCTAGGATGATGACAAGAAGCATGAAGAAATAAGATAAACTTTTCTGCAGTATTAGCAATATAGAAATATATTCCTGTTTCATTTCTTCAGTGTGTAAATTAAATAATGAACCAATTCTTCTCATTCAAAACTTTTTGTTAGAAAATGTAAAGGATTTCATTAAAACTGCAAAGTTCTATGTAATTATTTAATTAATTATTATTTTTTACAGATAGGTGAATTAAAAAAAATTAGATGGTACAAAAAAACAGATGAATTTTGGTAGATACAAATTTTGGTTGGAATTTGGAAAATAGCCTTTTTTTTATTGAAACAAAACATAATGATGATTATAGAGTGAATATTTAAAGTTATGATCCTCCTGGTGTGTACACGAACTACCGCTATCTCTATGGCCATTTTTTTTTATATTGAAAGTCCCTCTGTCTGTCCAGTAACATTTTAATATCTGAAGCACATGTCCTTATTCATTCAGAGTATTTCAGACAAACTTTGTATAAATGTCAGGTCAGTTATGTAGAGGTACTGTTTGATGCCTGGAATTTTCTGCATTCCTTAATTTTGTGTTACCATAAAAACAAAATGAAGCATTATTAGTGTTCTGGAATAAAGTTTATTATATGTAATGTATAAATTAAGAATTTTGATTTATAGGGTACAGGATAAGTTGGGGACCTAGTGGATATATTATCTCTTGATGAATGTTGTTACAAATTTGCTATTACTCAGTGCATGTTAATATTGTACTTCTCATGCAGGCATGGGCCCTATGCCATGGACTGTGAACTCAGAAATTTACCCACTGTGGGCAAGAAGTACTTGTAATTCTGTAGCAACTGCAACCAACTGGATCAGTAATTTACTGGTTTCCATGACATTCCTCACACTTACAGAGACCATTACCAAATATGGTAAGTGCAGTGATTATGTGAGTTTTTGAAAGTCTTGATGTTTTACAACTTGAATATTTGAGGAAATATAGCTGGCAGGTAACAAAATACAGATCAGGACTGACAAATATTGGTGTGTTGTTACATTTACATATAGGTTATATAGGGCTTAATGGACACGCCCTTCAGTGTACAAGATTTTTACACCCATATTTAGTAATAGCACATTTGGCAGTCTTTCTTTTTGCAAGTAGTGCAGTCATTTATAGATTTAATAGACAGCTTTATTAAAGAAAGGGGCCCTGAGTGGCCGAGTGGTCTAAAGCATTGTCCGTTACGGATCACTGCCATCTCACCTCTGTCTGCGTGAGTTCGAATCTAGGATTCGTCGAATGTGGATATGTGAGAAAGCTTGCCAGTAGCTTCTCGTGGGTCGGTGGTTCTTTCCGGTGATTTCCCGGTTTCTTCCTCCACCATTAATACTGGCCGCCATGAATAGCCTATCGTGTGCTGAAAAATGGCGTTAAGCCCAATAACATAACATAACTTTATTAAAGAAGAAAAAATGTGAATGCTCAAATTCAAGAATTTTTTAAAATTTCCTCCAAATTATTCGCATGTTTAAATTTGTTATATGTGATTTAATTATTTAACCAGAAAGTATAATGTTCTTGACAGCATAGAAGTGTTATATTGTTTTGGAATTGGCGTGAACCTGGTGTCCTGGAGAAAAATCCTGATCTTGAGTGTCTGTGTTTAGGCGTCTTTAACTTAACATCCAACATCAAATGGGATATATGCAGTTATCTGCCATTGCATATTGTTTTGAGTTGTTAGCTTTGCATAATGCCCTCCCTTACTGCAAGTAACAATGATCCACATCACATTAGCTGTTGTTGGATATTGTCCATTACATAGCAGTGTATACCACACACCCAACAGCAAATAGCACTGATCCACAATATCTGTTGTTGATTATTGTCCAGTATTCCACTGTGTATAACACACACCTAACAGCAAATAGCATTTACCAAGATTTTCAGTTTCTTGCATCTTGCCTTGTATATAACACACCCAGCTGCCATTGGCATTAAATAAGATAAGATAAGGTATGGTAAGGTAAGATAAGATAAGATAATATTTCTTTTCTTCAGACTGCATAGTCCATACATCTAAATTAAAATACCTATGCAAAGTAAAACATTATAAACATAAAAGAACATGTATATCATATGTACAAGTATACATATTCATCAACAACAATTAATTGCACCATGCATTGTTAAGAATGAAATTAAGTGGCACGTTTAAAGAGTAATTTGTTCCACCTACTAATAATATGAAAATTTAAATGAATGTCATAGTTCCAAAGTGATTTCAATATACAGTTCTCACTATTAGATAGTCTTGCTATCAATGAGAATACATACTTTTTCATTACTTCCTCAAAACTGAATACATTATAATTTATAAACATGTTGGAGACACTGTTCCATCTAGGAAGACCTAATAGAAAGTGAAGACTATTATTATAACCAATTACTAATTTTCTTTTCACACATTCACTAAAAATTGTTCACGGCGGAGCACAATACATAGTGCAGCAATAAGATTTGAATAATCTAATTTTGATACTCAATGATCAAGGCTTTAATTTGCATAGAAGCATGTTTGATCGAGTACACAAATATCGATATTGTCTCATCATATCTTCATTATCTGACTGATTGGATTTCAAAATATGGCCCAAATACATATAACTGTTGGCATTGCTGTTAAGATGTACAGAGGGAGGTGATGGTAATTTAAAAGAAGTTGGCTGAAAGACCATGCATACTGATTTTTGTGTATTATAGATGATATCATTCTCTATTGCATATTGTTTACATATCTTTAATAATTTTCTTAAACCTGTGATAGAGGCACTTATCAGTGACATATCATCAGCAAAAGTAAAATTGTTAAGAAACAGCCCATTTGGTGGCAGATGTAACCCAATGTAACACTGGCCCAATATATGATTTAACTCATCTATGAAAATATTAAATAACATAGAGAAAAGAATACCTCCCTGCCTCACCCCATTGCTTACATGGAAAGCGCTGGATATTACACTTCCCCATCGCACATAATACAACTGTTTGAAATACCAGTTGACTAAAGTATGAACTATGTATACAGGTAATTTAATTTCCAGCAACTTTTTAAAGAGTGTCCAATGATTGACCCAGATCATCTGCTGTTTCATATTGACCTACATTAACTTGTGTATAACACACCCAGTTGATATTGGTACTGATGCAGATTATCTGCTGTTGCATATTGTCCTGCATTAATTTGTATATAACACACCAAGCTGCTATTGGTAGTGATACAGATTATCTACTGTTGCATATTGTCCTGCAATAACTTTTGTATAATACACCCAACTGCTATCAGTACTAATGCAGATTATCGACTATTGTTTATTGTTCTGCATTAACATGTGTATAACACACCCAACTGCTATTGGTACTGATGCAGATTGTCTACTGTTGCATATTGTCCTGCATTAACTTTGTATAACACCTAACTGCTATAAGTACTAATGCAGATTATCTACTGTTGCATATTTTTCTGTAATATCTTGTGTATAACACACCTAATTGCTATTAGTACTATTGCATATTGTTCTGCATTAATCTGTGTATAGCACAAACCCAACCATCATTGGCACTGACCCAGATTGTCTGCTGGTTCTTACTATCCTGGCAAAGCAGAGTTACAGTTTCTTTGAAATCAGTATTAGAATAAACCACATAGACATTTCTATAGGTTTGACATCTTTACAGTTGCACTTTATACACAAATAAGTATTTAGTACAGTATGGCTGTGGGTATTAATCACAGGACATCAAAGGTGCAGAGCAAGTGTGATAGAAGTGACATTGCAAGATTGATTTTGACTTGTTAAGTCGGCATAATCACATGTAATACAATTCCATAAAAGTTATTAAGCAAATATTTATGCAGGACCTTGATATCACATGAAAATCTTATTTTTCATTTGTCTTTCAAGGAATCAAATAATAAACATAATTAAATGTAGAAAAGGTTCTTATAACAAAAGATCCAGAGCAAATACAGAAAAACATTCATAAATAATCACAAACCTTCCTCCCACTTAACCTACTCTCACCCTTTCCTCCATCCCCACCCCCACCTTTCTGTTGTATGACCTTTACCCAGTAGCAAGCATGTTTGGTTCTTCCCTTTGATGTGCACCAAAAAGTAATCAGGTCGTGTTTTCAAACAAAAAAGCTTGAGTTTGGGATGAAGCTTAAGTTTAGAATACAAATTCCTTATTTAGTGAAATTAAAGTGATTTAACACTGACATTGAAATGACTCAGTCTTGACTTAACTTTGGGACCTATCATAATGAGATTGGAACCTGAATTTTTTACAACTGAGACATCTTTTTCTACATTTTCCCACTCTGATAAATGGTCTAATTGGGAATATTTTGCTCTGTTTCATTTTTATATGAAGAAAATTTAAAATGGAAAGATCTGAATGCCACATTCTTTTTATCTCTAAGGAATGAAAGAAATGTCAAAACATGTTGTCACAAATTCATCCAGTTCCATTTGGCATAAACTTTGGGTGGAATTAATTTTCAAGTCCAAAGGATAGACTATATTATCTGTTACGTTTTTTTACTACCTTCTAATGTTTGACATGCTCTGAATCCATAAAATAGCAAAAATGTTTTATATTTTATGTAGAGAAATTCAGATAATGTTTTGATGTAGATTTGTGCACAAAAGGAATTAGATAACCTTGACAAAAGTGAGAGACATTGCAAGTTTGTATCTGTACATAAGTAAGATGAAACTGTCATCAGGTCAGATTTGTTGCAGTGGAAAAGTATCTGGGTTTTTTTTGTTATTTATTTTTTGTATTATCATATTTTGATTAGACATATTTGTGGTATTAACATCATTGTTTATTTATGTTTTTCACAACAATGTGTTAGTAACATACAGCACTTCCTATATCCATATACTGGTATATAATATATATTGATGTGTAAGTTGAGTCCAAGCAAATATATACAGGACATATGAATTAAATCCAGTTAGGTTTGGCGATAATATCAGTATTCCTGCACTGGGATGGGGCATACATGTTTATGCAGCTTTTTAGTTTTCATCAATTTTCCACATTTTTCTTCTTTTTTAACATACCAGGTACATACTGGTTGTTTGTGGGCATAGTAATACTGGGGCTTTTGTTCATTGGGATGACGATGCCAGAGACAAAAGGAAAGAAATTGGAAGCAGTGGAATCCCTCTTTGAGGAACCCTGGTGCAAGTGTGATTTTGGAAGAAATTCCAGAAGTGTTGACATCACTAGGTGATGTTCAGATCAAAGAAAGAGTTCATTTCAAGATCATACCATCAATTTTCTGTCTAGTGAATCCTCTCCAATTAGAACCTAGTCTAAACCTTGTCAAATATGGAAAAAGATTGTTTTTATACAAAAGTCACTATAGTCTAACATTCCTTCTAGGTCATCTTATTAATCAGTCACTCATCTTTCCCAGTCACAATGTCCTGTAAAAGAATTAGTTCTAATAAATCTTATTTAAGCAACCACCAGTCTTCAAGGAACAACTTTCTCACATTTGATTGGTGGTTGCTTAAAACAGGTTTGACTGGTTAAGACAACTGCACTAGTTACAACTGGACTATTTTTATGGCTGTTTCAACTGCAGATATGTCCTATCGCTCAAATATTTTATCTAATCCAAGGAATACATTTATTAGACAAGTTGTTAATGTTATAGTATTTGTATATCATTGATTTCAATAGATTACATTTATCATGCTAACAAACTAAGTACTTACAAAACAATATTTAAAATATAGTTCTGTTATTTTATTTCTTGGAATGTATTATTTGTTTTCTTTTTGTAATTACATGTATAAGCACTAAATTTCATATTTAACAGGATTCTTGAATTCATGAAGCGTAAAATTATGTTACACACTAAGTTTAAAAAGTCTTCCATTTTTGTACAGCTGTTCATGCTGTTCGTGTGCAGTTGTCAAGCTTCTGGATGTAATCAATTTTGAAAGATATGAAGTTTTGGTATTATGTAACAGTGATGGCACTTTTGCTATGCAACAAAAACAAGGAATAATTTACAAATTTACAAATAAATACACAAGATTAATTTTCTGATAAAGAGCACTTACCCAAACAAGTATATTGAGTAGGTTTCTTATACAGAAAAGGCATAGTCACTTAGCTTATATGGATTTTTGTTAGAGTCCAAACAGTTTCTCAAAATATTTAGTCCAACCTGTCCAGTTATCAGTTACAGTTATAGCAGTTACCTGTTCTCAATGACCATTCCAATTCTCCTCCCATTCTAGGGAAATTTCTTATTTAAACATATATATATACTAATCACCTACATTCCTAGGTATGTGGCCAGGTGTTTTCTTACCAATTGCCTTGAGTGGTCTAAAGCACTCCCCATTAGGAATTACTGCCATCTCACCTCTGTGTGTGCTTGAGTCTCAGACTCAGCCATTGTGGCTACATGAGAAAGCTTGCCAGTAGTTTTTTGTTGGTTGCTGGTTCTTTCCTGAGTTTACATGGATTCCTGCTCCAAATTTTATACTGGCTGCCATGTATATCATATCTTATGCTACAAAATTCTGTTAAACCCTACAACAACAACAACAACAACAACAACTAAATAATGGAGCTCACTGCTATGAGTGTTCTTGGAATGAAAACCATGACCACCAAGTGTATGAAAACTAAACTTTTGCTTCAAGGCATTATTGAGATGAAGGCATATAATGTAAGTCAATGTTTAACATTTTCCATCTTGCTTGTATTCACTGTACTCCAGTCACATTGTCAGTATAGCAAATCTGAACATTGAGGCAGTTTATAACACTAGGGGATATTATCAAGGGAAATTGCTGGATTGTGAGAAAAGCATTCTGGTTGTTGCAGCAAAAATGGGATTTGTCTTTTTCTGCCAATGTGACATATATAGTTTAATACCTGAATTAAACCTATCTCTGATGAAAAAAGTTAATCTTCAAGGAGAGATAAAAGTTACATCCCTTTGCATTACATCAGGGATCATTCAGTATTTTAAAATGTCTACACATCAAAGGCAGGCAAAGTTTTGAATCTGATGTTACTGACAATAACCATGTAAGGCTTCTTTTTCATTCCCTATCCTTGTCACATCCTTGAAAGGTGAAATTGCATACAGAGGTCATATGTACAAAGACCACTCAGTCCTTTTCCTATGTGTAATTGGTAATGGTAAGTTTGATTGTATTTCACTTATTAGAATCAAAATTAGATTTATGGACAAAATCATTGATCCATGCAGATATGAATTTCTGATCACCATTAAAGACAATTTTTATTGGATACCTGCAAAAATAAAGCAAACCTCACATTATGATAAGCAATATTTGCTTACCTCCCCTGGATGCAATGACTTCATTTTCTGTCCTTTTCACTGCTTGTTCTCTCTCTCTCTCTCTCTCTCTCTCTCTCTCTCTCTCTCTCTCTCTCTCTCTCTCTCTCTCTCTCTCTCTCTCTCTCTCTCTCTCTTCACAACAGAATTAGATACTTGTAGAAGGTTCAAAGACCTTATCTACATCTAAACTTGAGGAAGATCATTTTGTCAATAATATTTTTTTACTATGGTAATTATAATAGCAGGTAATATTAGCTGGAATCACTTTATGTATACAATAAATACTATGAAATTATACCACTAATAATTATCCACAGGTAAAAAGAGGCATATATATTTTTTACATTTTTTCTAAATTGGGATACAGTGCAATTATTAATTCAAGTTTGATTAAATGTTAGAGTTATTTATTTTATCATATATACATTTTATTTGTACAGTTTCAAATAAAACAATGAAGTATTTTTTAACAAATAATTTTACATTCTGATGGTAACTGATGTATCTTGCTACAAAGTTTATAGGAATTATTATTATTCACTTTTTGTCATACAAGCTGGTGGAAATGTTTTTTTAATGATGTGTTTATTCATTCTTATGACTGATTTATGCTTCAAAGAAATGAGAAAAAAATAAAAGATGTAAACCATACTATACCATGTATGTTAATTTTTTTATAAAGCAGACTATCCAAAATTGCATTATATGTTCTGGATTTTTAATGATATATAAATAAACGTTTTCATGGAAATTAATATGTATTCTTTTTCTTTTCATAAAGTATCATATATGCTTTTGTTTGAATCATTAAATGCATTATATTGAAGTTGTTTATATAGGATTTTGGTTTTGCTCTAAATTCACAAATTCAGCAATCTTCAGCAAAATTTAAACCATATGAAAATTGGAAAAAGTTCCAAGATGATGATGAATAATAATTAATCATAAGTAATGGACAACACAAAACAATATGGTTAAAATCTTGCAATTTTATTACAGCAGAATAACTGCTTTACAAGTCACATTCTTTCTAAAAGAAAGGAAAAAATGTTTCCTCTTAAATTCTTGATTACTTCTATTTAATGTTTTGTCCCACATATTTTTCTGAAAAGCAGAAGGACATCATATCCACGATTACATTCATCCATTCAGCAATCGATCACATGTTTGCTTCTCCTTAGTAACATTAAATTCATTTGAGATTATTAGATTAATCTTGGTATTTTTATGTATGATCATTAGGGATGCTATCTTTAACATTAAGGTCACATGACAAGTATTCCATGGCATTTTCTTATCCACTCTAGAGCTTCATATCTGTTTTGGTTCAAGGATGAAATATGGTATATTTTTTATTTTTTACAACACAAAGGCTTGTTGTAAACCATACGGGAGGTAATGGTCTTGGTTAATATATATTAAAGTTCTCCATCACACTGTCCATTCCAGTCTCTAACTTTAGAAATGTTTGAGCTAATAGTGTGAATGTTGGTACATTTATGCATCATTATTTGAATATGTGCCATATTCCACATTGGGGTTGTATCTTTATGGTCAAAGTCACAGGTCAGTAATTTAAGTTTTCTATTCTGTAGTTTAAATTTAAGGCCATATTAGCAGTAGGGATGAATTTTGGTATCATTGTACATTATCATCATAAAGTGTTTCTTGTACCACATTGGGTTCCAGTCTGCATCGTCAGAGTCATTGATCAGCAGTTTAAGTTCTTCAAAACACTTTCCTCTCCTCTCAGGAACTTAAGTACCATTTGATATGAAGAGATGAAACTTAGTATCCTTGTTCATCATTGTTAGCAGGTTTGTCATATACCACATTGTGGAGTGTTTGTCATATACCACATTGTTGAGTGTTTGTCATATACCACATTGTTGAGTGTTCGTCATATACCACATTGTTAATTGTTTGTCATACACCACATTGTAGAGTGTTTGTCATATACCACATTGTGGAGTGTTTGTCATATACCACATTGTGGAGTGTTTGTCATATACCACATTGTGAAGTGTTTGTCATATACCACATTATGGAGTCCAGTCTTGAAGACTAAGATCACTGGCCAATATTTCATGCTTTCCTGTCCATTTGATAATTTTTGGGCCATTTGAGATTAAAGGATAAAACTTAGTATATTTGTTTTGTACCACATGAGGGAGGTCCTGCCTTTGGGGTCAAGGTCACAGGGAAATAATATAGCTTTTACTAACATTTTTCCATCAACTTCATAATTTGTCAGTTGTTTAAGACAAACATACACTTGGCTGTTGCTAGAAGATATGTTGCATTCCAAAGGTATGTGGGTTTTTTGTTGCATTAGATTCTGCTCTGTATCCTACAATCAGTTAAAGGTTCAGTGGTGAACCTTGGTGCACTAATGTTTCTCTGTTAATTTTTATTTCTGGTATTAAACTCAAAGCTACTGAGTTATTTCCCTTTTCTGCTCTTTATCTTAAATGATTTTAGAAACAAACATAGAACTTGTTTAATTTCTGTGATTTTTGTGTTATTATGAAAACATCGTAGAAACAAAGTGAAGTAGAAATAGACGACATGTCACATTTTTTTTTCTAGACAATAACTCTGAAAAAAAATTCATAGCCAGTAATATCGTGAAATTTTGTACACCTGTTTGGTAAATGGTTTTGATGTACTGTGCTGTTCACATTGATTAGTTTCATTAATTTTAATGTCTCTGTCCATTTATTTTTGCATCCATTCCTCAATTATACAAACCTTTATAATAAAAAAACTCCAAAACTGTTTAATACATTTCTGTGAAATTTGATAAACATACTACCTTTAATAATTTGATTGTTTTCATCTTTCTGTTCATCCATCTTTACATTATATACACACATATGTATGTTAATATATGAAAACATTATACTGTGATTACAAAATAATTGCCATCTATCAAGCAGAATTTATCATAGTCATGAAGTTTTGGAAGTTTCACTTTATTTCCTCTTTTTGGAAGATTCATTGTGTTCATCTGTAAAACAAATAACTGGTGTGGCTTTTAACCTGTTTCATTTTTATGTTGCTTATTTTTCTTGGAATATCTTTTATCTCTGCAGTAAATTAAAGATAAAAGAAGAATAAAATTTTTAAAGAATGATTGACATCAAATATTTTGCTATTTTCCTGGATTCATGTTGCTTGCATTTCAGTTTCAGGCAGTAGTAATAGTGATAAAAAATAGTTTTTATGCAGTTCAGTTTTTATATACTCACATATAGTATTATAAGTTGAATACAGCTGCAGACTGCACATACCCAGTTTGTTTTATAGTAATCAATAAAATAAACAACATAGACCCTGATCTACTGGCATATTATGAAACACAAGATCAGGATCTTTGTTGTTTGCATTTTGTCTCAACTTATAAACAAATATATATGGTAAGTAAATCTTACGATTCTATATTTTTTAAAAATCAGTTATAAATTTGATGATTTGAGTCCCATTCATTATATGTGATGGGTGGAAACAGATATGGTTCTTAAATTAAAATATAATTTAGCAAAATAAATTCTGGCTGCAATATCCTTGAAGAGTTTGTCAGCTTTCTCCATGAATATGTATTATTATTATTATTATTATTATTATTATTATTATTATTATTATTATTATTATTATTATTATTTTTATTATTATTATTATTAACTGATATCTGTATTAAATATATAATATTATTCCAATCTGGAGCAGGTCAAGTTAATTATATGGCTGATATTAATTAACTTAGCCAACTCATGATTGATCTTGTATCATATATAGCCTTAATTATTGCCCTTGTATCATATATCCTTATTTATTGCCCTTGTCTACTGTTTTTAAACATTAATCATCATGCTTTTCATGGGTAATACTCTTTCTGAATATATTACTGCCATAAGGTTGTTTTAAACCCTGATGGACTTGGTTAATTAATACATGAGTAAATGGATTGGATCCTACCTTGTATATAGTTTCACTGATTGAACTCCTAAAAAGTGGCAGAGAAAATCAGAATGTGTTTCAATGTTCTTCATTGTGTCCTCATAGTATATTGTTACATGTACTCCCATGTAACATAAGGAGTCATTTGCTCCATAATTTCAAGTAGTGAAGCGTGTTTGATGAAAAATCTTCCCATTCTGCACTAAAGCCATTGTCCATAAATTAATGCTGTATATAGTCTAAATTAAATATGGTGCAATTATCAAAATGTATGGCTTTTCTCCAGGTGGTATGTTACTACTAAATTAACATTGTTTCAGCAGAAGTGTTATACTAAAGATGGGAGGTAACTCAGTGATGTGATTATGATTTTTAACTTAGCTTTAACAATTTTTCAGTCTTATCGCTACAATGTCTGCAGTGTGGCAGTTGATAGTGATGTCTAGCACTGGAGCATAATGCCACAGACATGTAGCATGATGTCCCACCCAGTCACATTATCCTGACATCATGCTGACCAGTCCTAACACTAACCTCTTAATGCTGAGCGTCAAGCAAGGCAGCTGTTTGTACCATTTTTGTAAGTCTTTGGTATGACTCTACCAGTGATCGAACCAACAACCTCCCGCATCCAAGGTGGATGCTCTAACCACTAGGCCACCGGAGCGGTTATGAGGAAGTAACTCAGTGTGAGTATTATGATTGAACACGGGAAGAATATGGACTCATTGAATAGTTTCATATTTTGACTTCTTCCCGATTTATAAGGTAGAATGCATTAGCCTGAAAAGCATGAGATTTGTGCTTATAAATTCACACAGAAACTGTTTGGTTTACATTAAATTAGGCTCGAAAATGGGTTGGCTTGTTTGGCCCATTACAAATTAAAATTGGATATCAAATGCCCAATTTGGGCAACTGATGAAGAGTAAACTGTTTTTTTAATGCCTGCTACAGTGGTAAATAATTCAAAATCGATGATTAAATAATTAGAATCATGTCAGTTTTTTATATCCATGAACTTTAAACATGCATAAAACACATTCTGATTGTCTGAGCCACTTTGTCACTGGAAAATAGGTATTTACTGTCAAAATGAGCATGAAAAGAGTGAGACTGCTAAGCGATTATGCAGGTAGCTTGATGGAAAATCGATATTGCTACTTCTTGCTGAACATTGACCAAAGCAACACTGACGGTCAGTCTCAGAAAAAGTCTTATTTATATCAAGCTGCCTACTAAAACATTTGTTTGAGATCCAATAAGGTGATCATTCATGTGGACAGTTGCAGAGACAGATAATAAGGGGCCATAACTCTTCTGATTGGCGTTGAAAAGGTGTGGAACATAGTCTTCACATTGAGTGGCCCGTGACCATGTAGACATTACTTTTGAAAATATGCATTATAGTTATTGTGCATAATTATTAATGAGGAACTGTTCTTGCTCATGCGGCCCATGACCTTCAGCAGTTTTTTTTTTTCGTTTTGACTTGTAACCAAAGTGGTTGGACGCCCCTGACATATAATGCTGACAATTTAACTTGGACTATGTATCCTCTATATCAATCTGCAGAGGTTGGACGCCCCTGGCGTATAAAACTGGCAATTGAACTTGGACGATATATCGTCTATATCAAGTTAAAGAGGTTGAACGCCCCTGGCATATAATGCTGACAATTGAACTCGGACGATGAGGTTGGACTCCCTTGACATAAAATATTGACAATTGAACTCGGACGATGCAGTGTCTATATCAAGCTGCAGAGGTTGGTAGTCTTTGGCATATAATGCTGAGTATTGAACTCAGATGATTTATCGTCTGTATCAAGCTGCAGAGGTTGGACACCCATGGCATATAAAACTGGCAATTGAACTCTGACGATGTATTTATAACGAGCTGCAGAGGTTGGACGCCTCTGGCATATAATACTGACAGTTGAACTCGGACGATGTATGGTCTACAACAAGCTGCAGAGGTTGGACGCCCTTGGCATATAATGCTGACAATTGAACTCGGACGATGTATATCTTCTCTAACAAGCTGCAGACTTATTGATC
Organism: Potamilus streckersoni; assembly: GCA_016746295.1. NCBI lineage: Eukaryota > Metazoa > Mollusca > Bivalvia > Unionida > Unionidae > Potamilus > Potamilus streckersoni. The sequence goes on along the minus strand of JAEAOA010001785.1, from coordinate 58,518 downwards.
AGTTTTATTTATTTACATTATTTTGCTGATAAGAAAGAGAATTGGCCAGGGGAACAAAATATATAATTTCACTAAATAACGACGTATATTGCTGTTAACCAACCTCAGACATGATCATATCAGTACCAAATTATCTACCAGATTTAACTGAAATCTGAATATAGGAGTTTTATGGAAAATTATAATGGGTCTGGGTCTGTCAGTAGTGGTGTCTGTAACTCCGCTAAACGATAAAGATGTATCATGCTGCCAATCAAACTCGGCTTAAGTAAACTCGAGACCACGCTTCGTATAAAATTTAGTTGAAGTGATTAAAGTAGCCGTTATGCTGAAAAGAAAGCAGGTAGGTCTGACAATCAAAGGATATAATTCTGCAAAATGGTGGCATGGAATACTGATCATTCAGCTATTGTCTGTGCAGTACCCCAATTCATATGAGCTAGAAACAATCGGAGCATCTTGTATAATAACTTTTCCCTATAGTTATATGGTGAAACGTATGCTCAGGGAATGCTTAAAATACAGAAGCATGGACTTCAAAAGCATGTACTTGTTGTAGAAGACTATAACCATTATACGGACATAAGATATGAAATTTTTAATGAAGACGCCAAGAAATGTTTACATCAAGACTGAAATGTATAATAACGTGTTTTATATGTTTTATAACATGTGATCACTTTAGCCAGGCAAGTCCCTTCGGTGTGTCATTTGAAGACTTAGCCGACTAAGTCCCCAGGATGTGTTCCAGAACTGGGATCCAAACTCTTGCAATTGGCAGTTCCGTTTGCGCATGTACAGATTTGACCATTTGACACAAATGTCGATCGATCTGGATAAAAGCTGAAGATAAATTACCAAGATGTTATTAATTGATGTACGAAGAAAATGTTGCAATTATTTTGTTCGACGGATTTTTAGAACAAGCAAAACCAGGGTTATTGTTGTTTGCTTGGCAATTGCTTCTTTATGGGAATATAATTTTATATTCCAACTTACTTTTATAAGATGAGATGAAAATATGTCTCCGATAATTTTTTTTCGGAATGACAGACGAGAAATTGAAGAAAAGCTCCATAATAAAACAATACATGATAATGGCACTGATCTGATTTTCTTCTATTTTGTTACTTTATATAAAAAGAAGTCTTAAAAAAAATTTGTAAGCCGCTTTAAAATACACGTGTAAGCTGCTTTAAAATAAATGTGTAAGCCGCTTTAAAATACATGTGCATTTTAGTTGCTTCATATAGGACCTTATAAGGAGAAAGTAGTTTGATAACACTGTTATATGTGAAAGAAAAATAATGCGCAGACCGCAAAAAAAAAAAAACATGGAAACACGTGTACTCGACTAGATAGTCGTTACAACCAGCTGAGCCATTGGAGCTGACACTGAAAACACTTACTTTGCAAAGTTTTTTTTAAAGTCGAAATAATTGATTTAAAAGAGCATCCACTGCTACAGCATAACATCAATACGTTTAGGTTCTGTTGTTATTTGGCATTTGGTTTCAAAGTACAAGGATAGGGTTGATGTACGTGCAAACATATTCAGAAAGAGTTACTTTACCCTCCTCCCGATTCGCAGTGGTGTCCGGTGAACGAGCATGCTGGTAATCCGTTATCGCACGTGCAGAACAGACCATGTACTTGAAATTTTTGCCCATGTATAAATGTGCTGGAAGTCAATGCGATTTAAATTTCATGATTATTTTAGTCATATTTTCTTCATAACAGTACATAAGTTTCTCTAAAAATAGTAATTTTCCAAAAAAAAAAATATATATATATATATATATATATATATATATATATATATATATATATATATATATATATATTCATTAAGTTAACACGTTGAATACATAAACCAATATGTAATTATGTATCTTATAATTGCCAATGACAAGACATAAGCCCCTACATCTTTATCTGTTTAAATCATTAACCATTTACCTTAAAACAAAACAACCAGTAAGATATATAAATAGGTAAATTTTACTTACTTTCCGTAAATAATGCATCTGTTTCTTGAACCTTGGAACAAAATTAAAATCTTTAAAAATGATGAACAATCAATGTCATTATAGTCATTACACCATTTGACTAATTCTGCACATACTGACGTAAGTGTGCGTAATGTGCACGTGATAATGACATAATCTGATGTTAAGTAACTAACATTATGCAAACATCCAGATTAATTTTACTGATTCGAAACTATTGTCTAATATTATTTCTGAAGATAGTTTACGATATATGGCCTAAACTTCATCATTTGTTTCTCTTTCTGACCTTATCGGGCATAGTCTACAAGCATGACATTAGACAAATAAACTAAATAAAGACCTTTAAGTTGTCGTCCATTAATTATATCAACAAAAAGAAGGTGTGTGTGTAATTTGAAGAAATTTGACAATTGTTGACACGAGGAATGGGAAGTGATAAATATAAATTGACGTCGGAAATAATATCTTTCAATAATTTTAATAAATCAAAAAATAGGAATATAAAGTCTTGATTTTTTTCATGAATTCAAAGCGTTATATTCAATTTGAAATCTGTTTAACAAGTAAAATATGTATTAAAATTTATTTGTAGACCTTTTAATTTAAATAATTCTATTTTAGCATAAAAGCCGGCCGTATAATATATTGTTAGTTGATGGAGTGGTAAAACATTTTGACATAATTTTATGGGGGTAGGGGGGCACTGAATGTTTGACAGTTGTTGACAAGGGAAAGGAAGTAAAAATTAAAAATTGCACAAAAATTGTTTACATAATTAATGGACGTCCCCTAAAAAAAATTAACGTTGGTGACTCGTATCAAACCTAATTCCCAAGAAAAATCTCGCAATATCTTAAAATAGTTTAATAAAGATTCGGACTATGATTTATCAGTAGAGAATAGAGAACACTGGAGTTACCTATATTACTTGAAGAGTGTTACAGTAGAGAATAAAGTACACGTGAGTTACCTGTAGTAATGGGACTTGTGAAATTGAGGTTGGGATTACATGTTTTTATGTCTGATAAAGTCATATAGAAGCCGTCAACCCAAGCCAACTGAAAGAAAATCGCCATTATTTAGAATTATTGTGTCTTTTTGATGCTCAAAATGGAACTCGTTTTCACACAAATGCAACAAATCCCCATATATACACATCTGTACATACCTGATACAAACTTTCCTACCACACGACTATCTTCCTTTCGCACAGAATGAATATAACGAGGTTCCAAAGATAAGGAGGCAGGTATTGATCTTATATCACAACCAGTCTCCTGAGTCAAAGGAACCAATAAAAGTAAAAAACAACCCACCCCCACAAAACAACTATGAGAATATGATTTATATAGCCAGCCCTCACAAAAACACAAAAAGCAAACACAACAAATAACACTCACATAGCACACATAGGGCTATACGTATCCTTGGCAAGGATCACAAAGTATAAACGAGCTCTTGATTCCAGACCCGGACGAATATCTTCTAGGAAACAATAGAATATGAACAGTATTTAAACCATATTTTAAAATTGATATAAAAAAGAAATTGATGAAAAATAAAACAAAAAGCAGTCATACAAGGTAAAAAAAATAGAAAAACATTTATACTTTGGACTAGTGGGTCCCTGAGATGATGATAATTCTGAGAGGGACCACGCCAATAACCTCAATGTAAACAATGTTCTCTCCAGTATGTAATCACCAGAGATTGATCGGCCAATAGAACGATACGCTCGTTTCTTGTGTTAAGAGTGTATAAATTAGCGACAAGGCTTATGATGAAAGTAATAAAAGCTTTCTCAAAGTCTGATTTGTTCAAAATTGTCAAATCATCGATATGCAATAATAATAATAATAATAATAATAATAATAATAATAATAATAATAATAATTATATTAATAATAATAATATTATTATTATTATTATTATTATTATTATTATTATTATTATTATTATTATTATTATTATTTCAGTTCAGGTGATATATGGCGAACAGCGGTATCAGTGTACGCTTTTTTTCAATCGTAGAGAAGTTATTTGTCTTTAAAATTAGTGAGCAATATCTGTTTTAAAAATTCGGGAAACCGACTGAAGAAGAAAACTATTCTAATGCCAACAGAAAATAAAAAAAAAAGTAAAAGGCACAAGTGAAGACAACAAAAACAACTCCAACTCGGAATTTATACTTAATGCTGACTCCGTTTTGGCTAAGGTGAAGGACTCTGAAAACCTGGCGAAGAACTATAAATGTGAGAACTTGGAGACCCGAGTGGGAGAAGCAGTTCTCATTGTTGATAAAAGTGGAATCAGCTGGTACCTTGAAAGCAGTTTGAGTTTTGAAAGACTGCTGCAAAATATTTTTGCTCGACATGTAGTGATACATGTAGCTATCAGCCTTTCACCGTCACTAATTTGACCTGAATAATTTAATTGTTGTTGAGGCTTGCCGTGCTAGGTAAAAAATAAGACAGTTTCTTATGCTATTGAGGAAATTATTTAAATTCGTGTGATCAATGACTGCAAACAAACACTGCTAAACAGTGAATAAAATAATAAGAATAATGGAGGGGCGCCCTTGACTTCATCTTTTTTAGACAAGGTTCCAATATGTTAACCCATATTCACCTTGGCGGATCCTGCAGATACTTCAGCGCTTGTAATTAGTGACATTTATTGGAATTCGCTAGTTGCCTCCCTTAGTATATAACGCCAACTAGCGAATTTCGTGTAAAAGCGGTGCATTGTACATCTACCGAAAATGGCTGAGTGAACTGACTTCAAACGGATACTCTGCGAGTTTAACATCGAAAAACTGACTACTTACCAGAAAGAAGCCATTGCAGGTATATCTGAGTGACTATATGTATTTGTGCAAACACGGTCCGACAGTGGAAAATCGTTTTTTTTTTTTCTGGGTCCATTCCAGTTGTATGTGGTTCCCCTCGTTTCGAACATGTAAGATTTGAACAACTTCATGAAATTCGCTGTCAAAAAGCACTGAAATATCGTATCGATCCGTCAACTGATAGGTAAGTTAACATATCTGAACCTTGTCTAGCTAAGGTACATGAACTCGAAAGACTTAGATAACCAAAACGCAATATATACGTTTCCAATGTCAAACAGCAAAAGAATGTGAAAACACTAACTCATCTGAAAAACCAGTTTTGCAGGTGAGCGAATGCAATATGATATAACAAATGTTGACAATTACTGAACAATGAATTTAATCCAGACACATAATAAGAATGGTTTACTTTTTCATTTTCCTTTCTAACCTTGAAAAAGTAAGGGAATCGTGATTTTATGCTCTGGAACCCTCGAAAATAGGCTAGGGAATCCTGAGCTCCACGAGTGCTACGAATGAAGAGTCCAGAACTCCTCGTCCTAAAACTGTTCAGACCAAAGACTCTGATTATTGGAAAGTACAGTTTTTTGGTTATCATCTTTGTATAAATGAACACTTTAATTAACGGCAATATTCTGCTAAAATACAATAGCAGAATATTTTCAATTTAATGATATAACCTTTTCACCACTCCGCCGCAAATAATGTTTGGATAAGCTCGTGTGAAGAGGAATTAATGATGTAAGTAATACACCTCAGTAATAAATGCTTTAAAATAATAAGTTCTTTGACTTCTTGAATTTGGATAGTACATAAAATACTAAATGATTAAATAGTCAACATTTATAGGCCTATACATTATTGCATGATATTCAGCTGAAATTAATGGTGACTGTATAGTACATTTTACCATATCATGTGTGTATGTGTGTAACTTTGATTTTTAACGTAGTTTTTTTTATATTAAAAAAAATCAGTCATATCGCTACGATGTCTTCAGTGTACTAGTTTATAGGGCACTTCACGGTTGCAACGGAGTTCCTGATCGTAGCGCTTAAAATTACCTCCCTTAGTTCCAATGCGCATGTCCACTACAAAATTTCTAGTTCCGGATAGTTCAGAATCTTAAAACAGATCATTATGGGTAAACCAATGAATAAAATATATCTGTCTAACATCTTGTATTCATACTAGGAGAATAATTGTAGACATTACATCAGATAATTAGATTCGGTGTCCATACTTTCATTACATCAGACAATTAAATAATATTTACTGTCCATACTTAAATAATCTTAAATAATTAATTTAAATATAATGTCCATATTTATATTATACCAGATTTTATTTATATATATATATAAATATATATATATATATATATATATATATAATCCATAATTTAAGATACATTTGTAGGAGCATTTCATTTTGCTCTCCGATTTTAACATTTTTTGCACATATTTGGCTGCATAACGTTAACGAAAATCATCTCAATAATTTGCATTTTTCATACGTTGATATGTCCTTCTTTCTCAGTTTTTTTCTCAAGGTTAATAGTTCGTTTATAACACGAATTAAGAAAGTTATAATACGAGTTTGATAAGAAAATTATAGCATGAGTTTAATACGTCAGCTGAACTGTAATGCTGTATATTTTAGACCAGAATTTTTCTTTTTTTTAAAATAGAACAGTATATGATTGTATTCAGAGGAACTTAACAAAGCAATCGTTACATTAGCTATTATAAAGATAAAGAAATGCAATTAATGCAGATGGAATATTTATTCATATTTGGTTGTAAATATCGTACAATATTCAGATTAATTAGCATGCCTAATGACGTCTTTTTGTTCATTTTCTTTTTGGTGATAGTGTGGTAAGGGTTTTTATATCTTTAAACAATCAAAACAGTATATCCTCATACGCGTATTTTTCAAGGGGAGATTATAGCCGTGAAAAAGTCTATAGTGTTGTCTAACACTAGGACATCATACAGGAGACATGTAGCATCATCTCTCACCAAATTACATTATTTTGATACCAGGCCGACAAGTCCTAACACTAACCTCTTAATCCTGAGCCTCAAGCGAGGCAGTTGCTAGTACCATTTTTTAAAAATAAGTCTTTGGTATGACTCAGGCGGAGCTCGAATCCAGGACCTCCATATCCGAAGCAGACGCTCTAACTACTAGGCCACCTGAGCGGTCATATTAAGTTTTAAAAATTCGAAAAAGATAATGCAGTGATATGGCTAGTGAGACCAATTTGATGGATTTAAAACTCGCGTAAAAGTCGTGCCCACTGTGTATCTCGATCGATAAGATTTTGTATATTCAAGCTATGCGTATGTTCAGTACATTAACAATGTGAATGAACAGCATTTATCCAAGTAATGAATAGCACGTTCTTGAGACACAGATGGGTAAGGTGCCATTAAACGTACCCTTAAAAGTAGCGCTGCGTTTGCCTAAAAAATGATCTATAAATAAAACGGCTCTCTTTAAGAACCTATTGCGTGTTTAGTATTTAATGTGTAAAGATATGTGTCATTTAAAAAAACACCTTTTTTTTAACTATCTTCAGTTGTAGGCCCATTTTATGAAAACTAAAGATAAACATGGGGGAAAAAAGAAGAGCAATCTGAAATTGTAGGTTTTGAAAATAAGTATATCTAATGGTATGTAAAAGTTGGTAGTTTGGTGATTGCCTGATAGAGACGGCATCTTCTTCAAAAATCTTGGTTTTGCATTCTGTTCTAAAATAAAATTGTGGTTTCTGAATAAAAAATACATTAGCAGCAAAGCAGTGAAATAACGCCAGTTTTCAAAATGGGTTAGATGTTTAAGATTTCTCAGAGCTCATGAAATTGAAGCAGTACATACCATTTTGAGAATAAATTATTAGTAATACAATATACACGGCAATAGCTTTTATCTATTATGATTTAGGTTGAATACTAATGAAACTAATATTATATAGCACAATTCTTTAGACTGGTTCAAATGATTATAGATGATTAATGAGATTCCTCATAAAGTCATAACCTAAAATTGACATGAGATGAATACAGTTAATGTTAGGTAAATAAAGTTAACAATCTACAGTTTTCCAACGGAATGGGATAAATTGGGTTAATAAATAAGTGGGTGATTAGAACATACCATGATCCAGCTACGTGGAACGAATTACCCCTAGATCTTAGACACACTCTAATCTCAATCAAGAGTGCTCTTAAAACTCAACTTATTTCGACTACAAGAGCATACTTAAAGACTTAATCATGTTTACTTCCTAACAATTGTCAGCATGCTTTTGTTTTGTAATTTCATGATGTTTGTTTTGTAAACTTGTCGTGGTATGTTATATGTGTTATCTACTATTGCAAAGCGCTTTAAGCTTCTAAAATTAGACGCTATAATAAGTCCATATTATTATTATTATTATTATTATTATTATTATTATTATTATTATTATTATTATTATTATTGTTGTTGTTGTTGTTGCTGTTATTATTATTATTATTATTATTATTATTATTATTATTATTATTATTATCTTATATAAAAAAATAATCTCATTATCTAATATTCTTAACTGATTTCTAATATAAAAGAATGGTCGAAATTAGAAACTCCTTATTTTCTAATGCTTGTATTTAAAAAATTGCATTGTCGTAAAGGTGAGATTCTCTTATTGCTCTCCTTACCTGCGCCCCTCCGACCGCTCTTAGCTCGTACCACGTGTTGCCATCCACGTGTAGAACCCCACCATTAGTCATGTAACACTTGCCACTGTCCAGAGTGCCGATAACGGAGTCTTTCAGACCGGCTGTAAGGAAAGATTTTATCTATTACATCAGTGTCAGAATTTTTCTCAAAGCAAAGCAGGCACTATTTAATCTCCTTGGGTTATCGATATTTTTTTAAATAATTCAGAAATCGCCATAACAGGAAACTTCATGGCGGGACCAGGGATGAGGACCGATTAAACTTTGTTTTTATCTAACGGAAACACATCTTTGACCCGTTAAAATACTAATGTTATGTTATGTTAACGGTCTAGACTGATTTCTACAATAAGTTTACACATGCATTTCTCAGATAGCCCGCTTTTAACTCTACTTCGTTCATCTACTAAGTATTGCTGTTGAAGACAAACTGTTGAATTCAGGGAGTACGTTGCTAGTCCTCATATTTCCCGTAAACAAATATCAAATGTACAAACTCGGTGTAATATCAAAGGCCACGTGGCGGTATATACATTTGACTCTATTGAAATGAGGTAGAGAGGGATTGGGCGTAATAGAACCCAGTTTGGGTGTGTTAGATTACAATGTCAGATATGCATTCACCCCACCCCACCCCACGCCCACACCTTACCGTATTTACAAATCGAGTTCTTACAATAGCAACAGCATTAGACCTGCATAGTTTAAAGCTAGAAATACAAATAATAAAATGATTTTGGTATTTTATGCCGACTTGAACCAAAAGACTGTTTAAACAGACCATTAAGCTTCAACCCACGACTGAGCCTAGAAAACAACCGTGCCAAGCTTACTTTGCATCTCCGCGTTCCTGAGTTCGATCCCAAATTCTGGTATTTCCGAGTTTAGGTAGTCATCGACCAAACAGCAGCGATTCATTCGGGAGTTTATAGGTTTCTACACCTCAAAGGCATTTCAGGCTAACATCTTAGCCATCAGGGGCGCCCGAAGAATTATCGTCATGGGAAGGGGGCAAACAAGTAGTGACCAGCTATTAAGCTTTACAGATGTAGGCCAGAATATATTTAAAGGAGTAATGCACAAGGGAGGGGGCAAGTACTCTTCCTTGCCCATATTAGTCATTAGGATTGAAAAATAAATGTGAAACATACACTGAAATATTGATGTTTCTGACGGCAGTCAATATTACTGGACTTTGCCAGAGTTAGCCCCTTCCACGGGGGAAAAAAAATGCATTCATTTCAATTCAGAACGATAATTGATATCTCGTATATGTGTAGTTTTCTATACATTACTCACGATTTTTGATGACAACGACATTCGGCTCATTTGTACATAGGCAAAGGCCTTGATGTAAAGACTCTGAAATGTGTGCAGCCTCCCCTCGGTGGGGGCATAAGAGCCCCAAAATAAGGACAATTACAAATCGTTTCATCTTCTTGACGTGAAAGTTCAATTGTTATTGTGTCTTCGTTGTATTGCTTATCTATTGTTGTAACTTATTTCTAAATGTTGATAAGATACGTCAGGCGATGACAGGTCAGCAAGTACAGTGGTACTGATTACCTAAGGTATGAAAGAACTGGATATTGGTTTTTCAGTCGTAAAAACCAGCTTTGCACAAAAGTATACCTTGATTTGATTACTACCACCACCACAACCTAGCGCCAACGATGTCCATCAATTACAGGTGGATTTTATCTGTGCAGAATATATGCCCCACATTAATGATTGCTTTTTTTTCATCATTACTACTTATACTGCAGCTACAAAGCCTAACTGTCGTCCTCGGGAATCAAACTTGGTTCGTCTGTCCAGAGGTCGGACACACGTACCATCAGTCTAAAATATCGAGACCAGCTAAACTGGTTGGTAAGTGGCGTCATCTACCTAGATTGTTACACACACACACACACACATACACACACACTTTGACATACATATTAACCTCTTTTAGTGATCTGACAAACGCACTTTAATTCTATACGCATCAGTATAGTCGCCTGCTTCGTCGCTGCCGGAATTCCAAGTGTTGTATTTGCTTAGGTACAAGCACACGTCTACTCCAAAAATAGAACAGATTTCATCTATGTATGACATAGATGCAAACTCAAATGCTGCATCTTTGTGACGGTCGTGAACGGTATTGACAGCTTTTGTCAGTTTCACGGGTACGGTCTTTGTTTGACATTTGCCTTCTATTGAGCTGGATCATACTGGAAGAAGCTGCAATTACGTCACCGACCTAGACAGATGATAGTCTTGCTTGGATAAGGTTTTATGTAGGTCATCTAGTGTCTTACACGATTGCAATTCCTGCGGCCGATGCCCGCCGCTTTAAGCAGCACAAACTGATGCAGTATCAATAATTGCTTAAAGATCTGGATTGTCGTCTGTGATGGCCTGTCTATAGGCTCTATCCCTTGTCAACTTTCGTAGCTTTTGATCCATTTTCTGACGTTATTTCGCTATATCTTCGAGAGTTCGTTGAGTTTGGAACGGTGTTCACGCTGCATTCGTCTGTAATGGCCGCTATAGCGCCTCTATCCCTTGTAAACGTTCGAGCCTTCTTCCGCTATATCTTCGAGAGTTCTTTTGAGTTTGAGACGGTACTCACACTGCCTTGTGGCCTCCAGGCGCAGCAGCTTCTATTTCAGTTTTTTGTTTGCTTCAGATTCAATTCAACTGACTTCATTTTTCCGCGCGCGTGACCAGAGGCAAAGAAGACTGCTTCTGCTCGTCAACGCTTCACTTGCTAGATCAGCAATAACATATTCATATGTAGTTCTTTCACGCTTTATTTTATCCCCTAACCGATTGTTTCTTTTGTTCTTGTTTACTAGCTTGCGGATTAGCTTTACACACAACTTTGTATAGTTATACTTGACCGTATTATTCATCCTGACTGAATATTCAAAAACACTTTTATTAAGATCTTTAAACACAATTATTAAACTCGGTGGACTAGTCTCTATATATTAAATGCTTATAGTGAACATCTGTTGTACAAATAGTATACCGATATACAGACCAGTGTTAGTACTAAGGTCGGTATATCAGCAGTAGCAGTACCAACAAAGCACCGCGACAGCGAAAATCTCGTAATCCATGGGGCAGGCCGCATTGCTGTCAGACTCGCTGCCGAGCTGCGTAATAGCTAGCAATCAGGGGTACGGTGACATACAAGAGACATCCAAGATAAATTGATAAAGAAAATACACACAATATCCTCGACACACGATAGAATCTGAACCTTGTAATTTCAGATTATTGAATCGTGTCTTCTGGGCATTTCTTCTCATAAAGTCAATAATGTCGTCTTCGAAAGACAGCAATCCATGCCAATCAAAGTACTAAACACAACTCTCTTTAAGGACGTAAATGGCTACGCAGTGAGATCCTGGGACATGACTGACGTCTGTGTTGATGACATAAGCTTCATGGTCTTGAGGTTTGCAATGAGGTAATTCATCTTTAAGATACACGACAATGATTCCAAGAAGCAGTGTACGAACTGTTTTTCAAAAGGCAATAAAGTTCTAAGGTATCCATTTTTTCACAGGTAATGATAAGTCATCAATTCAATTCTGACGTTTTGCTTGAAAATCTCTGACAAGTAATCGTTTCCGCACTCTGAGACAAGAGACGTTCGACGTGATGGATCTCTACATTAATCAGTGGAGAGGAATAATTACGCATGTTTTTATATCACTGACGCAACACTGCTTGTTCTGCTGAGATGAAACCCCAAGCGTCATCCAGATACTCGACCAATTTTTCTTCTTTAAACATCGTCAGACATTTGTCGTGTTGAATTTGACTAGAATGATCGTTTTGACATCCATAACAATCTTTCTTGATCAGTTTCTGCCAGGTGTTTGGCAAAACAGGAGATTAAATGTTGCTCTTGTTTTGGCCATCTAGACATCAGTATGCCTCCTTCGTCTTCCACGGCTTCTACGAAATGCTCCCATTTTATTTCCAAAGAGTCGCCACCGTTTAAAAAGGGATTAGATTCTTCCATAGCTTTTATTAGTCTAGAATGACTTCTCTCAAACTGTTGATTTCTATGGTATTATCAAATTCGGCATTCACGATGACGTTTACTGTCTCGGCAAGAGCTTCTAAAAACTGATGGTCTACACGCAGCTGATCGGAATTTATTGGGTGGAAATGTCCTTCGTCGTTGCCTTGGTCTGGAAGGAAATCAAAGGCTAGCGGTGAACCTGATAGGTGTTTCCACCTTCCTCGTTAGCGGTTGTGGCAGAATCCACTTTGAAAACAATGAACCGCAGTAACGGTACGGAGATATGTCCCACTACGTTGTACTCCACCACATCGGTGTGCACAAATATCAAATTCAGTCATTGGTTCAATTCTACAGGGAATCGAAAATACTTTGCAAGATCCTAGTTGACATTAATAGTTTGTATTTCATTTTTAAACTTAATGAAGTTGTGGTCTACAGCAAAAATGTCATAAAATTCAGGACAAAATGTAAGGCCAATACTATGTCATCTGAAAATTGCATCAGCAAGCGTCGAGCTATTTTGTGGTACTCGAGGGTGACACTTCTGGTTTTCTCCAAGGCTTTGCCAATCACGGCTTTAAACTTGGTTGCAATCGTGTTCACCAAATGTTGGGGGGCTAATATAATAATCATTTCGTTTTGGTGTCCTGTGTTTTTATATAGACACCTATAGAGGCGCGTTCGTTCAATTTTTGTTGCACGTGCTCATCATAAACTGCCACTGTAAAAATGTTTTGATTTTCAATGATTTTTTATTTGTGTAAGCAGCAGAGAGGGTGAACCCTACAACAATATATTTGCGACAAAATCGATTAAAGCCTCAGAATGCCAATGGAGCCTTCCTACGAAATCTCATATTTTAACCAAAAAAAAATTAAAGGTCCCATTTTACAATGGAGCCTTAGCGATTTTGTCGTGAATACATTGTCATAACCACACTCAAATTGCTGCCATCTACGTCTACAAATTTTTGCGACAGAATCGATTAAAGCCTCAGAATGCCAATGGAACCTTCCTACGAAATCTCATATTTCAACCAAAAAAAAAATAAAGACCCCATCTTAGCGATTTTGTCGCAAATACATTGTCATAACCACACTCAAATTGCTGCCATCTACGGTCGCAAATATGTTGTCATTTCACCCTCTCTGCTGCTGATTAATACAAATTATTTAACCGATATTTGTTAGCTTTTCACAAACAGACTAATCGATAATACTTCACCACGTAGATCAATTAAATTATTTGACTGATCGGTGAGTGTAAAATTAATTCTAGTTAGTGAATCATTTTGACATTGCATATAGACTGGATTAGTCGGATTTTCAACAATTAAAAATCCGGGGGGTGCTGTTGGTGCAAATGAATAAAGAATGTAACCCTGTCGGGCTTGATTTGATTGTTCCATATTAATTTGATAACTTCCTTCGATTACATCACACGTTAAATTAAGTGCGATCACCGATGAAATATCCACATTGTTCGGTGCGATATGTCTACCGTCGCCGTCGGGAGAATTATTATAAGTGAGGATAATAGGCTTCGGCTGGCTATCTTTCCATGATTGATACATTTTATTAAATCCTTCGTCGATGGCAGTTCTGAGTTTTTTCTTTAACTCGGGAACGTTATATCCTGGTAATTTATAATTTGGATTTTCATTTATATTTTTTTTATAATCTTGGGCTGAGCTAGTTTTTGAAATCGGGCTATTTTCATCAGTGAAGAGATTAGTAATCCTCGAATTAAATATTTCCATGTCATCGATGATTTTATTACCCGCGGCGACTACACTAGTAAACTCAGCTTGTGTAAGAAAGCCAGATCTTAACGAGGGTAATAACGACAAAAAATCATTATTCATTCTATCAAGGATGTGATCTTTAATGTCTACAAATGTTGGACTTGTTTCATGTATTTCCAGAATTTCACCTTCCTGTGGGATATAATCATTAAAAAATGGAATTCTCCACACATCTTCACCATATTGATTCTTACGTCGATATCTTTTTGTAAAGTTTATATCCTCGAATTTTTTATATCCTTTTGATGGATTTTCAGGTCCTATTTCATCAGTGACGTAATCAGATTTTACAGGCTCGGGCGTGGAATTATCAGCACTTCTAGGTGTATCTTCGGGCCATCCTAATACTGTTCTTATTGAACTGTTATAAATATCTACAACATACCCAGGAGAGCCTATTTCAATTGTAGATGATAGTGTTGGTTCATGAACTGTTATCGCAATTTTTGATTCTTTTTTAGTAATGGATTTTATTCTACGTTGTAATTCATTATTAATTTGCTCAATTTGATAGGACCCAGTTGGTATTGAAACAACGTTCCAATCTGGAGTGTCATCTTTTTTATTCCTATATGCAAACACCAGAGAATTATTAGGTCTCTGACCGCCAAATGGAACCGATCTGATATTAGGCCAACTATGATACACTCGTAATTTTGCCAACGCGATTTCCTTTACTGAAACAGGCGAGGGAAAATTCACACTGAATTTAGGGTTTGTTGACGATATTGATATCATGCTTGTTTTCCGCGGAGTGGTATTTTCTGCTATCCGCTGAAGTAGTTGAATCTCTTGCGACATTATTATTATTATTTACAATGTCTAATTTTGCAATAGATGAAAAAACGCTAGCGTTTTTAATCGTAGTATCATAAATACGTATCATCGCGGAGAATTCGTCTTCGGTAATTATCGTATCATCAATCGATGATGACATCAACGAGGATAATTGTGAGTAACCGTTAGATACTGCTTGATGTTTTACTATATAGTCGTTAAGTTTTTCTTGAGAACACGATGATATTTTTTTAGTAATAGCATTTGCAAGTCCAGCAAATGTTGTCACCGCGGAAATAGCAATTGGGACAGCAATCGGAGCTACCATTGTTACTGAAGATAGTATAATACCAGCACCGGCCATTATACCAGATACCGAGTATACTGTAACATCAATTGCGGTAATTCTCCTGCGATACTTTTTAATTTTTATTTCATATTCATCAATGAGTGTTTTGAGTTTTGTTAAGAACTCTTTGACGGTATCATAGCGATATTGCGATGATGGAATCATATTATTTTAAAACCTCAAGTGGTTTTTAATTGTTAAAAATTCTAATTTAGATCAGCTACAAACTCCATGTACCATACAAATGATGTCTTATTTAAATTAGGATCAGTGCTTGTTATTGTAAACCGTTTGTATTCACCCACGTCAATAGTCGTTGAAATCACGTTGTTGTATCCATATGAAGTCGATGATGATATATTAAACTGATTCAGTGACACTATTGTTAATCGATAAATACCCTTGTTTGACACAGTGAGGGTTACTGTATTCTTTTTAGGTTCCCAATCTAATGATCCAGAGAGAACTGTGTATATCATATTTATGATATTTCTCTCATGAGGAATCTTTATTCTTTCAAGTAGCGGAAGATTGTCTGTTTTAAATTTTGTAATATCCTCGATAGATTTTTTAATACTATTAATGCTATCTCTAATAATACTAAATCCAGCATCATTAATATTTTTAATACTGGATTTAATTTCATCAAAATTGGATTTAATTTCAGCGAGAGATGGAGAGGTTACCGCTGGTGTTCCAAAGAATTTATTGATAATATTTCTACGAAGGGAAGTATATGTTGTTATATGTTTTTCAAGTTCTTCATTTAAATTTTTTAATGCATCTGTGATTGTAGAAACAAATACACCTGGTTTGAGTTTTCCATCATTTGAATATAACACTATTGTATCTTCAACGACGTCACGTCTTCGTATTAAGACATCATCCAATGAAACATTACTAGATTTCAATTTGCCCTGGCGATCTTGAAATACAACTATTTCCCCAGGATCTACACTTGACAAATTTAATGTCTCGGCGATTTCATCTTCGATTATTTTTTTTACACTTTCGACAGCGAATTTGCTATCGGTTTCTGTTTTTTTTTATTCTGATAAAGGTCGTCCCCAAATATCAATCATTATACGAAAATGCTACGTTTTTCTAAATCATAACGCTATCGTTTTTGCCATTGCCTGCTAGTATATTCATTAACAACAACTTGTGGTGGTTTTCTTGGAAATTTAGATATCTCTGCAAGGACATTTAATACTTCACGACCGCATATCGGTGGATCATTTAACTGTTGTGTTGGTAGCGTGGAATAAAAAATTGGAGATGACTTTGTTATTGTGGATACATATCGCATGAATTCTTTTGGTGGAGCTAATCCATATGAATCAAAATAGACAATTCCACGTGGATCAATTGCATATGCGACCCAATGAGTTCCTTTTCCGCTGCTGTTATCGAGATTGATAATACCCGTTTCATTTTTCATTGGTTTTGACGGTAATTGATCTCTCATGAAAACTCCTCTAAAGTTTTTTATTGATAATGATTTTACAGCATCAATTAAATCAAAATTGGACATTGGTGAAAATCCTAGGGATTTTTCCACTAATAAGCCGTTCCTGGTATTCTTAGGCCCGTGCCCTTGTACCAATTGTGTGGAGTTCCTGGTAGTCTTAGACCCTTTCCTTTTTTTTTATAGCCTTTCCCAGTAGCTTTTTTCAGGGCCATTCCTGCAGCAGTACCAACGGCTCCTAACGCTGCCGCCTTCGCAACCGCTGGGGCAGCCGCTGCAATCAATGCTGGAATAGCAGCTAACAGCGGGAATATTCCACCCGATTTTATCATACTGGCGATAGCTGCTTTCGAAAAATCAATTTGAACTCCTCGTTTGTTCTTTAGCGCATCATTGAAATGTTTTATTTGACGATCTGTCAGTGATAATTTATGTGCACCACCGGACATTTGAGTGGGTTTCAGCGTTATTGTAGTTCCACATTCTTTAGCCGACTTTGATTTCAATTTCTTGACCTGACCATCAGTCAACTGGACATTAACAATACTATATGTCATTCTATTCTAAAATGTAATTTACACTTTCAATTGATCTTATTGTGAAAATCCTAACTACATGTTTGGAAAATCAAATGATTTTTGAAAACATTACATGTTTTCCACTGGTGCATCAATAAGTCTCATTCGTCCGCCAACTCCTTCTAACAACATTGATTTATCACTGAGAATGACAGCAACTGCTCTATAATCGGCTATACCAGCAGGGCGTTGTACCCGAGCTTGGAAGTATATATCAACAACAGATTGTCTCATCATGTCAAGATGTTCCAATGAAAAGTAATAAATCGGATAGTGTTTTTCAAAATCAATTTGCGATATTTGCAAACCAGTATCAACATTTTGATCACGACCCATATACGACAATATTCTATGATATACACGAGCTATGTTGTTGTTTTCATAATTAAGATGTACAATCTCTGCTGGCTCTTGTTGTCCGTTTATTCTCAACGAAACTTCACTTACCCCTAATTTATCAAATATCATATGACTAGATAATTGTCGACCCACTCGATTTGCATCCTGTAACGCTATAAAGATATGACGTGGAGCTGAAACACCTTGTTTTGATGCTAAGTGCCATGTAAATGTGCCATTTACATTATCCTGCTTCGTATCAGTCGTTGTTGTTAGCCAACTTAGCAATGATTTTCCACCTGTGTCCATAAACGATAGTAATTCTTGCTCTATTGTAACTGCTGGTGTCAAGACGGGTATCCATAAAGTCAATTTATTTAAAATGACTTTACCATCATCAACACCATCAGCATGCCAAATTGCATCATTGTCATTTTCTTTTCGCACTAACACGACTGTATGCTTTGCTCCATAGATGACTTTTCTGACATTTCTACAGAATCCGAATATGTGATGTAACGGAATTGCACATGAAAACCGTCGATGTTGTCCTTTCAATGTTCCATTTCGTGTTGCAAATCCTAGATTGAAATTACCATTAACCCTTTTTAAAATGTCGAAATCAGCGGCTGGTTGGGCTTCACGGTCTAGATTAGCTGCGAGTTGTTGATCAGCTTCTGCAGTAGCTTGCGCAGTTCGTACTTTAATAAACTGAATATGGTCAGCATGATCAGAAGTATCCTTAGCAAACATCATAGACGGACCAGCCGACCTTGTATAATCATCAGAATATCTCGCAAGTCCGATTATTGTTGTTGCAATATCAACATTTTGTTCTATTGATTCAATTTCTTTTCCATCAATGATATATCTTGCACTGTTAAATAGCGCCATAATGCCATTATTTACGAAACCAACTCGGATATTTTGGTCATTCCCATATGGTGTATCAGCTGCAACATTTGTTACAAGCTCTCCTTCTACTTCAATAAACGCCTCACACGGCAAAAAGTATCTACTTGTATCTTGAACTTGAAGTTCAACTCTCCCTCGTTGATTTGGCTCTCTTGCAGGATAGGCATAATACTGATAGTTAATTTTAGAATCATCTTTATTCACCGGTGCCGCCATATCAAACGCTGGATCAGCAATTTTTTTAAATGCCATTTATACTAAAACGTATCGTTTTTCTAAATCATTTTCTTTTTCGATTTCCTCCAAGACCACTTCCCGCTATCATACTTGCAATATTACTACTATCTGGTGAAGTCATTGCTAATGATGCTAGTTTTTGTTCCACTGCGTTATTTATCACTTTACTGACATTTGCAGGCATCATTGTTGTTGAAGGTAGCGGTGGTGGTGGTTTTCGTCCGAATCTAGATTTCACCAATGACGTTATTCTATTCTTTGCGGTAGAAAAGGCCGTTCCTGCAAGATCTCCAACAGCGTTTATTCCCTTATTACGAATAACATCAATGGCTTTCATCGCTAATTGTTTAGCAATTGGTGCTACTTTTGGGGCTATTCTTGTGAATAAACCAGCCATGATATTTCCAAGGCCGTCACCGTAGTATGCCTTATAAACGGGTAATCTTGAGTTCACTACATACACGTTTGTTGGTTTATTGTGATTATAGTGTACTATCATCTTATTTGAAATGACTTTGTAATTTCTAAATGCAAGCAATTAGAAATTTCAATCGCTATAATAACCACTAAATTCCCCCGGAATTCCGTCCATTAACTCATCCAAGAGTTCTCGATACGTATGAATATCAATTATCCCACCTTGGAATAATCGTCTGCAAATATCAAATGCTTCATTAGTTATTTCGACTGAGTTATTTCCAGCTCGCTTACCTCCCATAAGAACCTCAAGTCGTGATATATCATTAATGATATTACTAGGACACATATGAGAATCATGATGAGAACTTCCATAACCCTCTCCTGAAGAACTTTCTGATTCGGAAACGTTTTGATTTTCTGGAGATTGTCGACCTCGACCTTTTTGTTGTTCTTTTCGTTGTTTTTGTTGTTGTTGTTGATCTAAAACATACTTATTAACTCCCATTTGAAAAGCTAGGTAATTCAAGTCACTCTTATTTAAATTTCCGGGTTCATTTTTATTAATTTTAAATAACCAATCCACCCATTGATCTCGTTTTATTGTGTTTTTTTTATACTCATCTTTTAAAAATTCCCTTCTGTTATAATAACGTTCGGCAGCGAATTTACCAAATAACACATAGTCTTCATTTTTCAACAATTGATATTGTTTGATTTTTTCTATAGCTTCATCAGTGAATTTCTCGTTAAAAGGAACACTTTTTTTAACGGGGTTATCATCAATATCAATATTACCCATTTGTTGTATTTCTCGCTGAGTTTGTAACTCACCTGAAAGCTGTTTTATTCCCTCGTGAGTTTTTTCAGTTTCTGTAGCAATCTTTCCTAATACATCAATAATAGGTACTGCTCCCTCTTTAGGGATGTCGCCGTATATAGCACGTTCTGTTGCAAGTTTCATATCTTTAGTGGCTTTAGTTACAGGGGCAAAAAGTTGTTCGCTTCCAATAGAAAAGTCAGTCTGCGCTTGCTGTCTAAGTTGTAGTTTATCTCGCACGTTATCTCGAATTGGTATAAACTTTTTCAGTAATGCTAACCTCTCACGGGCTAGTCTGGTAGTTAATGCTTCTGATGTCATTATTGGAAATGCTAACGATTTTTCAATTGTCGGTTTCACTTGCATCAATCAAACGTCTTATAGATTTCACTTTCAAAGCAATCTCTGACCGAACTTGGTACTGTTCCCCGAGTTTCTTTCTAATGGCTTCAACTATACTAAATAGCCGAATGAATAAATTAATATCATTGTTATACAAAGAAGCATTAACCGCTTTTTGGATTCTTTTTATCAGTGAATACATTTTAGGTAGAACATATCTTCCATGTTTCAATTGTATATCAATTTGTTCAAATTCATTCAAAAGTCTGTCTTCATTCAAAAATTCAGAGAGTACGATTCCTTGATTTCTTAAATTTGATATTTCTGTGATGATAGATGTAATATCTTGAAATTCCATTTATTATTATTACTAATGTATTTGTATCTTTAAAATATTTTTATATACAAAAAACAAAACATATACAATGCCCGTCTCTTCCTCATTCGAGTTTCGAGGCAAGAAAGGGCACATACATTAAAGACTTATACAATACCCTAACCCCCCAATCGAGTTCAAGGGCGGGTTATATGGGTATTAGACGTGAAATCCAAGTGATTTCTTTACAAACATTGAACAATACATTACATATATACAATGCGATTATATAGGATATATACAATGAATGAATATTTACAATGCGATTCAATGAATGAATATTTACAATGCGATTCAATGAATGAGTATTTACAATGCGATTATAGGTTATATATACAATGCGATTATATAGGATGGTTATATGATAGGATGGTTATATGATAGGATGGTTATATGAGGTATGATAGGGACAGTACAGGACGATACAAACATGAAACGACGGGGCGGACCTACACCCACTTTGCCAATCAAAAGCAACCCAAGAAATTAACCCTGGTTGCAGTTGAAAAAATTCAACCACACCATGTCAATGGCGTGGGAGTTTTAATTGGCAAAGTGGGCTTCGTTTTAAAGCCCCAAACTTATTACGGCTCATATTATATATAAGGTGAACTAATACTGCAGTGTCAATGTGTAGGTGTGTATTTATTTTTCTAGCATTTCATAATGAATACTGTGTAGTAATTTCAATGGAAGCTAAGTATTTAAATAAAACATTAAAACAAGAAATACAACTGTTAAATAATAGCAATTTTTTTATTAATTTCTATAATATTACGATTAAATAATCGTAATAATAATGGATTTACATGACAAGATAACTCCGTAATGGGGATCCCCCTGTCAATTCAGGACCTGCTATTTCTTGAATCGAGAATGATATTTTTCTGAATTTTATTACACATAGCCACACTAAAAAAACTAAACTATATGTAGCGCGTTTTACTACCCTGACCTCACTAATTTGTAATTTTAAAGTAATTTCATTTTCATACAAACGCTGTTAACGCCGTCTTTGTAATTGGGATTTTTAAAAAATCTATTAATAGAGAACCCTGGCCCAGTGTCTTGTCTTACACGCGCGCGTTCCGGTACAATAACTATATTTACTATGTGGCTGTTCCGGCTGTTCCAGTTATTGTCATTTACTCTTTTAATGCATATATACGTGAATATTGCGAATAAATATTGAAAAAAAAAATATGTATTAACGCGCGAAACGTTTTTAGTGTTTTGCCCTATGGTAATTGATCTGAATGGTAAAATCATGCAAAAATGACTAAAATAGCACATAACTCACTATTGAGAGTTATCTTGTAAATAGGAAAACTTTATTCTATGTCCATTTTTCTTTGAGATAGCTGTTTGATAAATCCCTTCAGCAACTTTTCGTACTGAAGGAATACATATTCCAAAATATTTTCCCGCAGCATTCATTGAATGAAAAACTCTTTCTTCATTCGTCGTTGTATCAAATGACTGTACTGGTCTCTTTCCAACTGACTTACAAGTCCCGTCTTTCCGTTTTTTATATTCTCTCTTTGAGAAATACACTGTAAATTGGAAATCGCGTTATTTTGAATATTAGAATCAATGTGATCAATAACACAGCCATCTTTAATCGGTCCCATATAACACTCAAAGACTGCCCTATGACAGAGATATCCCTTTTTTCCAGCAGTAAAACACAAATATCCTTGACTATTAACATATCCCACGGGTTTCTTTAGTCTACAGTGTCTAACAACACCATTACGAGATATTTCATAATTAACGAGTATTGGATGTGGTCTGAATTCTTGCTCCATTTATATATAATAATACTATTTGTCTAATTCATCATTTGCTTTAATTATAAATCTATTAATGTAGTCTTGAGGGGTTTTTATGATTTTGTCTTTGACAGAGTCATGGTTAGGGTCAATGATGGCGTTTTTTATTCGTTTATCATAATAACGTTTCAATTCTCTAAACCGCTTACCCCCACAATTGATACATAATTGTGATTTTCCTCTCACACCCACCCCACAATTTATGCATGGGGACGGGCCTGTCGAATTATTTCTGACACTCTGTAAGTGATATCCACAGAATTCACCTCTACACGATTTATTGCATGGGGTTACTGATCCGATCATAAGCCATTTGCAGTGATTCATTATATATAAACAAACTTTTCTATTTAAATACTTGTCTTATTTATATGAATGAAGAATTCAAGAGATTATCGGCAATCAAGCCTCGGAAAAATATTAAATTCAATCTTGATAGAACTCTCGAAGACGTACCAAAAGAGAGAATAACTAATAGAAGTCTGATTAGAAAAATACGAGATTGTGTTCATGAGTTTAAACAGGATGATGCATCACACACCTGGTCAACATTTAGAATTGATGGTGTTGTTGATGCTAGAATGAATGATGAAACAGCAGCTATGATACTATCACAACTTGGCAATAAACGGTATTTTATCAGAGTGAAATTCATTATCAAATTAGAATCGGGCGAATATATTATAAGAGACAAATTTGTTCCAATTCTCAAAGATGGGACATCAGTCATTGTTAGCCGTTATTCCAGACCAGGGCTGTTAACTGGAATTGATAAACCATACTATGAAAAAGCGTATCCAGAAACAGCAGTCGTTTATGGGATGTATCCGTTAAATAACCCTGACATTGGAAAACTAGCACCAATGAAACAGTCAACGTCAGCGGAAAAGCCACTCAACTGTGTGGCACAAAGAGTCTTAGAACATTTTACAAATGCACTCCGTGGGAATAAATTAACCGATCTAAGACATAAAAAAATAGATGAATGGGAGCTAACAGTGAAAGAGAACGGAGCAACTATTTCCGATATAGCTAGATTGGAAAAGTCGTTGAGATTTCCGATAACCGTTTTAACGATAACTGGCGAAGTATTATACGAATCGAAATACAATAAAAACGGAGCTCCAATCAAAATTATTGATCATAACAAACACGCATGGACATCCGCGGTTACAATATTCCCGCGAGACAGAACAGTGAAGTATATCCCAGAAGAATTCACCAAGGATGGTATTCTCACTGAAGAAAGATTATTCGATGCTATTGCTAGTTTGTGTAAAAACGACCCTGTATCAGTATGGCTACTTCATAGTTTTGAAGATGAAGAATGTCAATTCAATCAATTTGTGAAACCTAACGGTGAATTATATCGTACTGAAAGTCTACATAATAGGATGAAAAATCTAGCAATAAGTCTCAGTGAAAACGCTAGCGTTTTTAATGAAAAATCCGAAGATTACGAACAGTTACTTACAAATTGTTTTACAATTCCATCAGTTGCAGCTCATTTTGCAAGAAAGAAAAATAATTGGAAACCAACACGAAAAGAGTTTTTACAGGATGTTCAATCCAGCTGTTTGGAATATTATCATGGCGGTCTATGGAACGTTAAGTACAATCGTGAGAATATGATATCAGTTGATATCGTTGCCTGTTATCCAGGAAGTTTTCTAGGATATGGATTCGCTGGTGAGTATTTTAAACGGTTTGGACACCCCACACATGAAATGACTCGCGTTGCTATTAATGGACCACTGCCTGATTTTGATTTGACCGGTTTTGCTTGCGTAGTATCATTTGAATTCGCTGAAGGACTTCATCCGTGTTGTTATGTTTGGATTGGTAGACACATGGCTGAAAGGATGTGGTTACCAATAGTGTTATTGCGATATATGATTGATTGTAAAGTGTTAGTTTCGTTGATTGTCAGCGAAGCGATTATCTCATATCGAAAACAAACCAATGTCTGGTTACCAGAACCAGAATGTCTTGATAGTATAATCGATAAGTCTAGAAAACATATTGATGCTGACGAGGAGTACATTATTGAATGGTCAAAAAAGATATTTAATCAACGAAATAATGAAGCAAAGGATCTCGGCCGAAGAATAATCGGTAAATTTACACAGGGTGGAAAAAAATTTAACTTTAAAAAACAATCCTCACGATTGATTATAGATGATGCCGAATACGACTTCGTTATTAAAGATGCAGTAGAGAAAAATAGATACGCAAATTGTAAAACAGCCTTTTTGTCCAATAAAACAAAGTTAGGTAGAATTGTTACTTACAGTGATGGAGAAAGCTCTGCATATCTACATTTGAGAGCTTCTATGCTGGGTTATGCATCTATCAATTTATTTGCAATGATAAATAGATTTCCTAGTATAGCAGTCAGAGTTGCAATTGATTCAATGTATGTCGATAAAAAATATATCAAAGAGATAACTAAATTTACTAATAGCGAAGAGACTTGGGGAACATGGCGAATTAAACAAGAAATACAACGCGATTATTCTGAATCAGCAGACGTTGAGATTAAAAGTAGTTACCTGAAGAACGATAATTCTATCAGTGAAAAATCTATGTCTAAAGCACCACCGATATCAGATCCAATTTGTAGATATAAAACAGTTTATTTAAACGGTTGTGGTGGATCTGGAAAGACAACACGTGCGATAGAATTATATCGAGAGAGAACGTCCATGATTGTACTCACACCAACCCATAGACTAGCGAGAGAGATCAAACAACGAAATGTTGAAGCTTGCACGTATCATAGTTTTTTTCGATACAAGGGCGATGCTTGGACTCCTGAGCGAATGGGTGAGAAATTTATTCCAGCGGTTATTATTTGGGATGAAGCATGTACTGTTTCAGAAGATGTATTAAAAATGTTTCTTGATTGGTTATTGCAAAAAAATACAAAAATTATATTGTGCGGCGATCATGGTCAACCACCACCATTTGTTGGTAGAAGTCCACATAATTGGTTAAAAGGATTTGTTGATTATTACGAAGAAATTGATACTGACTATAGAGCACTCGATGAGCAGTTACGTGAGTTTAAAAAACTAATTAGATTACAACACGATAGAATTCAATGTGAAGTAGCGCGTGAAATAATTTCTGAAACACCTTTGAATGATTTTTGGGAAACATGGAAACCAAATGATTTTGTAGTAGCAAGTAGAAAGATAGTCAGAGACGCACTTCAGAAAAAGTTGTTTGAGCTACACAAGAAAAAATTCCCAACGTTTCCAGTGCCGTTGTGTTATAGACCATTGGATACACGAAAGCAGAATATTGAAGTTGAAATTCCAGGCCAGACGGAGAAACAGATTCTAGTGTTAAATGATATTGTGCTAGTTGATATCAATACTGTAGAAGATGCATTATGCGCTGATAAATCACCATGGACGCTTGGTTATGTAACAACAATACACTCGTCACAAGGATTGACCATCACGGATACAATTGTTTGGATAGTTGATAATCGCATTGAATGGTCAAATTTAGTCTATCTCGCAGTGTCCAGAGTACGACGAATAAATCAACTACGAAGGATTGTTTTCGATGATGATTTTAATGCAAACGATGATAACACTGATATTAGCATCATTAATAAAAAACTCTCTGGTTACAAACAGCAGGACAAAAAAAACAACGAGAATTTGATATTGATGCTGAAGTAATAATCGCATTAAAAGAACAACAGAATAATCACTGCGCCAGTTGCAATTGTATAATGCACTGGCAGTATTCGGATAAAGACCCTCGACAATTCACCGTAGACAGAAAAAATAACAGTCTTGGTCATGTCAGAAACAATGTGATGTTGACCTGTCTTGAGTGTAATAGACGTAACGGAGCTAGTTAAGACCATGTGGCGGTAATTGAGTATCGTCCGGAATGACTTGTAGTTGTTCGCGTGTAAAACCACGCTGAGGTGCAGTTGAATCCAATCTGTAGATTGGAGGTCTACCAGTTGATCGCGTTATAGTTGAAATTTTATGCGTAGTAACACTCCATATAGGATCAGTAGCTCTTCTTTTACCGCCTTCAAGCTCTCCTGGTTCGTATAAATATCTCACAGTAACATCACCGAGAAGTGGCTGAGTGCTAACCCGCTGCGGTTGTTCGGGAATATATTCTTTTTTTATTGCAATATTTGGTTTCATATTAATAGTTCGAGTAATCTCGTTATTTAACGCTGCAACTACACTCGGTAACCTTTGGACCCATTCACGAGATCGTTTTTCTTGGATGAATTCTTTTGCATATTGATATCCAAATAACCGTTCTGCAAGAGTTCGATTAAATCGTTCTACAATTGCCTGATCACGATGTAACGCAGTATGCCCCCGTCGTATTGTAACACTATGAGTTTTCATTGTTGATAGAACAGCACCTTGAAATTCTTTGCCAGGATCAACTTGTAATAGATTTGGCCATCTTAGAGGACCTCGTCGATAAATCCTTTCAAATGCAGAAGCGACTTCAGAAGCTGACTTTGTTTTCAATGGTTCTGCTTGTTTAAATCGACTCGCAATATCAACTACAGTTAGCGCGTATTTGTAACCATGGTCATGTGGTAAAAACAATAAATCAGCCTGATGAACTTCATTGGGTACGGTAACATCAAAATGAGAATAATTAATTTGTTTAGGCGGTGGTAGATAAATTTGCCATATAGCTTGTTTGGATAACCAATCTTTTGCAGTGGATTTTTTCACTTTTGCAGCGTTAGCGAGTTTACTGATTGCTGCTTTACCCCTCCAGTATCCTTTCGGAGAATAATAAATAGATTCCATACTATAAAAACACTGGTGTTTTCAATTACCAGCACCTAACACTAATTTGCCTTTCATAGCTGATTTGACCAACCATGAAGCCAATTTTTCTTTGAAGGATTTATCGGGAATAGCATTTAACGCATGAATTAATTTTACATCCGCGATATGTCTTTGTTGCAAATTATTGCTTTTATATGCAACATCATGAGCATGACATGCCTTATCAATAGCATTTATCGGATACTCACCAGGCCGGGGCTGATTTTGATCATCAAGTCTGATATCTAATCTCGTTCCGGGACCACAGTAGCTATATCCTGGAAGGTGTTTTTCTCCGGGGTACTTTGCCCATGGGGTTCCGGGGAGTTTTCCAAGTTTTGCGGCAATATCACCTCCGAGTTGCTTTTTTTTAAAAATCTAAATTTTTTTGTACCACATGTTACACACTTACCAGTAAGCGCTAGTCTATTGTTTTTAGTTGTAATGGTTGTCTGATCGGTTGTATCAGTACGCTGTTTACACTTAACACAATATAGATCCATAATTTATATATAGCGTTATGAATATAATTGATTTTTCAGCGACTAAAAGAAGAGAACCGGTAAAACACCACGCAGCGCTTCCGAATTCTGTCCGTGCCATTATAATCGGACCATCTGGATCAGGCAAAACACAATTACTGCTTAATTTGATAATGCGATTTATGAAGTGGGATAGATTATATTTAGTTGCCCCATCCGTAGATGATCAACGGTGCTATGAAGTGCTAAAAGATTATAATGAAAAAGCATCAGAAATTAAAGGTGAAAGTGTAATCGACTTTATTACTGATATTAATGATGCACCATCAGTAGAAGATCTCGATGGAGACATAAACAATCTTGTAGTGTACGATGATGTAATGTTAGATAATCAAAAGAACCCTGCTAGAATATTTTCCCGAGGTAGGCATAAAAACACTGACGTGATATATGTCACTCAACGATATACTCAAATTCCAAAAGTGATTCGCGATAACTGCAATATTCTTGCTGTATTCAATGGCGTTGATACACATACGCTACGAAATATTTGGCAGACATGGTGTTCCGATATGGACTTCAATGGATTTAAAAATTACTTTAGTCATGCTCAGTCTGTCCCATATGGATTTATAACAATAAATTTACACGACCCTCGGTCACGATATCGTATTGGACTTGATCAAATATTTGGTTAAATAATTTGTATTAATCAGCAGCAGAGAGGGTGAAATGACAACATATTTGCGACCGTAGATGGCAGCAATTTGAGTGTGGTTATGACAATGTATTTGCGACAAAATCGCTAAGATGGGGTCTTTATTTTTTTTTTGGTTGAAATATGAGATTTCGTAGGAAGGTTCCATTGGCATTCTGAGGCTTTAATCGATTCTGTCGCAAAAATTTGTAGACGTAGATGGCAGCAATTTGAGTGTGGTTATGACAATGTATTCACGACAAAATCGCTAAGGCTCCATTGTAAAATGGGACCTTTAATTTTTTTTTGGTTAAAATATGAGATTTCGTAGGAAGGCTCCATTGGCATTCTGAGGCTTTAATCGATTTTGTCGCAAATATATTGTTGTAGGATTCACCCTCTCTGCTGCTGTGTAGGATGAATAATTTTCACTAAAGCCACTTTCCAATTGCCTTTGTGATTCAATTGGATGGTCTGAGGTCATCTGCCCGTGAAACAGGATAATGTGTTGTTAGAAAATACCTCTATGGAAAACTGCCACTCGATAACGTTAAGTAAAAATGGTTATTCATAATTCCAGAGTTCTTGTGTCCGAGGGGCCGCTGAAGGTCAGATGAGAGTCTAAATGAGGATTGTGATTGTTATTGTGACTACTGGGAAGGCGACTATTGCTGGACGCAAGGACCCCGATGTTAACGCTCGATGAATATTTGAGGGAAGTACTGGGAAGAAGGTAACCGATGCAACTGCTCAGTAAAATAATCCAAAATTGTTTGTCCCCTTGTTGCAAACTCAAATTGGCAATGTTATCACCGATGACGCAATACACAACAAAGACTTGGCAGAAAAAGACGATTAAAGTTTTAGAGCACATTTTCCGCACGCTACACCGACAAGAATTGCTTTTGTAGATCTTGCACAGAACGGGGTGAAATAGTGGTGACTGCAGTGATAGAGGTTGAGGCTGTGTTGAAGGGCATAATGGTCACTTCTTTTTTATATTATATGACTTGCGAAGCGTTGATTAAGAATCAAATCTGGGGGGATATCCCTTCCAACGTATTTTGACTTCTCTGGCATGTCGTGTTCTCACTTCGAGAATGCTTTCGATGTACACTTCCTCTTCTTTTTTGGTCAGCCGTTGTAACTTGGACAGGTAAAATATTCATTTTAATATATCCCCGTTCGTATCTTCTAATTTATAGGTGGCATGATGATGGCCATGCACTCATCCAGTGTCACGAAACAATTCGGTGGTCCAGTTGGGTATATAACCTTTGTCGAAAGTGCGTTTGTGTTTGCCAGTGCGAACCCTATCTTCCGCCTTCAATACTCCACCTTTTGGGGGGACAGTCAGTCGCAGACGTATCAAGCAGGCGCTCAAAGATGGTCACTTCGTTGTCGGTTGTTCACTCTTGGGGAGCACATCAAATGCTCCGATGGTATGATTGGCTGTACGCTTGGACTAGGTTAGGAAAGACGTCGATATGCTTGAGAGTGTGTTGATGCGTAAAATATTCCCACATGCGTTCTTTCAAGGTGTGTTGGAAACGTTCCACGATGTTGGCTATGGTTTCGGGATTCTCGTTTCCTCAATTTTTTTAATGGCTTCGGTTCCTTTGTCGGTTTACCATCTAAAGAGAGTGACGACCGCTTTGTTTCAACACCAGTTTAAGGGCTCGCACTAACTCATTGTTTGATTTGGCACTACCCAACCAAATTTGGAAAAAAGTTCATGACACAAAACAAATATTTGTAGCCACGATTGTATGCGTCCAAATGAGAGACATCGATCAAATAGGTTTGTGTAAAGTGTGCGTGGCTTAACCTTGTTACAATCGTTGAACTTGAGTTAAACAGACACTTTTTAGTCGAGGTTTGACAGCACGATGCAATTTCTGAACTCGGTAACCAGTAGGATGGGATGGATCGTAGAAAATGCTGGCTAATACCTCCATTTTTTAGTAGGTTACCCACTCTTCACTGATGCTACTCTGGATGGAGTGAGAGGATGATTTAGAAACGGCTTTACGTCTCTGATGTGCCACGGGAGTGTAAGTTGAGTGTAGTAGTGGTGGTGGTGCTGGTGGTGGTAACCGGCTGGATTTGGTCTTCTTTTCTTTTGTCACGTCTCCTTTCCCTTTTTTTCAGTTGGACTTTGGTAAAAGCCAGAGGGGACATCATCTTTTTAACAAGAGGTTTAAGTTCTTCTCGTTGGGGTGTAGAGAGTGGAGTCAACTACGTCGCTGAAATTTTACTAAAGATGGGAGCTGTTGACTGTGTTTGAAAGTGTCTTCTGGGAGATGACATCTTTTTTGTTTCTTTGTTCCGGAAAAGACACTAAAAATACACTGACGTCGGTGACTTGGCAACACACCCATTTCCTTTTTGACAATCACTTCGTCAAAAAGGTGACGACCTTTTCCTCAAAATCACTAAACAATCATCCCCTATCGTTGCGTCTTTTTTTCTTTAAAGGAATGCGTCTTTTCGGTGGGTGACTTTGATGCTTGGCTAAACGTTTTTTGGATGTCAGGTCAAACAAATTAGACTTTTCTTTTTTCTTTTCCTTCCTGGACTCGAGAACGACGATAGTGGTAATGGTATGCACTTCTTTGTGGAACATCTTTGGGCGTTCAGGAGCACAAAAGTACTGATCCACACAGTTTTCTCTCAGGTTATTTTATATTTGAATGAGTCGCCACTGATTGTTGGTTCATCGTATCATTTTCATGGCAGACATCACGCGTCCTGAAGGGGTTTGCAAAGAACGGAGAAGCAACGGAGAAGTGAAACAACCTAAAACTACTGGAGATGTGGTCACAGTCGCTTCAAGTCTTGGCTTGGAGAGTTGCGGATGCCTCCTCTCTTGCGGGTAGAAGCTGTTTTCTGGGATCTTCTCTTGAGGCTTTTCT
The DNA here is from genome assembly GCA_016746295.1 of Potamilus streckersoni. Classification (NCBI taxonomy): domain Eukaryota; kingdom Metazoa; phylum Mollusca; class Bivalvia; order Unionida; family Unionidae; genus Potamilus; species Potamilus streckersoni. The sequence goes on along the minus strand of JAEAOA010001785.1, from coordinate 26,711 downwards.
TTTTCTGTGGCTGTGACCTGGTCCTCACACCTCTGCTCTTTTTATTCTTCTGGGTACCTTTGGATCAGGTAGTGGCTTTTTTTCTTGGGGAGGACTTTGGGAGCATTAGGATCACATTTTAAGAAAGAGTGAATGATGACACCTCCTAGAGAACCGCTACCTCCAGGTTTTAAAATGATTTGCTTTTTGGTTTGAGTGTCGATGCGAAGACCTGCCAGTTGCGTCAAGGTTACTTTGTTTCGGTTAAAAAAGAGTTTTGTTTAATGTGGAATGTGAATGATGTATTGTAGTAATTGACGTGCTGTCACCGTAAACCATTGTATGACTTTTTTGAGACTGGCTTCTAAGACACGAGCACATATCTGTGTGTTGTTTCGCTACTGATGCCGTAAGAGGCAAGAATCAATTTGACGGGAAGATGAGACTGAATATATGTCATGTTGACACTGTATGAAACAGACCCAAAGTGACCGAGGTTTATATAGACAGTTTTGTTGCTGTTGACGTCGTGGCACCATTGGTGAAACAAATGTGTTCGAAATCGCAAATAGTCGGGGGTAGTGGGTTGTAAATCCACGAGTAAATCAGCATGTGGGGACTGAGTGTCATCGTCGTACGCATAAGTCAGCGGAGGCGTATCTAACTGTTTGGCTAACACATGCACTAGTGTTTTTAAACAAGACCACGCAATGAGCAATGCGAATGATGGTTCGATGGGCTTTGTTTTGTTGAAACACAATTTGGGTAATTTAAATGACACTGATATTACGATGATGACCTTCTGCGTGTAAACCACAATTGTATTTCTTCTTCGACTTCTCTCAGCATTCGTCGAAGATGATTAGATATGTGTGACTGGTGTCAGATCCGACCCCATCGTCTTCGTCAGGAATGCCTTCCACAAAAACGATGGAATCCCCGTGTCCTTTCCGCATGAGGCTTTGCGTCGATTGCTACTCTTTGTACTACCACATGATCCGTTGGGGGTGGACTATCGATCAAATGATGTTTATATTCGATTAAAAGTTTAACAAATTCGGTTTTGCCTGAACCGCTGGGTCCAGCAATTGACATATTACAGGGATAGCGAAGTTACAAGGCCAGCCAACTGGCACGATTTTAGTTTTGAAAGTGACGGAAGAGGGAGCAGAGACAGCAGAGGTATCCACTGTGTAGAGAATGTCACTTTTGACACGAAGACAGACAAGACAAGAATTTTTATACTTTTTTTCAGGACACGTAAGACAAAAATACGTAAAATCCAAATGGGTAGGTATGGATAAAATACACATCCAAACGATCAAAATGGAAATATAAACAAGGCTCTGTACAACATTTTTGATGACGAAGGTGTGGTCTCCTAGGGACAGTGTAGAATGTTCTTAGAGTCTCAACACTTGGCACAGTCACACAGTTCCTTCCGGAATGACATTTCGGGGTTGTCGATGATGGTCATGTCCGAATTAGTTTACCTTTGTTATGAATTCTTCTTCTGGCGCTGAACGTTTGAAGTCCGGATCACAAATCTTGTGCATAGTGTGCCACTTCTTTTGCCCTAGCCTTGAAGCCCAAACTTTTCGAGGTTCTCTTTCCAACGAGAGTGTAAGTCAGAAGCTAAACACGCATCGACGTAAACATCTTCAGTGCCTGAAAGTTGACGAATCTTGTCTTCCCGTAGAGGTTTAAGACTATGAAGATGAAAGCGCAATGCTTTTAACAGAATGATTCTTTCGTGCACATTTAAAGGGACCACTTTCATAATTTGGGTGGTATGTACTGTTCGTAAAGAAACCACAATGAATCGTCTGGTCAAGGAAATCCTAGAAAGGAAGTCACTAAGATACACCACACGTCGATCCCAATTCAATTGGACACTGTTCTTGAAATAAGTGTTGGTAATCCTCCACCATTTGAATACAGTCATTTATTTCCTTCCACGAAATCTGTTTTATCACGAATGATAAAGGTTGTGGCATGGTAGTCTGTTTTTATACCTCTTTTTGTCGAAGGTAAGGCCATAGAAAGACAAAGACAGACCATCGAGTATGTGTTCCGGAATAGCCAAATCTTTATGATACATCGATCCATAAGCAACCTCAGACCGCAAATGGAACACTACTTCGTATCCCAATCCAGTCTCAGGTCCCAATTAGACAAACCCTGTTTTAGCTAAAACATTAGCAATCGGTAATCTTTCCCTATCCGTGGGCCATTTTTGAAACTGTACAATTACAATAGTCAGGCAAGAAGACAGAAAAATGGTATGGTTTGAATTTAGAGTTCTCAGTGGGGCTCTCATTCGATTCTTGCTATGTCGAAGTCATCCTTCTTGTTGTGACTCTCGTCTTGGAACCATTTTTTTATACCAGCGTGTCCGTACCGCAAATTAAAGTGGTTGGGAAGCCGTACTCGCTACTGGTACACGATTTTATACACTTTTTCCAAAAGACGGCTGACAATTTGGTGTGATAAAAGTAGAACCTTGTGAGGATGGTAGGTGGTCACTTTAAAATATCGATCCTCTCCAGATTGCAAGGCTTCTTTCAAACCCCAAATGTTCAGCACTTGACTGGTGTGATGATTGAGAGTCAATAGAAAATAGTATTGTGTGTGCATTTGTGTGTTTGTATGCGTGTTCGTACTTTTGTTGGTGTGTATATTTGTGTTTTTATGCGTACACCTACGTTCATTGGTCTGTGTGTATTTGTGTGTTTGTATGCATGCTCGTACGTTTGTTGGTGTGTATATTAGTGTTTTAAGCGTACTCCTACTGTCATTGGTGTGTGTGTGTGTGTGTGTGTGTTTGTGTGATTCTATGCGAACTCGTACGTTTGTTGTTGTTTGAATCTGTGTTTGTAAGCGTGCTCGTATGTTTGTTGTTGTGCATATTTGTGTTTTACACGTAAGCCTAATTTTGTTGGTGAGTGTGTATTTGTGTGTGTGTGTATGCGTGCACGTATGTTTATGTGTTTTTATGTTTGTATGTTGCTATGCGCACGTACCTATGTTGATAGTATAAAATTAGATTTTTTTATTCCTTTCTTTTTGGATAGTGGATATGGAGTTATTTCCTCCCATTCTATATGGATAGTAAATATTGGGTATATTTGATAGTAGATATGCTGAGGTTTCTTTTCTTCCTTACCTTCTGTTTGGATAGTAGATTTTGTTTTTTTTTTGATAGTATATATAGTGTTATTTACTTCCTCCCCTTCTGTGTGGATAGTAGATAAATTGGGGTTATTTTCTTCCTCACCGACTGTGTGGATAGTAGATATCTGTTTTTTTTTTTTTTAGCAAATATGGTGTGTTTTTATTCTCTTTTTGTGTGGATGGTATATATTGTTTTTTTTTCTTCCTCCCCTTCTGTGTCGATAATAGATATTGGGGTTTTGATAGTAGATGTAGTGGGTTTTTTTTCTTCTTCCATATCTGTGTTGTAAGTAGATATGGGTTTGTTTTTCTTCCTCCCCTTCTGTGTGGATAGTAGTTATATGCTTTTTGATAGTAGATATGGTGGATTATTTTCTTCCCCTTCCTATCTTTTTACAAGGAAAAGTGCATAACTACATCAATATCTTTACAGAAATGAGTTGAAAATGGTTTTAAATTGACTTTTCGGGAAACAAGTCATAATCTCGCCCAACGGATTTTCGCAGCCTTTTTCTAGCGGCCATCACTGCACTCCGATATCCACTTGTTGTGAATAGATAAAAGCGTTATTTTCTTTTTCTTTAATATACGTATACTTTACAAATCCATGTAAGATAGAGAGCCAATACATAGGAGTAAGGAAGAGAACTTACTCCCACCCCACCCCCGATTTCACCTCTAAACACGTGTTGACCTACATCCGTAAAACTTAATAGTTGACCACTACATGCTTGTTACCCCCTCTCCCATTGCCTCTGAAAGTAATTGTGCGGGCACCCCTGATACAATGTGTAGCTTTAATAGGAGCAACAAAATTCAATCGTGCCAGTATTGCCTAATTATCCATTCCCAAAAGATTACTTTTGTTATTACCCTCCCCACCGCAAAAAGTAGCACTGGATATTTGCCATTACCAAAAAGTCGACCACCAACCCTCCAATTTTTCAGTCAAGTCAGTTTCTCGCGTCATTGTCATACGATTAAAAGAAAACAAAACATGGTTGCAGCTGCTATTTAAACAGCCAACGGTTAAATCTCGTGCTGGTTACTGGATAAAGTATCCATTTATCCCTATAAACTATCCGGAGAAATTAATACCATTCTTATATCGTTGAACTACATAAAAATCTCTCAAAAAGTAAATGCCATTATCGTTTCGGATTACCGTTCAAAACTAAAAACCCTACATTTGACAATCCGGTAATATCTCAACCTGAACCTGTTCATAAAATCATGAGGGGCGGGGGGTTACCGTATACTGCTGCTGGTTGTCTCGTCTCGTCGGAATACATGCAAGGAAAGAAATTAGCAGCTAAAGAATCCGTCAGTCAGTCACCCATTTCTGAATAGAAGATTAATTATCTATTGTGACTTCAGAGGTTATACAAATCGGCATTCTGCATATACTTTGCAAAATAATTGGAATGCAAATTCCACAAACTAGCTTTGCAACATCAAACGAACTATTGGAGACGGGCCTCATACAGGACAACTGTAGAGATGACGTGACATTTAAAACGTAGAGTACAAACATATCGGACTCGTGTTTCCTCTTGAACATCAAAAAATAGCTAGAAAGCATGTCCAACAAATGTCAGCTGACTGGGGAGCTGAGTTTTGTCTCGGGGATCGACTTTGATCTTGCGTGACAAAAGTATTCATTCGAATTAACTTAGGCTTTTCAAGGATGTTAACCTACAGTGTTGATTACGTAAAATATTTTACTATAGAACGTAAGAAGTATGTAATAATCTTTACGTTTCATGCTATATATTTATAAATTATTTATGATTTTGATCGTTTAACTTCTTGGACGTTTTGATTTGTTTTGAAAGGGATTATATCTTCCGAAAGTTATTTAATAGGGTGGGGTTTGGGTTGATATTTTTAAATTTAATTTACACTATATAGTCAGCTCTGTGCTTATGTGCTGTTAAATCCTAGTCATATACATACATAGCATCACAATAAACAACATCATGATAGAGTTAATGTATGCATATTAATAAAGAATTTTAGAAAAGACCCCCCCGCCAAAATGTTGAATAGTCAACAAAGAATGATATGGTATATAGTGAATTGGGAAGAAATCATGTTGGACTATTTAGAAGGTTAGAATTATTAAATATTTTTCAAAAAGTTTAGTACAATTGGCAGGAAATATACATAATTATATATGGCATTTTATATACAGATTATATAATGCACAGTAAGCTGAAATAAAATTTCTATACAGAATTAATAAAGTTCAGTAACCGGAAATAAAAATATAAAGAATTTATATTGTACAATAAGTGGAAATAAAATGTCATGGGTAGTAAGAATTATACTCCAGGGGCGGGGCAGATCCAGCATTATCGTTTGGGGGAGTGTGTGCCTGTCAGCTAGTAGGCAAGAGGAGGGTGAAATGAAACCCCTGGGGGTGAAGGGGGAAAAGCATTCAAAAGTTCCTGCACTTAAAGTGTTTCCAGAACATAGTTGTAATTTATCCATCTAACAATGTGCGTTCCGACAAGTAGTAGAGCTAAGCTGAAAGATAAATTGATTAAATAAATGAAGTTAAGTGTTAAGAATTCTAGCATAGCAAATTATATATTCTTGCAACTATTTCTTTTCATATCATCCCGTCTATTAAGAATTTTAGAATAGCACTAATTTGCGAACATCATCACAACTACTCGATTTTGAAACCGAATGATGAACTAAGTTACAACAGAGAGCATATGAAAGCATAACAATGTCATTTTAGGAAAATGGTGTAGGACGAATTTCAGTTTATATTGGAATGTCAGCGTTATATGGAATATATTACATGAGACATCCAAATACAAATGTGTTGACCTGCTTTCAAGTCATAATCAGAAGATTGTAGTTTTTTGGAAATTTTATGTCAAGGTCGTTGAGACACAATTATTTGCTGAATTCTGCATCATAATCTATCAATCATACCTTTAATACAAAGTACACTATTTCAACCAGTCAAAACCAACTACTTCAAAAGATTATATTTATATATTTTTACATTCGTTTTTTAAACTGCTTCAGTTTCGAATAATGTACTTACTTCTTTTTATTGCCAATTGCTTTTGCTTTTTATTATTATGTTGTTGCTGTTCCCTTATTTTTTAACTCCCGGGTTTTTTTGTGGATTGTTTTTAATAGTTTATTGGTAGTAATTAACATAGAGTAAACAATCAGTAATACATATTCTGACGCATACGTTTCAAGTTCTATTTATGATTCGTAGTATTGCATTTCAAATTACGCTGCGTGAGATTCATATGCCTTTCGTCCTCTTTAAGATGTGCTGGTCATTACTTCACTGTAGTGTTAAAAAACTTTGTATATTAATACGTTTATAACAGGCTTATAAGCTACAATGCAAAAAAAATTCAGCTTCGTTATGTGGCCCACGTAGATTGTTTGGCAGTTTACATAGATGTTGCAAAACGGGGCGGGAAATAAAATTATAATTAACTGAGCTGTGCCACTTTCCTTAGCGGTGAATATCTTTCTCGTCCACTTACCATAGAACTGACCTCAAAGAGTGAAATTCGTTGCTAATACTGACCTAAAAGTAGCCAGTGCCTGTTAAAATGGGTTAATTAAATAACAAACTTGTCATTGCTGTGATAAATTAGAAGTTAATGAGTGTTACCTTTTACACTTTGATGACGCAAATTAAACAAAGAATAATTTACTAGAAGCATTATGATATGATGTTTATCATAACCTTTATCTCTTTTCCTGCTATGAGAAGGAATTACGCATCTCTTATGAGCGGGCTCAGTCAATGAAGAGAGAGAGAGAGAGAGAGAGAGAGAGAGAGAGAGAGAGAGAGAGAGAGAGAGAGAGAGAGAGAGAGAGAGAGAGAGAGAGAGAGAGAGAGAGAGAGAGAGAGAGAGAGAGAGAGAGAGAGAGAGAGAGAGAGAGAGAGAGAGAGAGAGAGAGAGAGAGAGAGAGAGAGAGAGAGAGAGAGAGAGAGAGAGAGAGAGAGAGAGAGAGAGAGAGAGAGAGAGAGAGAGAGAGAGAGAGAGAGAGAGAGAGAGAGAGAGAGAGAGAGAGAGAGAGAGAGAGAGAGAGAGAGAGAGACAGAGAGAGAGAGAGAGAGAGAGAGAGAGAGAGAGAGAGAGAGAGAGAGAGAGAGAGAGAGAGAGAGAGAGAGAGAGAGAGAGAGAGAGAGAGAGAGAGAGAGAGAGAGAGAGAGAGAGAGAGAGAGAGAGAGAGAGAGAGATGTAACGTATGACAATGTAGACACGGCTATATTCCTTTGGGGATGCTATATTCCTTTGGGGATGCTCGGCAAGCGAGGGTACCAGATATTATGTAATAAATATAAGAACTTTCGTCTAGTTGAAGCGGGAAGTCAGGCTTTATTTATATAATCGATATAGAAGATATATAATGTTACATTCTAAAGGTACACTTCATGAAATCTTCACATTGAAAAATGCACAAAATGTATATAATACTTTCTTTCAAATTTGCCAACTTCATATATTTGTAGCTTTTCGCAATTTAGAATATGTTACTAATAATAGATCTGAATCAAATTAAGATTATAAAATAATTGCAATTAATGCAACAATCATTTTGAAAAAATGTATTTTATTCAATTTGGGATAAGATACTAGTTTAGAATAGACTACAAAATATTATTTTTTATTCCTTAAAGGATATTTAAATTTCCAAATTAAATCAAAACATAAAGTCGATACCTATTTTAATCTTTTTACCATTATCATAAATATAATATATATCAATTCTTAAAACAATTGAACAATCCAATGTATTATAATATTAAAATAAAAAGAAAACTCATAAGAATATTTCAGTAAGAAAGGTTAGAACATAAATCTTTAACTTTCAAAAGTACTTATTCTCTAAGAAATTTTAGAACATAAAAAAAAAATATTGCCTGTAATAAATATAAGAATTCTCAACTAGTTGGAAGCGGGAAGTCAGGCTGGGTGCTAGCTTCTTTCAGGGGCTTATTTATACTAGATCAAAACACCTCCTAACTTTTTATGGTAAGGTTTTGTATTTTTTAGGTGGGAAGCCGGCATCAGGGTTGCTTCAACTAGCGAGATCAGGTTTTATCGCAATATAACTGCTTATGTTTTTGCGTCTTATTTCTGCCATTGAATAACATGAAGATTAATAGGTCGGAGAATACGTTAAGAATTTTTGCCATTGAGTGTAAGCTTGGTGAGCTCATCTTATACATATATAGAGCGGAAAAAACTTGTCCTAGTTTTAGCGTGTACAAGTAATACGAGGGTAGATTTTAACCTGTTTGTAAAGATTATTTGTTATAACTTTTTACTTATATCATTATTTAATCCGCTATCTGCTGGATCATCTGATAAATCAAATGTCGCGGCGCTTGTAAATATCTTCATAGATCTTCATATTTTACATTATAAACTAGCGAGTCTGTATCAGATAATAGCAATTCTGAATCTGGCCACTGCTTTTTAGTAAAATTATAGTGAAAATTATGCATCAGACACTTAGATATGTCAAGTACATCCGCAACAATATAAATTGGTTAACTTTAAAATTTGTTGTCCGTCGCTGTATTGCAACAAAATTTTCATTAAGTATTTTCAAGCTGACAAAACCATCATTGTTAACTAATTTACTTCTGATATATATATATATATATATATATATATATATATATATCTATATATATATATATATATATATATATATATATATATATATATATACCATTAACAATTTCTATTGAAACTAGCTTTCGAATATTCTCCATTGTCTTACCAAACGCCTAGTTGTTCATTAACTTAAAAAGTTTTTCTCAAAGTATGTCTTAGCAATAGCACGACTTTTGGTATTTAAGTTAATATAATCCGCCATCCACCTCGACTTTATAAATTCTGTATAGAAGTTTTAATATAATCCGCCATCCACCTCGACTTTATAAATTCTGTATAGAAGTTTTAATATAATCCGCCATCCATCTTGACTTTTATAAATTCTGTATAGAAGTTTTAATATAATCCGCCATCCACCTCGACTTTATATATTCTGTATAGAAGTTTTAATATAATCCGCCATCCACTTTGACTTTATAAATTCTGTATAGAAGTTTTAATATAATCCGCCATCCACCTCGACTGAGGAAATTTTAGTACGCGATGGACTTTTCTCAGAATTAGTGCTTGTTTTAAATTTTGTGATGTATCACGTAATTTCTTTGATTTAGCAAATTTGGAACCAACTTATCAACGATCGAATATTTTGCAATTGTCATGGAACGTTGTTCAGGTGATAGTAAAATGTAATCTATCATCAGAGATAGTGTGCAAAATGGGTAGTCGTTGTGTATATCGTGGAACGAACTAGGATAATCTTCAACAAAGTATGAAATATTATGTAAATCTTTTTTCAGTTTCTTTAAGAAATTGATTCTAGCAATGACCAACTATATAAATTCACACAATCTAGATAAATATCATGATTGGATAGGAGATTTTTGTCATACTATTTAGATATTTATTATTAGCTACTGCATATTTTTTATTATAACGCTAATTCCACCGCGAATACCTTTTTCAATAAAATTAAACATATCGACATCTGTCAAGAGATCTAATTCTATTTTGCTTGTTTTTTTACTCATCAATAATGTTCTGGAAATTATCAATATATTTATTAGTATTTTAGCTTATAAATACTTATGAATTGTTACATTTAGTGTACTATTAAACCGTTCGACGACAACACTTTTACCTTCATTTCTTTTTACATATTTTTAATACTATTTTGTTCCTAAAACTGTTCGAATTTTATTCTAAAAATCTGCTTCGTGATCAGTCCAGATTCTATTTGGTTTTCTTTTTGTAATTGTCATTATTTGTTTTAGCCCATCAGTTATCGACGTTCCTGTGAAACTGGCACACTAAAAGCATATGTCTAAAAACATCTATGACATTAAAAAGATATCTCTTATTATTGTTAAACTGAGCAAGATTTAACAAATCAACTAAATATATCGCCCATATATCGTCAACGGCATGTGCGACAACTATAAGTCACGAAAACTTTTTTTTAGATTTGTGTAATTCAGCTGCCAGATTATCGTACAATTATCCGAGTCCTAATTTATAGTTTTCTCCAATAAAACCCTGCACCAACTTTCAGTCAACCCTTTGACGAATTCCTTTCGGTTTCATGTCACGAAGTTCGTCCAAAATTACCTTATCGCATTCTGATTTTGAGTTTTCTACACGAACATTACCAGGACGTTCTATATCACGATAACAAATGTCGTGGATCATGGCAATGCATCAAATTGATTGTAAGGCTCTTGTCCTGGTAATGAATTATCCTTTTCATCTAGTTGCTTATCTAACAGATTATAAGGCCCAGTATATTTATTGCCTGGTAATGTCCAACCGCCTTTTGATTTCGGTAATTTTCCAATTACTTTATGTATATCTATACCTGTTCTATTATTTCTCTGCTGTTACATTGTTGACAATATGTGACAATTTTCTTTCTGCTTGAGACATAAATCTGTCAGAATCGCACTTGCATATCATTATATTTATTTTCAGATTTGTTATATTTGTTTTCGGTCGTCTACTAAAATAACTCTCAATACTCTCCTAAAATAACCTTTGTAAACTCATTTAGCTCCGGTCGTTTTCACACAAAAATATACTTTTTTCTTTTTCCACAAATTACGCAAATACTTTTCAGCATTTTCCTGTCGTTCTTTGCTTTACTGTTGTTTCATTGATATTTTCTGTTTTAGTTTAACATTTGAGAGAATATGTTGACCTTGTTGTATTTGTAATCTAGATAAAATTAACTGCTGTCTCATCATTTGTGTGAGACAGATGCTTGTCAAACTGTAAAATAAATTTTTTAAAATCTGGATTTTTATTCATCGGTCGGATAAACATCGTAAAATAATATGCACAAGCTGAATTTCGAACAGGTTGAAGTTGATTAGACGAATAATTTATTACTTTCGTTAGCGTTCCACTGATATATATTTTATTGCGTCGCTCGGAGGAAGTTCAAATGAATCAAAATAGTTGTTATTATAAACATCTAACCAATGATTACCAGATCCGTCGTTGAAATCTAGTATATTTATTACACACGAACCTACAGCTGACGGTGATTTTATCGCCGCAAGTTCATCTTTAAGGTAAGCTCCGTGGAAATATTTTACTTGATTTAGTTTGCCAAGTATATCAAAGTTACTTACTTACTTAACTTAGTAATGTTAGTCCTTCTTCTATTCCAGTAGATTTAGCAGTAGACTTCCTGCTACTCCCGCCAGCAACGATCCTATAAAACCGCCTTTGTTCTTCGACGTGGCGGCGTCTTTTTTATTGTCTTTCTTTTTGCTGTATTTCATTTAGGTATTATATTTATCAGTCCACATTAAATCAGCAATTTTCTTGCCATCGACATTCATACGAAACATTAAACTAAAAAAATTAAACGAATTTCTTTTTTAAACCACTGTCTGAGACGTTGTTTCTGACAATTCCAATACTGCACCAGACAATGCTGCTAGTTCCAATGTACCTAACACCGGCAAAAGTTTTGCTATTAACGTTCTGACCATAATAGATAGTGCCAGAACAAAGAAACCACATTGTTTTGCCATCGCAGTTTTTTGTGTGGCACTTCAATTTAAATCAAATGTTTTTTTTGCGTTCGTATTTATTTACTTGGGTTTTTTTGTTAACATTAATTTTGCTAAAGTACCCAAAACACCTCCAGTGTCAGGGTTGATTTTTAATGATACCTGCCGTTGTCTAGAAACACCAGCTGCTAATTTTTTTTAACTTGGCCATCAAATATATTTATATTACAATATATTTTGTCATTATATACTGATTTCAGATTAAACTTGCACCGACATTTTACCTTCGATAAATTCGACTGTAACAGATCTACTGCTGATCACTAACGCATATGCATACGAAGAATCTTTAAGTGGTAACTTAGATATGGCAGGAAAAAAATTATAAATTTGGAGACTGGATATCCACCAGCAGACTTGTATCAAAGACAAGCGGCAAGTTGTTTACAGTTGAAATACGTGGATTGATACAAACTTGATAAAAACGATTGGTGCAGTTACATGTAATATTAACATGAAAGATAAAAAAATGTTGGGTTAGAAACACTATATCCTCTAGAAAACTTTGATAAAACACGTGCTGTAAGATATGCACAACTAAAATCTGTTGACAATAATTAATTTAATAAAACTGGTGAAACAATGACAGGTAACTTAAATATGTCAGAAAAGAAATAACTGGACTACCAACAGCCTCGACACCGGCTACTGATACTGATGCTATTAGTTATTCTCAGAAAAAAAAAACATTTCCCCATATTTTAAGAAATTTGGTAGACCAGTGACAGGTAATATAAACATGAGAGATAAAAGAAATAACATATTCCATCTAACCTTAATGATCTGACAAATAAAGCGTGTGTTGATGGTCTCTCTAGGTGTATAAAACTAACTAAAACAATGTTGGCTATACTCCAACACTTTACAGGGAAAGTGATAACCGAGTTGGGTTTGAGGTAAGCGCATCAGGATATTATCCTGAAAATTATCTTTATTACGCTTTCTCTGATAGACACGAGTGGACGACCAACGGAAAAATTTAAAAGTTTTGGGTTAAAAGCAAATGTCACACTGCAGTTGATATTTGGAAATTTAATTTGCGAGGTCGATTGAACTCTAGTGTTGGTCGAATTTATAATTGGCAACTGGAGGGATCAAACAATGATATCGACTGGACAATATTGTACAGTGCAGTAAATACGTATATTACAACAGCAAAATATGTTACAATTCCAACTGTGAACAGTGTTAACAAGTATTTATATTTCCGGGTTAATGTTTTTGCTGCTGAACATCCGTTTTCAGCATTGACAGTATTTCAGATATATACACTCGATGATCAGGTGTGATCATGGTGATCTAATTTAGTCTAATGCTATAAAATAAAGACAGAACCACCAATTACAGCTGTTGCGAGGGAATTTTATGACAATATTTTTAACCCAGAAAAATATGTTAGGGACATGTCATTAGCGTATTGTGAGACAAATACCATGAAAAAATTTACAATTCCAATGATAAATTCTCCATTTTTTAAGGAGAAACATTTAGCTCGTGTTATACATATGAGAAGACCACAACAACTTTCATATTATATTTTGACAATGATACGTAAAAACGACCTATAATTTGAGCCAATTATTGTTGATAAGTCACTAAAAATAATCAGATTTTGTCGATGAAATTAGTGATCTTAAAGATATTGAGCGAGACACGTTTTTTGATAAAGTCGATCAAACAAATTTGGAAGTAATAATTGATTCTTATTACGACATAAGTGGAGAAAATGATATTCTGTATCCATCAATCCAACGCTCTAAACCACGGGTCTTCAAACTACGGTCCGCGGGCCGGATGCGGCCCGCGAGGCCCTCTCATCCGGCCCGTGGAGATCTTTTTGTCTACTGAAAAAAAAATACGGAAATTTACGTGTATCCTGCCAAGATCAGCCGCCGCTTACGTGGACGTTATGTTTTTACCGAATTAAAATAGAGGCGCGCAGTAGTGCGTTATGTTTTCCAACCAATCACTACATTGCAAAACCTTATTCGCTGCTTACTTTTCTACTTCCGTTCACAGTCAATGAGATGATATAACGCCATCTAGTGTCGGAGTTTTTAAATGGTTTGCTGCTTGTTCAAGACTTGATTATTTTGATCACAGTTTGCCAGTTGCGGTTGACTGCTACGATGAGGAGGTGTAGGTGTCAGTTAGCGTCTGATTGCGAAACATGTTGCACTCTTTTATTCAGTGATAATTTCCTTCGCGTAATTACTTATCAGTGTGTTTAAAGTATTGGGAATGTCTTTAGTTTAGTAAGAATTTTTCGAATATTCTGAAGAGGAAACATTAAAAGCAACAATCTCTCAACCATAAGTGAATATGTTAGCACACTATATTCAGGTAAGTTTAACTTAAGAAATCATAAGAATTTTTTAAAATTGTTTCGGGTCAATTGCGACGAAATTAGATCGCATAATCAGGTTTTTTCTTTAGCGATATTGTGTGCAAGATACTTTCAGTTTCACTATTTATTCATGTTGAATTCACTTTATTTTAGTGTCCAGAGAAGCCCGAGAAGAGGAAAAGAAAAATAGACGATGAGTGTCGGCAAATTCAAGAAGAATTGAAATACTTCTTCATCAAATCCGGCGAGAAAGCATTGTGTGTGATGTGCAACAAAACCGTGGAAGTGATAAAAAATACAACCTGCGCCGTCATCATCAAAGCAAACATCAGGAGAAATATGCACAGTTGGAGGATAAAGTCCGTGCCGAAAAACTTTCTAAATTACAACATCAGCTCACATTTCAGAGGACATTGTTCAGTAAATCCCCAAATGAAAATGAATCATTAACTAAGGCCAGTTATAAAATTGCCTACCTCCTGGCTAAAAGTGGCAAACCGTTTACAGATGGTGAAGTATTGAAGGAATGTTTGTTGGAGGTGGCTGAGGAACTTTGCCCAGAAAAGTCAAAACAATTTGAAAATGTAGCTTTGGGTGCAAATACCATTGCCCGCCGTGTTGCAGACATGGGTGAAAACATTGTGACTCAAATAGCGAAAAATGCAAGCAAGTTTCGCCATTTTTCAATTGCAATGGATGAATCGCTGGACAGCTGTTCCACCTCTCAACTGCTTGTGTTCATTAGAGGTGTGGATGAAGACATGAACAAGAGCTGGCTTCCCTACATAGCATGTATGACATTGTTACCGGAGAGGATATATTCAATGAGTTGAAAAAAAAAAAAACATTTGCTGATTATAACTTGGACTGGACTAACCTCAGTTGCCTGACTGTTGATGGAGGAAAGAACATGCGTGGCATAAAGAAAGGCTGTTTGGACAAGTGGAGCAGATGTGTAATGAGAAAAACATTCTACAACCAATGTTCCTGCACTGTATTATTCACCAGCAAGCTTTGTGTGCTAAATATGTGGACATTAGCAGTGTACTGAATCCTGTATTGCAGATGGTGAATTTAATAAGGTCACATGGGCTCAACCATAGACAGTTCAGAGACATGTTGAAAGATACAGACACAGAATCGCAAGATTTACTATATTACACAGCAGTAAGATGGCTAAGTTGTAAGAAAGTTCTGAGCAGAGTATTTAAGTTAAGAAAGGAAATAGGTGACTTCCTGGAAAGTAAAGGCAAGCCACAGCCATTAATGTCTGATGAAGAGTGGGTACGGAAATTGGCCTTTGCTGCAGACATAACTAGTCATTTAAATTTTCTGAACCTAAAACTACAAGGAGAGGAAAATCTACATTCTGATCTATACACCCACCTAAAGGCCTTCAGATCCAAACTTGTCTTGTTTTTGGAACAAGTACAGGCCAACAAGTTGACGCACTTTCAGCAGTGCAATGTCTTCATGGCTGAAGCAACAGCTGAGTTCCCCACGTCATTTGCATGCGAGATCATCAAAGACCTCCAGCTGCAGTTTCGGCAGCGGTTTTCTGACTTGGATTCAAAGGCAGAAGAAGTAAGACTGTTTCAAAACCTTTGAAGCAGATGTGGCCAGTTGCCCAGATGAACTGCAGCTAGAAGTCATTGAGTTGCAAGCAAATGACCTCCTTAGGGACAAGTTCAAAGAAGGACTGGTGGGTTTTTACCAGTTTTTGCCCAAGGAAGACGTTCCTAATGTCAAAACTTTTGCATCAAGGTACCTTTCAATCTTTGGAACAACATACCTGTGTGAACAAACATTTTCAAGAATGAAATACGTGAAGAACAATTTGAGAACAAACTTGTCCGATGATAATCTCAGGTCACTGTTGATGTTAGGGACATTAAATCTAAAGCCAGAAATGTCTGCTGTTCTGGCATCCAGGAAACAATTTCACCATTCCCACTAATACAGGTGTTCATATGTAGTGTATCAATGTGTTTTTAAATAATAACTGAATAAAAAATATTAAATGAATAATGAAAAACAACATCCATGTTTTGATTCTTTTTTATTTGGACCTCGAGTGTGTTGTCGGCCCCCGAACTGCTAATTTATAGTTAATGCGGGCTGAAAAGTTTGGAGAAAAGTATCTTCTGATATTGGTCTGCTAACATCTGAGTAAAATTACTCAAAATTAATGCTAGAAAAATTTATAGTCACATATGCAATTCTCAATCTTGTTCAAAAATTTCACGTTAAATCAAAAAACTTGGTATTAGGATATATTGATAAAACAGAAAGCGATTACAGTCATTTGGTGAATGAAACAGCTTTCTACGAATGTGAAGTAGGAAATACATTTGACTCATGCGAATGGCTAAAGATAACAGATGCACGATATAAGGATACTTCGTCAGATGTTTATGACAAATATAGAGATTTAATAGCTGATCTTAACAATGATAAATTTCATGAATTTCTTGATACAATTTCTGGTGCTAAAACATTTATTTGCATAAAATATTATATAATGTAAAACACAAAAAAACACATGTCATCGATTTCAACCACATTTCAGAGGAAATTCCAAAAACAAGATGTTGACGCACTAGTACAATATTACAATTTTTATTATTAAAACCTCTGGTGTGTAAAAGAATGTTATAAATACTACCGTAGAATACTTCCAGTAATATAATATTTGATATTGTTAATGACTAGCTCTGGTATAACCTCTAGTGGAGCATTATTAAATCCGTTTTTGTCAATAATATATGGTGTAGATGTCTCTCTTTCAACACTTGTAAGAATAGTGAACCTGAACTTGAAACAAAAACAATTCTTGTTAAAAAGGAAGTATAACTTTTAAAATTGCTTAATCAAATACGATCTTATTTAATACGCGAGTTTCGTATTATGGACAGTATGTTAACGGATAACCTACCAATGGGAGTCAGCAAGTATGAAAAAGATTATAAAGCATGGTTACAACAGTAGTAGATGTTTATAAATAAATCTAGAGGTCTCAAATTTTTGATAGGGGTGGGTCTCCACTCCAAGATTAAAAAAACATCTTGTCTACTCCAATAAAATATTTTAGTATCATTTTGAGCTGAAAATGACTCCTTACTAAAATTACAGAATAGAAAGTTTTAAAGGAGATTTTATCGGTTTGGTGTAGGATCTGCCAATTGGTTTACTACTAACTATCCATGACAACCGTGATACTGAAAATGTCCAGTATATACTAACAGTTCAATCAAAACTAATTTACAGTCATTGTATATATACATTCAACTAATAATAATAATAATAATAATAATAATAATAATAATAATAATAATAATAATAATAATAATAATAATAATACATTCATAAGCTAAATTTGTTTATGAAACATTTAAATTACGGTAGATATTATTATTATTATTTGTAATTTGTTATATAGTTATACCTGTCCATTGCAGCTTTTGTTGATTTTATTTTTCTGTATTTAAAGTTGTATCTATGGCTTTTGATAACCAGGCAATATCTACATCACGTACTCGCCAGGCATGTATACGCTTATAACAATAAAAAAATGACTTGAACAGAACAAAAGCCGGTATATACAGACATTTGCTAGAGCATGACGGGGAAAATGTTTCCACACAATTAGATGCGTTGAATAAAAACTTAAGATAATTTGTCTAAGTTTTGTTTCTATGTAAAATTTGAAGAGCAAATGCTTTTAACAAGCCTAAATAAAATACTTTTGTAGAAAACAAGCACATGTATTTTCGGCATGGTTTTATAATATAACTGTTTTGTGAAATAAATACATCTAATAATGGCATTTACTAAACATAAATACACAAAAAATAGAAAAAAAGATGATATTCCTAAGTAACTCCAAACATCATTATTCTCAGCCAAGAATCATATATCCTTTCAGATATCAATTAGCAGACATTGTCTACATCACTAGCAGTAATTTTTTTTTGCTTTAGATTCCAGTGGGGTCAGCCCGTGTTCGATGCTGGTTGGCTCATCGTCTTCGTCGATCGCTTGTTTGCCAAAAGGTTTAATAACGTTTGTGATCTTTGGGAAAGATTATCAGACTCCTGCCACTGTTGAGTATTTACTTGTTTGCAGTAGTTCGTCCTTAGCTAAACTCCTAAATGTGTACTATGTTTGTGAGTGCATCTGTATGATGTATTCTTGTCTTTCTTGGCGCTCTAGTTTGACTGGTACTGTAAGAAGATTTGTACCACTACGAAAACATTGACATAAGTCTAGAAAACGTGAACGTTTCAATGAATATATGTCAGATTTGAATATAACAAACTCAGAACTTATATTACAGAAGATGCTTAAGGCAACAAAAAAAAAATTTTAATCGATTTTATTGCTCGTTATTATTACACAAGAAACGAAAGATAATGAAACAGTAACGAAATAAATTATATTTTAATAAACCCGGATACAAATTAAAAGTATTACCCGTAGCAAAATCGAGTATGTCTTACTTTAAAGAGCACTACATAACTAGATCTGAATGATATTTATGAACATGAAAAGGCTTACAGGTAAATTAACAGTGTCCCCGTCAATCTTTAGTCGTACAGAGTGCGCTTCGTCGTGGTGCTGGTCTTCACACTCCATAACAAAATCACCTTTGGTCTAAAAGTTTCACGCATTTCATAATCTTTCTTTTCTTTTAAAGCATTATCTGCCAATAGTTTCCAGTTGAATCATGCAATAATGAATTACTTTGGTTAGCCATTGAAATGGACGCACCAGTTCTTAAATTGAATATGGCAGACAAGTCCGTATAGAAACGTCATCTGCACTGACTCCTTAATTAATTTTTTTTTCCGCATAGGTCCATATCTGAATATTCTTGTTTGGTAAAAATTAACTGCTGCATCTTTGAGACTTGCTCTGAAAGTTGTTGCAGCTTATTTCTAAATTCGTTGTTTTCATTCTTAAGCTGACGAGTCTCGTCATTTGTAACATCAGGTGAAATATTCCCTCTGTTCGGCTTAGGTGACTGGGAGATGCTAATTTCGTCAGAATCATACCTATTTTTACCATTTATGGATAAGTCAAATGGTTCCTGATGGGTCGAATCACTATCTGAACTTACAGTGCTGCAAGGAGAGTGCTGCATCATTTGCCTTGATTGATAAGTCACTGGAAGTTGTGTACAGGAAGATACTGCGTCTGGCATAGCCTCCAAATAACCCTGAGACTCAGAAGGATATTTTTCTAAGGACTCCGCGTGCAGAGGAGACATTGCCAACACTACACCACTAAACGGTGTGTACATAGTTACTTCCTGTCTAAACTTAAAATTAGCCTTTCCATTTGGACTGTGATCAGTGTATCCATTCGAGCTTTCTGTTGTACGATGATCTGGAGACTGGTCTCCAGCTATTTCTTTCTTAATTTTCACGTCCTCAACAGTTGCGTATATACTCTGCATAGAAATTCTTACACTCGTCAAGCAGTTTTCCCGCTCTTCATCTGTCAGGATAGTTACAGTTGCTGGAATTCCGTACCGTGCTTTCAGCACACACATTTCTCTGCGTAATAAAGCGTTCTCTTCCTCTAAAATTACCAGCCTGTCCCTGATGACTAGATCAAGTTTACGCTTGTTCTCGCGTGATTTTTTGGCAGCAACATTATTTTTCTTCCGTCTCTCCCAGTACATTTCGTCTTTCTGGTTGTCAGGAATTGGCCTTTTTGCGCGTCTTTGACTGCCGGCACATGCATCGGTCATTACCCAAGCCATGTCTGATCCATTTGAAAAAGAGGGCTCTAAAGTTCGCAGAAATGCATGGTCCATGGTGCGTTTCTTATTTTGATCTAAAAGAAAAATGAGAGGGAGAACAGTGATGACGCAAACATCAGTTTTGGTTTTACTTTTTATGGTTTCTATTTTGCGCTTCTAAAATCACTAAGTTTACGCCAATGTCACCACTAGCACTAAAGAAATCTAGCTAGAATTTAATTCACCATCACATAGCTTAATTCATAGAAGTTTTTAGTAGTGTCCAGTGGACCTTGTAAACAGTAATTATCATGTAGAAAATAAATTCAGAATAAAGTTATCTTAACAACAACAAAAAAAATTGCGCCTTTATTACTTTGTTTTGGTAGTAATTTTTGCCTTTAAATTTTTAAATCTCAATAAACAAATCGGCACTATATGTTAATAGTATTGACATGCCGATAAACCACATACGCATACACGCACGTACGCACACACATACGCACACATACATACTTTGACAAGCCATAAAAGTGACATACATGCATACATTTACAAAAAAAAATATTTTCTAGTTGTAAAAGAAGAGCGACTCTAATGAACTGATAAATGCAGAGATTAATTTTTTGTTGTTGTTTAAATCATTGTTATTAAAATCGATTTTTTGTTGTTGTTTAAATCATTGTTATTAAAATTGATTTTTTGTTGTTGTTTAAATCATTGTTATTAAAATCGAATTTTTGTTGTTGTTTAAATCATTGTTATTAAAATCGATTTTTTGTTGTTGTTTAAATCATTGTTATTAAAATCGATTTTTTGTTGTTGTTTAAATCATTGTTATTAAATCGATTTTTTGTTGTTTAAATCATTGTTATTAAAATCGATTTTTTGTTGTTGTTTAAATCATTGTTATTAAAATCAATTTTTTTTTGTTGTTTAAATCATTGTTATTAAAATCGATTTTTTGTGGTTTTTTAAATCATTGTTATTAAAATCGATTTCAGAAGCTTGTTATTATCCACGCGCAGATGAAAGTCACCGGCTTGGGTCATCTTGCAGTGAAGGCAAGAGACAGCAAGTAGTACATATTTCATACACGAATTTTTATTAACAGCAACAAATACGGTCTCTCCTGCTACGCATTCTGTCCACTCATCTAATTCATATTGCCATTCACATATATAATACAGTAAACCTGTAACGATAACCTATAGCAGCACGCAATATATAGTCATTTATATAGAAAGTTAATCATTTATCAAATATATTTATTCCTAAAATTCCTTCATCCCACTGCACTGGTCAGCAAGGGCCTTCCAAGTAGGCTAATATGTATATAACTTGAACAACTTTGTGGTGAAGAGATGAATATATTTGAAACAAATGGTAGTAAAGCATAAAATTGCAATTCAGTGACCTTCTTTGCTTGTGAGTGTGTGTTACTAACAGACAATTATCAAGCATCATAATTCATATAAAAATAGCACATTAAATAAACTTTTAAAAACATGTAGCAAATTTACTTAAGTGGCAAATAGAGGGCACGGGACCTCTTTTTCCAATAAAGGTGTATCCCTTGTCAAGATCTACCCTATAACCGAGTTTGATTATTCTAGGTAGGCTGGTATGCATATAATATGCCAAAACGTTATGCGGACATGAGCAATACGTGATCTTAAACTTGCAAAGAATGAATTATAGGTCATGCTGAGTTGTTGGGGGTGGGGTGGTTGAAGTTTCATACTAACAGAGATGCATATTGTCAGCTATTTAATGATTATAGCACAATTAGTGCCTGTGAAATGCACATCTAATACTAAATTTAATTTTTTAAAAATCAGCGAAGCGTAAAATATGTGCCGTAATGACCTACGTCTGCAATGATTGAGTTTGTACTCATCTAAAGCATACAATAATCAAGTATTATAATTTTAGATATTGTAACGGAACTGATCCCTCGGCTACACTGCCCCGAGTCTCGCTATGTCGGGTTCTTTATGATAGGTCTTATAGTTGGAGTGATACCCCGCTGAATCTGTCTGAGGACTAGCACTCCAGAGTGTGACAGATTTCCACCTCAGCGGGATACCGGCTTATTTCTGGCTTCTTGGGCGCCGCCTAGCTAGTCGCAGAGTCGCCGGCTAGGTCGCAGAGTCGCCAACTGTCGCAGTCTTGGTCGCCGACTGGTCGCAGAGTCGCCGAATGGGTCGCAGAGTCGCCGACAGGTCGCTGAGTCGCCGACTGTCGCAGGGTCGCCGACTGGTCGCAGTCGCCGACTTGGTCGCAGAGTCGCAGACTATGTCGCTGTCTCGGTCGCCGACTGGTCACAGGGTCGCCGACAGGTCGCAGAGTCGCTGACTGTCGCAGGGTCGCCGACTGGTCGCAGAGTTACCGACTGTCGCAGGGACGTCGACTGGTCGCAGTCGCCGACTTGGTCGCAGAGTCGCCGACTGTCACAGAGTCGCCGACTGGTCACAGTCGCCGACAGGTCGCAGAGTCGCCGACTGTCGCAGGGTCGCCGACTGGTCGCAGTCGCCGACTTGGTCGCAGAGTCGCTTACTGTCGCAGGGTCGCCGACTTGTCGCAGAGTCGCCGGAGATCGATAGAGAGAGGTGACAGTGTGAAATTACGAAAGAAGAGCTATCCTCCGTCTGAACGTGTATTGTCGCAAGACCTCTGAGTTACTTGGATGAGCCTTGTAGCGCCGGGCTGCTGGTCGATGAAAGACCTTGTCCCTACCCTTTTCAGATTCCTGGCCTGCTTCTTCCTACCCAAGGATTACGACCAAGTGTGCTTGCCCTGGCATGGTGGTTATACTGCTATACTGCAGGGGACGTCTTCACTCTATGCCGGTTATTTACACACACCCCTAGCAGCCACAGTTGGTCCGTATATATACCTATGCGGAATCACGTGATCCAAAGCTAAGACGATGGATGACACTACAAAGCATGCCAACCATTCGAAATAACAATATAAACTTTAACGATACGAATATTATATAACGAAACGAAAATAATTGAAGTCCATGGGGTTTCTTCGTTACACAACCCACGCCTGCACTATATATGCTTTCACGCACATACGACTGTCAAGAATGAAATTTAAACAAATAATTAGAATCACTTGAATCACAGTTAAATCGCGTAAAAACATAATATCAAACAATCACGAAAGAATTAATGTTCAGTATAAATGTTCATCATCATTTCTCTGTCCTTCCTTCCAGTTATCATGACATCTACAACCACACTCTTGGTCGTACGGTTGTACCGGCAAGGGTTCTGCCCATTCTTCCACTCTCAGAATTCGTCGTATTTTATGTTTAGTACTATCAGCTCGAATGGTTTATTTGTCCTCGGTCCCTCTCCGTATTCTGACTTGCGGTTCAACCTATGCTTGACAGGCTACTGATACTCGACGTCTCCCTGCTTCGCCAGCGATGGTTAATCCCCGTCTAAGTGTTCTGATAGGCGAAATAGGCGTTGGCATCACAAAGGTAGGAATCGGTGCCTCCTCAAACGTCGTCGGCTTAAACACTGACAATGACTCACATGCAACAGAACTAGACATTGACAAATGTTCGTTACTGTATTGCCTGTCGCTCTCCTTGAGTGGCGACCTCTCTCGACCGTGCAATCTCTCCTGGTGCTTCTTAAAATCACCTGAACGGTCTGTACTGTAGTGTGATGTGTCGAATTTTGAAAACTCTTAGAAGCTTTGGTTAAAGGAATTGTATCAAAGTCAACTTAATTAAAGTAGAAAGGGCTAGATATAGATGATTTTTTTCATTTCATCTCTGAACGTCAAAAGGGAATTCGTTCTAGCCGACGTAACTTGACCGAGTCATACGCTATGGTACAAGAGAATGACATAAGACCCTTTCCCAAAATCGACCGGGTAAAGAGGAAACCTTGCCGTAAGTGATTGTTCAAAGGAACGTTAAGTACTGCATGATTAGTTGTTTAGTTGTCTTGTCAATCCAAAAATTCTGAGGAACAGGTTTAGGACAGTCTATTATTCCGATTAGGTAATATGGATGTAGGGGCGTAAGAAATAAAAGGTTTTACTTTATGAAAATTCTTCAGTTTTCAATCTTTCGCGAGGAAAGTTAAACGACTCCGGGAAAAGCGTGAAAGACGTTATCTCGTGATTTGGCAGTAAAGCGGAAGTTTTGTCTCAGCGAGTTGACAAACTCTACATTTGAATTCGTAACAAGTACGTTTTTGTTATAGAGTAAGGGGCCAGATAGTTGTCTAGGTTAGGAGACGGACTATACGTGAGGTTTGTGGAAACATAAAGAAAACGGCAAAAGGTACGCAATCATAGTTTCCCGATTTTAATATGTTATTTCATTTGTTGATCTATTTGCAAATGTATTCTTGATATGATGTATGTATGTATGATCTCATTTTGCAGGATAGCAGCAGGGAGGGTGAACCCTACAAATTTTTGCGACAAAATCGATTAAAGCCTCAGAATGCCAAATGGAACCTTTCTACGAAATCTCATATTTTAACCAAAAAAAAATTAAAGACCCCATTTTACAAATGGAGCCTTAGCGATTTTGTCGCAAATACATTGCCATAACCACCCTCAAATTGCTGCCATCTACGGTTGCAAATATGTTGTCATTTCACCCTCCCTGCTGCTGATTAATACAAATTATTTAACCGATATTTGTTAGCTTTTCACAAACAGACTAATCGATAATACTTCACCACGTAGATCAATCAAATTATTTGACTGATCGGTGAGTGTAAAATTAATTCTAGTTAGTAAATCATTTTGACATTGCATATAGACTGGATTAGTCGGATTCTCAACAATTAAAAATCCGGGGGGTGCTGTTGGTGCAAATGAATAAAGAATGTAACCTTGTCGGGCTTGATTTGATTGTTCCATATTAATTTGATAACTTCCTTCGATTACATCACACGTTAAATTAAGTGCGATCACCGATGAAATATTCACATTGTTCGGTGCGATATGTCTACCGTCGCCGTCGGGAGAATTATTATGAGTGAGGATAATAGGCTTCGGCTGGCTATCTTTCCATGATTGATAAATTTTATTAAATCCTTCGTTGATGGCAGTTCTGAGTTGATTTTTTAGTTCAGGTGCGTTATATCCTGAAAGTTTATAATTTGGATTTTCATTTATATTTTTTTTATAATCTCGGGCGGAGTAAGTTCTTGAAATTGGGTTATTTTCATCAGTGAAGAGATTAGTAATCCTCGAATTAAATATTTCCATGTCATCGATGATTTTATTACCCGCGGAGACTACACTAGTAAACTCAGCTTGTGTGAGAAGACCGGATCTTAACGACGGTAATAACAATTTAAAGTCCTGATTCATTTTTTCGAAGATATAGGATTCAATATCTGAATAGGATGGGGCTGTTTCATGTATTTCCAAAATTTCACCTTCCTGTGGGATATAATCATTATAAAATGGATAAACCCACTCATCTTTACCATATTGATTCTTATATCGATATCTTTTTGTAAAGTTTATATCGAGGAGGGTTTTATATCCTTTTGATGGATTTTCAGGTCCTATTTCATCAGTGACATAATCAGATTTTACAGGCTCGGGCGTGGAATTACCAGCACTTCTAGGTGGATCTTCGAGCCATCCTAATACTGTTCTTATTGAACTGTTATAAATATCTACAACATACCCAGGAGAGCCTATTTCAATTGTAGATGACAGTGTTGGTTCAGGAACTGTTATCGCAATTTTTGATTCTTTTTTAGTAATAGATTTTATTCTGCGTTGTAATTCATTATTAATTTGCTCAATTTGATAGGACCCAGTTGGTATTGAAACAACGTTCCAATCTGGAGTGTCATCTTTTTTATTCCTATATGCAAATACCAGAGAATTATTAGGTCTCTGACCGCCAAATGGAACCGATCTGATATTAGGCCAACTATGATACACTCGTAATTTTGCCAACGCGATTTCCTTTACTGAAACAGGTGAAGGAAAATTCACACTGAATTTAGGGTTTGTTGACGATATTGATATCATGCTTGTTTTCCGCGGAGTGGTATTTTCTGCTATCCGCTGAAGTAGTTGAATCTCTTGCGACATTATTATTATTATTTACAATGTCTAATTTTGCAATAGATGAAAAAACGCTAGCGTTTTTAATCGTAGTATCATAAATACGTATC
Source organism: Potamilus streckersoni (assembly GCA_016746295.1). NCBI lineage: Eukaryota > Metazoa > Mollusca > Bivalvia > Unionida > Unionidae > Potamilus > Potamilus streckersoni. The sequence goes on along the minus strand of JAEAOA010001785.1, from coordinate 585 downwards.
ATCGCGGAGAATTCGTCTTCGGTAATTATCGTATCATCAATCGATGATGACATCAACGAGGATAATTGTGAGTAACCGTTAGATACTGCTTGATGTTTTACTATATAATCGTTAAGTTTTTCTTGAGAACACGATGATATTTTTTTAGTAATAGCATTTGCAATTCCAGCAAATGTTGTCACCGCGGAAATAGCAATTGGGACAGCAATCGGAGCTACCATTGTTACTGAAGATAGTATAATACCAGCACCGGCCATTATACCAGATACCGAGTATACTGTAACATCAATTACGGTAATTCTCCTGCGATACTTTTTAATTTTTATTTCATACTCATCAATGAGTGTTTTGAGTTTTGTTAAGAACTCTTTGACGGTATCATAGCGATATTGCGATGACGGAATCATATTATTTTAAAATCTCAAGTGGTTTCTAATTGTTTAAAATTCTAATTTAGATCAGCTACAAACTCCATGTACCATACAAATGATGTCTTATTTAAATTAGGATCAGTGCTTGTTATTGTAAACCGTTTGTATTCATCCAGGTCAATAGTCGTTGAAATCACGTTGTTGTATCCATATG